>AP028266.1:6095000-6706250 GCA_030269945.2 Trilocha varians
CGAACTGTATAAAACATCTTTTGAAAACCATTATCTAGAATCATAAACTAGCTGGCGTCTGCCATATGAAAGGATAACATTATCATCAAAATCAAGTATTTTCCCACATTGTAATAACGTTTGGAAATTCCTATACCACACGTGCTTACGTGATGACAAACATGGTTTTTAAAACGAGCCAGTGAATTTTTTATGTTCAGTTCCGCATTCTAAACTGGAAACACTTTCTTGCGTGCCCTCCGAAGAAGAGGTCGCGGTTTCGCGGTGAATATAATGTTATATTAAAGAGTAGCATGATTCATCGTGATAACTATTGAAGAAATTTGAATTCACTATTATTATACTAACGTCAGAACTATCGTAGGTAGACTTCACAGTGTATTGAATCTATACTAATATTATAAATCTGAAGAGTTTGTTTGTTTGTTTGTTTGTTTGAACGCGCTAATCTCAGGATCTACTGGTCAGATTTCAAAAATTCTTTCACTGTTGGAAAGTCCATTTATCGAGGAAGGTTATAGGCTATATTTTGTTTTCAAAAAAATTAGGGATCCGCATGAAAATATCGAATATGTAACAAAAGGTGAAAAATCGAAAACCTATTTATGCGTACGCTGCAAAAACTATTGACAATAGAACAAAATGAAGTACTACGGGTTTTTAGGTCTTTTGAAGACAAACAAAAAAGTCCGCGACAGCATATATCTAACTATCATAGTTTAGTCGCAATAACCACTTTTATGTTTTTAAAATTTAATATTTCGTTCCGCGATTGAATTTAACGTTAAATGAGTATCGTTATATTAACCCTTATCCAAATTAAGTAATTTGTTATCAAGAGTATTAATGTAGAATTAAATTACTTTTTGTTTTATTCCAATCGGACTTTTCGTTTAGAAGTTATTACGAGTATAAAACGCAATGAATATGTGGGACTCAGCGAGCCGCGAAAATAATAACTCGACGGCATTGCGAGTACTGTTTGAACCCCTTTATGACGCAGACGAAGTTGCGAGGGTCATCTAGTGTCTAGATATGGATCGAGATAACTTCTACTCTCTATATTCCGTCAAATAGATTTTGAGACCTGCCCAGTCATACCTACTCATGGCTAGTCATCGTTACTTTACTACTCTTCTAAAATATACCTTACTATGTAACAATGTTGGTGTAATTTTAAAATTAATTAATATACATAACTAGTGATCACATTACGACATTTGCGGCGCTCCACAACACTTGGGCAAGTTGAAATTTAAACAACACAAAATGAAAATATTAGTTTCTGCGTTAGGTGAAAGTAAACAGTAGCTACACGAAAATATGGTATTACGTTTTAATACGCGTTACAAGCGTGACAAAGTGAAATAATTCTCAAACAAATACATATTTAGTGAGCAACGACGCTGGGGCAACGGATCTGGGTCGATGGACCACGATACCAACGAAACTACTAATGTGTTTTAACTTGACAATCAGGTATTTTAGTTTCTAGGCCACCTGATGGGTTAGTAGACCCATTACTAGGCAAAGCTTACACAAAACAATTTCTTCACACCAACTACAGTTAAATATATATAGACCAGAAAATCTGCTTTGGTTCAGGAGGCTTGTAAACAAATTGACTGGTTCACCGTTCATGAAGGTAGTTCATATCTTTGACTTAAATATCGAAGCTGCAACTTCTGGTGCTGACGTAACATGTTCTTGTTTCATGAGTTGAGTGTTCGTTGTCCTTGAATATGACCTTTTGTCTCAAGGTGAAAAAACGGTATTCGTTAATTGGCTATTGAAATGAGACAAAAAGTGATATTTTCATGTTACCGGTACATATCTAAACTGTTATGGATGAAATATAATTGACTCATGAACAAAATTAGTAGCTACAAGGTATCACAAATTATATAATCATCAAAGGAAACCCCGTACTCGGTCAGAAGTTAGTTGAAATATGGAGCGTTCTTTTAGTGATAACTTTTCTGGTATACGAGCAAACAGCATGTGGGAACCATAGCCAAAAACAAACGAACTCAAATATATGGAAACCATTATTCCTCTAATCGGTCTCAAAGATGAATATCTCAAAATGTACAGTTGTTTTAATAACAGGCTTTAGTGTTAAATTGAATAGTAAAAGTCGGTCCCGTGTCTTTATAATATGCATTGTGTATATATTGTTGGACCGTTGGGTTGTGTTGGGTGAAAGTGAATGCCGATCGGTTGCATCTCCTCAACTTTGCTCCGTGTAATATCGTTAAAAATAACTGTTTCGTGTCCAGTTTTTTATTAATGTCGTTTAATGCGGTATATTATTATCTTGTTTACAATATGATTGTACGTTTACTGCCGTATAGATTGCAGATTTTTATGCGCTGATATTGGCCTCAGTTTTGTACAAGTGATGGTTACAATATTTTACTTATTTGTTCAGTTATCTAAATCATTTCCAGTATGGGGTCCTATTAAATTTCCAGGTAAAGTAATTACGTCATTGTTTTCCTTAACATTGATGAAAACTGCAAATTGTCATTAATAATATTGATGGATTTAAAATTTGCATGCTCCAAGCTCTCTAGCACATTAACTCCAGATAATAAACAAAGTCTTTCACGGCATAAATGAAATCGTTTTATGTGAGTCTCCAGTATATTTAACTCAAGGAAATTAGTTCAGCTAGTCGATTGTGGAATATAAAGGCCCAAAAGCTGCCTTTTCCCAAAAGCGACAATATTTTATGGAAGCTGTTGATTATTAACGGTACTTCGTGAAGCTGTTATAATAAATATCGTTGTGTTCTGTATTTAGTTCACCTGGAGAAAGTGTGACCGATTAATATTATGGAGAGCGTGTGAAAATTCTGTAAGCTCGTTTTATGTCTTGTAAAACTATTTGCATTCATCTCATTTCATAAAACTGTTTAATGTTCTAAATATGAATCGGTTAGATATCCGAGAGCAAAATAGATATTGGGCTCAATAACCCCTTTATATTTTTTTACTATCGTTAGCAGTTAATTCTGTCAAGTGGAATTTCGGATCTTGATATGACGGTTTTAATCTCCTCAATAAATACTGTATCACTTGCCCATTCGAGATCAATGTAATTTTATTGTCACGATCCATTGTGACCATTTACAAAACTTGACTCACAAACTTTGCAGTCGCAAGTTATAGCGAATTCCGCCCCCCAAGCTCGCTGAACCGTATGGAACAAATTATATCGTTTCGGGAAATGCTGCTCCTGAGTTTTTCTTATGAATCGTGACTCACTAATTAAAGCTGTTTATTTTAATGAATACGTTATTCAGTCTAATTGTTTAATTCATTCCAGAGTGACGTACTTCTGTTCTCTTTGCATGGTGTGTTTATAATGGATGTACACACAGCGAGAAGTCATTTTGTTATTAAATGTAATAAAATAGTATATGCTCATGTTGAATACTGTACTGTACCTATAGTTTCGAACTGCTGGATTTGGTATATGTATTTAGAGGAAGCTGGCTTTTACTCCACTATGCTCACCTAAAAATACTCAGGTAAAACTTCAGTATGCAACTTCAAAAAGCATTAGTACATGCTCTCTACTATGCTTTCAACTAATTATTGACTTGTACAAAAAACTTCATTTTCCATGTTTAGTAGTAAGTTTATTTTAATTCTAATCGATTTAGTTAAAGCTGAACAGTTTCGTTTTGATATTCTTGATAGCCTTTGCCCTTATTCAATCGTCACCGGAAACTCAGTCCGATGTCGTAATCCATTGTTGTCGCTGTTCTATCCAGTACCTAGGATGGCCCACTTACCTACATTTTTTTTTTTTTTTCAGTTGGAGGAAATCACCGGATCCCCGCCCGCCCCGCGGGCGGGGTATGTGGGAGTTGAACCTCACTAAAACCTCCAACCGCTCACACTCAGCGTCCGAACCCCGGCTGAGGTCAGAACCCAGCACGGGGTTTTGTGGGACGGCGCGACGCGTAACGCTCTCGGCACACTTTTCCGTCACGCCGTTTCTACATTAGTTCACTTTTACTGATTCCTTGCTTGAATTAACATTCTAATGAACCGGAGACCGGTCTTTTAGATGCAAATAGCACTTTTAATTTGGTGGTCGTTCTATTTCACTTTTTCTTTGTTTGGTCGTTGAACATCTACTGCGAAAGCATTCATGCGTTTCTGTTTAATTAATTAAATTTTACTTTCGATCTGATTTAGCATGTGCATCCATGTTTCATTTCTGTACTTAGAAAGAACCAAAAAAGCCAAACAAAAAAATATTGCAAGAAGACTTGTGTGGCGACCAATAATAGCGCGCGAGATCCTGATTCGTGGTTACGACATTTGTAAGAATCTTCGCATATATACGACATCTGAAATCTACTACAGTGGGCTTCGGCCTGACCGGGCATATACTACCTCGCCCGCAAGGAGATCTCCCTTTGGCCATAAGTCCACTGTACCCACAACTTGTAATAGTCGAAATACATAAAAATTTAAAGAAATATCCGATAGATTAGACGTGAAAATTAACCTATAGAAAGTTATCGCATAGTGCCAATAATCGTGTATTTAAAATTAGAATAACGTTATACGAGTATTGCTATAAATTCCAAATTGTTAATCAGATATCGTTTAAGTGTTGATAAAACTGTAACAGTAGAGATAGCAATATCGGACAATGTGCTATCCAACCGATCGTGAGTTCTTTACGTTCATCAAAGCCTATCTGTGTAATACTAGATAGACCTTTTAGAGGTTCTGCTTGATTAAAGAGACCGTGTCGAAAATTTCTAAGACCCATGCTCATAGATTCAAATAAGCGTACACGTAAAATTAAAATATAAGTCGACACACTTTGTCGATTTTCAGTTGCCTTTAGTGTGAGATTTTCAGAAAATCTTACCTGTTTCGTAAATATATCTACACAATTTGATTTGATTTGACGAAAAAAACTACCTACAAAATTTTCTACTGTATATTTTTACACAGAGCTTTTCATATTAAGAAGACGTCCATTAAAAAAGGTACAGGTAAGTAAGTCAGCAGGTTTCGAAATTGCAACCCATACCTAATGTCTTATGTGATGTAAATGTAACTCCTGTCATTTTAATTAACTTTATAGGTTCACATACATATTATTGATTGCAATGTTGCGTTAAGTTGATGATTACTATTGTGTGTCTGATAGCTGATGTGTATTGTGTTCGTAAACGCAATAACTACGGTTAAGAATGTTGTAATTTATTACCGATGAAGGTTAACGCGTACCGATTCGTACGACATGGTAATTATAATAAAAACGATTCAGTTTTAAGGTGTTTGTGAAATCATTACTGGAAGTTGCTACACTTTATTCATTTTCATCTTACGCCATAGATATCCATTCCCAGGCAAAGACTGAAGTTGACCTATTGTTGATAGGAGACTGCTTTTCAAATCCGGACGGAAATTTGGGAAATCAGAAATCGATCTGTTAAATATTTGATAAATTTGAGAGTATGAATATCACTATTAAAATCGTCATATAATCTGTATTGTATCTGGTATCTGTAAATATCTATTGTCCTAATCCAGGTAATATTAAAATCTGAAATAGAACTATAGTCTAATCCGGCGCTAATTTATTAAAATTTTAGAATAGTACAGCTATTTCAGACCGAAATACAAAAAAGCTGTTAACAGCTCGCTTTCAATAAATCGTGACCAAGTTTGTTGTGAATTATTTTCAGTTCTCGTCGCCCCTGATTTATCACCAACAACTTTAATTAATAGTTTGAAGAACTCGACTGCCAGTAAGGGACAGCCCTCGACTGATGCTTAGACGTGACAGATTCGTCTCGAAATAAACTTGGTATACGTCATTTTTAGTTAACACATTGTCATGTCTTTACCTGCAGTTAAAAACGAAAGTGGATATACAATGGAATTCCTTGTTTCTTTTAGATTATTTTTCTTATATTGATGGTTATTTGAGTAGATTTAAGGATATCTTTAATAGTCTGTTTTGGAATCTATGTGATTTGCGTCAGAATTGTAATAGTATTATGTAAATGCTTAGTAGCACTAAATAGGTAATTAAAACTTTAATAAAATCACGTGCCAAAATTCGCACGCGAGTACCGATGCCAGTCACGTGACTAATGGTCGTCACACAAAAGCAACAAACCGTAACGTGTTTATGCATGTGTATGTGACGTAATTAAGGGATGTAGTACACACATGTGCAGCATTTCAATCACGTGATCGTACTGAAGTTTGCAAGTTTTGAAAACATTTTTATACAACGTTGCCAAAAGTTATAGCAGTTTGTGTGTTTAACTAACTTAACCTGGACGTAATGTTTCTCTAGATCTTAGCTATCTTGTTTCCATCAGTCAGTCATTCCATCATTTCAGTGGTACTGATCAAGGCATGTTCTGAGGAAGGGAGAAAAGCCAGATACGCAGCATGTAGGTTATTCTAGTTTACTATATAAATATATTCCATTCTATTGGCTATTCTTGCGACGAAAAATATGCTCTGCCTTATCAAAAGAGCTATCTCAATTGCATTACTCTCCAATAGGTATAACAATACTCCCTAAATGTCTATGACTTTGTAAAGACTTTTTCAACAAACACATTCCTATTTGTCAGTCGAGATTGCAAAAAAACTCCAACACATAGATTCGCAGTGAAAGTGAAAGGTCGGGTCTCCCACCAGCCGCGATGTTATCCGGCCATTTAAAAAGCACCGTGTTTCGATGTTGACGCACCAAAATATATGCCCCTTAAAATTGTCAGCATTAAGCTCGCGTGACGCTTTGCCTATACGTGTGTATCAGCACGGAACGTTATTAAATTATCTTATTTATGTGACGTCATTTTTCTTATGGTTCTTTATGTGCCCTACCGGGTTTATACAGCATTGATAATGTCATCTTTTCACTGCTCGTTATGACGACATTGTGGACAGGTAGAAATCGCTGGCATGTGATAGTCGAATTGAACTAAAATTACCTGACAATTTTACCAAACTTCTTTATGACCCTGACTGCATTCTGGTCTTGATCTGTAACGTGTTTCAAATGAAAAGAGATTCACATCATGCGTCACATAGCATATTATATGTCTTAACCACATTTCTTCTCATCAAAACCCTGATAGGTACTTCTTAGTTGATAATATAGAACGCTTAAATAAGATTATGAAAATTGTACGGTAATATTTTGGCGCGCAAATCATTTATAAGGACGTTGTTGAAAGTTGAAAGATTTGCGTATCTCGTTAATCTTGAAGGTCGAATTTTACGTCTCTTCTGTGTTCGATATCTTTGTTTACGCGAAAGTAAACGGCAACAGTATTAAAATCATTTTTATATTATCTCGCATTTGTTTCTAAGCACCTGACAGGTTTGATTTTCTCGACAACTCCGGTATTAGATTTCACTTCTCAATTTCACTATTGTTACTCCCTAAAGGCGAGATCTTAGTTCGACAGTAATCACTTCCTCTCAACTTCTTTATCTATGAAATGTATTAAATAAAAGCTACTTTAAAATAACTAAAACAACAGCTTCATCAATAAAACAGAAAAATCAAACGCAATTCTTGTTAACGCCAAGCGTTCCAATAAATACATCCATTTGATCCCACTGATCCATTTTACTATTAGTCCGTCTTGATGTATTTATCGGACTAGTTTTCTATTTCTAGACATTACTGGCTGCGAAACTGGATTAAAAATGCGCTCCCGAGAACTACGTGACTTTAAAACGGTGCTCGGAGAAGCGCATGTTGCGACACTTATCGTGCTCGTGTTGCAGAATTATCTGTGCCATTATTTATTTGAAGTTGCTCGGATTTTTTTGACTTTTATTGCGGTTAGTGGATGATGACAATGTAAAGTTTAATGGTGAGGTTTCAGTGTTTTACACAAACATAGTGTTTCTCCGTTTGGGTCATTCCTAAAAATTAATTCTGAGGTTTCTCTTGATTATGTTATACTTCACAGACATGTCCTATCGGTAGTAAATGATCTGATCGGTAATTGGGAAGTTCAAGTCGACATTAAACATTCATCGTCTTTACTGTTTGAATGCTCTATGTGAAAATAAGGAAAACTTGTAGAACATCATATAATAATACGTTCTTTAACTAAATGTACGAACCTGGAACTCGCGACTAAAGAATGATGTCATAATAGCGATAAGATTTCATTGTGCGCAATCGTTAGTAATTGTCAGGACAAAATCTACAAAGTTGTTAATTAACTCAAGTACACAATATAAATAGCCTTTAAACCCCATCTATAAAATCAAAAGTAACAAGCACATTCGCGAAACAGACAAAAGAAGTTAAAGGTCAACGGCAAATAAAAAAACAACACTAAACCACAAAAAACTAGTAAATATTCTAAATTATTCGAATTCGAAAACCGATACCAGACGTCTGGAGAAAACATGTGACAAAAACGAAAACGTGTTAAATATTAAAATTATTACGTAATAACGTCCTGTTGAATGAAATTTGACTTGCAACGGACATGTGGGTTCGCAATGCATTATTGATATCGTACGGGGTCATGGTACTTCGGCTGCTATTGTAATGTGCTGAATTATTACCTCGATAACGGAAGTTCAAGAACTTTGATGCGTTTTACCTTGCGCATTGGAATTTCTTGAGCTTTGAATGTCGTGAACTTTTTTTTTTTTCAGTTGGAGGAAATCACCGGATGTGGGAGTTGAACCGCACTAAAACCTCCAACCGCTCACACTCAGGGTCCGAACCCCGGCTGAGGCCAAAACCCAGCACGGGGTTATGAGGGACGACGCGACGCGTTACGCCATCGGCACTCTTTCCCGTCGCGCCGTCCCCAATGTCGTGAACTACGTAAAATTTCTTACCTTTTTTCTTGAATTGAAATTAAAGAATTATTTTGTGTAAATGACCTGAATACATATAAATTTCGTAGTAAAATAGAAGCTTATTTATGCTGCAACTTCTTGAAGTCTGGTTTTCTAAACACAACGTGACACGTGTCTCCAAGCTTGAAAAGTTTTCTACAGTTGACCAACTTTATATTTTAATTGTCTTCTACGTAGTAACTCCAGTACTTTATAAGTCTGCGTATTATTTATCGTCATATTTTTTATTTTATGCTATTTAAAATGTTCTATAAAAATACATTTGAAACATTCGAACATGACAATTTTAGTACTAATTCATCATCGTAGCTTTCTGGGCGCTTTACCCTAAAACTACAGCATAGTTGACATGGAGTATAATTGACATTAGGCCATACTCATTCAGAAGGTAAATAGTTTTGCCCTAACCGCTTGCTTAATGACTACGTACTAGAAGACCTTGATGTTACCTCAAATTCAGCACATAACTCTGTGGAATTTCCGACATTTCCTCGGTTATTATGGACCTAAAGTGATTAGCATAAAATTTGTAATTACCTATTAATTCGACCCTACCGTCCGTGCGATTACATAGACTGTGCTCATTGTTATAAGTTCCAAATTTGTTTGTACGTTTGTTGTGTTCTACTAGCCTTCATCCTGATATGCCGTTATCTTATCTAACGTGTTATTTAAAATTATGATTCTATTTTATCACGTATTGATGTGCTCACGGGTGACCGTCGCTATTCGACTCGACTTGTGTGTTTGTTTTAGTTGATAACGTGTGATAAACGTACACATGCGGTATTATGTTTTCGATTATTGCGAATTTATAGATGTTACGAGTGAAGTCACACAAAAGTAAGTACTTTTACCATTTTCTCTAGAGACGAAACATAATCGAGCACATGTTGAATACATATAGGTCAGACCTCCAATTGACTTAATGAGAGTTAAAAAAACATGTATTTATGCTATAATAAATCTTTGTTTTCTATACTTTACAGCTTTATGTGTAACATTTACAAGCGTGTACGAAGAAATATGATATCTCGTGAACCCGAGTGTCGGCGAGATAAATACTATAATGTAAACATGTAATACAATGTAGTAGTTAGTATACGTTAAAGCGAATGTATACTAGTTAATTATGAACATGAAATCTCAAGAACTGTAATAATCGTTTTACGAAGAACTACCGATTTTATCCATATCTAACATAGGTACTAGGTACAGTATCGATTTATAGCTGACGTTGTTTACGCTTGCCTTATGAGTTGTCACATTTGTAGCGTTCAAGATATTTTCCATTAATGTGTTAGTTTATTTCTGCCAAACGTCATTCTACGAATTATGTTGAAGAGTGTACCATCTTCAATATGAAAGACGGGATAACTCACTAACTCTTCTAAGTGACCACGATCAGTCTCTCTGTACTGTAACAACCCATTGGTAACTGCTGGACTTGTTTTCTCAGTACCTAGATTGGTCAGGTATAGATCACCAATTCGCATTCACATATCTTCAACGATTTAGGAATCTCTTTTCAATGTCAGCTCAAGTAAATGAAATATTAAAGCCTTTCAACCAATTACACCTCAGTTAAAGTAATGATACTGACGCGGCAACAACGTAGAACGACGCAAGATTTACGCTTTGACATATTTCGCATACATTTCGAGAGAGCACAGATATAACACATGCGAGCCTTCACACAGCCGGCAAAGAGGTTTAAACTAGCAGAGGAGACATTCAGATAACTATCATTGAAACTTTTAGAACCACTTTAGTTGTCATCAGATGCTATATTGTTCTCAGTTGCAGTTCTACTTTATGCGATAGCGAATAATGTCCTTATAAATATATAGCAGAAATGCAGTTGAATGTCCGGTCTATATGTTATAGTACGTTGTATGTCTTTGCCAACCGGCTACTTACGCTCGCGTGACCTTGCCTCGCGTCCTATGTTAATGAACTGAACGTACGAAGTGGCGCGTAACTTGCGATTTCCGAAATACCTTATCATGTTTGTATTACCGATTATTTATTGGTTTTGTTTTGTAATTGTACTATATTTTATTGCCTTTGCAGATAGATGTTGCAATGGCTCACTTTATGATAACTGGTTATCGGAATTTATTAATGTCTAAAACAATGGGATCAATGCACTTGTCTGGAACAGTGCGCTACGTATAGAGATGTTGTAAGGCAGCATTATTTATGCAGGAAGAGGATTCTTGCTTTTTATTTATCACGATACATACCCATACACCTCAAATATTAAACATAAGCTTTCCTCATAAAGAACAATCCTGATTAGTGAATTCATCTAGTGATGTTGCTTATGTCAGTGCTAAGTTTGATGCATAAATTGAGTTCAAGATACGCCTTACCCACTGTACAATGTAAGTAAAAATATATTGCACAATTAACTCCCTCCCCCACGTTGACTTCGTGGTAGTGACTACAATTACATTATTAATTTTGTGTTTTGCATCGAAACTCTTACTCACAGTTTCTGATGTTTTCATGTTAATTTTAGCTTCTGCTGTATGTTCATGGTCACCTTGAAAGTCGGATGAGTTGTCAGTTTATTCGTAAACTAGCTTTTGCCCGCGACTTCGTTCGCGTGGACTTCAGGTTCGTCCCGTCTAGCCCATCTAGTTCGCGACGTCTATAATATAGTACTATTATACCGCAAAAAATGTATTTTTTTACGACCTCACATTTAACCTCAAAAATTGTAGCCTATGTGTTATTCTGATGTATAAGCTATATTGTGGTAAAGTTTCATTCAAATCCATTCAGTAGTTTTTACGTGAAATAGTAACAAACATCCATACATCCATACTTACAAACTTTCGCCTTTATAATATACTAGATGACCCGCGCAACTTCGTCTGCGTTACAAAGGGGTTCAAAAATTGTAGCCTATATAGGCACGCGCCGCCCGGCGCAAACAACTACGACCCTGCATTTTAAATTTGTAATATCTTCGGTAATATTCCCTTAAATTACATGCTGTAAAAAGCATATTGATCTATAATAAATGCACAATTTATTTAAGGTACTTAATTGGATAAGGATTAATGCTGTATTGTTTAAAATCACTTCGTAAATAACCATTTTTTAGTAAAGAATAAAAATGGTTATGCTGGGTTATCCCTAAGAGATAGACATATACCATCGCGGACTTTTTTGTTGAACTTTTTAAGGTGAACAATACTGTAGTACATTATTTTGGTCTATCTCGTAGGGTTCAGCCAGCGTTTGCAATATAAGCGCAAAAAAACGTGCTTATTTAGGACATCACATTAGAAACCTTTAAATTTATCAGTGTTTCTCTACTATATTATGCATTTATTATACATACAAACCTTCCTTAAGAATCACTCTATCTATTAAAAAAAACCGCATCAAAATCCGTTACGTAGTTTTAAAGATCTAAGCATACATACAGACATACAGCGAAAGCGACTTTGTTTTATACTATGTATTGATGCTAATATTCATATTCTCGGTATTGGTATTTTGTTGCCAAATTTTCGGTTCTTTCCATTTTGGTATAGTTCATGGGACGAATGGGCGGATTGTTTTGATTTTGAAGTGGACAAATCTGTTTAAAAAGATGCTTGCTCTTTGACGACATATTAGCTAAGAAAGTCACTAGTTTTAATATTTTTGAAAGTAATGATACTTAAAACTAAATGTAGGAATAAAAATTGCGTTCTATGCAAATAATAGTAAAACAAAATATAAAACATCAAACCAGAGAAGAAACAACCGTATCTACAATATAATTTTGTCCCTTTTCAGCGTACAGGCGACATTTTCAAATTACTTTGCTATTGTGATGGAATATCTCGAAAATATAATTTCATTGTGATGAAATTTAATATAATTGGTTTGGTAGATTAATTAGACTTGTCAATCTTGTTTAATTTCCTGATGGAATTGTGAAACGGATCGCCGAGAGAGGACAGTGTCTTGTTTTTAAATAAAGCGTCATTTTTATAATTCATTTAATGAAATGCCAGCCGTTTCTAGGCATTCCCCAATAATATTCTAAGTGGATGGGTTGTGGTTGACGGATATATAATGTAAGTAGTATTGTGCAACGTGTCGCGTCACCCCACACAACCGTGTCCTGGAGTTTGACATCAGCTGCAGTTCGAGCGCTGAATATAAACATAGGAGGTTTTAGTGCGTTTTGAAACCTACATTAGCCCATTTTCGGAGTAGGTGGAAAACTGGTGAACTCGACAACGAATAGGTTGGTGAATCACCATCAGATGGCCTGTATCCAGGTTCTTTGTATAGCTGTTTGTCCACCATCCTGCACCGCCTTTATTTTCACCACCAAACAAACCACACCCAATTATTATATTCTCCTACCTGCTACTTATTACTTGTAACACGATTTCCGAATACGAAATGGGAAATATAATCAAGTATTGCAGCAGAATTGGAAACGGACCAATTCGGTGTAACAATGACGGTAAACAGATGACTCGTCGGTAGCCTATTAAAAGTGCAACGACCTAAATCAACACTCGGTAGGGTCTAGAATAATCTAAAACAGTAAATAACACTAACTGTTCATCTCTGGATCATAAATTAAAGAAAAAGTTCTAAGTTAGTACTCTTTTTTACAATTTATGGCAACAGTTTAATTTAGACAAAGAACCGGTTTTGCATACGGCTTGAATTTAGTTCAAGTATCCTCTTTATATTTGTATTTACACTTGCATGCAAAGTGAACTGACAGTTTTTGTTTGTTTATGAACTTCACTAAGGTTTAGGATATCAGAATTATTAAGATTTGGATTTCAGATCTCTATTACAGTAACCATTGTCAAGTTAGTCGTTCTGTTACATCCTACCCTTGCTAGGGATATTGCTGACTCTAGCAATAGGGATATTGCTGACTCCAGCAACTCTCTTTCGGAATTAATATCTTAGCTGAGAGATTAGTCAGTTCAGGCCGATCTTCCAACCCGAGAGGTTGTGTTATTTTATCCAGAAAAGCGACTTCCAATATATAAAAGTGTATCCTAAACATAGTTTATTTTATGTGTGAAATAAAATCTTTTTTTAAAAAAGGAACTTTTCTTCGTCGCGTAACATATTTGGTGGCAGCGGTGGGATTTCTAAAATCCAGGAAACGCCTTCGATTGTGGAAAATCAATGACCCAGTGCAGTGAAAACAGTGAAAAGTGAATAAAAGTGAAAATACGTGTATTTGTACAAAACAAGTTATAACATGCTCCTGAACTCCATCTACACGTAAGTGATAATCTATCCAAAAAACTCACTGGTGGCGCGATTCCAAAAACTCTTAAAAATACTATTAAAATCCGAAAGTGTAATAATTAACATTCAAAATCATCTCTAATTATTGTTCGAGACATCCAGTACCGAGGATTAAGGATTCTCCTTATCTAACGCGACGCATCCGCTCACCTGCATTAAACCTTGAACTTTATCGCAACAAATAATTCTCGGAAATCCATCAAAATGACCACTAAGGAGGAGACTAGACAAAGAGGACAAAAATCGGAAAGCGAAGAAAGAATAGACCTTAATATCCTATTGAAGTTTATTAAAAGTTTCGACGGCAACCGCGAAAATCTAAACTCATTTCTGACAAACTGTCAAAATGCGATTAATTTAGCAAATATCCAACAAAAACCTGTATTATTAAAGTATATATTAAGCCAGTTAGAGGGTAAGGCAGAATCAGCATGTACCATCCGCGACTTTGAATCTTGGGAACAGTTATCTGAATTCCTACGAGCCCAATTTGGTGATAAAAAACACTACGCTGCATTACTCTCTGACCTGCAAAGTTGCAAACAAAATTACAACGAGCCGGTCAATCAGTTCTCTTTACGTATAGAATCTTGTTTGTCACGGCTGTTGGCCGAAATAAATATATCCATCCCGTCACGAAACAAAGGCGAACTGACAGGCCGTATCGCTGCAATGCAGGACTTAGCCTTATACACTTTTGTAACTGGATTAGATCCTAAATTATCTATGGCTGTTCGATGCCGAGATCCTGATACATTAAACCAAGCTATTAATATCGCTGTCTCAGAAGAGAAAATTTTACAAACGACTAATAGAAAATTTCCCTCGTCTTCATCCGGATATCCATTCAAAAATCCGCAATTTCCAAACAGATATCAACAACAAATGCAACCACGGTTCCAATATCGGCCTAGAATTAATATTACACAACCTAATGCAGTAAATCCTAGTACCAACGGACAACTCTTTTGTAGATATTGTAAGAGTAACGGTCATATTCTTGAAAATTGTCTCAGGAGAGAATATAACAACAAACGTTTCCAAAATCAATCCCAAAATTACCAACAACGGTTCCAACCGCGTCAAAACAGAGTAAACTTTAATGATAATAATGAAATTTTCTATACTAACACAAGTGAACCTCAAATAATTGAATCCCGCGATGAAGTTGATCATGTTAATTTAAACTGAGTCCTGGCCTGCGTTGGTGTCGTCCGGGTCTAAAATATAAAACCGACACCCAAACATATTCTAGTTCACTAAGTAAATCCACCAACGGCATTATACGACAGGGTAACCAGCCCCAAAAAGGAAATGCCCGATCCTTAAATGAAAATAAATCCACCAACGGCATTATACGACAGGGTAACCAGCCCCAAAAAGGAAATGCCCGATCCTTAAATGAAAATAAATCCACCAACGGCATTATACGACAGGGTAACCAGCCCCAAAAAGGAAATGCCCGATCCTTAAATGAAAATAAATCCACCAACGGCATTATACGACAGGGTAACCAGCCCCAAAAAGGAAATGCCCGATCCTTTAATGAAAATACTATGCAACAGGGTAACCAGCCCCAAACCGAAAGTATTTCATCATATAATCGTAGTAATCCTATTCCAATAATAAATAAAGTAAATTCGAATCCTGAAAATAATAATAAAAAAAATGTTATATATGAAATCTCAAGAAATACAAATAAAAAATATCTACCTTATGTTAAAGTTTCAACATCTATGTCCTCAAAGCCATTAAATCTCCTAGTAGACACCGGTGCTTCGGTAAGTTTAATAAAAGAATCATGTATTGAAGACTATCCCGAAATAATTAATAAAAAAATCGAAATCACAGGAATAGATTCCAATCGTGATAGTAGCATTACAACTCTAGGCCAAATTCAAATCGTGATCCAAGACAACGTAGATACTGTGAAACATTACTTCCATGTAGTAGACAATATTGATTTACCATACGATGGAATTATGGGTAATGATTTATTTAGTACACAAAGAAGTCACATAGATTATATCCATCAGATTTTGCTCATAAATAAAATTGTATTTCCTTTATTCTTTCAACAACCAATTTACGCAATTCCAGCTAGAACTGAAATGATAATTGAATGTACTGTCTCCAATCCTGAAATAAAAGAAGGGTTAATACTCGATCAACATTTAACAGATCATTTATTGGTAGCTAACTGTATTGTTTCGGTTAAAAGTAATTCTAGGATTAATATCTCTGTAATAAACACGTCCGAAAAATCGATTAACGTCAACTCCGACCTGAAATTAACATTACTTCCACTTGAAAACAAAACTAAACCTGATCATGCAACACGACACATTTTCCAATTAAACCAAAAATATATCCACGAAAATGCTCTATCTAGAACAAAAAATGTAATTGACCAACTCCGCGCGTCTCATTTGAATAACGAAGAAACCCAAGCACTCTTTGATATTTGTACAAAATTCTCTGACATCTTTTATCTACCTGGAGATAAACTCTCTTTCACTAACGCCATCCAGCATGAAATCAAAACCACATCCTCGACACCTATCCACACCAAATCATACCGCTTCCCAGAGTGTCATAAACAAGAGGTCGAAACCCAAATAAATAAAATGTTAGAACAGAACATAATCGAACCATCATCATCACCTTGGTCATCACCTATATGGATAGTCCCGAAGAAGATAGACGCCTCAGGTAAGAGGAAATGGCGTGTAGTAATCGATTACAGGAAATTAAACGATATTACAATAGGCGACTCCTACCCCATTCCTAACATTTCCGAAATCCTCGACCAACTAGGTCGTAGCAAATATTTTAGTACACTCGATCTCGCGTCAGGATTCCATCAAATTCCAATGAATAAAGAAGACGCTCCTAAAACAGCCTTTTCCGTTCCCCAAGGATCCTATCAATTCTGTAGAATGCCATTCGGTTTAAAAACAGCGCCCTCCACATTTCAGCGACTGATGAACACAGCCCTATCCGGCCTCCAAGGTATAAAGTGTTTTGTATACTTAGATGATATCGTTATTTACTCCTATGACCTTCAAACCCATATTAAAAACTTAGAATCAGTGTTTACAAGACTCCGAGATTTTAATTTAAAACTACAACCTGATAAGTGTGAGTTCCTTAGAAGAGAAGTTTCATACTTAGGACATTTAGTCACCGACGAAGGGGTCAAACCCAATCCTGATAAAATAAAAGCCGTCAAGGACTTTCCCAGACCACAAAACCCCAAAGATATAAAATCATTCCTTGGACTTGTTTCATATTATCGTCGCTTTATACCAGAATTCTCAAAAATAGCGAAACCGTTATCAAACCTACTAAAGAAAGATACGCCTTTCGAATGGACTCACGAACAACAACTTGCCTTCGAATCCTTAAAACAAGAATTAATATCCGCCCCACTCCTCATCTATCCAGATTTCTCTCAACCATTTGTATTAACCTGTGATGCATCTAACTTCGCGATATCAGCAATCCTATCACAAGGGCCTATAGGAAAAGATAAACCAATAGCGTATGCATCTCGCACTTTAAACAAAGCTGAAACAAATTATAGTGTTACTGAGAAAGAATGTTTAGCAATCCTATTTGGCACAAAAACGTTCCGCCCATATTTGTACGGGCGACGCTTTAAAATAGTTACCGATCACAAACCACTTAAATGGCTTTTCAATTGTAAAGATCCAGGATCAAAACTCGTAAGATGGAGATTGAAACTAGAGGAATTCGATTACGAAATTGAATACAAAAAGGGTAAAACTAATTGCAACGCTGACGCTCTATCCCGGTTTCCTGTGAACCCCATACAAGATACTCTACTCAATCCTGAAACCCCTAATCAAAATTTAGACTTCCTGAACCCTAACAATGATCCTAATACTCTCAGTCCACTTCCTGAATTAAATTCCGACGACTTGGTAGAACTCGGTCCTTCAGACAATCTATTTCACGACCTTAGTCCCCTTTCACCCTTAGCGGGAACGGCAGATACTCCCGTAGATCCCTTATCCAACATAGAACAAACTAATAATGACTATTCGCAATTTCTTAAATCCATGAACGAAAAGATACACAATTCGACACTAAGATAATAGAGTATAATGAAAGTTTAATGAAAAGTTCTTCAAACACAATATTAATCCCTTCATCAATCGATTTGGACGAATCAAACCCCTACATAGAAGAACTCCTAAGTAATATACCGAATTCCGATGAAATTATCTATAAAGAAAAACAATTGCATTCATTCCAAGCTATAAAATATAACAATAAAACTTATTATATCCTATACACTAAGGTTCATCATTTCGACGAGTGCTCGTACAAAGATATATTCGATGTAATAAAAAAGGTAAGAAATGAAATCTTACTCTTTGAAAACACCACCGAATTATCCATATCCGATTTCAAAAACAACTTCGAAAAACTCTCCTTCACAAAACTTTATAATATACTAACATATATCTTCCACCACACGAATATAACTATAAAACTCTACCATAATAACATAATTTATCCTACCCCAACGGAAATTCCAAAGATAATGAAAGAAAATCACGACATACCGATAGCTGGACACCTAGGTTCAACTAGGATGTACAAACGAATAAAAGAAAAATATTATTGGAAAAATATGAAATCCGAAATAGAAAACTTCGTGAAGAACTGTAACCTCTGCCAAACTAACAAACCATACAGACACACTAATAAAGCTCCAATGCAGATAACGACATCCTCAACTCGACCTTTCGATAAAATTAGTATTGACATAGTAGGGCCATTACCAGAAGCTGGTACAGAAAAGCTGAGATTTATACTTACTATACAAGATGATTTAACTAAATATTCTGTTTCATATCCCATCTCAAATGCAACCGCCGAAGAATCATGCGAGTGCATAGTTCATTTTATATCGATATTCGGAATTCCCAAAATCATAGTCACCGATCAAGGCACAAACTTTACAGCAGACCTGTTTAAGAAAACTTGTGAATTCCTGAAAATTAAACAACTATGGGCTTCTCCCTACCATCCTCAGACTCAAGGTGCTCTTGAACGCAGCCACTCAACTCTCAAAGAGTACCTGCGTTCATTTGTAAACGAAAACCAAACCAATTGGCACAGATATGTGTACACAGCGATGTTGTCATACAACACTAACATACACAGTACAACACAATTCACTCCGTATGAACTCCTATTTGGCCACAAACCTTTCATTCCAGATTCAATTTACGAACTCCGTACAGACGTAACCTATCCCGAATATTTAAAAATGTTACATCATCGTTTGAAATTATCCAGAGAAAAAGCTTTAGAAAACATTAGGGCATCCAAACAGAGATCAAAAGATTATTATGATCGATTCACTAGACCTGTAAAATATAAGATTGGAGATTTAGTTTATTTAAAAAATCATCTCAGACTACGAAAGGCTATGTCCCCCATTTGGAAAGGTCCATATAAAGTTATCAAAGTCCACGGGAATAATACCTTATCTCTACTAATTAATCGTCGACACGTGAAACACCACTTCGATGAAGTCAAGCTCGCATCGGAAAGTAGAACTTAGCATAGTATACATATATATAGATAATATTTACAACAACATTTACAAATATTTTATATTATACAATTATTTTTATTATTTTCAGACTTATACTCTGCTATTCAGCATTGGCCCATAATGACGGCGAATATTTACAAACCATTAACCAAAGCCCGGGTGTCTTCTATGATCCTTCAGGAACAATAAAAATAATTAACGATTATATCCACGTTGTTATGCCCTTAGAAATATCATTTATTCGGAAACACATTGACAATGTTAAAATCACCTTTGCTACAATTCGTTACCTTTGTCAACAAAGTAAAGCTATCAAAAATGTAGAATGTCAAAACATAGTTCAACCACTTGATTCTCTCCTTCGAGACATTATTCGAGATTATGCATCCATTTCCCATCTCGTTGGCAATAATAATAGATTTAAAAGGTCAGCATGGTTCTCAGCCGTAGGCACTGTGTTTAAGCATATCTTTGGTACTCTGAATGAAGACGATGCGGGAAAATACGATAAGCTCATACAAAATCTTCAAAACTCTGACAAAACTTTGATATCAAGTGTTAAGGAAAATATTATGATTTCTAAATCAGTGATTACGAATTTCAATAAATCAGTACAAGAATTAAATAAAAATGAACTCTTACTGAACAGCGAAATGAATAAATTATCTACCAGTATCAGTAATATTTCAGAAATCATAGATTCTGTCAACTTTGAAGTTAAACTAAACGAAATACTGAATGTCTTACAAGCTAATTTGCTCACTCTTTCATTCAAACTCGAAGATATAGTTAATAGTATATTATTTGTAAATACTAATACTCTACATCCGTCGATTGTTACACCTCGTCAACTATATAACGATATTCTAGGTAACTTTAAAAATTTACCCAAATTTGAGGAATTTCCTGTAGATTTAAGTCTGGAGAATATCCACTTATTATTAAGCTTAGCTGATTTGATATCGTACTTTAATAACGATCAAATTGTAATAGTTGTTAAGATTCCATTAGTAGATATAATTAATTATAGTTTATATAAAACTATACCTATACCAGTACCACATAATGGTACCGAATCCAGTTCATTTTCCTTAATTATTCCTACGAAATCCTATGTTGGTATAAGTTCTGATAGAAAATCATATTCTAATATTAATAACCTTAACAATTGTAAACCAGTAGTTGATAAGTTGTATCTATGTAAGAACATTGATATATTTAATGTTGTAAGTAATCCAAATTGTGAAGTTGATATAATGACCAAAGCTGTGAAAAGTTTACCAAATACTTGTATAACTAAATTCATCTACGGAAAGATAAACATATGGCATAAATTAAACGGCAATAGATGGGTTTACACCCAATCTGAACCTGTTAAACTTTCAATTGACTGTAATTCCGAAACCTTTGACACTATCATTAGTGGAACCGGTATACTCACTCTCAAACCTAGTTGTAATGCCTTTTGTAAAGATATTGAATTAAATGCCATGAATGACTTTAAAACCATATTAAAACCTATTGTATCAGATTTTAATATAATAACAGACTCTTGTTGTAATATTGAAACATTCTCTAAACTCAAACTAAATATTTCAAATGTGAAAATCACAGATGTCAATCTGGATAACCTTAAGTATATAAACAACCTAGCTGATAAGACTCTTAATGATATTTCACTGTTTTCAAAATCCTACGATAATAATATTGTATCCACTACCCTATTTGGCGTTAATATAAGTTTTAGTATTTTAGTTTTGTTAGTCGCTTTAGGTTTAGTTTTCTATTATGTAAGAATTGGAAGTTGTTTATCTAATTGGAAAAGTAAACCACAGAATGAGATCCCTAATACCGATATCGAAAATACCTCACTAAAATCAGTCACTTCTATTCCTCCACCTAGACTCCGCATAGATTGAGAATAACCTTCGTAAACTTACATTAGGGTAAGTTTACTCTTAATCGGGGGGTTGTTACATCCTACCCTTGCTAGGGATATTGCTGACTCTAGCAATAGGGATATTGCTGACTCCAGCAACTCTCTTTCGGAATTAATATCTTTGCTGAGAGATTAGTCAGTTCAGGCCGATCTTCCAACCCGAGAGGTTGTGTTATTTTATCCAGAAAAGCGACTTCCAATATATAAAAGTGTATCCTAAACATAGTTTATTTTATGTGTGAAATAAAATCTTTTTTTAAAAAAGGAACTTTTCTTCGTCGCGTAACAGTTCGTTATACGTTCAATTCTCTGCTTTCACAGTGCAAAGCAGAAATTAGATCTTCTCTTATGTCTCCAATTGAGTAAAATATACGAAAGTGTCCCCTGACATTGCAGAGGTTCATGAGCGACGGTAACCACTTACTATCAGGTGGGCCGTTAGCTCGTCTGCCTACATGGCAATAAAAAAAAAAAAAAAAAAAGACAACAAGTAGGCAAACATAAACATATCAGAATGTACTCTTTTTTGAATCTTTTATAAGAATTTCCAATAACCTACATTTTAAGTAGACAATATTTTAATATGTTCTTTATAGATTAGCTATACATATTTCTTGTCTATTATATCGATTTCAAATCGTCGTATGCACGTCGCACATTCCGAGTGTTCCCACGATGTCCGGCTCGTGCACTACACCGACCATTATTATCCATTCTATAGTAATACTGGCCTGTAATAAGTACATTAGTTACGTCGTTGTAACCTCCTTGCTATTGTGGAACTTGGTTGTTATGAAAACTGTTATTGATGGTTTGTTTGTTTTTTAGTGGAAAATAAAGAGTGTTAATTTGTGTTGTTTTTCGTTTTCGTTTTCTAGTTTGTGATGAAAACCAGTGTTGTTAATTTGTAATTTTAAAATATGTTTATTCCTGTATGTGTTTTCTTCATAAATAAAGCATGTCTATGTCTATGTCTATGTCTATGTTTTTTTTTATACGGACATGAGCAATGTTCGAATATAAACCCAGATCTAGTTGATGATATCACTGATATCATCAACTGCTTCTTTAAATGTATACTTAAATTTTATATAATTGTTTTGTTATCTTCATATAAAAAACTAGCTGACCCGCGCAACTTCGTCTGCGTTACAAAGGGGTTCAAACAGTACTCGCAATGCCGTCGCGTTATTATGTGCCCGAAGCGCTCCCACATTCATTGAGTTTTATACTCGTGATAACTTCTAAAAGAAAAGTCCGATTGGAATAAAACAAAAAGTAATTCACTTCTACATTAATACTCTTGATAATATAATACTTAATTTGGATAAGGGATAATATAACGATACTCATTTAACTTTTAATTCAATCTGAGGACGAAATATTTTTTTGTATAAACATAAAAGAGGTTATTGTGACAAAACTATGATAGTTAGATATATGCTGTCGCGGACTTTTTTGTTTGTCTTACTAATACCTAAAAACCCGTAGTACATAATTTTGTTCTACTGTCAATAGTTTATGCAGCGTACGCATAAATAGGTTTTCGATTATTCACCTTGTGTTACATATTCGATATTTTCATACGGATCTCTAATTTTTTTGAAAATAAAATATAGCCCATGCTACTTGGGGATAATGTAGCTTTCCAAAGGTGAAAGAATTTTTGAAATCGGTCCAGTAGTTTCGGAGCCTATTCATTACAAACAAACAAACAAATCTTTCCTCTTTATAATATTAGTATAGACGAAGAATATTTTTAGAAATATATTTGTTTGACCAATGTAACTCGTTATTTATAATCCAAAACATATACATTTTTAAACACATGTACGCACTCTCAATAGTAATGTTAACAAACGTAAGTCTTCTCGAAGCCAGATACAAGTAATAATTTAAACACAAAAGGTATTGTTTCACCTAAGGGTCGTCGGGTCATAAACAAAGAGGGCTAAACCAAATCGTGTTATTATAATGAGCAAATAAAACTAACTGAAGCCTTTAATACACAATTTAATTAACAATAGAAACAAATTACAAAACACATGTTCTAACTCTTTATTCATAATTCAAAAGGATATTAATTAAAATTATATTACACTAGTTGAACGTTGCAACACCGTCTGCGTCACTTACGCAGTAACAATTTTGCAAAAATGTATTTTCAATTCTAAAATTTTTATGTAGCCTAGGATACTCACAAATAACGTAGCTTCCTATTAGTAAAATAATATACTTGAATATGCATAAGTATACAAAGTTGTTATCTTGACATTGTTTAGTGTACTGATGTAGAGAAGATATAGTGAGCAAAAGTAGAATAAGAAAAAAACCTTGATTTCAAAAAAGTTAAGTTCAATAAAGAAGGTGACCTCGTTATGTTTATGCATACCTACTTACAGCCTACTATACTTTAATATGATTCAGACTATTGAAATTTGTTTCATTCTCAACAAATTTTGGAACTTATTGATTTTATAGATGGGGTGTAGGTACTGGTCTATATTTAGTCTCACTGTTAAGCTTGGGTTTCTTTTATCTAGTTAAGGATATATTTACCGCCAAACTTGTCTAATGCTCCACATGGCTTTGTACATCTTTGAAGGCCTTTTCTATACTGGCATTCCCCAGTGTTTTCCTTTTAGCCAGTGGTGTTGTGTCAAATGGGGTCATGGACTCGCTACTATTGAGTAATGTAGTACCTTCTATCTCGCAGATAACACGAATGCCAGTCAGTGATACGTGAGGCCGAATCAGTAATTGCGTCATTAGTTTCACTTACGTTATTTTAGCAAAATAATTAGCATATTTTTTCGATTATACTTTTGGTAACGAGGTGTTAAGTAATTTGGTAATCTACGTATTTGTGAATTAAAACAAATGTACAATTTGAATTGAAACTGACCATGTGCTAGAGAAAAGGAAATATATTAGTGGTGCTTAGGGCGAATTTTTTTTTTTTTATGAGTGAACTGACAATCTTTAACAATAATCCATAGAATGATAAATAAAATAAAGACACAACCGGTCCTCGTAAGACACTTATTACATATTTTCTATACTTTTAATTATATCAGTCTATTACTAAGTAATCCCGCTGAGTATTTCGCGAATGTTGATTGATATCAGCTAAGGACAGGCCTACCTGCCTCGTGGGTGGAGTCCTCGGCTACCGGAAGCGTTCGAGCGCATCCCGAGCTCGCACAATGCGGAATGCAAACCGGATGTCGGCTTCTGATATTGCACTCGTGAATTATGCGGCAGTGGTTCCGTTGAATTAGGACCAAGTATTTTTAGTGGTATGAAGGTTTTAGCAATATGAGGAGGCTTTATTTCGTTGTCCATATTAAAGATTTGTTGGATCGACTTTTTAAAAATGTTGAAGTCGAATGGAATTATACCAACATATTAGATTTTAACTTTTGTAGGTGGTGAGCAGGTGTAGATAATTATCTTCTAGATAACCTAGATGAACCGATTTCTTTAATAAGTACTTCTTAGAGTATCTCCCAAAAATTAGCAAAGATCTGACGTATATACTTAGGTAGGTATTACTGAGCTATTGTTTTTTTTTTTCTACAAACAAAAATGAGTTGTGAAATTCCTATTGCCGAGTTAAGTTTATACAGGCTATCACGAGCAGAGCTTTTCCAAAGCTTAGTGCTCTTTGACTAACTTCTTAACATACATTTTTCCATCTACCGTCTATAACGGAAATTAGAAAACTATGAGACAGTTTAGTTATTAAAATCTATCCTTTAAACAACTTAGTAACGTGCCTAACCGGCTGAAGTTGTTTATCTAGAAATTTCCGTTATATCAGCGATAATGCCACTTATTGTTTCGATTTGGTTTCAAGTTTCAAGAATGTTTTTGAGAGATTTGAATAAGTTTTTTAATATTATTACTTGAATTTTTAGGGTTTATTGTTTTAAGGTAAAAGTAGAACAGACCATTCTATGTTTCGGTTCGGTTGTTTAGGTAATTCCTGTTTTTTCGTGTCAGTTTATAACTTGTTAAAACCACGGTAGTGAATAACATTAATAATCAGAAACTATCAAAAGTATTTTATTTGTAAGACACTACAACGTAAATCTTAGTGTTTTTGGTAATTAAAAATATTTAATAATTTAATTATTCTTACAAATTTAATCCTGTACACTCATACTTTTGTTACATTATTTATAATATTAAATTAATTTGAACGATGTTTTGCTTTTTTTGTACATTTAGTATTTTATAGTACAAATAAAATCACATGAAAGGATGTATGTGCAATTTTTCACAACACCACTGGCTAAAACGGTGAAGGAAAACATCGTGAGGAAACCTGCATGTCGGAGATGGATTCTAAAAATCCTTTGAAGATATGTGAAGTCCCCAATCCGCACTGGGCAAGCGTGGTGGACTATGCTCAATCCCTCTTCTGAGGAGACCTGAGCCCAACAGTGGGCAGTAATGGGTTGGTACAGGTACAGGAGTAGCAAACTTGAAGTTCAGTTTATATGACACAATAATTACTAACTTTTGAAGTATTACTTAATTATTTTTTACTAAAATAACATCAGGTTGTAGTTTAAACACCGATTTATTTTATGATTCGACGCTATTACAATAAAAAAAAGGTTAAATTTACGATGACACGGTCCGGTTGGGCTGTCACGGACGAATGGGCTTTGATGCTGCTCTTTCGAGGTTATAGGCTCATATATGTAGTACTGCTATGCTAATCTATATTTTTCAATATGTATACCAATATACAATATATATGACGGGGCAAATAGTGTGTTGAGGAGTAATGACGTTGTAATTAGTCGATCTTCGTTTGGTTTTGTCAGGAATGTCGTCACAATGTCCACTTGAGCACTTGATAATCAATACTTTTGAATAAAAACTTCAAAATAACGAATTTTAACAGTTTATTACTTTTACATCAAGAGGTCCGTTCGCCTCGACAATTCAAACACGAATGAATAATAACAGCGGCCAACGCCTGTATATTATAGCGAGTCTCCACTTCCAACTACCCGCACGGTGAATAGGTTGGTTTCCCTTGTTATCACACCGTTATATATATATGAAACAGCTGTGAAGTTTGTTTGATTAAACGCAATAATCTCAGAAACTGCTGGTCCCATTTGAAAAGATCCTTCAGTGTTAGTCTATTCATCGAGGAAAGCTATAACAGGCCAAGTTTTTTTAGTTTAATGATTTTATTAAGATCTATGAACTGAGTGAACTGACTGAACTGCTTTTACATATTAATGATAGAAGATACCCTATTCATCATCAACAGCCCGTAGACGTCCACTGCTGGACATAAGCCTCTCCCAAACCTCGCCACAACGACCGGTCAAATTCTGTGTAAACCCCGTTTCTGTATCAGATACAGCAGTGTATTGAAAGAGTCCAACAAAATATATTATCTTTTTGCGTCATAGTATATTTTGTCACGAAACGCGTATGAGTAATTATCAATTATTACATATTGAACCTTCAACATTGCGTTAATTCAATTAGACTGTGATGATAATCAGCTAATTAACAAATACCGTGTGTTTTCGTCCTTGTGTGTCGTTCGCGTGCACAGAAATTAAATTCATTCACTTAAAATAAAAATGTATAAAGTATATTTTGCAGAAATCGAGCGTCTTCTATTTTTCAAGGTAACGTAAAATACTTATCTTTACTCACACAAAAAGTTTATTAAGTTGGTTCAAAAGAACTAAAGCTAGGATGATAAGTTATTGAAGTATGATCGATTACAATTTATTCTAAAAGCTTCTTAATAAAGTTATATTTTTTGAAACAGAGCTAGAATTCTCTACACTGGATTGTAACATGTAAGGTAGTTACTTGGGGGTGTCGCGACGGGAAAGTGTGCCGCAGTGCGTAACGCGTCGCGCCACCCCTAATGATCCCGTGCTGGGTTCTGGCCCCAGCCGGGGTTCGGACGCTGAGTGTGAGCGGTTGTAGGTTTTAGTGAGGTTCATCTCCCACATACCCCACCTGCGGGGCGGGTGGGGATCCGGCGATTTCCTCCAACTAAAACAAACAAAAAAAAGGTAATTACTAACTATGATATAGGCCTTAATCCGCCTGCCCAGTAAGACTAATAAAAAAAGATAATTTGCATTCTTTGATAACAAAAGTAGACGTCCAACGAATCGTTGTTTGGGTCATAAATTCGTCAACATAACCATAAAATTATAGCCGGCGACCTCGTTTCTTCGTTTTCCCGTTTTGCATGGACGTCAGCGCGTTTGTACGCCGAAGATATCTGTAAGAAAGGAAAACTTATTTAACATTTATGTGGGACGCTAATTGAAGAGTCCTAAAGAAAATCGAATCCTGTAGATCTTTTTTATTTTATTATTTTATTTATTTTATTTTACATTTTTAGAAAAACTTACAGCTAGGTACAAATGTAGTTAGAAGTACATAGTGACTTATGGCTAATTACAAGTTCTCACAAATATGCATACAAAGAACAAGTTAAAAATAATTCGAAAAAATGAAATTAAAAACAAGAAAGGCATAGACGCTAAAGAACATGCAAAATTATAAAGTAAAATGAAATGAAAAAAAAACCATCCAACCAACCAAATCCAACCATATTTTGAAGATTACAGCTAGGTGTGGCAAGATTTTATATAAGTAAACCGCGCGTAAAGTAAATTGCGTTTATACAAGTAAACCAATGGTACATCTGATAGCAAGTGATCACCGTCAAGGATATCCTGTCAGGGATTCTGCGGTCATACCTACGATGTTATTAAGTTCGCCCATGTACATTTATTTTCGTGTGCAATAAAGAATTTTCTATCTATTTACTTTAAACAATAAAATCCAAAATGAGTTTCCTGTTTCAAGTATAGCTACATTATAACCTAGTTAAAACCAGTTTTTTTTTATTAACCAAACCACCAGCAGCGGCCAGCGTGTTTGCTCGAGTTAATTCGAGCGATAAAGATGTGATTTATTATTTGGAAATATCTTGCATTTTTGAGCTATTATTTTTTGTTTTATTAGACTATCATCATCTATCTTAGCCATAAGACGTCCACTGCTGGACATAGACGAAGAAAAGAAAGAAAGAAACTAAACTTTATTCGTCACACAAATAAGGGACACAAAATAATAATATAGCCTACAAGTTAACTAGGTAGGCCTAATGAAAATCCACTGCTCGAGGTTGGTAGCTTTCAGGGAAATAATTAAAATTGACTTTTGTTTAGTGACGTCATATGTAGGTAACATTTGGCAGTCACAGACGACGGGTTTTTTGTTGAGTTGGACGAAATCGCCGGATATGTGAGAGTTGAACCGCACTTAAATTTCCAATCGCTCACACTCAGCGTTCGAACCCCGGCTAAAGCCAGAACCCAGCTCGGTTTATGCGGGACGGCACAACGCGTTACGCACTACTGCACTATTTCCCGTTGCACCGCCCCTACAGACGAGTGTTTAATAAGTTCATTTGTACTTCGTAACTGGTCCTGCTCTGGTATTGCTCTTGTGGCTACCACTCCAGAACCTTGACACCCACGTGTCATAGACAATACGAGCACATAGTACTATTGTTTACCATAGATACTGAATGCAGATTGAATAACATCTGTGCCACCGTAGATCGGTAGACGCATAAATTAATAGAGACTCGTTAGTAGGTTGCCGGAATATAAAACGGCCTGTGACCTCACTCGGATGCAAAACCACGTCTGGCTTTATCAGCTAGTGTTTGATTGTTTACTTTACAATCTTTAAATGCTAGTATTGTCAATGCAAAGTTTGCGAGAGGTGTTGACTTATTGACCAGTCAAAGAAACGAAAACGATCTTTATGGATTAGTTTGATACAGCCTTTTTATGCGAATTAGCACTAATAGTGAAGCTTGAAAACTATGCTAAGAAAACGATGATTATCATAATATATTACGCTTCTTACACATACTAATGTCGTTGATTACGTATAATATCTGATGCATTGAAGAAAAATATATATATCATGGAACTTAATAAAAGTTTAAAAAAATCACAAAAGTCGTTCGTTCTTTTTCTAAATGTTAATTCATTCATAACTTCAGTTTTATTGCCTACTTGGTATGCCATATGTTATCATTGTCTCGCCTTTGTTCAAGTTATTGTTGATTAATAACGTGTATACTCTGTTTATAGGTCGTGATCTCTGACTAATAATATTCGCTTGATTCGCTGTTACATTGTATTGAACCTTTGGCATGTTTTAATCTTAATTCCTCACTCCGAGACAGGTGAAATAACGTTGTCAAAGTGTGTTATCTTCTGTGACGGCACATTTGAGAACCGTGAAACAAGCTGAAAGCTATTTACTGAAGGGCGAGCAATGAGAGGGAATTTCGCGTCTTCCTGAAAATTAATGAGAATGCCGCTTACGACGTTTGCGATCGCACCTCGTCTCCACAATAAGGCGACGGTAGCAGACTAATGACTACAAGTGAACCGACAGACATGCAGTCGTCTCACTCCCACGCGTTTTATTATAGTAGCACCGTCTCTGTCTGCCGTCACCCGGAGCGGCAACGTAGCGTTCCGACCCGGATAGATTACATCCTATTAACACTGTTCCGGTGCTCGATTTAAGCTTCAACGTCGCTCTGCTTAAGGATTGAAATTGAACATACATCTGATTTCCAATTAAAATGTTTACATTGGATTTTATCGGTTTCAACATAAAGTCCATTATCGTATAGTTGTGTCGGTCGGTTGCGGCGTTCTCGTTTTGTTTGTGATTATTAATTTGCTGTCAAATAAGGGGCCGCTCACTTGGGCGTGCGTGTCGACGCAAATTTCTGCCATACTTTGGAATCGGTGATTATTTTTTTTATTTCGCCTTGACTTTGGATTCGCAGACTGACGGACGTTTTTAGTGCACTATTAATTGTGTTTCGAAATAATTGGTATCCTCGTTTTAATTGTACTAATGGCGCTTGATAACGCTGTTTTTTGTTTTCATTTCTGGCTATTCCGATAGATGTCGCTAGGCACTTATTAGTAAGATGAAAATTTAATAATTTAAATGTAGATGTACAACCACAGGCTCTATATCTAGCAGGTCATTGACCTATAACCTAACTTCTCTGAACTCCATCATATCGTACTACGATAATGATTTAAAATATACAGTTTTTATTACGTGCTGGATTAAAAATAACTTTGTTAGATATCTGCAAGAGTTCAATGAATCTATAATAAACAAAATCGGAGTGTTTGGTCTTGATTTTCAACATAAAAGAGCATTAATTTTTGTGTCTGATTGTTCGTTGAGATTTAAGAACTATCTACTTCACCTCAGAATTACTTTAGACGTAACTTTCAGTAGTAAGTCATATTCTTTTATTCTTAAAAAGGACAAGACTAGGGTTTCTACAATATATTTCAGGTATACTGTTATTGACTTTTAAGCTGTTTTTCCAGTATTTGTTATTACTCTATACTTATCGGGTATTTGCCGACCTCTCACTCCCACCACTGTAACTCCTGTGTAGCCAGGATCCACAGCGTCGACCATCATAATGACTCTGAATAATGAAGCACAGGACCGAAGGAAAGCTAACTTGTCTTGGGCCCCGAAACGAATTTAATCAGAAGATGATAGAAGGAGTAGGAAAACATGAGTTTCGACTTCCCTTCTCGCAAAGTGGGAGACAATAAAATAAGATTGAAAAAGCATATTACTCTATATTACTACTAGTATTCTCTTTTTGATCGTAATGAAATGTGTTTGCAAATGTAACAATTATTATCAGTATCTCCTTACTTTACCTCACCACCAATATTCTCTTGAACGAAGTTCTAAACAAAATCATTCATGAAAATAAACGATGCTTGAAGAGACTCCCAGCAGTAGAGCACTGGTAGCAGCTCTGCTAAGTCTCCAGTCATTGCAGAATTCCATGATGTAAACGGAACTTCAGAAACACTCTTCAAGTTGAGGTCCATGAGCGATGGTATAACGATCCGGTAGCCCATAAGGTCGTCAGTCTACGTTAAAAAACTTAGTGACATCCCTGACATGATGTATGTGAAGCTGAAACAACTCTCACATATAATGAGTGTAACATAGATTTTATCTCGGGCTGATCCAATTTGATCTCATTCGTATTCGACTCGTTCCTTCGGTAACGTATTCCGGTATATTTCGGATGCATTAAGGATATGTGTGTATGTTTTTTTTCGAGTAAATTTCACGTAGGCCTTTTTGTTTGGCTTTAAGCTCTTGTCGAACAAAAGTGCGAATCGAATGCGTGGCGTTATTTGGTAATGAATAAGCGAAAGTCGTGGTGGCCGAGTGGTCGAAGCGCGTCCTTCCGAACGGGAGGTTGCGGGTTCAAATCCGGCTTGTACCTCTAAATCTAACTGAAAAAGATTTATGTGCAATTTTTCACAACACCACCGCTAAAAACGGTGAAGGAAATCATCGTGAGGAAACCTGCATGTCGGAAAAGGGTTCTAAAAATCCTTTGAAGATATGTGAAGTCCCCAATCCGCACTGGGCAAGCGTGGTGGACTATGCCTAATCCGTCTTCTAAGGAGACCTGAGCCCAACAGTGGGCAGTAATGGGTTGGTACAGGTACAGGAATAAGCGAAGAGAATACGAAACGATTCCAAGGAATATTATCACGTGTCGTTTTCGCTACGCTTCTGGTAATATGATTGACTTTTGGTTTACTAATTTTCAGAGATTGCCTAGTTGAGTATCAACTATATTAAACATCTTAAAATATCAAATAATATTTTTCTTGGAACAATATGAATAACATCTCTCACGTTAATAGAAAATTAGTTTGTTTATTAGCAACTTTGTATTTCTTAGAATTTAACAAACCTATGACTCTTAATTGATTTAACTACTCTTAATACAATTCTAAGAAATCTTGAGATCAATTCCACATGGAACTTGAAGTATTACAATTCAAATTAAGTATTTGTGTTTACTTTTACGGTCTCTAAATAAATAACGTTCGTGTACGCGATAAATATTTTATAACGGTGAAAGATAAACAAATAGATACGCTTAATCTTTGAGATGTTTTAAAAACAATTAATATGACAAAGCATAGACATCGTCTGTTGTTTTAAAGTTAGTGGTTCTTGGAACTAATGAAAGTGGTTCAGACTTTCGAGACATTGTTCTAAATAAGTAGTGGAAAATTCTGACACTGGTTCTAAAATATAGTATAGTATAGTATAGTATAGTGTTGATGTTCCTTTAAATAAATAAATAAATAAATAAATAAATATAGTACTTCTACATTACAAAACCATTGAATATTCACCTACAGATGTAAAGCATTTAACAAATTAGATCTATAGCTAAGATTAATATCGCGTTAATAGGTAGAGACGACTTTTATTTTACTTATTAAAATTGGTTGTAAATTAATCCGTTTGACAAAATAAAAAGCCAAAAGTGGACAAGCTGGACACGCCAAATTTTGATCGAAGAAATAATTCATCATCATAATCATCATTCTTAGCTTGTAGTCGCCCACTGCTGGACATAGGCCGCCCCAAAGATTTCCAATGCTACCGGTTGGTAGCGACCTGCATCCAGCGTGTTCCTGCGATCTTCCACCTTGAAGCTGGTCGTCCCACACTGCGCTTGCCTTGACGTGGGCGCCACTCCAGAACCTTCGTGCTCCAACGGGCATCGGTTCTATCTGCTATGTGGCCCGCCCACTGCCACTGAAGAAATAATTACAAAACCTAAATATTATACTTCCCACAATAATCACAATATTTTATTTAGTTATTAGTAAACAAAATTTACTTAGTTCCGAAGGTAACACCGCAAAGGGATGAATAACTATTACAAGTCGAAAGGGTTGAATTCGGGGTAGCTAGTTGACCGCAATCTCTGCAGTAAGCTGTATGTTACGTTTATTACGGCGGATTACTAGATATTGAAATTAAGTTTTCAAATTTTATCATTGTTTTCGGTGGGTTAATTTTATTGAAATTGTAGTTTGAAATTTTATGATTGTTTAGGTAGTGAATGTATTTTTTTTTATTGCGTGATAGATAAACGAGCCTACGGCCCACCCGATGGTAAGCGTTCACCGTCGCTCATGAACCTCTTCAATGCCAGGGCAATGAGGGGCTGTTATCTATCGCTATACAGGACTTTTCTTAAACCTCGTTTAAATTTATGACAAGTTATTTATGTACCTACAAAAAATTTGGGACAGCGTGTATTAAAATTAATGAAATAAAAATAATTTTAATTCGTTAATATAAAAAGTCCGATAAGTGGCATAGGTGAAAATTGCACTGAAGTTTGTTCGTGTTTGTTCTCTCTGTTTATTCTCTCTCTAATAAATACAAATTAAGTTTCACATATTTAAAACTTTTATTCTCTAAGTAGACGAGCTTACACCCCATCAGATTGTAAATGAAATGAAATACTTTATTTTCAACATTGATGACGTACTCATTCTTGTTGACGTCAAAAGTTACAAGCTACCACCAGTTCGGACACCAAAAATAATAATTGTAGACACCGTCCTGAGAAGAACTGGCAAAAAACTCAGCGGGCATGTCTTTTTTTTGTATAATGAGCATTTTTTTTTTTAAGTATTTGTACAGTAAGTTACCGTAACCTAAAAAACTACACATGAAACATTCATTTAGTGGTCACTGATCGTCGAGTGCTTCATTTATTACATTATTATGCACTGAAGTATTGCACTGCCCACGTTACATTTACAATGTTTACTCACGTTATTAATGTCCACTGCAGTAAGTGGCTCGGACCGTGAACTCGATCCTGAACTTTACGAAGGTTTCACGGCAACTTCATGTTCAAATATCGTGTGTAGTTTATTAAACTTATAATCGTTTTGTAATGAAGTAAGCGTGAGTGCAAGTGATAACGTTGGGCCAATGTCGACCAATGAGACAATAAGCGAAAACTTAGAACCAACTTTTACAGTTTGCAAATCTTGTATTCAAAAATATGCAAAAAATATTTTTCAAAAAGATACCTAAACAAGACAGTGAATACGAATAATATTCAGGCATGGCGACAGTTGTACCACCTAGTATATTTGACATTTTTTTTTTATTATTGCAAGATAGATAAACGAGCCTACGGCCCATCCGATGGTAAGCGGTTACCGTCGTTCATGGACCTCTGCAATGCCAGGGCAAAGAGGGGCCGTTATCTATCACCTACCCATACAGAATTTTTCTTAAACCTCGTTTAAAGAGGGATATGTCATAGCGCTCCGGGAACACTGCGGACGGGAGTCCATTCCATCCCCATACGAGCGGTTTACTGTTCTTTTTGATGGTAAACATATACCGATAACAATAAAATATATATAATATAGCGTTTAAATTCACGCATCGATTACGTATTAATAGATAATCATTCTTAATCTTCACCTCGACTACCAAACCCCTAATAGTATTATTCGTCCAAGGACACCTGTACCTTTCGACGTACACTTGAGAGTAATAGATCGCACCCACGCATCTTGCCTCCCGTTCATAACGTCACTGCCCTTTACGTCGAGCGTGGGACCTAAAATATATATTGAATTAATTAATCTATTAAGTTTATGATGTTGTAGAAGTGATAACCTCTTATTACTTGGCTTAGTTGTAGCCGTAGGTAGACTTACGGCAGTTACAGCCCACGTGATGGTAAGTGTAACCCCCGTTCAAGGACTCCTGTAATGTCCAAAATCTACGCCTGTTTTGTTAAGATACGCTAAACACTATTGTATTGGGGGCGGCGCGACGGGAAAGAGTGCCGAGCGCGTAACGCGTCGCGCCGTCCCTCCAAACCCCGTGCTGGGTTCTGGCCTCAGCCGGGGTTCGGACGCTGAGTGTGAGCGGTTGGAGGTTTTAGTGGGGTTCAACTCTCACATACCGATCCTATTTCCTCCATTTGAAAAAAAAAACACTATTGTACTACAAACGGCAGAAGTAAAACAAATGTAGTAGGTTCACTTTTGGTTATTACTTTACACACACTAGCACATTTTTAGTTGGTAGGTACCCGTGATGACTTTGGACGCAGTCTATTGAAATGATTAGGTAATAGATATTTCATATCAGCGAGAACCTGCGCCTATGTGTGATTCTCAAGTACGATTTGAATGGAGATTAACTTCTGTCTGATTCTGTGACTTACAATCATATTTTTACTCTGTTTCACAATCATCAACGTATAGACGTCCACTGCTGGACATAGGCCTCCCCCAAACCTCGCCACATCGACCGGTCCTGCGCCATCTGCATCCAGTGACCTCCCGCGATCTTGACCAGATCGTCGGTCCATCTTGTGGGGGGTCTACCAACATTGCGCCTACTGGTTCGTGGCCGCCACTCAAGAACTTTTCGGGCCTTATAGTAAAGGGTTGTAATTAAACACACATAAGTGAGTTCCGCGTAGGAACGTTTTACAGAGATGTTATTTTAATTTAAAATGGAATAACTGAGTTTTACTGAATAAAATGCGCCAATTTGGTTTTCATTCAGATGCACTTTATGGAGACTGTTAATTGAAACAAAATAAGGTAATACGATCCAGTAAATGCACTTACGGGATTTTATGCGCTGTATCTAGGGTCGCGAACTGCAAGTATGTAATTTATGAAATTAGTTATTTATTTAAAGTTATCTGCACTGTAAATGATTACTATTTATTACATTTATTGACATTGCAGTTCGTTTATGTACGTAAACAAAAACACAATATATACCAAAACAAGTCTCAAGTTTACGATAATAACAAACGTACTCTTAATGGGTATTTTTACCCAAAAAAAACTTAAAATAAAAAGACAAGAACTAAAATTATTCCTTAAAAAAAAGACATCTGACAACCCTACCGCTATCAGTAAACGGACTGATAATAAAAACCGGTTAAGTTTCCGCAACAATTGAGGTCGTGCAGTCTCTAAAAAAAGAGTTATTGCTCGTACTTTTCAACGGAGTGTATCGTTAATTTAGTAGACAATTAAAACAAGTAGTAAAGAGTGTAACAATCAATCTATGACGTCACAGAACGGCGTTCACAAGATCATTAATCGATTTACATGTACGAAATAATCTGTATTAATATTATAGGTAATGTGATGTATGTGACGTTGTAAGGTAGTCTTTGGATTTACTGAACCGATTTTGAAACTTATTTTCCTAAAACTATGTTATTTAGAAGTCGTGGTGAGGTAGTGGTCGAAGCGCGTCCTTCCGTACGAGAGGTCGCGGGTTCAAATCCGGCCGGCTTGTACCTCTAAATCTAAATGTGAAAAAGATTTATGTGCGATTTTTCACAACGCACTGGCTAAAAACGGTGAAGGAAAACATCATGAGGAAACCTGCATGTCAAAAAAGGGTTCTAAAAATAATTTGAGAATATGTGAAGTCCTCAATCCGCACTAGGCAAGCGTGGTGGACTATGCCTAATCCTTCTTCTGAGGAGACCTGAGCCCAACAGTGGGCAGTAATGGGTTGGTACAGGTACAGGTACGTTATTTATAAGTGTCATAGGTGGTTTAATAGTTCTTCATTAGAATAAGGTAAAACTAAAAAAAAAACATTTTTTTGAGGCGTCATAGGTAAGTCAGAAGTCAGTATTTTGCTTCATCACTTTTGCTCTTCTTACTGCAATTTAAATGCAATTTAAACTAATATAGTTCACTGTTTTGTCACTTTTTGTAAGCTACCGCCACTGGCTATCAAATATTACTTATCTGGTCTATACTCTATTTAAATTGGGAAACTTTAAATGAAGTAGCAGTACAATTGTAGAGTACTTAAAACGTTAAACTCAAACAGGTTAATGTCCTATCCTACCTAAAAATGTAACCCGTCCGATTCAATAGTATTTACTACTCATACAAAATTGCATCAGAGGTCAAAATGACCCATGTTCATAGTATATCTAAAAGTTATGAAACACTAGCTAAGCGGATTAATACGATGCTGGAAGCTGCTAATCTCTCAATGAACTCTCTGCTTATCTGCACGAATACGCTAATTCATTAAAAGCTTTACTAACTGCTCACCCATGTTATCATAGTAATATTATACTATGTTGTGGGACTACTACAAATAAATGCTATCGATAGAGAAACTGAATTTAATTATAATAAGCACAGATAGGTTAAAAATGAAAATATATTATATACTGTGATAACAAGAGAAACCAACCTATTCACTGTGCGGGTAGTTGGAAGTGGAAACTTGCTATAAATACAGGCGTTGGCCGCTGTTAAGAATCATTCATGTTTGAGTTGTCGAGGCGAATGGACCTCTTGAATGTAAAAGTAATAAAGTGTTGGAAAGCTTTACTTTGAAGTTTTTATTCGAAAATACATATGTATCATCAAGTGTAAAGTGAACATTGTGACGTCATTCCTGACAAAACCAAACGAAGATCGCCTATTTACAACGTCATTACACCTCAACACACTATTTACGCCGTTATATAATATAGAAGAGAAACATTGATAATTTTACAGGTCATTTTTCTACACATACATCGCAAATGATGTCTGAACCCTTCCTTCGTGACAAAGACGAAATTGCACGGGCTAGCTAATAAATAATAAAATTAACATTAAAACACCGTAGAATTTAGTAGAAAATAAACAGAAATAAGCTATAAATTATTATGAAAAGTAAACAGGTAACAGTTGACCCCTCCGGCGCTTTAGTGTTACAATTAATACAGTAATGATTGTTATAAAACTTTATAATATCTAGGATCCGGTTGTTGGTGCGTGCCGATTGATTAAGCTACATCGTTATAGTTTTATTATATATGCGTATATTATTAAAATTTTATGATTTGTGAACGTTAACGTTTATGAGCCTGTATTACAAAATTTTTGTGAGAAGCAAGGTTGTTGAAGGTGTTGATAATTTGGAATTTTTACTATTCCAGTCTTTAGATACAAAATATTGATACCAAATAGAAATCAAATGAGTATGTGACGAGGAATATATCCTACTCAGTCTTATTTGTATTATCCATTTTAGCCATCTAGCATAGCGGACGTCGGCATTAAAAGCTGTAGGTTAAAATATAATATAATATGATAAAATATTCTTTATTATTGTAATTCAAAGGGAACACCATTTGCGTCACAAAGGGTATAAATAACTACCTCGATAAAGGGATTATCGAACACTTAAATAATTTCCAAATTGGATCAGTGATTTCTAAGATTGGTGTTCAAACAAACAAACTCTTCAGCTTTAAATATTAGTTTAGAAAAGCGGAAAGCACTGAAAACTGCTTAGTGTATGTGTGCGTCAAGCTAGCTTTGTGTGTAGACTTCTGTACTATAGTATTTCTAGGACATAGGTAGTATTGTCTAGACTAGGTCGATATTAGCTCTAATGGATTTATCGCAGTCTCACAATACCTTTCCACGGGTTAATACAGTATTTTTGTGTTAAACAACACATTTTGTAGCTTTCTGTCTTCATTGTGTAAAAACTTCTAGTGAAATGAGTTGATTTAAAATGATTACTTTAATAAATATTCTACGAGCTATAACACAACTCTGTGTTATGAAAATATCTTTGCAGAGGATAGCCTTAGTAGTGGCTCTAGGTTATTTTGAGTACAGTCTATTAATTATTTCATTACTTAAAAAATACGATCAATATTTTCCTGCTCGTTAAAGGGTTAAACACTCTACTAGCACTTTCTCATAAAAGCATTATGATAGACACCTGGTAAAATATTTATCCGTATTTATCATTATTGTACGATCATTTATTATCGCTCTAAAAACTATCGATGCGAATATTACCCGGTTCGATCTAGGTACATCATTATTTTAATAACATGAGAGAGTAGGTAGGTACTTATAAGATGTATTATAGTGTCGTATTTATCCTAAATAGTGATCTATACTCCAGTATATTTCGTAAAACCTCTGAGCCTTGTTTTTATAAATTGCTTATAATATTATTGATGATATTTAATTTATATGATATGATATTTAAACTGTTAACAGCATGTTTGATAAGTCTTAAATTTAATATCTTTGAGTGTCCGTCTTTAATTTAAATAAAGAGACATGTTTCCTCATGACGTTTTCCTTAACCGTTTATAGCACATTAATCTACAAATTATAATTCAGAGGTTCAAATCAGATTTGCATCTGTAAGATGATCCCAGTTGGAGTTCTATATTTAAGAGCCCCACTGTATCTTTAGCTAGAAGATCCTTTAGTCTTACGATACCGAATGCAAAGTTGCAATCACACCACTACAACTATAAAAAACTAGTAATTCTCACCAGCCTACGAACAAAAGAAAAAACGTGCAATGATTAATTAACAGTCGACCCGGTAACCAATACTATTGCAGAGTATCGTGTACAGACTACTGAAACAAAAAGGTGAAACGGGCAAGGTCGTTCGAAAGGAACTTCGCCGCGTGGTACCGGAGACGATGAAATTGCGATAAAACGACAGCTTTCCGAATATAATTATCGTTTTAACTGACGCAGGGACTTGATAATCTAAAGTCTGCTGATTTTAAACCGAAGCACTTGAAGCATGTTACTTCAAACTTTTCTATTTTGCATCTCTATTCAATATTAAAACTTAAAGGAGGTTTAAAAGCAGTTCTCTGTGTTTTACATAGAATTATTACATCTGGAATCAACAGAATGAAACCAATTGAAAGTGTGCCGAACACATATTACTATACGACATTCTGACGTTAAATGGTGCAGATGTTATTTGGTTCATTTAGCACACTAACATAATACTTTCATGCATTTTCAACGGGTTCTTACCACGATATTTAATTAATTTTGATTATTTGATTTAAGAGCAAACAAATCTGTTTACCCTCTTTCTCGTTCGCTTTTGGGTCGTACCACTGGAACTCGAACTCACTTCTCGACACACCACACTCACTGTATCTACAAGACTCTCTGAGCATGAACCCTTAGTGGCTGTTGTGTTTAGTAAGAACCCGTTGAAAATGCATGAAAGTATTACAGAAAACCGCGAGTGTCTGAATAAGTTTATCACTAACATAATATAACACAACCAATATAAATAAGTTCTTTGACTCCACTTAGCTCATGATTCTACATATAATAATTATATGGTGTTGCTAGTGTAAAATATTAAGTACACATAATTCATACATTGACAGTCTTCTAATTTGTTTTTTTACATTGTTGCAGGTACGTAAACAAGAACCGAGTTTTAAGATGTTCTCCGATGCTATGGTATCGTTAAAAAGTTTGGCTGTAACCGGCGTTAACTGCCTGCTTACCAAGTTAAACGAACAGATTAATTTTATGAGCGACGCCGGACGGTGCGCGAATCAATCTTTGTTGGCATCTAGACGTGAGTAAATAGTTTTATTTCGAACTAGCGGACCCGTGCAACTTCGTCTGCATCACTTTCAAAAAGTAGCCTATGCTTTTTCTCAGGGTCTAAAGACTGTCTGTGCTAAATTTCATCAAAATCGGTTAAGAGGTTTAAGTGGGAAAGTAACAGACAGAGTTATTTTCGCATTTATAATATTAAGTAGGGATTTGGAGAGCTTATAGATTTTGGCTGGAGTACTGGGATCAATAAATGTAGCTATATATGTATATGTCACACCACGTTGTGTCTCTAGTGAATCATAATTATTGAATGCCATGAAAAATAAATGAATCAGGTTGGTTTTGTTAGACTACTAACTGTTTTAGGTTGAGTCACACATTTCCCTAAGAAAACAACAATACTATGACAAAGGCACTGGATCCTAAAGGAAAGGTCTATTGAAAGCGTCACAAACTTCTTAATGAGACAATTTTCCATCAATAACAAAACTACGCGAGATATCACAATAAAACACAGATGTACAAATTTTGTTTACATATCATTGAGATGTGTGAATGAAAAATGTAAGTTATGAGCTAATAACGAAGAAATGCGGAAAATTTTATCAGCTGGCTAAATACTCCGCATCGCTGTTTTGGAGTTATTGTTATTAAACTTTCCGTCAATAAAAATAACAACGCGGTGTTCAATACTGAAATGAGTTTTAATTCTACAGGAGGAAAAGTGTTTTTAACTTATAATAACTGTGAAAATATTCACAGATCCCTTACACTATTACTAAACGGGTTCTTTCCACGATTATTTTCAATTGAGCGATCCCGATATTTCGGCACTGTTTCAAGCGCCATGATCACGGGAAGACTGCGGGTAGGTCATTTAAGAGCAGACAAATCTGTCGACCCTCTTTCTCGTTCGTTTGCCGGTACCACTGGAACTCGAACTCACATTTCGACATACCACACTGACAGTATCGGCTGCCGCCTCAAAACTAGATATTCAGTCTTATAATAAATAATCGTGGAAAGAACCCGTTTAGTAATAGTGTAAGTGATGTAGATAACCGCGAGTGTTTAAAGAAATTTATTCACGGATCCACCAACAAAAATACTTGTTGAAATATTTGATCATTATAAACAATCTGTCAAAGCCCACTCCTAGATCATATAAGCCTATTAAAAATCCACGAAATCTTACCATAGCTGCTAACATACCATACCATGTCTGCATCTAGTAACCAGTTCCATGATAGGGACTATGTAGATCGACTTCGTTGTTGGAAGATTTTCCGAATCATAATACTAAAATATCACAGTAACATAGTTAAAATTCTCAAATCGAATAAAATATTAAATTGTAAAAATCCAACTTGACTAGTCGGAAATTAGTCGCCGGGCGGGGTAGCGATTGCAGCGCCCCTTACCACCCCTTTTAATATCTCCCCCGTAGGCTGCTGACTTCAACGTCTACGTTGGGACAAAGTTACGTGCACAAGTGCATTTTCATAGTTGAATAAATAATATGCTTCAAAGCAAAGAGGACTGTTTCGTAACAAGTCCTGGTGGAGTCTTTTGAAGTGCACTGCTTTTGTTTTCAGATTTTGTAATGATACGCGAACTGAAATAGGTTTTTGGTCAGATCTTTTTCCCTTTACTCGATCTGATTTTAGGCGGCGACGCCTTATATAGTCTATAATATTTTTCGTTTATTCTCCAATCTGCAAGAATAGTACGTTTGCAGACTGGAGAATGCTCTCAAAAGTAAAGAAGACAAGACTCGTCATAAACTCGTTTAAGTTTCTAAGATATTTTTTTCGAGAATAAAGTATGCCTCATAGTTCGCTTAATACGAAGAACATTTTCTAGAATGATTGTTTGAGTCCAATTAATCTATTGTATGTAAAACATCTATAAATATCAATAAATATGGAACGTCGTTATTGGCACGGATTGATTCTGTCATGAATATTCAGATATCTTCGGCGAGGTGGGAAAATTGATTTCTGGTTACGAGTACTTCACAGCCTTTATCAAGAGTCTCTTCTTAATTATATAAAAATTTGTTTTTCATAACATGACTGGACCATCTGGGTCATGTTTCTAAACTATTGCTGACGCTCCTTTCCAGTCCCAGACACCCTAATGTCACCATCGTCCTTTGTCTAGTTTATTGTGTGTTTGATATTTAGGAGCCCCAGATGCAGCCAAGGTCCATGATAGCTGGTCACCATAAGTCATTATAATATCTGAAGAAACTCAAAATTATAATATTGGGTACCCAAGAGTAAAGAGACAGAAAGTGCTTACTGCTTTAAAAACAGTATAAAACCAAGGAATACAACTGAAAATACTGTGGTCCACAACCCAAGTAAACATTTGAAATGCAAGATTAGAAGAATAACTCTAGTATCTAATATCTAATCTGTAGTCCGTATTAGATTTAGAAGTATTGATTCCGATACGCATGTGTGTATTGTTTACATTGTTCCGAGTCACGTGTATCGACCGATCTACGTAAACAATATCATAAGATGATCTGTATCGATGTACAATTGCAGATTTATGTTTGATAATAATCACTTGATTTGAGAAGACGAACTTGATACAGCGTTTGTGGGTATATGGTCAATTATTCTTGTTCATATCGATTTGAGGAGGTTTGGATGGACGAATATTGAGATCCAAGAGAAATTAAGGATATAGGCACTCGTAGAATCCGCTCATATACTTTTCGAAATAAGCCAGCTTACATAAGAGGGCAAATTCGTCGTACTAACATGTTAAATTTACCATTGTTTTCGAGCGATTTTGATTACTGAATTCATCAACAATCTCCGAGTGCGGCAGCCATAAACACGAAAAATATCCCGTTTCCGCAGCTTTCAATATTTTTCACATATTTGTTTTCCTATAACGTATTTGAATATAGCAACACTTGCGTTTGACAGATACCGATATTCCATTACGGGTACACACGGTACGTTTTCATCTTGTTTTTACAGTTCAGTAGTCCTGTCGCCCACACGAAGCACGCCCACGGGACGTAGACAATTACTGTAGGACCTACCTTGAATCATTTAGTGACGTCGCTAGCCTTCACGTGTTGAACGATTTTTAAAACGCGTCTAACATATTAATAGAATCTAATAAAGTTCTAATAATAGTAGCTAGGTCAATAGGTACGGAATAGCATAAAACCTAAATTGAGAAAGCTGTTATCAAAATAGAACAATTATGAAATGTCCACGCGACCTTGCACGTGAAGTTTGTTTTGAGAGGGAGATTTTTTGTCGCTAAACAAGCAGAGTAAGTAAGTAAGATCTGTCACCAGATGTGTCAAGAAAATATGAAGCTTAGAAGTTCACTTCAAGTAGAGATGGTACATGAAGAGTAATTTACGTATATGAGTGGTTCGAATATAATATAATACTCAGATTTAGTAATGGGAGAACTGAGAAATCTATCGACTCTATGTTGACTAACGACCTCTAGTGATCTCGCGCACCCCACACCTCCGCCACACCCATCAGCTGTCGAAAAACCAACATTTTGCAAGAATTTTAGATATTTTTAAGTTGCGATTACTAAGGCATTAAGCCATATTTTTTGGTAATAATATTTTTACTGGTCGTATATAACCATCAACTACCATGACCTTCAATATGTACCCTCACTAAGAAATCACCCTGTATATAATATATTTCAAAAGCTTTTTGTAAATTAATGTTATTATTTCAAATCATTGATGGAAACGAAACTGCCAAGGCCCATTTTGTAGCAACAATAGTTAAAGACGTGTACCAAGCTGATTTCAATCAGAAACCTATTACAACCGAAGTATATTCTACAAGAAACATGATTTATTCAAATATACGCAATCGCGACAGGATTTCTCAGAAAGGTTGCGATGAAGATTCCACGATCGGAAAGAGTTCCTAACATGACCGCGTTATCAGTTCCAAGTAAGGTTGTGTACGTGTATCTTTATAGTTAAACGACTGTTGGATAAGATTACTCTTATACTGTTCCTTTTTTTCAAATCAAGAAATGTTATATGTAATAATTTGTGTGTGTCCCGTATAAAATGTGCTAGAGGAAGAATAAGGGGACGGAGCGACGGGAAAGAGTGCCGATGGCGTAACGCGTCGCGCCGTCCCTCCAAACCCCGTGCTGGGCTCTGGCCTCAGCCGGGGTTCGGACGCTGAGTGTGAGCGGTTGGAGGTTTTAGTGCGGTTCAACTCCCACATACCCCGATAGATCCGGTGATTTCCTACAACTGAAAAAAAAAAAAAAAAAAAAAAAGAGGAAGAATAAGAGTAATATACCAGTGTGTTTATATTTTACCTAATCAAAATTATTATTTTCTGCTGTATAAGTAAAAGTAGTTTTTAAAATCAAAGAAACGATAAACATTTTCTCTGTACTGTAACAACCATTCCTGTCGATTGATGGGCAACACCTTTTTTGAGGACACCTGAACCCAACATTTTCTCATACGTGTCTATTTATAAAAAAAGAAAGTAGCAAAAAGTATAATGTCAAAATCTTCAACTTCTAATCTACATCAATTCGTAGATCGTATTTTATTCAAAATAAAATATGAAGGGACAATTGTCATGACGATATTAGAAGTGAATCTTTAAATAACTTATCTAAAATTATAATCCCAAACTGAGAAGCCTCGACTTCATAAAACGAAAACAAAATGAAATGAAATGAAATGAAATGAAATGAAATGAAATGAAATGAAATGAAATGAAATGAAATGAAATGAAATATTTATTTAACTAAATTTAGGACATACAATATTAAGCCGTGACCCCTGCACTAGGACAAGCCTGTGTCGCAGGAGGTCTGTGTTAACAAATAATTCTCTTAACCAACATATTAAGACACCAAACATCAAAACAAATTTCCAAGAGTAAATACAGCGATATATATAAAAACAGATTACAAGAAACTGGCAAAAAGTGTGTGAGTACGATTGTATGTGTTTGTGTATGTGTGGGTATGTGTATGTGTTTGTGTGTGTATGTCTGTGAGTGTGTGTAATTTTCTCACCAGTGAAATAAACTATATGAAAGTTCTCAATATCATTGAAAGGGATAAAGTTACCAATACAATATTGTTACTACTACAATCATCCGAGAGGAAGATATACAGAAAAATACAAATCAGTGTTAAGAACTCAAAAATACACATTTAAGCCACGGAAATTCAACAAAGACTCAGTCTCGTCGTAATCCAAAGTTAGCAGCCATTCTCTCACCCTCGTTTTCACGCCGTATAGCAGGCAAGATAGATCACAGTGTCGAAGTGCGCGACTGTAGATACATGGAAAAGCGAACATACGGAAACGTTTTGCAAAATAGGTTTTGGTCTGTGGGATTTTAATTCTGAGTTGATGGCGGCGACTTCTCATCAACACACTGGGGGAGGCCGGAACATCGACACCGCGATCCTTGATTGAGTGATAGGAGATGATCGCTTTCTGCAGGTAAATCTGACGTACCGATAACGCTGAAGTTTCGGTGTGAAGACACTTAGTGGGGTATCGAAAAGGTTTGCGAAACATTACTTTAAGGACTGATCTTTGTGCCCTTTCTAAGATGATGAGTGTTGATTTCGAAGCACCACCCCATGCCGTAATGCAATATCGCAGTAACGATTCACACAGCGCCGTGTACACCATCATTAATACTTCCTTGCTAGCTCCATCACGAAGAAGCTTCATTATATGAATAAGTTTTCTTATCCGACCTGCAAGCGTAACTACATGTTTTCTGAAGGATAGGTTCTCATCCAAGACAACACCCAGATACTTTATGTCTATCGATCGCTCAAGTCGCGGACAAGAACAATGATCGCCATAGCCGTCACAGCCTTCGTGTAGTCTAATATTTAATGACGACGGAGGACTCGAGCTTTTTGTTTTATAAAAACAAATGTATTTTGTTTTTGCTACGTTCAACTTTAGCAAGTTATTGTTTAACCATTCGGCAACACGATTTAGTCCAGCCTCCGCGGTTTTGAACGCATCGTCCCACGTCTCACCCTGAAAAACAATAGCTGTGTCGTCCGCGTAGCAAACTATTCTGGAACCACCCTCCGCAGAGAACAAGTTGGATATATCATTTATATAAAGGTTAAAGAGTGTAGGACCCAGAATGCTTCCCTGCGGAACACCAAAAAGAAGCCTCCCAACATCACTGGTAACGCCAGCCACACCCAGACACTGTCCCCTACCCGTTAGGTAACTCAAAAACCACTCCATAGCAACCCCACGTACTCCCATCAATCCCATCTTTCTAAGGAGAATCTGAGGAGCAACAGTGTCGAAAGCCTTAGCCAAATCAATAAATACACACATACATCTGCAACCAGTATCCAAATCGGAAACTACTTGATCCAGCAGTTCATTTACGGCATCTTCTGTTGACTTCCCTTGTCTGAAGCCAAATTGGCAGGTCGATAGGATGTTTTTTTTCTCAAGGTAGTCAATAAGTCTTTTATTTACAAGTTTTTCTAAGATTTTGGATAGGACTGGGAGCAGCGATATAGGCCTGTAGTTGGAAGGGTTGGATTTCTCACCATCTTTGAAAATTGGTGTGACTTGAGCGATCTTCCAACATTCGGGAAATCTGCCTGAAGAAAGGCTCAGGTTGATCACGTGAGTTAGCGGTTCCGCAATATAATTGACCAACTTTTTGACCATGGTATTGGTGATACCATCTCTTCCGGCAGAACTCCCATCCTTGAGAGAATTGATGGTTGACGTGACTTCTCCAACAGTAGTTGGTGCCATAAAGAAAGATTCCGCGGTAACAGACGGAACACTCACTTCTCTCACCAAATCCTCTACACTTTTGTTCGTCTTCTGAAGTATTTCATCAGCTTGTCTTTTCCCCACATTAACAAAAAATTCATTACATAGATTAACAGAGGCAGATTTAGTTGGACCAAACGTTAAGAGTTCTCCTGCGCTAACACGCTCCTTGTTCAGTTCGCAAATACTCTTTATATTTTTCCATAACTTTTTAGAATCTCCCATACTTTCTGTTAACAGTTTATTATTATATCCTGACTTGGTACTCTTCAACAAGTCGTGAAGAAAAGTACGGTAGCTTTTATACTTATTTAGTAATTCCTTGTTACCTGGGTCCCTTCTAACTTTCAAATGTAGAATGTCTCTAGTCCGCATTGACTTGACCAATCCGGGAGTCACCCAGTCCCTTCTACTTCGATTCCGATGACTAGTTGCAACTACCTTAGAGTTCCTCTTAATTGCGTCTTCCAGAATAACTATCATGTTCTGCGCAGCAAAATTAACGTCAAAGGACCTAAGCACTCCGGACCAATCACACTGAGACAATTCAGCTTTTATCGCATTATATGCAACAGAGTAATTTACAGTTTTGTGTGAAACATATTTCGTTGGCAGTCCAACACGTATCCCAGCCATAACAAGATCATGGTCTGTCAAATTCGAACCGCAAACCACTGCTGTTGCATCACACTCCAAATTAATTAAAATGTGATCGAGAGAAGATGATGCCCTTGTAGGTTTATTAATTACATTTTTTAAACCTAATTCAGCTACTAGGCACTGGTATTCTGTGGAATGTAAGTCATTTTCAAGGACGTTTATATTAATATCACCCGCTATAATTAACTTTTTACCGTTCAAATACGAGGCTCGAAGCGTGGACTCCAACGAGTCCAAGAAGTTAGCAGTATTAGAAAAAGATGGAGACCTGTATAAACCTAAAACGACTAGTGAATCAGAAAGCTGTAGAAGAAGGGAATCCGCATCCACAATGGAAGATGTAAGTGTTTTACAGCAATATTTAGATCTCACATAGGCCACCACACCGCCTGATTTGTTGTTAAAAACCCTCGAAATATAATGGGTGTAATCGGGGATCGACCTGACAAGTGAACACGAACCTAAATGGCACTCTGTCAGAATCATAACGTCGAAGCAGATTGAAAGCCTATTAAGAACCACAATAAATTCGTCAAAATTTCTCTGTATACTTCTGATGTTGAAAGTTAGGATTCTGAAATCATAATTATCACCAATTTGAAGTTTACATGATTCAATTTTATCAACTACGCGACAGTCAATCATTAGTGAATGATCTATCTCCTTAATTAAATCTATTGAGGCCGTTTGTGCAGATACTAATTAATTGTAGAGGAAAAAGAAGTCTATCATGGTTCATGACGTCGCGCAAGAATACGTGTTTCTCAAAGTAGACCGAATCAAAGCAATAAGGGAACTGTGCAAACGTGAGCAATCGGTGAATACTATCTTGTCGATTATGTGAGAAATTAATAATAAACGGTTGAGTTATCATGTTTGTGCAAAGTGAGTAGTGTACTGTGTATGTATGTAATGTTTTGAGTTGAATGTATGTATGGCAAGTGGAATGAATTAGTGTTATTGTGTGTATTATCGTAATAACAATTAAACAAAAAGTACAAAACGACATGCATAATACAATAAAAGATTTTAAAAATAATTTAAAAAAAGTTAAAATATTGAACAGATGACGCAACAAGAAACTTAGAGACTGTTTAATGATAAATAGACTACTATTCAGAAGCTTCATATGTACCTTCTTGATTTGGTATGGTATTCTCGAGGTCATTAAAATTATGAATTCGTTTAGCTGGTTTTCCTTCCATCCTGCGTACGTAAATAGCTCCATTTGTTGTCCAGCAAAACTTATACCCTGACCGCTTAGCTCGAAACCTGCATTCCCGAAATAACTGCCGGTTATATCTAGTTAGACGTTCGTTGAAGTAAATCTTTTGAGGCAAATTGTTGATTTCAATATCTTTGGTTGTTAATGATTTTCGGATCCTCGCATTCTTTAAAAAGTTGTCCTTTTTTGCCCGTCTCAGAAAACGTAAGATGATCGTACGTTCGGGTTGCGGAGGAGATGCTGTAGCACCAGCCCGGCTCGTCTGTGGTGATTTTTTGGGTCCAACTCTTCTGACGTAGTCAACGTCATTTTCTGATATGTTGGATCCGATGAGCTTAGCCACATACAGGGTAATATGTTCCAAATTTTCATTAGGTTCTTCTGGGATGCCGATGATCTCAACCTCATTCTGCATGTATGATTGCGCCTGCAGGTTCAGTTGGTCCGTCATCTTTTGGATATCGGATTTCAGAGAATTAATTTCTACCTGACATTTTTCCTCTAAGATATTCAATCTTTCATTTGTTTTCTCGAAGTTAGAGACAAGACCGTTGATATGTTCATTAATCTCGATGATAGCAGTTGACACGGAGTCCAACCGATTGCTGAAGGAAGACATATCCTCTCGAAGGTACTTTATTTCGTTTATCAAACTTTGTAGCTCTGTAGAGGTATTTCTTTTAGGTCTAAACGTTATGTTATGATCTTCGGGGCTTTCAGTTCCGGAGCCACGAACAGGGGTGGAAGAGTTATCTCCTCCTCGTTTCGTTTCGCAGCGGCACTGGGGACAAATCCACTTGCCTATTTCTGACTTCTTTGGCACACTGCCACCAACACAAACATCTTTATGGAATTTCTTTTGACATGAAAATCTTGTGCATGATATGTAATCATCATGTGGATTAATTCCACTTAGACAGCCAGCACAATTATATTTTGTTCGAGTAGCCATTCTCGTTACGTTTGTGTTAAGTCAAAAATAGAACAGTGATTAACGTTAGAATGTCCTCTGAGAAGCACGTAAAGTTGTCCGTCTGAAATAGGAAACAAAAAAGACATTTCCAGTTATACTTTAAGTTTTATTACAACTAATTTGTCATCTCGTAATATTAAGTTGGACGTTAAAAGGCGAATCGGTATTCGGCTGAGTGTGGTGCCAGTATTAACCGCTCTACGAGTAGGGTTGCCAGGTGTTAGGATAAAGCAGGACATACGTAGGATTTTTGATTGCTTGTCCGGCCAAAATAAGCGGCATCCGGCCTGTTAGGATTTAGGTAGGATTTTTCAATTTCGAAATAAAGAAATATTAGCTTGATTTTGCTTTTGTTTTATTAAAACGCAATCAGAAAATCCCGGATTTCCATTTTTTTTAAGTAACACCAAAATTTTTCAGAAATGTGAGGCGTCCGGATTTTTCGACCGAATGTTAGGACAAAAAACAATAGTTTTACACTTTTTATGAAAAAATGGACAAAAAAAACAAGATGTCCCGATTTTTTACCCAAATGTCAGGACAAACTCACAAGTCTGTCCGGCTTTTGCGTCTGAGGACCTGGCAACACTATCTACGAGAGATAAATGTTTGTCCGCTTAAGGATATCTCTCGGATTTCATTTCACTCGCAGCCTCTCGAGAACTTGTTCGATGCTCGTCAGATTCTGTCGTGAGTTTTCGTTTAATTGGTATCGAATTGTCTTGGGAAAGATTGAGTATTGGGAGTTCGTTTTGTGTCACTTAGGTGTTTTCGTACCTCTTTTTATGGACTTGATTTTCTGTTTTTGTATCGTTTTTATTTGAAATGACTAATATACTTCCTTTCAGAATAGTTAAGAATTGATTTACTAATTGAATAAGGTACCTATCTGATCTTTATAAAACACTAGATCTACGTATATCATCATCATGAACTTTGTATATTTCAAAGACGGATCGGATGGATATTATGCAACTTGATTATGAAGTTAATAAAAGCACATGCACTTTCTGATGCTCATAATCTCAGTGTAGAACAGTTCTCCGATAAATCTTTGGACTAATTCCGAACTTTCCAAGACGCTGTTTACGGATTTGTGTCTGTATTTTAATCGATCACATAACTGAAAGCGAACATGTTAACACGCTTTTAAGCAGAAGCGATTTAAAGTAACGTGATAACGCTGAATACTTTTATTAGTTGATTTCTTTAGTAATTTAACAATTGTTTATTTTCAGTGCGGAACTAAAATAATATATACATATATGTTTTATTTTTCATTTATATTTAACGGTGAAAACGCTATAAAGATTAACTAAAAACATTACTTAACAGTTCCTAATAAGTCCACATCAGACTTTTAAAAGCTAAACTTGACAGTGATCCTAAAATTAGTTTCTAAAGCACCTCAATGTGAAAACAAAACTTACACGTGACTCGACAAGTGCGCAAGAAGCCACAACGAAGGAAAAACTTATTCAGAAAACATTCATTTTAAAGAAAATATGCTATTTTAAGAACGAGGTTTTGTTTTTCTGACGTCGGTTATGGTCGTTCAATTTAAGAAATATTATGTAGAGAGAATTCTTTGATATTTTCGAGAAACAAAGTTTTTACAATTTGTTTATTATTTTGTATGTTTTTCTCATGTGTATTTTAAAACTGTAAGTTATTATGATTGAAAAACTTGAGCGAATACGAATTGATTTACTAAAAATGTCAAGTTTCAAAGTATAATGTAAATTAAACTTCGTTTTGATAAAGATACACAATTTTCAACGTTTCCTTGTACCTATTGTGACTGCCAAGTCAAACACACCTATGCAAACAAATTATACGTAAATATAATTGTGGTTTTGAATATAATTGCATTGTAATCTTAAACACACACCTCTCAATTGAGTCATCTGTAGGTGGCACCGGCTAGAATCGTTAAACAGTGGTGCTGTTTGTATCCGTTGTTATTTGTGAACAATGCACGTATTTATAATAATATATTCGTGCAATAGTATTTACAAATCTGTGAAATTTAAAATAGGCTAGGTTTGATGCTTTGTCAGGTGTACTCAGGATAATGGCGCCCAATGTGGGGAATCTGGTAGTATTTGATTGAAGTAAATAATCCACAAATAAAGTGGATTTGGATAGTTCATGAAACGTAATTAAAGCTATTGAATTTGTAAAATTAATAAGATAGATAACAGCCCCTCATTGCCCTGGCATTGCAGAGGTTCATGAGCGACGGTGACCGCTTACCATCAGGTGGACCATAGGCTCGTTTATCTATCTCGCAATAAAAAAAAAAAATTAGGTAAGATTTATGTCATTGTAGTGTCTTACCAAAGTAAATCTAAAAACAAAATAATGAAACCACAACAATGGCATTGAGTGTTATTTTAATTGGTACGACACCAAATCGTGCTACATTCTTAAACTTATTATAATAAAATATACAATTATTATAATTGTACTCCATAAAAACATCATCCTAGAAATACATTATCTGATGTTATTACCATGAATAAAGGAGTATAATTGATTGCACTTTATTATAATTGAATATTAAGAGTATTTAAGAGTCATCCTCCATTTGGGTCGCAGTAACCATTGGCGAGATAGTCCTTCGGCATTTGTTTCAAAAACGAATGGGTACATTTGAAGCACGATAATTTATACTTTTTTTTTTTTTTTTTTTTTTTCAGTTGGAGGAAATCACCGGATCCCCGCCCGCGGGGCGTATGTGGGAGTTGAACCTCACTAAAACCTCCAACCGCTCGCTTTCAGCGTCCGAACCCCGGCTGAGGCCAGAACCCAGCACGGGGTTTGAAGGGACGGCGCGACGCGTTACGCCATCGGCATTCTTTCCCGTCGCTCCGTCCCCGGACGCCGAACCGGTAGCCGCCGGCGAATACGGCCACCGGCTCTCTCGGTCGGCGGGCTTTCCGAAGCCCGCCAAGATGGGACCGCGTGTCACCCTCCCACGGAATACCCCGCTGGGTCAGAACCAGCGTGGGTCGGGGAGCGCGGTCTACCATCCCCCGGATGCTCTGACGCTAAGGGCGTGTTGAGCGAGACACGGCACCTTCTTGGGTCCCCGCTCGCACTCACATGCGTTGGGGACCCGAAACTCTTAGGGGGCCAGAATCCGGGCGAGATCCCGGTCCCGGCCCCCTGCTCGACGGCGGCGGGTTGGCAAGTTGAGAGCGGCGTAAAGCCTCTCTCTCGCAGCCCCCGCCACCTGCTTCTGCTAGATGGTGGACTCGCAGAAGTCGAGCATCGCCTTCCAGGACTCGTCGCTCTCGAGCATCGACGCCGCGACGCCCGGGAGCGACAAGTCCGGACCTATTTGTTGAACCAGGACACAGCGCTGCCTCTCCCATGCGGGGCAGCGCGCGAGCGTATGCTCCGGCGTGTCCTGGTCACATTCCACGCAATGGTGGCACCTCGCCGTCGGCTCGGCCTTGATCCGGTGCAGATACCGACCGAAACACCCGTGCCCGGTCAGCATCTGCACCATCCAAAAGGTGAGGCGTCCTGCGCCACGACCCACCCAATCATCTAGGATCGGGCGGATCGCCTCGACGGTCCGTAGACCCCAGGTGGGGTTAGCGAGACGTCGCTTCCACGCTTCTACTACGGACCGCCGAGATTGGACCTTCCTGTCGCGAACCGCTTCCCGTAGGGGACGTATCACGCCCCGGGCGCGGAGGTCGCATCGCCAGCGATAATCGCCAGCTAGCGCCTCCGCCTCCAGCTCCCAGGGCGGCGTCCCCGCCAGCACGCACGCCGCCTCAAAAGCGACGGTGCGGTACCCGCGGATGGCCCTAATAGCTACGATGCGCTGTGGCCGACGCAGGAATCGGGCGATATATTTTTTCACCCGTGCGTCGGCCCAGACGGGCGCACCGTATAGGGCCATCGATCGCACCACCCCCGCATAGAGGCGGCGCACCGCGTTGCTGGGCCCCCCGACATTCGGGAGCAACCGACCGAGTTGGCCGGCCGTCCTCATTAATCGGGGGACCAGGTTCGCGAAATGTGCCTGGAAGGTCCAACGGCTATCCAACACGAGGCCGAGGTACTTCAGCTGCACCCCGACCTCAATCTGGACGCCTCCAACCATTATCTGGGCGTCGACTGGCGGCACAGCCCCAGCCCCGTGGAACCACAGGGCCTGGGATTTGTGCAGGGCCACGTCGAGGCCCAGCCTCCTTATTTTGCCGACGACGAGGGCCACCCCCGCTGTGGCAAGACGGGCAGACTCTCGGAAGTCATCCCCCCGGGCCACGACCAAAGTGTCGTCCGCGTAGCAAATAACGCTAAGGCCCGGGAGGAGGGCGCCCCTCAGCACCCAGTGATAATTTATACTAAGCTAACTTTACTGAAATTATACAGGGTGATTTCCTAGTGAGGGTACATATTGAAGGTCATGGTAGCTGATGGTTATATACGACCAGTAAAAATATTATTACCAAAGAATATGGCTTAATGGCCTTAGTAATCGCAACTTAAAAATATCTAAAATTCTTGCAAAATGATGGTTTTTCGACAGCTGATGGGTGTGGCGGAGGTGTGGGGTGCGCGAGATCACTAGAGGTCATTAGTCAACACTCTTTAAGCCGAAATTGTTTATGTTTGAGGTAGTTTTGCCGAATTTAGATTATAAAAAAAAAATATATTTTGTAATTTTATCTATTTTTATAATATTCCGTATTAGAACAGAGTACTCATCACCCTCCTGCAATATGTACCCTCTCTAACAAATCACTTTGTATAGAAAATTGCAAATTTTTCATATTATTTGTATTATTTGTCGGACGGTAAAAACTAGGTTTTGTGAAGCCAAGTGCTAACTCGGGTCACGAACAACTAAGCTGATTAGTAGTTAATCCTTCGTTTTGCTGCGTTCTATGCATGTCAGTTCATGTTAACTTTACTAATTAGATAAAGAAAAAAACTTGTCATTACTGTTATCATTGACCATTACCATTACATCGTTTAGTATCTTAATTAAAAATATAACTCGATTTTTTAATTACTAAAATCATTGATGTTAGATATCAAAACCACACGACGGTAATGATTCTCGTAGTGTTATGTAATGTTTGTCTCACTCATCCAGCTAATATATGCCGATATGCGGAAATGTGTGACTTTAATTTTAAATTCGGTAGTTGAAATCAATTTGAAATTATTTTAAATGATTTGTTTGTTATTTTTATACAAAAATGGAGCTTATTGATATCTCTTACACTGCACAATTTTGCATACATAACCAAAATCTATATTATCATCTTCACTATGCATTGTAGGTACATGTACGTTGATCTCAATATTGAGAACACTGGTTAGTTTTATGTACATCGTAATAATTTGTTTTATGGGTTTCCTTTACTGCTTTTAATTTTCTTTGTCTGTGGGTTATTCGATGACATCATCCGCTTTATTAATCTCATTCGTTTCGGTAAAGTACTTGTATTCTGTCTGTTTTCGAGACATTGGATTGTATGTTATATTGGTTTGTAACCATTTGTAATGTCTTATTACGGTCTCCCGAGATACAGGTCTGTAGTGCGGGGACCATTGTTAAAGATGTATCAGTTGTCTGTAAAATTCTGTTAATAAACTATTTTGTATTTTTTTGTAGTTTATTGATTCTGTTCTTGAAAAAAATGGGTGTTTGTGGTTGATTAAATAAGTATTGACAATTATTGAGCAAACGTAGTTTTTATTAAGATTAAAATCGGTATGACATTTAGTACTGATTACGTTTAATAAACTACCATATAAATATCTTCGTAGGCGAAGAGATTTCAAGAATTTGTTACAACAAGTCTGATTTCTCAAAAACTACAAACACGTTATTTAAGTTGACCAACAATCGTTAATCTATTTGTTTTATCGAAATGCACACAATTTACAAATATTGGTCCAAGACTCCCAACATTTGCCAAAGGAAACTGACACTTAACACCCAAGATATTAGTACGATTTGTGGACGTCAACATACGGTTTAGGCAATTGATGGTTTGTTTGCGGTGTTGTCGCGTGCGACCGGATGACGCGCCGTGTCCGGTCCGGCGACGTCACGACAGATGTACAGTTAGCCTCCTTTAAATAATCTCACTTTGTTATGTGGAAGGTATTGTCTAGAATTTACTATTTTCTAGTCACGATTCTAAAGTAATCTGGATTAAAATTGTATCCTGGAACTTTATGTTAATCGGATTCCTCTTCATGTGAAATTTTCAGTGATAGAGATATATATACACTAAGGTGTATGCACTTCAATCTTTTACACTTTTCACTTCACACATAGGACTGGGATTGTTTTCTTTTATCAACCCGTTAAAAGCATCTTGATATTAGGTATATCAACTTATCTAATATATAAAATTGTCGTGTCACGGTGTTCGAACTTGAACTCCTCCGAAACGGCTCGACCGATTTTGATGAAATTTTTTGTGCTTATCCGGTACCTATGAGAATCGGCCAATATCTATTTTTCATCCCCTAAATGTTAGGGGTACTCCACCCCTAATTTTTTTTTTCGGCGCAGACGAAGTTGCGCGAGTCAGCTAGTATATATATATTATAATTATTAAAGTTTTCATCGACAGCAAAATTGTTATGAGTATTATTGTTTTCTATTAACACAAGATGCATTGTTATCAAGATTGCAGTATCTGAGTGTGTTGATAGACCACTAATGACCGAGACGGTGTACAATAAGTTTACGGTATTTGTAGTGGTTCGAGAAACACACGATGTTTATAATGACCGAGTTCAATAGAGATGGAAAAGTTATAAGTCGATAGATCGAAAAAATCTGTAGGTTTTTGTAGAGAAGAAGTGGCGAAGACTTTATAAAACCCCATTCCCGTCGGCATCCCCATTCGTTATTAGATTAAAATGAGACAGCCAGGACTACTACTATTATTTTTCGTAGTTTACGAATAGGGCATATTTCGTAAGCAGTTTACTTTATAACGAATGGTCTTGAGAAATGAACTTGGCGTTATTAATCAGTTTGATTTGTCACACTGATAAAATCGCTATCTTAGATGGTGTTATCAAAATAAATTGATTACTATCAACGAAATTAAAAGTCAAAGTCTAAATATAATTTTGAATAAATAGCCGGATGTGTTTATAGCTTATCGATATAAGTGAAGTGGTGAAGTTCCCAATCCGCACTGGGCAAGCGTGGTGGACTATGCCTAATCCCTCTTCTGAGGCGACCTGAGCCCAGCGGTGGGCAGTAATGGATTGGTACAGGTACAGGTTTATAGCTTGCTATGCTTGTAACTTGTGTCCTGTGATCTTGAAACTCTGTCTTGTGACTCAATATTTACCTCCTCCATCATAAACCACAGCTGAGTCACTGCCAATCAAACATCGTTTTGATTCGATCTATCGACACGAGCACCATTCGGCTCATCTCTAGATTACATAAATTGCTCGACTGCATACCTCGTACAGTACTGCGACCATTAGTGGAAAGTTTTAATTGTCAAACGTCGACAATCTCGAAATGGTACGCGTCGTTACGTAAACACGGTCAACGTACAGAATGCAAAATGAAGATATATACAGAATTTAAGATTGATACAAATTGTGAAAACATTGATGTACCTATCACATGATGAAGTATGATTACATTTATAATCAACACCACGAACATCCCCGTATTCACACGCTATGACTAGTCCATCTTCAAACGAGACTTAAGGAAGGTCCTTAAAGGTAGTTCGTAGGTAGCGACACTTCAGTGCCCTTGACACTGCTGAGGTGTAACTCCTTGAGCGACTGTAACCACTTACGGTCAGGTGGCTCGTTAGCTAGTTAGTAATTAATACAATACATAGTGTGTCATAAAAAAAGTTCTGGAGTGGCGGCTACGAACCGGTAAGCGCAACGTTGGTAGACCCCCCACGAGATGGACCGACGATCTGGTTAAGATCGCGGGAGGTCACTGGATGCAGATGGCGCAGGACCGGTCGATGTGGCGAGGTTTGGGGGAGGCCTATGTCCAGCACTGGACGTCTATAGGCTGATGATGATGATAGTATGTCATAATATATTAGTGTGCTAAATGAAGTGAGTGTCATCGGCAAACCATTACTTTACATCTGTAAAGTAACCTATTCTATGGTCAACGTTTACGTGCGGAATACACAGTTGCAGATAACTCACGGTTTTACGTCATACCAAGATATGAGAATGATTCAATTATAAAAACGATATAACAAATGTGGCCAATCGTGTTTCGAAATCTATTTCATACCTGCGTGAAGCTGGTGTAGTTGTACAATATTTGAAACGAAAGAAGAACCATAGCTAAGCTATGACCTCCATTTCACCAGTCATGAGACATTTAAGCTTAAAAGCGACTGTAACCGTTTACCATCAATTGAATTTTGAATGCGAAACAGTTTATATTAACTCCACCACTTTCATTGCGCATCATGTTTATTAAGGCTTCGGCCCAGCCGTGACTCGACCTAGGATGAATCATGTTTAAGGCGCTACATGAAAACACATACATTTGAGTTGAATTACTTCTCTTTGTGGAGATTGGTAAGAAAAACATTTATTGACTCCTAATTCACACAAAAATATTTTTACAGTGACGAAAAAGCCTCTGTAAACATGAGTGTTAATAGAAAATAGAAGTGTCTATCGTTGAATGGCAGTTGATCGCTTCTTAAGTAATAACCCACGTACGCAATCTTCGATCGTCACCAATTACGGTTATTGTCTCGTGTAACACGACCCGGAGTCAACATCGATTTTTATGATGACACAAATGTTGAAATTAGCACAAAAATACATTCTGACTATGGCGAAATAGTTTACATTTATTTGTTTAGCGCGGAGGTCGTACAATGCGCTGTCGATCGCGGACAAGACCTGAGCGGTGTTGCTGTAGATATCGAAGAGTTGTAGATGATGGTAGGAGTAGGAGGTATGCTTCATTTTCGCCTTGGAGGACGAGGAACAGGCGTCGGCCGTCTTCACGATTGAGGTATGTTGTTCGCGATTTTAGGTCAAAGGTCAATGTGACTTGATATAGTAGATATCATGGTAGAAGTCTTTCCGAAACTCAAATGGAATTAACAGTTTAAGTAACCCCGCAAAAAGGGCATATCAGGCCGCATTACCTCTCACCCCAGCAGAGGCAAGCAGCCAGCTCAGTGTTAAGCGGAATCGCACGACGCGTTACGCACTACGGCATTCTTTATCGCAAGTCGTGACGTGATAAACAACAGTTTAAAACACTTCAATATATCACTCTAGTTCTAAACGGGGTTCACTCCGAAGAGGTTTATTACCTCTACATAATCGTGTAGGTATGTGCGAGCGGTGGTCATTTGTTGCGTGGCCGCGTGGGAACGGAATATGGGAGCGAATCGTTTCGCTTGCACACAGAATATAGTACAGAAGTCGAGTTGTAGACAGAGTTTGATGACGTATGCGTGAGGTATTGGAATTGGGTCAAAACGTAAGATTTATTGATAGTCAACAAAAACACTTTCGTTGGTTCTAAGTTAATGAAAGAGTGATAATATAATGTGTAACGTGTCGTAATGCACCACATTATTCCGTCCTATGTTTTGGCTTCAGTTAGGGTACGTACGAGTGTGAGCGATAGGAAGTTTAGTGCAATTCGACTCCAATATGCCCCATCTGTACTACGGGTAGATTTCCATCTACTAAAAAAACATTAATTCTATAGCATTGCTCATTAAAATAGAGGAGAACTTTCTTTTGAACAATAGCTCGAGTATCAGTTCTAAAAGTACGTCTGTGTGAAGAGAACTAAAAGCAAACTAGACTTATCTTGACGGGGACGGAGCGATGGGAAAGAGTGCCGAGCGCGTAACGCGTCGCGCCGTCCCTCCAAACCCCGTGCTGGGTTCTGGCCTCAGCCGGGGTTCGGACGCTGAGTGTGAGCGGTTGGAGGTTTTAGTGCGGTTCAACTCCCAAATACGGTGATTTCCTCCAACTGATAAAAAAAGACTTATCTTGACTTCTGTTTATGTATTCTGTGACTACGCTCGTCGGCTTATCTTGAAATATCGCCGCTGACAGCACGCTTCGCGACCGAAACCGACTCCCTGGAATATCGTTACGGTTTTACACCATTCGTCTACCTTCTACTTAGTTTAACTGTACCTATATAATGTAATGTATAAACACCGAATTTTAAAATACTGGTACTCAATTTGCTGTGTTGTCCGTTTAGATAACTTGGCAATTTAATGTGGAGTTCAAATATGATATTTCTTATGTAGTAGAGATGTTGCGAGTATTGATTTTTAATTCGATATCGAATGGCAATATTCATCCGTCACATTCCTAATATGTACAGATAGAAATTGTAATTTCTATTTGCTATTTTTATTTCTATTTTTCTAGTTAGATTAAAATATAACTAGTTCTTTCCTATTATAGAGTACTTAAGAGTAGACACGAATCCGAAAAATTTTAATTACTTTAGTCAGAAAAAATCATTATCCTATGGAACCATCCCTGGAACGTTTACGGGTAAAATTTTAATTACGCAAATAAATTTTGATTAAGTTTTATTACGGACAAAGAAACGTTTGTCAATTTCGAGCGAACCATTTTAGATGTCGAGCTTGCGTAATGTTTTAGTTAGTGCTAGGGTTGACACTCGCATTTGGAACGAAGTTCCTTATCGCGCGTTGTGAAAGGGGGCTAGATGGAAAAAATTCTTACGAAAAGTTGTCACGACACATTTTTTGTTTTAGATGATTATCGCTAGATGGCGTTGTGATCAAAATCTTTTAAAACACGTTCCTTATTTGTTTTAAATGATTATTGCTAGATGGCGCTGTGATCAAAGTCTTTTAAAACACGTTCCTTATCGCGCGTTACGTGAGGAAAAAAAATTATAAGATATCTTTTAATCGAAAGAAACTTCGTTCTATTCGGGTGTCCCTTGACACCTCTCAAGTTTTTTTATTAAAGTAAACAACAGTAGGTACACATTAACAGTTATAAGGATACGATTATGGGTGTTTATCGTGCATTAATGTAGTGAATTATATATACTGTATTTTAAATGAATAATATAATTTTTTTTAAATACCAAAAACAACTAATCTTGCACCAGGTGCTTAATTTAGATTTTAACTAAATAGTCATTAAAATAACGAAGACTTTTTGTAGACCTAGAATCATTTTATTAAATACTTTTCTTTGTTTTACAAAACAAAAATAGTGACTTAATGTAACTTAAAAAATAGTACAAAAGTATTTGTTAGATTACATTATTGAAAAAAAAAAAAAAATTAACTTATTTCTTAATCAAACTATGTTTTCACGTTTTAGAATTATGACAAGTTAACAAGCTATGTATCTTACGGGAAACGGTGACCGTTGCCTATACCTCTCTAACCTCCTTTAAAGAGGGGAGCATTCATTTTGTTTTTTTTTAATATAGTGTCAACCCTATATGTGCGGTGACGACCCAACCGTTGTAACAACCACGGGACCAACTTGGTATGATAATTATTAAAATACCATGTTTAGATGTTGGCTTTGTGTAGGTACTACCTTTCTTAAATCGTTTGTGGAATACAACTGCATTTAAGTGTTGCTATCTTAAAAAATAAAAAAAAAGATCTTTGCTAATTTAATCATTTCTGTTTAGGTATATCAAATTAAGTAGAACTGATTAGTTGGAAAAAAACAAAATGGTTGTAGCCAACTATTATGATAATGTAATTTTTTTGGTTAAAGAATATCTCTTTTACTCTCCGCTATGGAGCTGGTATTGTAGAAGACAATTTAACATCAAAGCATTATCTAACTTTCATGATTATTATTTTATTTGAAGACCTTTGAAAAAAAATAACAATAATCATTGCAAACTGTACTTTACTGTAACAACCCATTATTGCCCACTGCTGAGCTCAGGTCTCCTCCGAAGAGGGGTTAGGCATAGTCCACCACGCTTGCCTAATGCGGATTGGGGACTTCACATATCTTCAAAGGATTTCTAGAACCCTTTTCCGATATGCAGGTTTCCTCACGATGTTTTCCTTCACCGTTTTTAGCTAGTGGCGTTGTGAAAATTGGACATAAATCTTTATCATATTAAGATTTAGAAGTACAAGCCGGCCGGTTTTGAAACCGCGACCTCCCGTACGGAAGGCGAGCGCTTCAACCACTCGGCTACCACGACTATTTATGCTATTGCAAACAATGTATAATTATTACGTACAGTTGTTTAAACATCAAAGTCAAAGATAATTTACTTTACTAAAATACATTTAGCACAATTAAGAGGTACAACATCAATAAAACTATATTAAATGTATCAAATATTGTAGAAACTAAGTTGAATTATTGGCTTCGTTCCAATGTTGCCCTACAGCGGACTAAAGTGGATGCCGTACGAAAATTGAAAGCTTGACGAATCCGCAATGTGGTCACAGAATAAAAGGTACAATGTAGACTTACCATACGAGTATACCTACTTAAACTCCATTACGCAAGTGTGGTGCCTTATTCTTCTACTGAGGAGACGCGAGCCGAGCTAAGTGGTAATCTATAGGTACTAATATTATAAAGCTGAAGAGTTTGTTTGTTTGAACGAGCTAATCTCAGGATCTACTGGTCCGATTTCAAAAATTATTTCACTGTTGGAAAGTCCATTTATCGAGGAAGGTTATAGGCTATATTTTATTTTCAAAAAAAATAGGGATCCGTATGAAAATATCGAATTTGTAAGACGAGGTGAAATATCGAAAACCTATTTATGCGTACGCTGCAAAAACTATTGACAATAGAACAAAATGATGTATTACGAACTACACACAAAGTAGAAACTAGAAACAAAGTAGAATATAAAGTATGAGAATTTACAAATTAGTTACATCGTTTCTCAGTATAGACCGTTAACGGGTTATTAATCTATGATTAATTGTGTTTCTTTATTGGGCTATTCTGAGAAACGCTGGAAAAATGTAGCCTAGATTTTCTTTATTAAAAGTGTATTAAATTTATCATATTTAAGTATATGTTTAGACAGATATTATTCATATTGGGGGTTTTCATTCTTTAGCAGTCAACTAAAAAAAGTAGTTTCTGATACTGAATATAAAATTAAGTCTTAACTTTTGTCGTGGTTTAATTAAAATAACCTTCTCTCTATAGTAACAGAAAAGAATGAAGATCTTGAATAATAAAACCTTATATTCCTCATAAATAAATCTACGGAAAAGCATAAGAATATTTTTCATGTGTGTCGGGATTCAACCTCAACTCAAGCAACCTTTTGTGTTATAACTTTATTTATATTTCGGCTTGTTTTATTGACTTTTTATTAGGTTCGTCTTGACAGAGCCCTCGTGGAAATCAACGTTCTGATTTAAGTACTATACGGTACTAAAAATGACCCAGAATTATTAAAGGAAATGCTGACTCGCTGATTCAGCATTGTTACTGAACTTTGATGTGATGTTATTGATTATATTCATTAGTTTGAATCTAAACGAAATGAAGTTTTTTTTAATTCAAATTAGGTCCTGATTTGTAAACGAAATTGAACTAGAAATAGAACAGAACTGGCAAACTGTAAAAAAGTAAAAAAAAATCATACTTTTTAGAAATAGTAGTACTATTTTGACAATAATAACTGATATATCAATTAACATTATTTACAACGGCGCTTGCGAATTATAAACCTTTCCACATACAACTAGCTTCGAACTGAATAAATTCCCCGTTTTAATAAACGTACAATCGAGACGACTCAACTTGCCAACACGGATATATATTAAAGTACAATTTGCTAAAGGATTAAGTACTTTCGAAGTGACGTTAGCGACTGTATATCCAAAGGAAAAAGTTGGCAAACCCTAGTCGTGTGCAGCTATGGAGACATAAATGTCACTTCGAAAACTGATTTACGTAAATGTAAAATGGAGGATAAGTTAATGACTAAATGGAGTACACTATATGTCTGTATACTCATTAATTTATGAATCAACTGATAAGTTAGTTGAACAGATGAGTCTATGTTGTTAAGAGATATTGATGAGGATTGGATCGGACAGTTGGCTTTATTCGATTGATAGATCTTCGTAGTGGTTTGTTAGTAGCCATTTTGAATCTGCTGTTTGAATTTTACACGAGGGAATCTGTCTGTATGATTTAGTAGAATTTTTTGAGTAAGTGGTAATCGTATAAGTTACACAGACTACTATTTGCGTGAAAACATATTTTACACTGATTAAAAAATAAACAGGTTTAAATTACACTTGAACAATACGACTCCACAGCAATTAAAATCCAGCAACTATAATTCTCATTTGTTGATGTTGATAGTACGTTTATTATATTAATACGTCTGAATCGTATATAATTTGAGCACGACAGATAGCTAAAATAAAAACTCGTAAAACCGTGAGTAACAGTCTGAACGCAGAAACGTAATAAATTTAACAAATTGCCCTTGTTATAGCAATAACTGTTTCAGAACTTACTTAGCAAGTAAAAAATGTCGCTACTCGTTTACAAGGGTGCAATAAAGCATTTAAACGATATATATTTGGGATTAAATAATAGCATGTTAATTGGATTAATTATATTTGGATATAAGTGAACTAAGATAACCCAAAAAATGAAGGTCAATGTAAAGAGGTAAATTATTGGAACGAAGTTCCTTATCGTGCCTTAACGAAAGGGGGCTAGACGGAAATTCTTATGAAAAAGTTGTCACGACACTTTTTTGTTTTAGATGATTATCGCTAGATGGCGCTGTGATTAAAATCTTTTAAAACAATTCCTTATTTTATTTTATATGATTAATGCTAGATGGCGCTGTGATTAAAATATTTTATTAAGAAAGAGAGAGACAGACGTCTTAAACTAACTAATTATTATAACTTAAAAAAATAAAATTTTATTACAATTCCCTCACTAATTAATCGAAAGGAAATTCGTTCCATCTGGGTGTCACTTGACACCTCTCAAGTTTCTTTTTATGTGGGTTTTGATAGACTTAGAGTCTGTATGTATTCTTCTAACTGGCATATACTCAATTAGAACAGGACAATGGTCAATAACAAAAAAAGTAGATTCTTAGTACTTAAGATCGGTTTCGTAGTATGAGGATAAAAATATTTTTGGGAAAATGTTTCAATAGAACAATTTAGAACTTTCTGATAGCTAACAATTGCTTACTTAGTAATAGACTATCAATTGGAGGTCAATCAATATTTTACTGCTGTCTTGAAGCTGAAAACTACAGTAATATCATATCATTGCATATACCATTATATCTTCATTAGGAATAAACGATGTCTTTGTCTTTACACATAATTGTTTCCAACTCATTTGATTATGATCAATGGTCCTGGGTGAATCCCCGATTCACGTGTCGAGGAGCGGTCTACCAATTAGTGGATTAACGTTAGCAATGGATATGGGTGTGTCGACCGTTCTTTGATGTATACACAAATAACACGTTACATAGACAACTGACTGTAAGGTGTTGCTTCTAAAATTAAAACTATTTCTAGATTCTGTTGTAGTGTTGTTATCATTGAAGGTTTTTTTGTTGTTATTAATCAGTAGACGTGAACTGTTATATAAAGGTCCCATTCAAGGTTCGCCAAAATCAATGACATTGAAGTACCTTTATTTTAACAGTTTCTTACGAGTAGAGCAGATTGTCGTGTCTTGTAAGAAACCTACTGTCGCGTCTTCTTTGATGAGCATTTTTAACTTAATACAATTTCTTAAGGAAGATTTGTTTTTACTTGTAAACCGTGATCCATCCTTAAACGACGTATCATCATCATCATCAGCCTATGGACGTTCACTGCTGGACATAGGCCTCCCCCAAACCTCGCCTCATCGACCGGTCCTGCATCCAGTGACCTCCCGCGATCTTGACCAGTTCTTGAGATGTTCTGGAGTGGCGGCCACGAACCGGCAACGTTGGTAAACCCCCCACAAGATGGACCGAACGACGTATGGACGTAACTATTCTTCTAGATCGACACCTCTGCATAGATCCAATGCATAGATAAATGACGACTACTGATACTTTCCTATCAGGTGGCGATAGATCCGTTTTTTTATGATGCAATAAAAATATAACTAGACACACTTTTATCACAGAGTTGCCCCATTTTTCTAAATTCTATACAAAATATTATCCCTTTAGAATTGCTTTACTGGTTGCACGGAACAAAAGAACTTTATTTATTAATACTTTCATTATTTGTAGAATAGAGGTCACGTGCATAGAAGGTCGCTTTAATATTTCATTAGAAATCTGAGATCAGGTCCTTGAAATGAACTACTTTATAAAGAGCTACACGTTTAAAACGAGTTTCAGGACAAAGGAAGATCTTGAAAACGTTTCTGATAAAGGAAAATGATTTTATTAAGAAACGTTCATAGAGTTTTGAACTATTGTTAGTTCTTTTACAACAGGATCTAATTTACTATTGAGAGCCTTTGAACATTTTAATATACAATAGTCTTTTTAAGGTATGTTAAGGAAATGCTAGGGAAATTCCGTTTTAGTTGATGTTTATCATAGGTGCTGTGTTTAAAACCGTAATCATTGCTTGAGCTCTGCAATGCAAAGCCCCTACTGCTTTTCTAAAACTTTAAAGAACCCATGTTGGGTTTTAAGTGTTCAAAATAAAAATTTAGTACCAAAATGTGCCACCCAAAATCACCAATTCTCACAAACCCGTGTTACACGAAAGATAAACATCAGCGGGGCCAAAGCAATTTTTTACGCTGAATCTCAAAATTAATTAACTTTATAACTCGTCTCTCATCTTTGTTTTTTATTTAAAAAAGAACATCTGTAATTCGCTAATTGACGACGTTTACGATAGAATCCGACGATTATGTTTAAGACGTTTAGGTAATTAGTGTGACGTCACATGTGTTCAGGTCACTGACCTGCCTCCTTGACGGATTTGATATGCACGAAAATATATATGATGATACGTGATTATAAATTTTATACTTGTGATTTATTGAATATAAATTCTGAAGTAATTAAATATTTATTTTGAATTTTAATTATAAATGTATATATGATAAAAAACGTTGATTGAGATACAGTCAACGAAGATATTGGATAGCGCGGGTAAATTCTCCGAAGTAAAAGAGGATGAAACATCATCTTTCAGCATCTTCCGTTTAGTAGGTTTTGTCACTATGTTAATATTCATTGTTTTATTGAGTATATATCTGAAAAGCACTGATTTGTCACAAATAATCATGACAACATATAACACTCTCTTTTAGTCCAGATAGGGTTGGATAAGCGTCACAAATGCTCCAACCCCTCAATTCTCTAATAACTTAGAATGTAATAAAGAATCCGTATGACGTATTATTCTCAACCAATCATACAGGGTTCCTATAACCTTAAAAACCTGGAAGAATCACAAAATACACCAGAAATATATTTAACAGATAATTACAACCTCTCTCACGTTACGGCCATTATAAAATATTTACAACTATATCGAGTGGCAATCGAAAGCTGGACAAGGTCGCCGCACCAGCCGGTTATACTGGTAGCTATTGCACTAAAACGTCACACAACTACCAACTTCATAATATGTAAATTTGGAATGCTGCTATTAAACATTTTACGAGATTCGTCGTCGAAGTAAAAAAATATGGGTCGAATTCTTTTGGGTTAACAGCCAGGTAATTTGTTTGTTTTTCACGAAGTTTATGAGGTTTCAGATTAATTGGAGTGCTTTGAATGGCGTTTTCCACGTTTTATCCGATTCTGGAGCGAGTAATGTTCTGTCTGTTGCCTTGCCTATGACTTATCTTGCTAAGTACTGCTTATCGTGCTATCTAGCAAGTTGTCATCAAGTTTGATTCGGTAAACCACTGCTTCCTTGTTTCCTGGTATTTGTTTCTGTATTCAGACACTAATTATTTTAGCGGTACCTATACTAATAGCAAAATCGATAACCTTACTAAGGATATCGATTCGTCGACATCACTCGATGCCTACTCGATTTCAAACACAACAGATTTAATCGGAAACACATATCCTCAAGACTGGTGTCTTGTAATTTCCGATTTGATGTAGACGCAATCTTTAACGCTTCCATACGAATATGAGATCACTGTTTCTCGTGTACCGTGTAAAGTGCAGATTTGATTCGCTTAACAGAGCGTTATACAGATGTCGCTTGGATGCACTAACAACGTGTTATAGTACGGAGCTTAGATATGCTGGTTCCGAGAACTGCCTTATAGTAATACAATTTGACTTTAAGTGGTACGACAACAGTTGTTTATGATTAAAGAACCCTAAAATATTAACATCAATTCAAATATTGGAAGAGTATGTGAAGATTATGTTTTTAAATCTGCGACTCATAAAAACTACAGAAATGTGGCAAAGGTTTTGAAATTAGTTTCAAATAAAAATAAGGATAGATTGTCATTACGTAGATTGCATAAAAAAATTGCAATTTTATCTTCAAATAATTGATTGTAAAAGTATAATTTTCGCTTCGTGCTATCGATGGAATTACATCAGATAGCATCTCGAAGTCTTAAATAAAATCACGCGCTTCACTGCGTTCACATAACGTACGGCTAATAAGGATCTCGATACAGGGGTGCCTGGTATAGACGATAGCTGTGACCACAGCATGATACTTGTTCATCTCTAATGAGACTCTTGATTCGCGATTTCTATAGCTTTGTCTTGCCATTTATACAATATTTGGGAATGTGTCAAATATTCCAACACATCGTTTACAGGACTGTTCTTTGTATCTCGATGACTCGATTCTTTGTATCTGGTGATGATTGTGTGAATACACTTTTTGTACTTATAAACAAGATAAAAAAAAATAGGCGGCGGTGGATCTTGTCGATAAGAACGTTTTCTTGATAATGTAATGTAAATAATATTGAAAAGGTACGAATTATTTATGTGCCGGAAATCTCGAGCAATACAAAGTTAAACATACGTCAAAGAAATATTCCGGGAATAAAGTCAAAAGGCGTTAATTTTGAAGAATTCCATTCAATGAATTCGATCGTGATTTTATTCACGAACACATTTGTCAAAAAATACATTATTCGTTCGAAACGGCCACAGTTCTTCGACATCAAAACGCCAAGGTCGGAGCGTTTCGGGCGGACGATGAACCTCAACAGAAAATTCATAATCTGTTTGTAAAAGCTTTCGATACATTCGCCTAAAATTGTTGGCCTAAAGCAGACCGTGTTCGGACATCAGCACTGATTAGTATCCAGCGCGGTCAATTCATCAACGCGAAATTACAGGCCTCTGAGCCGACTTGTTACAAAAAGGGCGCTTCTCAAGTCTTTGAATGGACTCCCTTGGGCCTTAACGAGACCCCAAACTCGTTTTCACAAACATTCTAACGATTAGCATTATATCTGATACAATAAAGATCGTTTAGGTTCAAGGGTGACGTGCAATCAATATTCGACCTGGCAACAATATACTTCGGTAATGGTTTTCGTCTGGCGAACCGCGTAAATTATATTATAGACAAACGTTTAGACAACACAAAACAGAATACAGTTTTGTGGTAAATTTAACTTTGGTTTTATTTTCGTCGTTCGCGTCGCCTCATTTAATATTTGGGTCTATTTCAGTCTGTAACATCATGCTCATGTGCGATGTGTCAGCCTTTGTGCAATATTCACCACGTTAAATCTCTTCCGTCAATAAATATAAATATTTAGTAGTGAAGAGATTTACCAAATACAATCCATTTCTACCAATGCTTCTTTGTGAAGATCATGAACATCTAACCCAAATATTTTAATATATTCCGAAAGAATGACTCTCATCTTTTTTGTTTCGCCAATTTTGTCTTTCGAATAGTTTTTTTTCTATAGAATCAGCTTTGTAGGAACCGACATCCTTATTCGCAATACCGATGTCTGCCGAAGCAATATCCTATTTAAGTTCAACGACCGTAAAGTACAAAATGTCTTGTTCGCTGTTCGGAGTTTTATCATTACTGTTTAGGTTCAGAATTGCTCGGATTATTTTTTATAACCGATGCCGAGGAGAGATGGGCCAATTTCAAATTTACCTGCTCCAGGGAAAACGATGTCAGATGCTCAACGGTGGTCCGACCGTGTATTTGTCAATATTAATGATGAATTATCGGTGTTAACTTCGTGAAAATTAGTGATTTGTGATGTGACTGTGTGATGTGATATTACCGGCACTTGTGGACAGATACCATTGTTAATACTGCGCTATCTTATCTATAAACGTGATGAAGTTGCTATCTCTACAGGATTGGATGTGATCGCCGCTCGTCCACACTATTATACTTTTTATTGAATTCAAAGTCGTTATATACGTAAATAAATTGCCCTATTGTATTACAATGGAATATTTTATATGGTTTTTTATAGTGCGTGTTAGCGATTTTATAGTTTTCCATAATGATCGTAGCACATAAAAGAGCCTTGTTTATTCGATAAGTTGAAATTTATTTATATACCGATAGATTTGTTTCCAGGATGTGGTTTTATCAAGATCCCACAGTCAAGGTTCCGCTAGATTGAATTTGCTTGTATTTTTTTTTCTATTACCTGCATCGTATTGTTAAAAACAAATTGTTTTAGTATTGCGCTTGATGCCAAAGCTAAGGTGACTTTGCAAAATAATGATTGAGGAAAATTAGTTTAAGGATAATACGTTTTTAATGAAATCAGGTCACATACCTACCAAAACATCATTAAGACTTAACTAGTACTATATTTTGCCATAATAATTCAGAATATATTAAATTGCAGAAATAATACTAAATGAAATAGTGAATAGTTGCATAGATTCGATGAAGTTAATGAAATTTTGTAAGTAATTTAAAATGAGTTTTTATATTAACAAGTCATTAATACATATTAAAGCGATGAATATACGCTACATACTCTTATCTGTACTCATCTCGCGACCATGAATTTTGATTGAAATAATTATTTCGAGGTTACACTACTAATCAAATTGGATTGATCGTACGCATACAAGATACGTGTTACGAAAATTTGACAATGTCAAACCGATACGTGACAACATATGCAAAAGTATGATACCGATACTAATGTCTTAATGACTTTTTTTTTATTGCTTGATAGATAAACGAGCCTACGGCCCACCTGATGATAAGGGGTCACCGTCGCTCATGAACCTCTGCAATGCCAGGGCAATGAGGGGCTGTTATCTATCGCCTACCAATACAGGACTTGGTAGTTGAGAAAATAATTGTTGGTAAATCTAAATACATAAAACAAAAAAATAAGTTTCCTTTGTTTGACGATATACTGATAAAGCTAGAAAATTGAATAAAACAGCAACACGATGTTAAAAATCACATACAACACTACTGTGTCACCGTGATCGCCAGACAGATAAAAATGATGAATCAATGACAATGGGCTGGCGCAGCAAGAGGTGGAGTTACCAGAGCGATGACCTAGACAGCCTTGAGAAACTTTTCGCTAAACTATGGTGAGTGGAATATCCCGTCCGTGATGAGGTTTCCAATGAACAAGAGACTGGAAAAAATATTAATCATTGAAGTTTCATTAATCATTATTAGGTAAACACAAGTACATATATCGCACCCTCGGTGCGACACTGTCACTTATGCAAAAATGTAGTTTTTCAGGAGAAGCATTTAAAACTCTCAGCGATGCGTGATTTGCACCAAAACCGCAATGACACTCACGTCCTCATACGGAATCTAGGCGTACTACAAAAGTAACGTTATCTCACCAAGTATAGGGGGGCTTTAGGATCATTTTTAGATATATAACTCATTTTTGCATTTTTTGCAAAAGTGACAGTGTCGAAACGAGGGTGCGATATGAACTTTTATTATACGTTTATAATGCATGAAAATATATAATGCTTGAAAGTATATACAAGTATATGAAGTCATAGAAGTGGAGAAGATAATTCCGAATTGATAGACTTATCTTCGGCTTCTATGAGGAGCAGTGGAAGGTGATAGTGTTCTTTGAGAGGGAGTCAATTCAAAACTTGAGTTTGTTTTGGATATTTTATTAGAGTTGAATAAGTAATGTAATTGATAATTTTATCTTCAAATTCATTATTTAAGTGTTTAATCAAAACAGTATTTTTTGTTGCAAAAACCTCAGCTTGTTTATTTAAAACGACATTTGTATAAATTGACAAAAAGTTTCGTGATGCAAAAAATGATTGTTATTATAAAAGAATTTACAATTTTCGTATATCAGTAAACATGGTTTCAAGGTGAACACTTAATGTCTGAATGTGTACTTCCGAGATTATTTTGATATGCGAAGATATCCAGGTATATTTACCGTAGATCTGTGTCTACACTGAAAATGATTTAGCAATTTTAAAATTATTGCTGTCAGTGATAAACGGCTAAATATTTAGTGAAGCCAACTTTGGATCTCAATAATGCTAGTTGTATTTTTTTTTGATAAAAGAGAGGCTAGGTACATCTAATTTTTTTTTAGTTGGAGGAAATCACCGGACCCCCACTCGCCCCGCGTATCCGGTATGAGGGAGTTAAACCGCACTAAAACCTCCAACCGCTCACACTTAGCGTCCGAACCCCGGCTGAGGCCAGAACCCAGCACGGGGTTTTGAGGGACGACGCGACGCGTTACGCTCTCGGAACTCTTTTCCGTCGCGCCGCCCCCAACATCAGTATCTAGGCATAGATAGGCTTTGAATAATGTTTTTTTTAAAGCAGTGATTAAATTATTGTTTTTCTCGTAATTAGTATTAAGACCTTTTAATCAATGCACCATTTTTGCTTGACTTTAATTTATTGTTATTTTGTTTCAGGCCTCACAAAATGATGGTGGAGCCGACCCGGTATGTAAACACAATAATATAAAAAAGACGTGTGGTACTCGGAGACTGCCGCGGTAAAGCTATTGCATTTTGTATCAACTTATGCAATTATAATTATTTATTTATTAAAAGACGCGATGTACCTACATTTATATAGAGTACCTGAGCGACCGAGCTCCGCTCAGTAGTAATGAAAAACAAAACCACAATAAAGATTGGTTCCATATAGGAATAAAAATAAAATAGACAAAAATAAGAAATGATTGGAACGTTAGGTTTTTGCGTTGCGGAATTTCTGGGTTCAGTCCCCGCGATAGAAGCTATGCAATAGCTTAAAAGCTATCAGAATCTGTAATATTACGTAATAAAAAATGTAGTGTTCCATATTATACTCCAACGTCACTCAAGAGTTCATTCAGATAGGACGTTATTGCACAAATAAAACTAAAAAGTACTAAAAGAAACGTGATTTTTAAAATATTTACGTTCAATCACGTTCGTAATACGCGTTGTTATTTTAAAGAATGATAGTTTATGTTTTTTATTTCTGATACGGCTTACACGTGCGATATCTTGCTGTTTTTTATTATTGACAAACAATGACGATGGTCATCAGTACCGCCATCTTGGGTACTTAGCATCATGGTATAAATTGAAGGAACCTATTTGACAGTGTCCTCTGAAATGGGTCCATGAGTGACGGTAACCTTTATACCTTTCGGTGGTCCGTTGGTTCGTCTGGGTACATGGCAATAAAAAAACAAAAAACTTTGTAGCAAAATATCTGGGTCTGCAATTTCGTTATTAGAAAGTATTTTACATTTTAGAATTATTATATTTTTTTTTTGTATATTCATTTATTCACTTATTTTTTACACTATATTTTTAAATATACATTTACAAGAAAATAAAATTTAAAAATACAATATAAAAAACAGAGGGCCACTGCAGGCGGAGTCTACGACCCAAGCCATCAGTGGTCAGGGCTCAAGAGAGAGGAACCTCCTCACAATACGCGCCGTGTCAAGAACGACCGCCTTCTGAATCAAGCCCTTTACCCAGCCGGGGAGCGAAAGCTTCTCTAGATGTCGGTCGAAGTTTTTCGCTATAAGACCGTGCACAGATACAACGATCGGAACAATGATGGTCGATTCAACACGCCACATGTCGGTCACCTCGTGGGCCAGGTCCAAATATTTTAGCAGTTTTTCTTTTTTTGCCTTCACAAGGTTCTCGTCATGTGGAATGGTGACATTGATCAGCACCGCCCGATGCGCATCCCGATCTATTATCACTATGTCAGGCTTATTGGCAGCAATAGTCCTGTCAGTGATAATAGATCGGTCCCAGTAGAGCGTTACATGACCATTATCGAGAACCGGCTGAGGCCAATACTGGTAATAAGGTACGGCGGCTTCAACAAGGTCGTATTTCAGAGCAAGTTGCTGATGAATGATCTTAGCTACTTGGTTATGCCTATGCAAGTACTCACCGTTAGCAAGACGGGAACAACCGGAAACGATATGTCTAATAGACTCTCCCGGACGGTGACATGCCCGACAAATGTCGACCGTCCCATCCTTTAGAATATATTTACGGTAGTTGTTCGTCATGATAACTTCGTCCATAATTGCTAAGACAAAACCTTCAGTCTCTCCGAAGAGGTTACTGTATCGTAGCCAGGCCACGGAGGCTAACTGATCTACATCGGGACCCGTAAGGGCCCGGTAGAATCGACCGTGTAGTTCCTTGCTCTTCCATACGTCCGTGCGATCCGCCACACTCATTACCTTCGGCGCTCGCCAATTCCCGTTCGCTAAGGATAGCGGAGTGAGTCCTTTATCAACTGCTGCTACATCACGGTACATACCCACATTCACCTTTAGGAAATATTCCCGAAGGTTGTATATCTCTCGGTTGTGCAGATCCTTGGCATTTAACATGCCACGACCCCCACACTTCCGAGGTATATACAGCCTCATAACAGATGAGCGTGGATGGTGCATCCTGTATGCCGTCAGCAGTCGCCGAACTTTTCTATCCAGGGCATCCAGTTCTGATTGCGTCCACTTTAGAATGCCAAAGGAGTACGTCAGTACAGGCATGACCCAACCATTGAAGGCTCGGATCTTGTTTCCGCCAGATAAGAGGCTTTTCAAAACCTTTATGAGGCGGCCGAAGAACCGATCCCTCACTGATTGTTTCATATCTGCATCGACGATACTCAAGGCTTCGAACATTCCAAGGTATTTGTAGGTTTCCGACTCAGACAGAGATCTAAGCACCTCACTCTGGCTAAGTTGCAAACTCTCCGAGTTTACAACTTTACCTCTCTGTATATCTATGACCGCACACTTATCTACTCCAAACTCCATTCCAATAGCTTTACTAAAATTGTCGGTTATTTTGAGTAAAGATATTAAGTCTGGTTTTTTAGTAGCAAATGAATTATTATATTATTGTTAAGGCCTGACACTCGCAAATAACGTATCTTCCTGTTAGTAAAATAATTTTATTTGACAGGCGCACATAATCATAGACCTCATGATGGTAAATGGTAACCGTTCGACAACTACCGTGATTAGTGAGACTATTGGTGCCTAGTTTAATTAGAGGCGGGAAACTATCCTAAAGATTGGTGTAGTCCGAATAAAAGAAAAAACTAAAATAAAAAAATTGAGAGGTGTCACCTGTATGGAACGAAGTTCCTTAAGATTAATGAGTGAGGGAATTGTAATAAAATTTTATTTTTTTATTTAAATAAAATATTTTGATCACAGCGCCATCTAGCGATAATCATCTAAAACAAAAAAAGTGTCGTGCCAACTTTTTCATAAGAATTTCCGTCTAGCCCCCTTTTGATAACGCGCGATAAGGAACTTCGTTCCAATAATAATAAAAAAATAAAAGACTACACAAGATAGATTTTTGAACTAAAAACTAAAATCTTGTTAATTCTCAATTACTAAATAAAAATGTTTAATCTAATACGTCGGTAATGCTGTGAAGCAATATTTGAATACACAAAATCATTTCCTGAGTTCACGATAGTCATTCCTGTTTCAAAATTATCGCGTTTTAAATAAAAACAAATCCGATAAATTATGTAAAAACAAGATAATATTAATTAATACGTCATACACGCGACGAAGATAATGAAAGCGGAGCATCACTTCATAAGCGACCGCTTAGATTATACAACATTAGACAAAGACAGATAGATAAGACTTTCACACTTTCTTATGTTAGAAAGAGATGACACATGTTGAGGGCGTCGTCTTCAAACTCGGCCGTGAACTGTGAAAGTAAACAACTTTGAAAATTGTTTTTTTTTTTAATTTATTATGTCAGTTGAAGAATCGTTTTATGTTTGCACTTATAATTTATGCGAATTCCATTCTTTGAAAATTAATACATAGTTAGGTATTAGTTCATGAAATTGTTTTCTTGATAATACATTGATTTCTCAATAGATGGAGTTAGTTGTAGTGGATTAACGTGCTTGTAAATTTTCGCGCGCATTTTTTTTCATTAGTACCTAATATTTTTAATACTTACTTTATATTTTGGCAAGTCAAGCTAGTATAGATCTTAGAGTAGAGCTAGAATAATAGCAAAAGTATCTCTGGATTACTGTTAATAAGTTGCTAATACTTCGCGGAACATTTCAAAACATTGAGAATTGCATTGATGAGAACATTTTTACATTTTAAAAAGAGTGACACAAAAGCGTTTTATTTTTTATCGAAGCTACAACATCATTTACGATCACATAAAATTAAGTAACAAGATCAAAGGTCCACTCCGAAACATTTCTAAACAGTGAAATACGTTTAACAAGAAGTCTATTCCGAAATCTCAGAACAATAATATCAAAACTATTCCGAGTAGACTTCGCAAGAAAAAGGTGCATCCAATCAATCAAGTCGTTTTTTCACCGCACTACGCTTGCATCGTTTCGTCTCGCTCACGTTTGTGTGTTTCGTAGTTTGTTAGAAAGAGAGGTCCGACGTTGACCTTAACGTGCGCGTGCGTGCGTTTCCGATACCGTTGCTCTGTGAATTATTATTGCTGTTCCATTCATTCGGTGCGACGATTTATTTAGTTTTTTACTAGATATACGTATTCATATAAGATTAGAGATATTTTTAATGAGCTTAATAGTCTTATAGTTCGTCTAGTATTTAAGAAAGAAAGAAAGTAACTTTATTCAAAACTTCAACAATAATAAAACTATTATATTTAACATACAAGTTTATGTCTGTCAATTACTTTTTGAGAAGTGCTAAAAAAACATTGTTTTGTGAACAACATTAAATGCTTTGTTACAGTTTATTTCTGGATAAACTGATTTTGATTATTTATTTTTCTTTAATTTGCAAGGGTTTTAGACCTACTTAATACGTTATCTCATAACAATTAAATATTTAACGAGTAATCTTTGAGATATTTTTTCAAAATGAATGTTATTCTTTTTTTTAATATTACCTAAACATGTGAATTATTATAATCCTTAATTTCAAATGTCATACATAATATACAATGTATAAATATGTAAATAAGATTGTCCGATGTTTTGATGAAAACACACCTGATAACAGTTTGATTGTCAATCATCGCATACACGTGTGGGACGCTTCAAGGTCATCCGCATTTGTTAAATTATCGTCTAATTAATAACAAATTTATAGCTATTACGATTAGGGATTGCAATCCGGCATCATTTTCAATCCGGCCGGATCCGGTCTGTATTAGCGTCAATCCGGCCGGATCCGGCGGATCCGGTCCGTATTAGTTTATGCAGGTAGATTTTAATTTATTTTTTTTATTTTGTTTTTCGGGTCAAAATTTACTGTCAGTAAGTTAATTAAGGTTCATAGTACATACAAAGTACCTACACACATACTTACCTACTGCATATAATCACTAAAGAGGACATTAATTTAGGTTTCTGAACAAACAAAAATAATTCTGTTTTAGGTCTTTTGGTTATAACTCAAGAAATTGATTCTTATTTCCTTAGATATTCAAAATGAATTATCAAATCAGAATTTTATGGCATTTTAACCTCAAAATGTATAAATCATAGATATTCTACAGTCAGTTTAGACTAATTAATAAACTCATCAATATAGGTTCATTTTTATAGTTTTACCCAATGAAGTACTACTTTTTTTTAAAATGATTATGAAACTTGAGAGTTACAGTATTATCTATACTAATATTATAAAGCTGAAGAGTTTGTTTGTTTGTTTGAACGCGCTAATCTCAGGATCTACTGGTCCGATTTCAAAAATTCTTTCACTGTTGGAATGTCCATTTATCGAGGAAGGTTATAGGCTATATTTTATTTTGAAAAAAATTAGGGATCCGCATGAAAATATCGAATTTGTAAGACGAGGTGAAATATCCAAAACCTATTTATGCGTACGCTGCAAAAACTATTGACAACAGAACAAAATGATGTACTACGGGTTTTTAGGTATTAGGCAGATCTAAAAAAAAGTCCGTGAGAGCATATATCTAACTATCATAGTTTAGTCACAATAACCGCTTTTATGTTCAAGAAAAAAAAAATTCGTCTGAAGATTGAAATTACGTTAAAATAGTATTGTTATATTAGTCCTTATTCAAATTAAGTATTATATTATCAAGAGTATTAATGTAGAAGTAAATTACTTTTTGTTTTATTCCAATCGGATTTTTCGTTGAGAAGTTATGACGAGTATAAAACGCAAAAAAATATACCCAACGCGAGCCGCGCAAATAACAACATTGCGAGTAATGTTTGAACCTCTTTGTGACGCAGACGAAGTTGCGAGGGTCATCTAGTTTAAATAATATTTATTCATAATTATTAAGTTAATTATTTTAAAGATAATAGTGCAACTCATAAAGATCCAGTTGCCGAGAAAAAAGACTTGAAGAAGTCTTCTGTCTAAAAGATCTAAAATTTAAAATTTCTGAAAAGCTTATAACTCGAAAACAACGAAAAATCGCGGAACGTACATGAAGGTGATTCGGATATCTCAGGAGGTGCTCTATTTCTGGACCTCCGCTTATCAATATCCCTGGGACACCCTATATTACGTAGATACATGAAAAGGTCGAAAATAAATAAATTCACTTTTGTTAATTATTTTCACAATAATGGCTTATTTCGAAGTTTTTGCAGTTTTTTTTAGTTTTAATTAATGCAAATGCAATTCGGAAAACCAAAACATCATAATAACTAATTCACTAAAAATACTAAGGCAAAATTTATACTAAATTGTCTAAGATTGGCACTACCGGATCCGGTGACCGGATTCGGTAAATTAGCACCGGATCCGGTCGGCCTAAAAAGACACCGGATCCGGCGGATTACCGGATCCGGTTTTCCGGATTGCAATCCCTAATTACGATGTATTGTGAATTTTATTTTTACAAAAATTAAAAGTGATAGGTAGAGACTTGGCAAGCGCAACTCGAAAATTTGTCGTCTGATTTTTATTGTTATTTTGCAGACTGACTGATGCCTCAAGCTAATTAAAAACAATATTTTCTGAGGCAAGTAGTGTTGAGCAAAGCAAGACCAAGACCAAAACCCTTGGTCTTCTCAGGTTTGGCTCTTGTTCAGTCTTGATCTTGGTCTTGCTCAAATCTGTCTAGTCTTGGCCTTGGTCTTGCTTACCTAGTCTTGGTCTTGTCCTGGTCTTGGTTAAAAAAGCAAGATTTTTGCAAGACCAAGACCAATTTTGCTCATCACTAGTAAAAAAACTAAGAATTCGACATGCCCACCAAGAAAAGCATATGTTGACGGTGTTAAAAATATTTTATCTCATTTAATTACTGTGAAAAAAAAAAATGTTTGAGTCTTGCGTATATATAGTCTTGGTCTTGTTTTTTTTTGCAAGACCAAGACCAATGTTGCTCATTATTAGAGGCTAGAATATTGCATGGAGATATGCGAGGCGGTACGACGCGTTACGCAATAAGTCATTAGATATCGTATCCTAAATCAAGTTATAGGAAGTACATCGAAATAGTGTCGTACAAACTTAGTAGCATTTGCTAAATATAATTCATTATCTTTTTATTTTGCTTAAGTAAGTTTCTAATGAATATTAAATCTAGATTTTTCTTATAGTGAAAAATATTAAAAGTGAACGCGACAAAAACTCTGAAAACGGTCGGTTCAATTAATTTTCATATTTTTTGCTAAAGTTTCAAGAGGTGTTTTCAAACGTAAATAACGAGCTGATTGATTCTTGGAAGCTAAAAAAGTTTGTTCGGTAATTAACGACTAATATCTAGAAAAAGGTAAGAAAAAAGTATTATAATTAACTTACTATAGTAAGAGTTAACTTAATATCATTAATTTTAGATAGTGAAGTTAGGCTTGAAGTTTTACATTAGGATTTTCATGGATTTTAGCTTATACCAGAAAAGAATAACTATACTTTTTTAAAATCTAGTGCATCTCATACCTGTACCAACCCATTACTGTCCACTGTTGGGCTCAGGTCTCCTCAGAAAAGGGATTAGGCATAGTCCACCACGCTTGCCCAGTGCGGATTGGGGACTCACATATCTTCAAAGGATTTTTAAAACCCTTTTCCGACATGCAGATTTCCTCACGATGTTTTCCTTCACCGTTTTAGCCAGTGGTGTTGTGAAAAATTGCACATAACTCTTTTTCACATTTAGATTTAGAGGTACAAGCTGGCCGGATTTGAATCCGTGACCTCCCGTTCGGAAGGACGCGCTTCGACCACTCGGCCACCACGACTATTCGGCCACCACGGCATCTCATACAATTGTTCTTATTGCAAAATACAAATACAAATACAATTATAAACTATATAAAGTAGAGACTAAACCTTCGTACGTGATGGATAACAGTTTTTATTATCAATCAAGTCCTTACGTGGTTATTTTATTTTAGGTACATGTTTGTAGAACATACGTTTAAGTTACATTGTGCAATAATCCTCATCCCTATGTGAATACGATTGAAAATAGTTTAACGTTTTGAAACGTGTCGTGTCTATGGACTGAAAGAAATATCATATCCACTCCATTTAAGAATAACCACAAGGTCACTTCATAGTCTATAGATTTGTCCTACTGTATTTTGATTTTGTTTTTAAATCTCTCGGCGGCTAATTGACAGATTTAGGCCGATGTTCGACGCAATACACTCGCGATACATAACTCGCCAACCAAAATAACAATTTTAATATTTAAACGTAATTACTCGTAGAATAATATATTGTACAGAAATGAAGATCGTATGTGTGTACTTCAGTTTTAGTTTTGCATTTATTTTGAGAAGTTTTAGTATTAGATACGTGTCTTGACGCTGTTAATTTTGTGTTCATTAAAGTGCAATATTAACCGACTCCTCAAAAGGAAGAGGTCATAAAGTTGACAGTATAATTTCGTCGTGATTGTCTTCGCCTATCCTTTGTTAGGGTGAAATATGAAAGGTGACTTCAAGGGTATTATTAATATTTTCAAGATCGAATAAATACTTTTGACGCTATGTTTGGTTTGGAAGTCTTTTTTTAAGTTGAAAAATCTTACTTGAAGAATTATGTACATAGTTTTACTTCTGTACATTAGTATTCTGTGACATAACACTGTTTTCCCCGTTCAACATCATCGTATTGTAGAAAAAATAGCGTAAATGTAGGTAGTTGTCGAATTTCTTAAAACGTTTCTTCCGCGTTTTTCTTTTCAATACTATTGAGTGTTTTTGCTCTTTGTTTATTGTGTTTCTGTAAGATTTTAAAGAATTGTTAGTTTTTGTGTTTCTTTCATAACTGGTTTTCAAGCTTAGTTTTTTAATGAATAGGTTTATTTTCTAAAACATTCTCCTTTTATTTGGATTAGCGCAATCGTTAGAGGTAAGAGTTTCGAAATAAGCTGTATTATTGAAATTGTAGATAAAAAGATTTAAATGATTTTTTATTTCGACAGACGAGACAGAGGTAGACAAGCTAACGTGCTACTTGATCGTAAATGGTCTTGCAAAAAGGTACAATTAAGGAGACACCATTAAACTGCCTGCGAGCAAAGTTCATACTACTATTTACAAAAAGTTTTCTTTTTCATATTATAATATACTCAATAAGTATTCTACTCCCATGTCTTATTTATTACTTAATATATGAATAGGAATATCCAGTACATTGTGGATTATTACAATACATACAGCGTGCTTGCCGGGGTCACGTCCAGTCACGTGGTACCGTCACAGAATAACTGTACAGAAGAATTCTGATTTTACTAATAGAAAATATGGCATATATTTCTAGATTAGTTCTAGAATTGCAATAAGAGCATTTTCGGATTATAACGTAACTCTGTTCTTTGCAAAGGTCGATTAATACACCTCTCGACACGAAGTTACAAGTCCTTTTAAACGAATGCAGGAAAAAGTGACAAACTTTTCAGAAGCGTCAAGTAGGTAAGTCAAATTTGTCGACTTAACCGGTATTTGTCACATCACAAGTCGTGGTGGCCGAGTGGTCGAAGCGCGTCCTTCCGAACGGGAGGTCGCGGGTTCAAATCCGGCCGGCTTGTACCTCTAAATCTAAATGTCAAAAAGATTTATGTGCAATTTTTCACAACACCACTGGCTAAAAACGGTGAAGAAAAACATCGCGAGGAAACCTGCATGTCGGAAAAGGGTTCTAAAAATCCTTTGAAGATATGTGAAGTCCCCAATTCACACTGGGCAAGTGTGGTGGACTATGTCTAATCCCGCTTCTGACAAACAACAGTGGGCAGTAATGGGTTGGTACAAGTACAAGTACATGTACATGTGGTAGGTACTTACTTTTATTTCTGTCGAGTGCATATTCTGTGTCTCCGTTCAGACATAGATGATGTCAACCGGCGACTGTGCGTTATCTTCCGCAAATATTAGTCCGTCCGGTCGCTGTGTTACGACAGACCATCAGGGAATCTAAGGAATTCGGTGTCAAGGTTCTTGCTTCCAACCGTTTGTGCAGTAACGCATTGTGCTTGATCCGTTTTGGTACAGTCGTACCACCTAAGATTGAGACGTCGGTTGAGTCTGGAAAATAGTTAAGTTTGTTGCAACAAACAAGGTTTGTTTGCTTTACGGCCTGATCCTTCTTTTCTTTTTATAGCAAGACAGATAAACGAGCCGAGGAACCAATATAATCCGCCGTATTGTAACATTTAAATTACTGTGATCTGAGCATTTTGTTCATTGGGTGAATGACCGATAGGCCGATGTTCGTTAGATGTAGACAGCTCAATGCAGATTTTTGAGGCGAACTTTGGAAACAACCCGTCAAACAGTGGAAGGTTTACAAAAATATGTATGAAACCAAAGAACTGCTTAAAGCTATAGGCAGAATAGGATATTTTCCCTATTAGGATATGGCCAATAGAGATGGATGCAGTCTAATTTCTGAGTATAGAGTATGAATGCAAAGGTACCGTCCAAAAGGATAAATGCATATTTTTATTGACATGCAGGCAGACGAGCTTGTGGGTCACCTAATCGGAAGTGGTTACCGTGGCCCATGGACCTTTACAATGTCGAGTCAACACGTACGACCTTCATGCAATTCATTAAAAAAAATATCCAAATTAGGCTTATAACGTATCTATCACCAGTTTCCCAGTTTGAATCATCGAAGGTCATTTCACTGTCGTCCTACGACTTTGGCCCGAGATGTAATGATTCACGCTAGAGAAATGAGTACCAATGACGATCCCTTCAAGGAATTCGGCCGCGACCGTCGTCAACTAGAAGAATGCTGTTAAATACGTTGTTTTTGTTTACTGTTTTGTCACATGTGTTAACCGACTTTTACAATGGTATTCGATATTTTGTTTGTGATTGATTTTTGATGTGGAAGCTGTTCATTTGATGTTCTAAATCATCGCTATTATTATTTGTATTAAATGCATTGTAAACATTGTAAGAAGTAAGAAGAATACTTACTAGTATTCTAGTAGTAACTAGCTACTTGTTCTAAAATGCATTTTGTTCTCACATTGAAATTAGTTTTCCAATTTCTGTCCAATAACTTTATTTTACGGGACATGCATGTAACAGTATTTTTATAAAGACAATACGGGGGCGGCGCGACGGGAAAGTGTGCCGAGAGCGTAACGCGTCGCGTCCCTCAAATCCCGTGCTGGGTTCTGGCCTAAGCCGGGGTTCGGACGCTGAGTGTGAGTGGTTGGAGGTTTTAGTGCGGTTAAGAAAAAAAAAGAAAGACCATACGTTACCTAATATAAATAAATCGTGTTCCTGTCTGAAAAATCATGTCATGAAAATGTTCAATAATTTATCAACCTAATTCAGCGATTTTTTCATTAAAATTGCTGTCTTCTCAAACAGCCCCAAAAGTTTCCTTTCCTGACATGCGAAATTTTATTCGGTATCCTAAGTAGGTGTAAACGTCATCGTAGTATAAATGTGAGTAAACGCTCGTGCACAGCTTCTCGACGTTTCGATCGAGTGGCATTGACCATGGCCACGAGCAGATACAGAGTCACGGTTTGTTTTGTCTAGTTTTACGCGATATCGCTCATCGTAATACGTTTATTAGGAAATTTATTCTTCATGAAATTACCACTAGGAAACCTGGAGCTTGTCGCGCTTGTCTTGTTCGAACAGAGCTTAAGGACTGTCGGTAGATTTCTGAACGCAGTCTTTCCTTACCCATTCTACTACCTGCATAACATACAGAATATAATCTTGGCCTTCATCAGGTCATCAATCAATCTAAGGTATTTGGGTGATAATTACCGGCATGTGGTTGCCACTTTAAAATCTAAGTTTTCCTATAAAATGCAACATTGTCGAAAGATCCAATTATCATTTTCTCTGTCTCTTGGTGTTTTAAAATGTAAGGATTATCTAAAACATTAAATCCTTCAACGATATTTAATTGGTTGAAACTAATTCTCTTAATACAAGGTTACCGTTAGCTACTTATCATTCAATGTTACCAAAAGCTGTCTCACAAGCACCGTCTGAGCCTTGGTTACTTTAAATGAGGTCAATATCACCTTTACTGTTCCATATTATTCCTATATTCAGCATCTACTCCACTGCAGTCTTTCCAAAATCCTGTTTCGTTTTGGATCTGCCAGTTTCAAGCTCCTACAGTTTTGTAAATAAAGGTATATCCGCGCAGTATTCGTGTAGTGTTTGTTTACGTAATAATAATTAATATTCAATGTCAACTTAACACCTTGACATTGACAGATGCTGACACTAAGCAACATGAAGTTTTTGTCACGAATTAGCTATTCAAATCAATTCCAATACACACTATTGTTGTGGTTGTTATTTGCCAGCCTTAGCAAATATCAGAGAGTAGGAAGTTATGAATATTGATTTACACGCAACATATTAAGGTAATACGGAACCCTTTGAGGTCTCTCGCCACATCTAAGTTGCATGCAAATCTGGTCGTCGAGAATCTTAATTCTATTTCAGTGGATGGAAGCATGCATGATTGCTTCCAGGTCCTTCGATAGGGTTGGATGCTTAATACATTGCGTTCAGTGTCTGTCCTGAAACACAATATGTGGATATTCAGATCTATCCGTGAGAATCCACATTGAAAAAAGGGTGATCTTAGATTTTATCACGTATGGTTCCTTAATGTTCTTGGAACGCTATGACATATCCTTTCTAACAAAATGAGCAGTTGGTAGTAAATCTACCGACCTTCTTGGACATCAAGCTTTGACCTTGTTCTCTACAATGGCATTTAAATGTGGCCACTAGATGGCGTTGTATTACTAATGATGAACAAAATGAGCCGGTGTTTAACGTCGATATAATTGTTCACACACTACATAGCTCCGTATAAGTAAGTGTTTGATGTATTAATGATACCTTAGACAGAATCAACAGGTCGCCAACGCCATTTAGGAAGTCTAACGGATGCGAATGGGTTTTTCATGTTGCCGAGACTGTTTGATATTTCGATTTCGATGTGTGAGGATTGGATGTGTCTAGAATTGAGAGGTTATTGGGTTATTGCATTTAGGCGAATAACTGGTATTATTATGTAGTATGTTAAAGATAGGTTTGTTTAGTCGTTAGTGACTAGATATATTAGCGTATATTGTTTAGTTTTAAATACCACTGTTCGTTATTAATTATAGCATACTGTACTAGTAAACTAAACTGTGTGTTCGAAAAAAAAGAAAGTAAGTAAGTTTCAATAGTGTTGTTTTAAAAGTCTATTTATTACGAAATTAACATTGCAATTGATAATTAATCGATAATTGAAATGACTTCACTTAAAGTAACAACCACAACCGCAGATCATGACTATGAAGCTCAAATCACAATATCATGTTGCATTTCTAACCATCTTCAATTTCCGTACAATCCAAACTTACCTTCTCTCAGTTCGAACGTTTCAAAACTAAAACTAAACAACTTGAGTCTCAGGAACGTAATCTCTCGGTTTTACGGTCGCGACTTAAACCTCCCTAACTACACGTAAATAATTTCCTGAAACTGCAGCTTAAATGGGAAAACTCTTTGGTAACACATCAACTTTTTTAATTTCCTTTTGTAATAAAAAGTTGATTTAACTCTTTCAACTGTTATATTATTCTAGTTACTTATTTGTTTTATGATTATCGAAAACCTTGTATTCACATAATTATATGTTTACTGAAAGACAAGTTGCAAAACAGTATAATTTTTGTTTATTCAATATTTGATCATCTTGAACTTTTCCTCAAGATCGTTCTTAAGATTACGAAATATTACAAAACAAAAGTCGTCGTGCCGTAGAATCATCCCCGATTCCCGTCGAAAAGCTTAGATATGCGGTATCAGAATATTGTGTAGTGCCGTTTTGTTCGCTGGGAAGGAAATACGGAGTTCTTTTTTCCTTGTTGGGCTGTCTCGATGTCGCGACGTAGCTCAGCCGTATTCCAACTTATTCGCCGCAATCGCTGCCTTCCACAAGCACTTTTGCACTGAAACTACTCACTTTAAAAGGATTTTGTATCGGAAAATGCACATTTTGTAATAAAACTTCGGTTCTTATGAACTTAACGGGGTATTTTGTATCGAAGCCAGAAATTATTGGATTTGGAAATCGTTGAATTGGATTGCTTTAATTTGTGAACACAAAGAGCGATGCAATATTAAAAGAACACACAATTTATAATATGTTCGGAACATTTAATGACCATAACGATACTTAATCGCTTTCGTATGTAATAAAAAACGTTGAAAGGATTCCCGGTGCCGGTCGGACATTCGATCGAAATGTTTACGTTGAATGCCTGCATTGGCAGATCACCCAATCCTGGCTTCGGGCGACAGGTATTTCAATTATCCCTGGTTCTGCCGGCTCTCTGCTCGTTCGCTTTCATAGTTGCCCGTGGAATCGATTCCCAGACATTCCTTGTTGAGATCGGATCCTCTTTCGCGTAATCTCGCGTTTGTGCGATCTTCGAACGAAATTACTTTTGCATCTTTGTTGTCTATTTATTGAACACTTTATTTTCGACTTGTTCTGGCTTACCGTTTCTGTATTTTTAACTGAATTAGAAATGTCTTGCTTTGATTATTAAGTATATATATAAGTATTATAATATTTAAGAATAACAATTTGGACCGGTCTAATCTGAAAATTAATAAACCAACAGAGTAGATTCCAACGTACAAACATGACAGCTATAAAGCAACAAGTCCTTTTTGTCACATTTGCGGGGTTTTGCCACGTCCTAGTTAGGGATGGGGTGGGAATACACTCGGGTGGTGCGGGGGCGATGTGTGGGGGCCTTTCGTCTCGCACTCCTATATCCATAATTATTTCATACTTTGTATTGCGCGTTCACAACACAGGGAAACAATCGGCCACCGTAGTGCTTTTCCGTGTGACTGAATGGGGTTGATATGGAATTTTTCCTGCTCTCGCAATAAATGAAATCCCCTGTGCGACTTTTTTCTCGTCTCGATCGTTGTGGGCTTTTAAGTGGAGGATCAATTAGCAAATGCAGCGAACTCGCAGCCTACGTTTTAAATTAATCGAACAAGAAAAATCCAGCTTCTAAATACGAAATGAGCTACAGAACAAATTTGTTACAAAACTTCTTAAACATTTCTTTAACGTTATAAAAATCGTTTTCCTTCATTTCTTTCCAAGTTATTTACAATTGAGAGTCGTCGGCAATCAATTGAAATTATCGCACAAAATAAAAATTACATTTCAAACGATTTTTGTATTCATTACAGCGCAAAAAATAACTCGAGTTTCTGTAGGGATCCGGGGACGTACTCCTCTTACGAATAAGGGAGCCATTCCTTTTATTATAGGATTAGATCCCTTCAAATATATCACGTTTGGGAACAAATTTTTATACCTTTCCAGTTAACTTTATGTAAATCGTATTTGATTGTTTTACATTTGGAAACATATGTTCCTTTCACATATTTTATTTGAACGTGTCGTGTCCCATATGTGTTTACCTTTCAATAATAATAATTTAATCTACACTAAAATTTACATATTTTGATGACAGATTTATCAAAAGTCGAAAGAATTCTTCAAACAACGAAAGCCCGATTTAGAGTCTAATATTTTTGTGCCTAGCGGAAAAAATCATTGTTGCGAAGTACAAACAACATGAATAGCCGTACACCCTCTGCCCATTGTTGTAGTACGTCCCTGTAACGGTTTCATTTAAAACGTCCACAGAGATAACGAGCACCAGATAAGGACAGAGCGGCGACGAATGTTTTGAACTCATCACATCGACTCCGCTAATGACATAGACTTTAACATCGTTCTCATTATATTAAGGTTCATTTACTCTTATTGTGTTCGGATTGGCATCGTTTTTATGTGGGGTGTAATTTAAATTATAAGTTTATTGTTGGTTTTATAATAGGGGAGATTTCGATGCGGGTCAAGCGTGTCAGAAATTTCAGATTCGTGCAGATTTCCTGGTCCAATTGACTGTATATCAATAGCGTTGATTCCCAATAATCTGTGTGAATGCGAATCGAAGAGGGCGCCCAGACTCGGACAAACATCGTTTCTACGTGCACAACCGAGGTAATTACATTAACGTCGAACTACGTCTCGTGCACTATCTATCGTTGTTCTACCTCTACACCGGTTGCTGCTACGTTTGCATATTTAATAAGGATTCACTTGAAATCCTACACATTTACGAAACGTTCGAGAGTGTTTTGCGTGTCGTGTATTTGTTTTTCTTTATTGTGTTTTGTTTTGTTTACAGTTCTGGTATGATCATAATAATCTTCAATGGTTAGGCAAATACATATTTTCATTCATAAAGTAATTTTGGATTTATGTATAAATGGATTTATTCGTGTTTTGTAATTAATGTTATTGAAATTTAAAATATATTCGTTTTCAAGTTCTTTATTTGGAAAGCTTTATTTAGACCAATTTGCCGTTAATTGTTGAACCTCAAAACGTCGACATTCCAACAAACAATTGAAATCAGTGGAATTCCAATGTAACTATTGTACGAAGGCCAGTTATGGGTGAGTGTAGGCTTGTCACGCGAGCCCCGTAGAAAGTGCGATCCGATACGTAGGTACGTTCCCCTTGCGGCCCTAAAGTTTTCCCCTCACCTCTCCCCCGGGATCATCCGCCTATTTCCGCGCTAACTCTGCCCGCCGACCAAACGCGCCACTTGTCATGCCAAATTTGGGTCACTATGAATTAGTTATCTCTGTTCAATTCATTTAACGATCTAAACATCACATGTGTTTAACGCGGCGCACTCATGGCAGATATCGCTTTTTTTAATGTAAACTAAACGATCTCAGTGGAATAGTTTCAGCTGAAGCCCGTACTAGAACATGTGCTAATTGATGTCAGCGTTTATTTTCGCACACGATAATAAACGTTACGTAGAGAACATCGTGCTAATTACATACCTTGATGTTGACACCACAACACTGGTTAATGTGCTCTCCACGTGTATGTGTGTATGACGGGTGTACACTGTACTCTTTGTGTTGAAGATAGCGCCGGTCTCGAAGCTCAATGAGCAGAAAGAACACGGTTTCTCGCTCGCCTGTTATGGTTCTTTCATGAAATTTGCCGCAAAAACCTCAACTAAAACATCCATCAAACCGGGTTTGATCTTAATACGGTCGGAATATAGACGAGCCGACGTTCTGCTAAATGGAAATTCTTGGGCTGTCACCTAAACCTACCGAATACGACCTTATGGTTCAAGTTAATAAGAACACTTTTGGAAGTCGACTCGGAACCGATAAAATCCGGTAATACGAAATGTGTCATCCACATTAAAGAAACCAACGCGTTAACAACCCCAATACAATCACGTTACGGTGCAGATTCGGAAGGTCGTCAAAATATCAACATTATTCGACTTGACTAAGTCTTTGCGGGTTTCTCGCTCGAGTTTAGCGATTTTTCGTCTTGACGTTTTGGACCAAGAACGACTTTGGTTTGCAGCGTCGAAGAGCGTGGGACAATAAAAATTACGACCGGTGTTTTGCGCCGAGCGCGCGCTCTCTTCGATGACTGATATTCTCCGCTAATATATTTTCTTTGTTGGTAAAATTCTCAAAGGCGTGGCATTTCGTGTTATGTTGATGTAACAAATCATGATAAAACATTTCCAAATAATCTCTTCTTACCACAACAGACATTTAGATTATGGAAAGTAAAATTATGGAAAGGAAATTGAATTTGACGTTATGTAATATTGTTTCACAATTAGAAGGAAGTAAGGTCGCCGCTTTCATTACAATACAATGGAACTCGACGGACACGAAGCGGAGTCATTAAAATCAACATAATTTGTTGATATTGAATCGGCGCGGAGATGAGTATGGTGCTGACGGTGCAATATCGGACAGTTGGGCATCGAAGTGGTTATTGGGAACGTTTACAACATAATAGAGAGCATTAGTCCGATCCACTTTTGACATCATTATCTGTGTAGTCGAGTGACGATAACCTGCGAACGGCGAGCGGTGTGGCGGTCGCTCCCGCCCCGCCTCTAGCGGCAGTCGCGCGCGTCCTCGTCTGCCGTGTGGTCGTGTGTACGGTGCTCCGCGCATGCCTCCACTCCACAGTCCACACACAACAGGGCTACACTTGGTGAACTCGCTTTTGGCGGGTTTGAACGGCGAACGTGATGCGCTTTACGTTCGGACACGGAATGTGTGCGTGTCGTCTGTTCTCTGTGTTCGCGCGTCACAGTGAAATCTGCAGCGAGGACTGCCAGTGATCACTTGGATTGCAGTGTTGGATTATAGGATATTATAGGACGCGGCCTACTCTACGGTTTTTTGTAAGAAATTATCGCTTCGACGGATGTTTTGTCCATGATGTTGACTCATGCATGACGCACTTGATTGCTGGAACTGGGAATTTATGATTTGTGGCCTCTCTCTAACCAAAACAATTACGGTATTAGATAAATATTTACATTAGGTCACTATATAAGGGTTTTAAGAATTTATTTTTATATGTGGGTATGAAATATAATTGTCTTTTAGTCAATAACAAGGTCGTGCTGCCGCTGCTAATGCAATCATTCGAAGCCTTTTCGGAATCGATTGTGATTTCGAAATGAAACGGTCACTTGGCAATCTTCACTCACGCATGTTACCATCAATATATTTGTCAAACTATTTAGTAATTAGCTCATTTGATAAATATGAACACGATAACGTTAAATACTTGGTCGAATATATATAAGAGCATAAATAAAATTTCTTAAAAACTAAGTTTAGAACGTTTTATAAGGAAAAACTACGATAATTAAATGGCACTATTGTATGTCACGGTTTTTATATTTTTTTATTTGGTTTGTCGATTTTCCGCAACATGGCGCCGGTGAAGTTAAATTAGCTATCTTTGTCCGAACTCATTTCGTTTTTGTATTCCCTCAGACGAATGATGAATATGTAAATAAAATGTTTAAGGACAATATGGAGTGTTTCAATTTTATCACTTTCTTTTGATTTATAGGCGAAAAGTTGAGGTAAAGATTTCTTATCAAAGTTTGATAAGATTACATAACAATGAATAGATATACATGTTTGATTTCTATCCAATCATTTAAGGAATGTTAACACTAATAAAGGGTAATCCATAGAACTGAATATAATTTAAAATGATAGTTCATTTAAAGTCTCTTAACATTTGCTTCGTTCTTAATTTGATTATCCCGACTTTATAAATTGAACGTAAACGTAAATGAATCACCGTCCGAATCGATCTTCCGTGAGCGCGCACTTTTCTCTCATTAATTCCTTAATCAAATTCAAAGTATCATTACTTAGCGACGAGCTCGGAATATTAATGTGTTTTAATCCCAACCAATCGCGGCGGTCAGTTGCGAAGACATTATATTCAGTGGGACTTGGAGTTAGATCTACAAAACTTGGTCTTTTATATTGTCCTGCTCGTGTGCCGTGATTTGGCGGTAAGAGGGAGCAGGACACAACTACTTTGGTATCGTTTACCGATTTCGTTGTTAGTCCTTCCCACGGGTAACGGTCGGTTTGTACATCTCAAGGGTTATCTTAAACGGCATTATAAAGGTTGAATAAACTAACAAAATTTACTCCTTTTTAAAAGCCATTGATTACTTGGGTTTGGTCTTTTGTGTTAATGAAAACTGTATTCTGTTTCCATGCATCTATGAATCCATTCAAGAGGTTTAGAGTAGACTAAAGTAAAGTAACTACAGCTGCAGCTACAGCTAGTTTAAACTTAGAGCTTATAAATATGATCATCGTGATAAAGCTGATGGTGCAATCGTACTAACAAACATGGTGCTCTTATCAACAAATCATTAACGGATAGCAATCATCAAATTTGTAAATTGTTAGATAAATAGTGAGTGATAAGATAAATGTTTAGTTTCTTTTCGACAGCTAATGATCTTGAGCGCCATGGACACTCAAATTGTAGATCTTAGATTTTTTTGAATAGTTTTTAGCGAGTATCCCTACGTCATTCTTCGACCTCGAGTTTAAAGTGGGTTAATGTATCAGAGATGTAGGACATACAGTATTTGGCTCGAATAGAAAATTAACTCGTTTTGACGTTGAAGGTTTCTGATGTCGCAACCTTGACTGCTGCTAGATTAATGTTATATGTGGTCTAATTGGGTAACAGTAGTGTTATAATTGGAACAAGTAATTTTGAGCTTTCTAGTTTCGAAAGATAACAATTAGTTAAATCTTTAAAAAATATGACATTGTCATCAACATTGTATTTTTTACTAATACTTCTTATGCCAAATATACATCTGGTAAATCATCTATATTTTATAATGTATAGGATGTATACTAAATATATTAAAGTATAAATATATCATCATGTTTAGTAGCATCCTTTGGTAGTTTAATGGTTTAAAACGCCCTTTAACTGGTGTCAATAGATTAATGTCTTATTCCAAATAAAGCATGCAAGATATTATAAACAGCAGGTGATAGTCTGTCTCATAGCCGAAGAAATCTACACTTCAAACAAATTACTGCAATCCATCTGTTTCTTACCTTTTCTGTTTATACGACTCCTTTTATAACACGAAGTATGTTCCCTGTTTTATTTTGTACACCCCAGCGGTCTGGGGTTACTTAGATTTTATTTTCTCACAAATTTAATGTCGGCAAGGGTGTCACAATGCAATCCGTTCCTTGCGTGCTCTTTAGCTTCTGTTGTATTATTATTTAGTTTATTATGAAGCGAGAGCATTGTTTGTAAAATATTCATTATTTTGAATGTGATTTTAAGTATTATAAAACTCATATAAACTATATTTTATTGTCTTGATTAGAATTGATTTATTATACCATTAACAACAGTTCTGGTTTTGACACTACTACGCATACTTTTTGGTACTTCTTCTTTTCTTGTCTTGATCGTTTTGTCTATTATAAAATATTCATGTATACAATAACTTAGTTGTGTTTCTAAATATTTATATTTTATACAAATGCTTTCTTTAAATATCTTCAGTTTATTTTATTGACTTGGCTCTCCTTTAAAAGTGCAATAATTTTAGCTATCAAGGATACTGTTCTTTTATTTATAATCTTGTTCATCGGATCATATGTCCTAAAAGACACACGGTAACTAATCTAGATTTGGACACTAAACGAGATCTCGTGGGTGGCATTATTCAAGTTGTATCGAGGAGAATCGAGCTAGAATTACCGGCACCAGGTGGCCGTTCGTCCGTACGTCACCCAAAAAAAACACCTTCATTTTATTCATGTTTCTCATATTTTTTCATTGTGTACAAGTTCGGTGACCGCCTGGTGTTAAGTTATTAAGACGATCAATGTCGTCTGTGAGATTAATTGTTTCTTTTATCCTTAATGTATTGCAATTTTTACAGTGAAGTCATGTTATTATGTTTAAATTGACTATCAAGCTCACTAACAAAATATCAGAACTTAAGGGACTGATACTTTATGGAGCAATTTGTTTCACTTTTAAGATCTCATAATGTAGGTGTACCTTAAGTTTGACAAAAGAGCATTATGTTAATTGAAAGGAAAACTTTAGAAATAACTTAAGTTTTCAGTTTATTTCTCAGCAGAGCGAAGCGAAATTTCCTAAGTTTGTTCTCGTGATCTTTTGTTTCCTTATTTTTTATTGCCAAGGTAGGCAGATGACCATCATTTAAAAACACTTCATCAGTTCCCGTTTTCATTGATCTACGTACTCAACCATTATTCATGTATGCGTTGCTGGCCTCTCCGTTGTTTTGCAAATTAGGTTCAATGTATTTCGTGTTTGTTAACAATCTGAGTTCGATATAATTTGTTTTGCCATCTATACTGTTCAAATAATACTCGCAAAAAATATTGATAACCCTGTGATTGGGTGGAGACAGCAATAAGATTATTACGTATTTCTATCTCGATCTGTAAACAACGTTTTACCTTGAGACACGAAATAATTTTTATATTTCGTTTTACGACGAATCTTCTTCGTATTTTTTGAGATGAATGTTTGCGTTGCGGTAATTTTGAGGTAAAATTGGCGGGAAAACTGACGATGTCAAACAAATTGATTTCGAATTCCAGTTTCAGCAAACATATCCGCGTTTTGCGATAATTTCTTGCAATTTCATGTTTAACTTTTCTTACAGTGACTTACCAAATTCTTTGTATTTAAAACTAAACAATGTTCGCACGTGGCGTCGATTAAAAGATTCTTTAGTTGTGTGCGTACGAAACATAGTGTTTGTGTGGTGTATAAATATTTTCATAAGTGTATGTGCGTGTAAACAGTGAAATATTGAGCGAAATAGTAATAATAAAGATATCAGTGGTATGCATATGTTGTGTTATGAAAGGCCTGGTGTTGTTACCGCCCTGAACGGATCAGTAGGGTATGTATTTGTAATTATATCTATAAATTAATGTGATAGAATATATATATTTAATACTTAATAATTCAAGACTTACCGCGGTCATCCACGGTCCGTTTCAAAAATTCTTTTCTGCCACGCACCATCCGACTGTGGAATGAGCTCCCCTCTTCGGTGTTTCCCGAGCGCTATGACTTGTCCTTCTTCAAACGAGGCTTAAAGAAAGTCCTTAAAAGGTAGGCCGTAGGTAGCGGCCCCGCAGTGTCCGCTGACATTGCAGAGGTCCATGAGCAACGGTAACCGCTTACGATCAGGTGGCCCGTTAGCTCGTCTGCCTACAAGACAATAAAAAAAAAAACTTAACTTGTTTTTTTTTTATTTTCAATAGGAATGGACTTGGTTTATTTTTCATTAGGATCAAAACTGAACAATCTTTCGTTGATTAGCTATAATTGGATTTCCTAAGAATCCTAATTGAAATTAACTTGACGAACAACTTCAGCTCATTTATGTCCTATTGTGTTTGGATTATACGTTTTAATACGAATATCGTCTGGGTGTTATTGAGTTTTGAATGCCGAAGTAATCGAGGGTCCACGGGCTTTTTAATTGGTCATTCATCGGCGTATTCAGGAAACTTTACGGGTCTCAGTGGTTCTGTACGTTTAACGGGTGGATGGTTTTACCGGGATTTAGTATGTTACGGTGTTTGAGCTTATTTTGAAGTTTAATTTAATGCTTATTAATGGGAGATTTTTTGTTAATGACAACGATTATTTTACAAAATGCTATATAATGCCAACGGGTTAAATCGAAACTTCTTACTTTCCTAGTAGTTAAGGATGGATTATGGAGAATATTGCATGTTTCAAATGGCAATAGCGAACAACAAATGATGCTGATTAAAATTTTTCGAAAACCAATTGAAAGTTAGAAGACCTACTTTTTTTCTAAATGTATTACAGATATTGATTATATTTAGAACCTATTAAAAATAGAGCAAGCAGTATCATTTCGCAGAATAATGTTTCCCCAATATTATAACAAAGGCGCGGCTGATTCTGTAAACACATCGGTAATCTTGAATATTTGCCAGAAATCAACTTTTTCAGATCGATTCTGCGTATTTTAATTTTAGTAAATGTTGATAAAACCCGTGTTTGCTCGAGCGAATGCCCATCAATGCATTCAATTTGAATGAGAACCAAATAAGGTAGCCATGGACGTAACATAGTCACAATTATTTAGTAGACGTTTTTAAATGAAAACAAAAGATTTTTTTTATTTCAAATAAAACATGTTAGACAGTTTTTAGGGCCTCTTTTAAATATTAATCAATACTAATTAGCCAAATTAGTACTATTGGGTCTACGTACTTGAATATACGAATTATACGTCGCATTTGATTTGAACAACTGTTCATGGACTTACAGTAAAGCATCAGTAACTATGCATTTCACACTCACTAAAAAGAAAACCATTTACAAACCATGAAGGTGATTTAGTAATAATATTAAAAGCATGTACTTGCTTAAAGTAGTAACATATCATATTTACATGATACATTACGCCCAACGGTTCCACCACTACATTTGGTTCAGATTATATCTAAAGTTATTGTTAAATTATTTTTTGTAACTCCATAATTCGTTGTACGCACTATTCTGTACTGGACGACAAGCATAAACAATTTCAAACAGGTATAAAATGTTTTATGACAGCGGCTCTTCACAGAAACATTTCTATTGTTTATTACAATTATTTACAGCACTAAAGAATGTTTTACTACCTGAGACTTGAATGTGCCCACATTTGCAGGAAGTAAGAGCCGGTTAGTGGTGGTTATTATTTGTGTTTGCGAAACCTAATTGTTTTAGCTCAGTAGTGCTCAGTAATTATTAAGGTGTACATCTCGAAGTGTCCTGGAGATCGTGTCGTCTTTAGTGATAATACAAGTGATACAGTGGAATAAGTGAATTTAGATTTCGTTAATTACTACATTTGTAATATTGTATTGCCGTTTGTCAATCGAAAGTGTTTAGGTACTACTTGATAGTCACATTTGCTAAATTTAAAATTGCGAAGACAACTCTGAAATTCTTTCTTGGTTATAATTGAAAATTACATTTCAATGTTGAGTTTGTAAATAATATATAATTAATAAAAGCAAATCTATTCAAAAAGTATATAAAATCAGAAATTTAAATATACTTTAGTAGAAGACAATCAATTAAATTTGTCTGCGACGTTAAATACCATACATATTTTATCAAAACTTATTCTTTCTTACATTTATTCAAAAATAACGGTTTTCTTGTGAAGAAGGCACTGAACAAATTCATAGTTAACAACTGAGAATAAAAAATAGAAAAAGGTATGTCCTAATTTTATTATACGTCCATGCAACGCGTACCTACGTCGATGCGAAATCGGAATAATTGAGTTGATAATACTAGTTTAATGTTTTTGTTATTGAAATGTACTCGCATAAGGGTAATGGTTAATGTCAGTGGTCAGCTTGTACCATATGGTGTGGAACGCCCCTTACTTGCCCTAACGTTTACTTCTCTCACTTCCTGTGCTCCTCATATACCTTATAACAAGGACTTAAAGTTCAAAATCGCAGTAAAAATTAGGATTATTTCATATTAACATTAGAAGTGATATCATTATCATAAATAAATAGATATACGTACTTAGACATTTAGAAAAACGGTTAAAGAGATTTATGGAGTTGATGATTAAAATAATGATAATGTTACTATCGTTAGTGTTGAAAACTAAACAGTTCCTGTCTTTAATTGGAATTAACTTTCATGTGTTACGATAACCACTTACCATTAAGAAAATTAAACAAAATGTTTATACCTACATAGAAACTTATTTTAATGCAGTGGTTTAAATAACATTTAATATCACGCACTTCTATTAAAAAAAAACCAGAATCTAGATACACATTTACCGTCATTAACTGCGTTGGTTTTATATAAAGCTTTTTCACATCTTCCATCACTTTACATATCAAATGTAAAAACAGACAAAAATCAGTCAAGATTCCCACTGAAACACACATTAATATCTTTGAATAATGTTGAACACGTATAAAAGGTGAGAAATGAATTGTTCCCGAGATCGAGCGCTGTATCTCCGCTATAATCTAATAGGGGGCTGTAGAAATGTCTCGTGTTAACCCCCTTAGTTACAGTCTGGGAATCATCCCTAACTAGATTGGGTTGCGGCGCGCTGCTCATAATCGTATAACACTGAGTCGAGGTACCATCGAAACTAGGCTGTGTGAGATTGATGTTCTTTTTGAAAGTTTGAAGGATAAAGGGTAGTTAGAAAATATTGAGTTGTGCAAATCTTACTGTATGTAGCCGAGAGCGTTTATATCCACTCAACTGGGATCGGCAACCAAATTGGTTTGTTTACTTTTGCCAAGTCTGTGGCAGGAGCCAAAATTGAGCACAGTTCTAAAACTTGTTTTGTTTACATATTTTAATCGTCTCATATTTTACGGAGATGATATATTTTCGCTGAAAATGCAATACAGCGTCGTTTAATAATAAAGATTTACAAAAATATAAGGTTTAATAAAAAATCTAAATTGAAAATTATTGGAAAAAAATGTTTTTAAAAAGTGGCTTCAAACACGGTAGTGATTCCGAACGAAGTCCCTAGTTTCGCCATCTAGCGAATAGTGACGTTCCCAGTTGAGTAGATAAAGCCAGAAATTGGTCAGGAAAGAAGTGACAGCATGTTTGAAATCATTGGGAATTTGGCTATTAGCTTTGTACCACAAAATCATTAATTGGATTTGCAGATGTTTTTTAAATAAAAGTAGAGTTTAAAGAGTTTTAAGAGTTAACATAAGTTTTTTTATTTCGAAAAGTCCCATGTGTGATTAGTGTGCATTATCAAAACAAAACACGACCGGTAAAAATAATCTAAATTCGATTAACACACGTCCTAAAGCTACATAAATTAAATACATGTGTAAGCGTATATCGATTCAGAAGCCTATAATAATTAGTTAGGAAATGGTTTTTGAACTCGCTTTTCTGATAAAACAAATCATGTGTTTTGATAGTAAATTATTTTTCATAACAAAGAGGTCTAAGGTCGATCTCAAAATAAAATTACGAGAATCCGTTATCGCAGTTGTTTGTAGCGGCTAATTTATAAAGTAATTTTAATTTGTCTTAATTATTACGACCATAATGTGAGTACGACATATTCTTGTCGGAACCGGTATTCATTATTATATTTGGCGCGTTTTTTTTGTAATTGACGTAAGTAAATTTAAAGAGACATGTGAACAGTAGCTTCACGTGATTGATAACAATCAGATTTTAGAGGTCACTGGAGAACATCCTTCCTTTCTTGGAGTTGGTAAAGATTGCTCTTGTTTAGACTTGATTTACACAACTATTTTATTGTATGAACTAGAAGAAGTACAAGAACTCAAAATACATACATTTAGAAGAATCACATATTATCAAATAAAATTAATATAACCGACAGGAATCGTGTTCAACAGATGCTATGCCACTTTTAGACGTAGATAAAAGGGTTACCAAGGTCAAAATTACTGCCAATTTTAGTAGAATAAAATTATTTTTAAAAAATCTACAGCATTAGTTACTTTAGCAACATTACTAATTGATATTAATACTACTAAAGCATAATATAATAATATGTCAGCCATTTTACCCATTGTTTTCTAACTCTTCGTTCGTTTTATCTTGTAAATTCTTTCCCCAAAATCTATTAGGGATTCTTTACCCTAAAAATGTTTAGAGCAAAACGTTACTCCAACAAATTTGATTTAATGATCAAAGCGAACGAGGATTTCGTTTAATAAATTTCCGAGGACTACTACAATATTCATGGTGTTTAAGAGGAAAATGAATCGTGGGGTGGTGGCGTTTTGTACCTGCCAATATTTCGAATGCCCGTGCGCTAAGTTTTGGTGCGTTTTAAAAGTTATTGTAAACTTTTTGTGTTGCATTAAATTGACTAAAGTCGATATTCTTGAATAGGTTTTGATTGCAAAAATATTCGTATGATTAATAAAAATGGTTTACTACAATTTAAAATTTATTAGGTTGTGGCTTAGATGTAAATTGATGAATGTTGTAACGATTTAATAATCTTAATTCGTATTCTCGATGTACCGTGTGGGCTCATAAATATTTTTTGTTTCAATCAATACATCGACCATGTTAAGGTTTTTATACTTGTGTAATGGAACCATGTAAAATTGTATGATTGAAAACGTATCCGGCTATAGAATGAACTCTTCTCTTTGGAATTTCTTGAGCGTGTTTGCTTTATCTTTCGTCAATTGTTTAATTTTTGAATAAGAACCTTCTGTTTCATTAATCTATTCAGAAAATAATACTAGACAATAATTATATCTAGCAATAAAAATCTTGATAATAAAATAGGGGTGTGCGAATAATTCGAACTCACGAATTATTCGTTCCGAATCGAATACGAATATTCGATTCGAAACTCGAATCGAATAATTCGAATCTTCGAATCGCCGAATATTCGAAAAATTTCGAATAATTCGAAAAGTTTCGAATATTCGTCGAATTTCGAATAGTATCGAATTCGACAACGACGACTATGACTATTTTGTAGACATCTAGCCCATTAAAGATATTATCTGCTAAATACAAATTCTTGTCCTATTTCCGATGCATCGTCTTAGTCAAATTCGATACTATTCGAAATTCAACGAATATTCGAAACTTTTCGAATTATTCGAAATTTTTCGAATATTCGTCGAACTTCGAATAATTCGAATCTTCGAATTATTCGATTCGAATTTCGAATCGAATTTTAATATTCGATTCGATTCGATTCGAACGATATTCGCACACCCCTATAATAAAACTTAGTAATAATTAAAATAAGTACGAGAATTTTAAAGAAGTACTCCTAACGTAAATTGAAAAAGAAAACTATCAACTTACCTGAACTGCCGAAGGAAAATTTTGGTATCGAAATTAATTAAAAGCAATTAAGGAGAAACATCAAGTTTCCCCCCGAATTTCGTCTTAAATTCTGTAACGTTTGAGTGACGTCACGGGTTCGACGTCACCGTCAATTATAGCCCGGGAGGCAGTTACGGAACCCCTAACAATTGTACTACACCTCATTTACTGAACATTTTCACTGCTTGTGTACGAGATGGGGCATTGAAGGGATTCACTTTAAGCTCGGCTTTAACACTGTTGTTTTGAATTTTTACTTTTCATTACTTTGAGTATCTGCTTGTCCTAGGAGGTTTTCTACCTACTTAATTTAGCTCCCATAAACCATATTTCCTAAGACTCCATCCATCTGAATTAGCTTCTAATAGTCCAACAAAAACATGTAATTAAATAGAACCTCTTAATAAAGATGAATCGATAGTTAAACGCCTACCTGAATCGTCGGAGACGGAATCCGAGTATCACAGTTCCATTTCAAAGACTCGTAAAAAGATAATTTCGATCGTAAAATGAATTTATCCCAGACTCGTCTCCCACACCCGAATCGATACACTAATGAATAAGTTATTACGTTTACCTATGATATCTATTTACATATATATTAGTTGATAAATATGTACGTTTTTTGAATTAAACAGCTAATATATTGATGCTCTTTTGTCGGTCTTCTTATCTTAATTCGTTTTGTAACGCATTTTACATGTTTGGACGCGACAAATAGATTTATATTAATTCTAGATGTGCTTTAGACTTAATTCCATTTAAAATTATTATATATTCCATGTATCCGTTTTTAAATCTAATAGTAGTGTAGTTGGTAATCTCATTTGTAACGTTATCTTATTTGCTTCTTATTCTTCTTAACTTAACAATAATTCTGTATTACAAGTCGATTTAGATCTGCAATATACATGTTTTCAAGTTTCACTAAAACGCGTGTCGTCGACTGTTTCTGCAAACTATTTTGTTTCTTCAGCAGTTCTCAAGATTACATGTCTAGCTTCTGAAATATATTTAGTTTTAACATCTTGTCTGTTAAACGCTGTGGCATCATTTATATTCATTAATACGTGCCTCAAGTTTGTCGAGTATAAATTTAATTTGAAACGACGAATCTTCAATAAGGACATTCGAGAACATTTCGAATTGTGTCGACGTTTTATAATTGTGATAATTAAACATTTTGTTTTTACCAGCTGTTGTGTTGTTAGTAAAAGGTTATAACGTATTCACGTGGAATGTTGTTTCGAGAAAATTCGTTATGGTTGTAAAATATCTAATAGATGCCACACATAAATATTTTTATTATTAAAGAATAATATTGATTTGTTTTGTTACAATAGTGTCTGTGGTTAATGAGGACAATGCTCATAGACATCTTCTCCCATCACCATACTAAAATTATTATGAATCTTTAAAAGCACAATACGTCAGAATTAACATTTAACAAATAATCTTCACGCTATAGTCCTCTCTGAACTTCGCCGAAACAAACATAACGGTATTATGCGAATATATTTAGAAGCTGAGAAACGTTAGGAAAGTTTTATATGACATTAAACATTTCAAATGATTGGTATAATGATTTTAGATCTTTTCATCTTTTGAAGGTTGTTGTTATTTATTGCTTTTTAGCTTCGTTAGTAGCGGCTTCTGTGATCTCTTTATCTTTAGGTTTTGTTTGTGCAAACTCAAGTAAATATCATATTTTTTCTTACCGCGATTCCTATATCTCGACTATTAGTAGGTCATGTATATAAACGTAAGAGCTTCAACTAATCCAAGTAGCCAAATTTTATAGGCATATTCATGCGATATTTACCTACCTGAATATAAAGATAATTCTGATTGAAAATCGTGAAAATCCCCATTGATATAAATGTTTAGGATATCTAAGAATCCTTTCTGCGAGCAATATATTTCACTTATCCTCTAGTGGAATGAAATTCTCTAGACCAATAAAATATTTAATTCAGTCTTCGCACACCATATCGTTACACGCTTTGTATTTATTTTAAATCGATTTCGAAACGAGCAATATCAAGCCGTTTCCGTGAACAATTCGATTCTAAACGATTTGCTTCTTAAGAAAAATTGTACGATTCGTAACTCGAGTACGTGTTTCGCTACAAATCGCACTCAGGTCGCACGTTATCAGAATAACAATGGTAGCCACTTATCGTCGTCCGATAAAAATGTCCACTGAAAATACACAGGGTCGATGACCCGCTCCTGTGGGTACTTGTACCGTGAAGTACATGAAATTGGAGCGATATGGTGATGACATTTTTTGTGGTCTCCCGGTCTACGTTTGAAGATAGTTCGTTAATTTGTGGATAGATGGCGCTGTTCTAAAAATTATTTGTTTGTGCAAAGGAAAAATCATTAATGTGTAAATCGTAATATTTCTAAATACCATTTTCAATTTTCATCTAATTTATCGACAGGGTTGGAAGGAAAATCTGTACGTTAAATTAATTTGAGGAAACTTGAAAGGCTGTTGGTATTATTTAGCGGAAACTCACGGCGCGATACCGCCCACATAATCCTGAACGATTGCCATAATAATTACTAAGATAAAACGACTTGGTTCGTTTCACTTCCTGCGCTGAAAATAAAGTAATCACTATCAATTAATTTTATAGTCTATTAAGCTCTGTGTAATCAACTGAAATTAATGTCGTTTGTATTAAATTAGGTTTTAATTGCTACATCGGTTCTGTATTTCTTGTATCCACCGGGTGATCTATCGCGTTCCGATCGCTCCCGGCAGAAGTAAGGTTTAAAAAGTCGGATTTATTATAAGCCAGGTCCGAATTGTAGAAGGCTAGTGGTGGAAACACTTTAGACCACATTGCTGCATTGGCTGGTAGAATGAGTAAAATTCGTATATCTTTTGAAGTTCACTAAATATTGCTTTACGCTTATCTATCAAAACTTATAATCATTAACCGAAATAGAACCTCACAAAAGTTGTTCCAAAACTTGAATATGATCAAGGAGGCGTGCAGGAAATGACATTATCGCGCCTCAATAAAATACGCGTGCTCAAATAAAAATATGCAAATTGAACATAAAATGTGGATAATACGAAAACCATTTTAAAAATCAAAATAACTTACATAAAACTGGGCATGACAATCTTATCTATAAAATTATATATTGAAGACATTGAAAAATATACTTTATGGTATTGATAAAATGGATGGTTATTGGATGAAAAGAGATATGGCGCATATCTTTATCGCGAAATCGAATAGATATAATCTGTATTGTTTATCGATGTCTTCGCGGCTATCTTAATGAAATCGTGATAGCGAGGCCAGCTGTTTTATAAATGCAATATTTATAGCATGACACAGTCGCATTTAATTTACAACTCAGCATCGTCTAGTAGTCGGCTTCCCATTGAATCATGAGTTGTGTTAATGGCATTTTTATTAATGATTTAATTACTACTTAATTCTCGGAGTAGCGGAGATGTTAATGTTAAACTGAGTAAGTGATTTTAAAATTAGAAACAGTATTTGGCAAGTTTGATGAAGAGCTTGATTTGGATGTAATGGATGTAATTTAGTCGAAAAGGTATTCTCACTTTCTGTATATTCACAACGAGACTAATGACTTATAGGAATTATAAAGGTGATGTTAAAAATATGTATCTCCTTTTTCTATATAGACAGGAAAACACATGGGTCACTATTCTATATCCTCTTAATGGGCTAAATTTTCTGCACCAAAACCTTTTTTGATCTTTTACGAGGAAAATCAGTTTCGTTTAGGATTCTCCCTTTGGACCAAAATAATATGAATGTAATGATAATAAACTCTTATCATTTATTTATTATATTTCACAAATAAAAGTACGAATACCTTTTAACGAAAAATCTACGTAAACTTTTGAGCTGAGAAATGATATATTGCTATTAGGGCAGATATCGTCAAAGTTGGATGTTTAAAGCATACTTCGATGACAGAAACCAAATCTGTCAATTAAACAATTGAATAATACAAATCATAGAAAGCGTCATCGTATTGGTGCGGTGCGATGTTGGATCCAACTTTCACCGCATTCCCGACTCAGACCGTTGTTAAGCGGATGCAGTATTTACATATTTAGTGACATATCATCATGTTAGTTCACTCTAATTGACATTGAAGTAACCTTAGAATTTGAGTATAAGGAAATTATACAATATGGGGTTATTGTGCAAGATCTTGTCTCAAAAAAAATCTAGTAAACCTTAAATACAAGAATGCAGTTATATACAGCTGCTAAGCTTAAAGAGTATTAAACAAAACAGAATTTTTATTTTCTAAGCTACCGTTGGTTAAAGTCGTCCTTAGGCCAAAAACGATACTATAAAAACTATCTATAACAAGACCTAATTCGCCCAAGAACTTGATCAAGGTAGTGCGATTTTATTTTTGGAAGCTCGGCCTCAAGACAATCATAAAAAGCCTTATAAGAAATGTAGAAGTGAACTAATCAAATATACCTAATTTTCCTTTGTTTTGTCTCCATTATAAATTATATTTAATTGAACGTGTTTACGATTCGCTGTAACGTTGTGGTGCGCGATAACGTGTGTGATTGTGCAAATAGGTGTATTGTTTCCGAACCGGTCACTAATGCGCGCTGCCCTTTACTTGTTGTGTAACTTATAAACGTTGAAGTTATTAGCTTATTAAACAGCATTATGTACGATATAAACGGTTTATTTATCGTATGGTCGACGTGTCGCATTTGCGTTTGTTAAACTTTGTTAAATTGTTTTCTTGTGTAGATGTTGCTTGATGTTTTATATCAGGTTGTTGTTGTCTTTTCATTACAAATTGGTCTTACTAAAATACTTGATGAAAAGTTTCAAGTCATAGATATAGAAAATATTAAGTAAAAAATCTATGTGTAACCAATGACACGTGTAAAAATTTGTTTAGGAAATATGTTTCTTTCTATGTGATTGGTAACTGCCTCAAAATAGTATGGAGCATGGCATGGCATTGCGGAGGCTCATGAGCGACTCAGTAACCATACACCACCATCATAAAAAACTAAACGCTGAAATAAGAGGCAGATCTGAATGGCGCCACTAGACTAGCGTGACACGTTGTAGCTTATTTTGAGGCTGCTGACCCCAGTCAGATCCAATCAGACCCATAAGCTCAAACCTATCCAACATAGACAATCCAGCAATGAATGAACGTTACGTTTTGTCTGCAGGTACGACAAGTGGGACCGGGACAGGGGCGGGGGAGGCGGCGGCACGACCGGCGGCACCTGGCCCGGCCGTGACCGCGAGCGGGATCGCGAACGGGAGCGGCAGGCTCGCGCGAACCAGATGTCGCAAGCGCATGCCGCCGAGCCGGACGCCTCTTCGCTCTTCTCGGCGCCCTTCAGGGTATGTACCGCACAATATAATTCGACAGGAAGAAAGGCAGGTGTTATGTTTAGTAAAGGACGGTAAAAGAAGCAAGCTGATTTATTTAATTAGGAAACAAACAGTACACAATAAACAATCAAAATATAATACAGTAGGTACTTAACCAGCGTAGTTTCCAGATATATTGAAAGTGGTCTACCGACCTGTTACTACTGGTATCGACTCGACGATGTCACCTATAAATCAACCTACTAGAATGTGAGTGTGAGTGGTAGGTGGTTTTCGGTTCGACTCCCGCATACCCCACCTGCCGGATAGGCGATTTTCTTTTACTAAGATAATAATTAAAAAGGTATAGAAATTAAGAGGTCAACGGTTTTAGCAGTGTATTGATCAATAATAATAAAATGCACTTCATTAACATACTGTCGGTAGCTTACACAAATACTCCATAAGAAAAATATAAAAGTAAAACAATTCTTAACCTCACAAACTGGGTTCAATTATTAAAAAAGTTACGGCAAAGGGTTTGGTTTAAACGGCCCAAATGAATATTAACCGGAACACCGTAGTTGCTTCTCCGCTGAAGGGTGCTTGCGAAAAACGACATAAATACAAAAAATTGTAAAACGAATCTTCAAAGAATAATTTTGAATTGCTAAAATGTAAAAATATAGTGTTTGAGTTCGACAATATTTGAAAGTGCTATGTTTTTCCTTGTTTATTGCAGACTTTATCTGTAATTTACTGACCTACATATAGAACCCATTCTAGGATTAATATGTTATGTATGTTTCTTAGGAATTCATCTCTTACCTATTAAATCTTCTTGTTTTATACTGAAAAAATAAAAAAAATGAGAATTCGGAATCCAGTCGTAAAAAAAAACCTTGTATCGAATAAAAAAAACGTAATTAATATGATCCTCGTCATCATAAGTGGCTATAAGAAATCTTTAATGAAATATTGGTTTTAGAGACTTAAGACTGAGAGACTTACTGAGGGGTCAAAGGTTTAAGAAGCTATTAAACATTTAAGAGACGCATCAATATTTGATCATGGATCTGTATTCTGTACAGCCTATCCAAAATTAAATACAGCTGCAGTTGTGTGTTGATATAAATCCTACTCAATGCAACTGCACGTAGGAACCTATTAATATAAAACAAAGGTAACTAACAATGCGATCAATTAACCAAACAAACAAACAAACAAACTGTGTGCTTTAATAACATGTTTGCCTTCGTATTAATGTTGCATAATTTGATCACTGCTCGGTTCGCCGGCGTAATTCGCTCGCGATACACGATTATATATCGTACTGTTTTTAGTAATAGTTTGCTCAAATAATCAAGTTTGTTTATGTCCAGTAGTGGACGAATGTGGGCTGATGATGATAAGAGAGATCTGTTATTTAAGTAGGAGTCACGTCTTGAATTGATGCTGGTAGATCCGGTATCGTTTTTGCTATGATGAACTTACATACATATGAATATACAAAACCGTAATGATCTAAAATTGTTAATGAAGACAAATTGCAGTTAATTATCCTCCACATTATAAAACAGATTAATGTTTTGGCTCTAGTAGGAATTGCAAACGTTTATTGATGCTTTTGAAGACCACGGAAATAGCGTGTCACGAAACTACTCTTACGTACTTACCTGTCCCATTTAGTTGCATCAATAACCTTACTGATAGCATCGTCCAGTTCAATGAGGCCTTTCCTTTCATCACAGGTGTTTCCCCTACTTCACGGAAACAATATAAAGCGGCTCATATTACGTTTGTCGAGAATCCAATGTCACGCGGGTTCGAGGCCGGCATTTTGTTTACGTTCGACGTAATTATGGCTGAAGCTACTCGTGATGTAAATTCGCAAGATGCTTAGAACGGAAATGTATCAAACGCGATGTGATCATGTCGACACTTGTGTGCCATGCTTATTAACGATACGTAACGATATGCTCTCCAAACATTCTAGGTAGACTCAATACATTGTTGCTCTATGTGGCTTCTGGATAGAAAAAGGTATAGATTATTACCTAAGGCTGGTGAGTGCGTCGCGATTCGCCCCAAACATTTGCACGGGTGGCCATAATCTTATGAGGTCGCGTTGTAATAATCTGTTTCCGTCTTTAAACATTCGTTTGCTCGTTGTCATCGTGATAATGAGTTCCGCCGGCTGGAGTCGTGTGTCTCGCACAGCCTCCGTCGCCGAGATTGCGTTGTTTTGTAATTATTGCGTCTCTCGACGCTTTAATTTGATGTTTTGATTTTTTGCAATCTTGATTCTGGTTTGTTTGCGTAAATTAATTGTACGAGCAAGTTTCTCATTGTATGGAATGCTGTTTATATTTACGTTTGTAGTATGGCGGTATTTGGTATCACAATGAGGTGATTACTATGTGTCGAATAATGATGATGAGTATAGAAATAAAATTACTGTTTGTCAAAAGATTTCAGTTCACATTCCGATGAACAGTTAAATACCCAGAGGTCTATAATTAAAGTTAATTACACGACATCAATTAGAAAACTCTTAATGACTGTCTTGTACGGGGTCGTTTTCGTGCGTCCTCATTCACGACCCACATGTGCATAAGTCGAATACAACTGTAATTACCCCCCCCCCATACATTAGCCATGCTGGTCTCGAAATGGTCCTATAGATAGTGCATAGTATATGATCGGTATTTATAGACTTGAGGTTGCTCCTCAAATTGTCCTGTCGTTCTATCTAATTGCAGAACAACGTTCCGGATCTGAGAACATAGCCTACATTACTTAGATGTAACCTTTTACTGAAGCAATATGCACTCCTATACAGGGTGATTTCTTAGTGAGGGTACATATTGAAGGTCATGGTAGCTGATGGTTATATACGACCAGTAAAAATATTATTACCAAAGAATATGGCTTAATGCCTTAGTAATCGCAACTTAAAAATATCTAAAATTCTTGCAAAATGATGGTTTTTCGACAGCTGATTGGTGTGGCGGAGGTGTGGGATGCGCAAGATCACTAGAGGTCGTTAGTCAACACTCTTTTAGCCGAAATTGTTTATGTTTGAGGTAGTTTTGTCGAATTTAGATTTGAAAAAAATGTAATTTTACCTATTTTTTGTAATATTCCGTATTAGAAAAGAGTACTCATCACCCTCCTGCAATATGTACCTTCTTTAAAAAATCACCCTGTATATTAGAAAACATGTAGAAATAGTACATACAAAGTTTTAATTATGGACTGAAGTTATTTCTTGAGATCTATATCTCCATATTCCACATAATGTTATTTGTGTTGATAAAACATCTGTTGGACATATGAGACACGTGCAAGTATGAATGAGTTGTTTACTTCGAATAAGGCATACACGGAACAATTTATTTTCAAATGGGTTTTTGTTATTGTCATTTGTGGTTTGTCTGTAGTTTTATTTGTTACACAAGTCATTGCATTTGATTAGGATTATCTATGGTTGTTCCGGTTAATTTTGTTATATAAGTGTTAATATTTTTGCTTTTTGTTCCCTTATCCACTTTTTCTTAGTTGCTTAACTACTCCTTAATTTTGTGGTGACCAATAGCGTGCAAAATCCTGAATCACTATCGATGTTTGCTACGTGTATAACAGTTTCTGCAAGAATGCAATGCGATTTTAATATTTTGAGTAGTTTGAGAAAATAGCATTCCTCTATTTTGTCTTATTTTTGTGTTCTACTATTTTAACAAAACATCACACGTGGTTTGAAGCAAAAATCATCAATTTCGAGAACAAATTCAAATCACGTTTCTGGTCTTCGAATGTTCATTGTATAATCATAATTGCTTCACAGTATTTTTCTCGCCGAAAAGCCATTGTTTCACGTTTTAGAAGATCTTACAGTATCATGGCTGTCGTCTAGAATTACTATTGTCGCACTAAAAACGATTACAGTAACATTGTAACCGCACGACAATAAGCTAGATATATTTACTATTTCGTAATAAGTGCCTACTGTCGTTTCACACCCAAGGTCTTTGCGTGAAAACATTCGATCTTGTTAGCTGGTATTTGGCTAAATTACAGTTTATATTTGTGTTTTAAAACAGCGAGTCCCGTACTAGGCTGTAGCTTGTGCTACGGGGCTCTTTTACAATAACCAGGACGGACATGTCGTTGTAGTAAAATGTAATAGGTAGTACAAAAGTAAAGAAAATAAAATATACAACTTCTAACAAAAAAAATTGGTTGCCTGTAAAGTCGGTATACGGGCGAAAGTTTTACGTGACAACGACTTGGGCATGGTTAGCCCGCCTAAGAGCGAGAGAGACAGACATAAAAAGTGAAAGGCACGCGTGCCTCTCACTCGCTCTCATTGTGAGCGCATAACGTGAGCGGAGCGTAACGCAGTTTCTTGAAGTGTCACCCGGCAAACCAATTTATAAGACGTTGTCACGTCAAAAACAAAAAAAACCTACTTTAATTTGAGGATTTTGTAAAAGGTGAGCAAATACAAATGAGGAGGTAGAATGTGAATTGAGTGTTGTGTATGAGTATCTTTATCATTTACAGTTATATTAAAATACATTCAACAATATGCATGGCAGATGGAGTATAAGATATCACTTAAGATACGTCTTAATGATATATGGAATTGCCATATGCTATAAAGAGGTTTGAATTAAGGTCGTAGCAATCAGCATTACCTAGAAAAGTGCTTAGATTATATCTGTGATATCCAATAATAGTAGACACAGTTAACTTACAGTTCCTGGTACATAGACAACATAAAAGATATAAAACTGTTTTAGCTTCATTGATTATTAACTACATCACCAATATACTCACAAAAGAATAGAAAATCTCTAAAGATCCTTGTCCCGATCAGGAATTTAAACTGCGACTCCGCAAAGCATCAAAATGTTCGTATCGAATTAATTTTCCATTCCCCTGAATAAAATCAGCGTTTCATTATTGAATTATTTAAACTTAAATCTTTCGGTTCGTTTCGTGGGTTTTAATGTAAATATATTTTTTTATCACTTCGACTCTGTTTCCGTTTCCGCTGCGCAATCTTGTCCCATCACGTTCGCTTTAATTTTATTATTCACCTTCATTTACATTATTGTGTTTAATTCGTTGTTTCTTTTCTGTTTTTGTGATTTTTAATGGACTCTGCAGTGATGATGAGCACGTTAAATGCTGGGAGATTGTTTTTTAAGGTTCACAGGATTTTTATTGTTAAATAAAATTCAGGTATCTGCATGTGTTTAAATACGGAGTGTCTTAGGTCCTCAGTCAAGATAATTGCTGTTAAAAATCCTTTAATCCATATCATTGGTTGGTTACGATGTATTACTTTTATGAAGATAAAGTAACTTATCATTATAATTGGTCTTCACTTTATGACCATCTTCAAGCTCATAATTATAATGATGATTCACTGTTAGCATTAACAAGTTTCTGCTTCACCTATTTTTATATAGTTCAATATCTAAGGTTAATTATATTAACAAAATGTAGCATAATTCTCGATCTAAGGATATCCTTATGAACCTCGTTGGCTCGTCCTTCGATATGTAAATTGAAGGTTAAGTGGAAGATAATTTTCAAATGTTAATTATCACTTGACTTTTACGAAACGATCGTTTTATATTAGGGGTCTTTATTTTTGGCTGTTAGTATATTTATTACTTGTTTGTTTGATCAAAAGAAAAGACATGAATTTGAATAGTTGTTTTCATAAAATTATGAGCTAAATGAGCTTTTCAATGTTTTTCAAACACCTTGCTTCAAATACGACTTAAACAGAATTCTTAAGAGTACTCTGTAGGCTCTGGAGTATCTAAAGTTTGCAGAGGTGCGCCAACTGTCAGGTGACATTGGCACATCGACATGCGTGGAATAAAAAATTACGATGACAAAGAAAAATAAAAAAAAATACCCTTATTGTACAGAAATCTCCCTAGTACAATTAAAAACTCTCCCGTCAAAACGTTTTCAAGTACATCCTCATGTCACAATTTTATTCATACACATTTTATGTTACGTTTAATCGCGCAACGAATGCAGATCCCGCAAACAAACACAATGCTTTGTAGTATCGTGTGCCGCGTCTAGACGTACTCATTACGAGTCATTACCACCCCCGAACCACCCCGATGTTTCGCGTTACAAAATAACAAAAAACAGATGTGCTTGACGTTCCATTTTTTAGAATATAGCTTAAAGTTAGATTTGACGTGTAGTACACCTAAATGTAATTAGGATTTTTCTTTTGCTGTAGAGCTTACAATGAACTTATTCTTCTTTATTTTGTGACGTATCCAAAGATTCTTTAAATCGATTCAGGACAGTCACAACAAAATTGAGATCATTGTTTCAAAAAGTATGGGTAATAAATTAGAAATGAGAGGAGCAAGATTTGAGTTCATCTGATGTCGACCAATTGCCTTTATCCAATCTTAAAGAGTATTTAAGATTTATATTCCCCAGATGTAAAAGTGAAAGAAGATGAATGTAAAAGGAAAAGGAAGGCCGTAGAAAAGATGGTTTGATCGTTGCGATGGTTTGTGGTGTGGCAATGATGTGAAAAGAGGAGACATATTGCGCCGACCCCACCTAGCTGGGGTAAAGTATAGCGAAAGAAGTACCGTTCCCAAGACTATAGTTATTATTATTTAAAAAAACCATGAAATATGTATCTTTCATGCTTTACAGTCTTTAATAAAGAACATAATAGACTGCGGTTGACGATACCCCGCTCGCTACACCTCAATTAAATTTCACCTTGAACCTGGGAAACTTTTGTAATTTGCGCCATGTTCGTGTATAAAGTTGCTGAAATTATGTTTTGTTAACTATCGTCGTGTTTGTGAATTTAATATGTAAGAGGGTAGTTCAATGAACATGGATAAACCGATTCTGTACCAAAGAATTTTGCATTATAACTCCAAACTACTTGAACATGATTGGTGAAATTATATCATGACCAATATATGAGACTACAGAAGCACTTATTATGGAAGATATCATTATTCAAATCTGTTAAATCGATACTTTCTTCAATTCTTTCAAAAACCTCTTTTCTAAAACCTCTATATTCAAAATTATCTGAATGGAGAAACTAGATATCAAAGCTAGGAAATCTTAAGTGTCCATTATAGACAACATTGAATTACATTTACACCTTAAGATATTGAGTTGGAAAATATTGTTGAACCCATAATTCTTTGCTTCTTATCCGGTTAAAGGAACTGAATTTATGAAGCGAACCGTTACTCGGTTTACTGATAGAGATACCGCTTTAAGTGACTGCTTAAGTTGCAGAAGAAATATTGTTATATTTGTAGTGTTGATGATGAAATTTTGTTCTAGATATAGATTTGAAATTACGATTTTGGTTAGCTGAAGTTGCATGTAAAAATATGTTAGCTACGAACTTAAGTTTTATTGGAACGAAGTTCCTTATGGCGCGTTATGAAAGGGGGCTAGACGGAAATATTGTTACGAAAAGTTGTCACGACACTTTTTTGTTTTAGATGATTATCGCTGGCGCTGTGATCAAAATCTTTTAAAACACGTTCCTTATCGCGCGTTACGTTAAGAAAAAAAATATAAGATATCTTTTAATCGAAAGGAACTTCGTTCTATTCGGGTGTCCCATGACACCTCTCAAGTTTTTTGTTATTGTTCAAGTTTTTTAAACATGATCTACCTTTAGTGTTAATGATATTAATTGTCTCTTTCTGCCCTGATGCTTTCAAACTTACCTGCAGAAGCATGACTAAAGCGAAAACAATAGTACTCAATAACTTAAACATTATCCACGAAGATAAACTTACAAATTAAACGTCAAACGAAATAAATTAACCTCATCTAATCGACTATATAAAAGGTTTTCTAGAGCCTGATATTTAATTACGTAGCTTCACCGTTTAATATCTCGTTTAATGTGAATCTCAATAGTCTGACTCTGAAGGATATGAACGAAAAAAGTAATACCTCTCCTTCAGTCATTGACTCGGCCGGTTCTAGGGCGTTGACTCATCATACAAGTCTGGGTTGACTGGAGATTTTCGGACGCCTATTACGGTCACGTGGTTGTTTGACATTTTAGTATTGAAAACGAGTGGTTGTGTAGGAATTAATGTATGTGAGGTGGAGGGGGGGGGTAATAGTCTGTATCCAATGACCTTTATTTATACAGGGTGTTAAAATCCGATGAAACAATACTTTCACAGCAAATAGTATACTTGATGTAGAAGCCATCCACCAAGTCTGAGTTTTCTAGGCATAATATATCATAAGTTATAACTAATCAAAACTACGTGTTAATTAGTGCGTGATCAACCCTACCGTACTGACGTACACCAACAGTTAAAGACTTAAGCCGGCTAGTCACCTCCTGTATCATAGAACATTGTAATAATACACGGGACAAAAATCACATTCTAAACAGGATACATGCGCCTGTGTTCGTGAAAATAGATATAGCAAGCTGAATGTAGGTCAGGATAGGGTTGTCAAAAATAATACAAAATAATAATTTTTCAACTTTGTATGGGAAAATAAAGTGATCATCTCTGTTTCAAAAGTATGTGTATATGATTTGAAATGTGATATAGATTAAGCCCTCAAAGTATTGTTTCACCGGGCACCAACACCCTGTATAGGATAGGGTTTGACAAATGATTTGAAAGTTTAGTATCATTTTTTATTAAATTGAAAACACCAGTGTCTAAAAGTATAGAAAATCTTAATTGCACTTAATAATATCTTAATAACACTAGAATAATTGTATTTGATTTAATGCGAAACAGCATTACCAGGTAACCCTGGTGGAAAGTGGATAATTTAAGGTAGTACAAGAAATATATACAAAATCAATAGTGTTACATTAGACTCCAAAATTCCCGGTGACGCTTAACTCTACACTATTGTAAGGGCGCTAATCTAAATTCTTAGGGAGTCTCGTTCCATACGACCTCTATCGGCACAGTGTCATTATATTACTTACCCCATCTTGGTTCGGCATTACACGACCCTTCGCCGGCCGTCCTTTTCGTTCTTATCTTGCACCCTCCGTGTGAACTCCGGGACGTTGACTCCCCGATATAGAGATTCGGCAGGTGGAAAAAATATAGTAATACTTACAGCTCTTGTTGCCTCTACTTTATAAGGGTTTTTGTTCGGATATTCGATATCTCAATGGTTTAATTTAGGGTTTTTATTTGATGTTTTTGGGTGTTTGATTTTTTATATATTGTTGAGGTATTTTATGATGTTGTCATTCTTGTTTTGTTTTATTGTTATATGGATGCTCTGTAAATAACGTAATATATTTCTAACAATTTGTTTCCGTAATATGACCCGGCCCATCATATTGGCTTTATCATACAAATTTTCCGGGAACTAAATCAATATTGATATTATTATATGAACGGTAATCTTATACAGTAATTATGATATAAATTGTTAGCGATATCCGTAATACAACATTATAATTTGTGAGTTCCTTAACAGAATTAGGGTTTAATTACTGATATTGGGTTTCAGCCAAATCCAAATTGAATCATTTGTAATTATTCAGTAAATTAAGAGCGAAGTCAATTAAGTAGTATATTAATTTACATTCAAGTGTTAATTATTCTTTACTAGAAGCTATTTTATTAACTGCCTTTGGTTACTGTTCAAACTGTATGTAATTTATAATTAACGAACATTTTATTACTTTTAGATTTATGTTATTGTCTACCAGCAACTTCGTCTGCATGGGAATAAAATTTTGTTTCCCGTGTCAGTAAAAACCTTTCAAAATTGATCCAGCCGTTTTAGAGATTACCCAGAATAAATATAGAAATATTAAACAAAATGGTGTTTTAAGTATGTGTACCGTGCATAAATATGTATGCATTAAGTAAAAAACCAGTTATTTTATCATAACAAACACTCCCAATTTATTTGTATAAATCATTTTCCTTGTAACGATATTTCATAAGATCGTACCTTTGAATGTACGTTTATTTATTTACAGACATTATTATGTTACTCTTATTGAATCTAATTGGCAAATGTCTACGCGGGTTGTCGACATACTTACTAAAAATTGACCTATCCAACCTTTTTGTAATACGAAACATAAATGTATTCACGTTCGTTTGTATTGTATACGTTCTGTCTCTTGATTGTTTTTGTTGTTTAATTTGTTTTCGGAAGGTAATATTGTTATTGGATTCTTTTCTTTATATTTGTCCTATAATATATTTTGTCTATTTTGCCAAAATAAGAATTAGCTTTAACGATTATTCAGTCTCTACTATTGACTAGTCCTGTATTACTTGTATCTAGGAATGTTCCTCTTTATCTAGTTTTTATTCTATCTCATGAAGCTCCTTTTCTCGTGGCCATTGCTTAACTACACTTTGTGTTTGAATCTATAAAACTAATCCTTTTCACTTTTCATAAGACAGCCTTCGCTTAAGTTCACATAACCTTAAGCAACCACCGTCATGGTCAATATTGTGTGTTCAATTAAATTCGTCCTCTCCAAGTCTTCGAAGCTAAACTTTGTTTGATGAACGACGTGTCACAGCTCGGGGGAAACACCGGCCGAGTTTATAGCCGTAGCTTGACTGCTATTGAGGAAAATCTCCAAGTTGAAATGAACGTCGCTTAATGAATATCGATGGGCTTGTAGTACTCTGTTGTGTTATTTAATTGGTTTTACGATATTACTTGTTTTTGTAGAAATTACATTTTTTAATGATGTATCTTAAAATATGATTGTTATTATACTTCTTGAATTGGTTAGTGTTATGTTTATATGTTAAATATTAGTATTACATAATTCAAGGCTGTATGTTTTGTCTACAGTTTTCCTTAATGATTTCTATAGTTTACTTAACATAAGCTTTTTGTTAACTGTAAAATTGCTCAAACTTAATCTTTTTCTAACCCTTATTGATCCACTTCGAAGAAATTGTCTACATAGTTAACAAGTAAACAGACGATACCCCTAAACATATACCATAAGTGACTACACCTTATAACTATATATTTAAAAGTAAATGTTTCGATATAAATCAAAACCGTAATATCCGATAAATCGTTTGATTCCGAGAAGGATCTCGATGTTATAAGAACTTTGAGTATAGTGTTACGGTTTCTGGATTACGTCGAACTTTCCTCTCCCGATGTCGACGATGAAAGATTTCGCGAATATCTTGGTTCGGCTTCAAACGAGATGCCGTAATTAATGGAAATTCGACTCTAATTTACGGAAATTGATATTTTAATGCTATTAGCCAGATTTTGAGAGTGAGAATATTTTGTGTTTGAAGTCGATGAAAAAAACCTTGAGAGGTGGAACGAAGTTCCTTTCGATTAATTAGTGAGGGAATTGTAAAAAAAAAAATATATTTTTTTAAGTTATAATAATAAACTAATTTTTATAAGTTAAATAAAATATTTTGATCACAGCGCCATCTAGCATTAATCATATAAAACAAAATAAGGAATTGTTTTAAAAGATTTTAAGCACAGCGCCATCTAGCGATAATCATCTAAAACAAAAAAGTGTCGTGACAACTTTTTCATAAGAATTTCCGTCTAGCCCCCTTTCGATAACGCGCTATATGGAACTTCATTCCAAAAAAAAGTGTATATTTTTGATAATTATAGCCATTAGGTGTTGTATTTTGAAATATAAAAAAACATTATTATCAACTATTTAAATGCTCTTGCGTGTTTACTGCCCCATAAAATTTAGAACAAACACAATTGATCACAATCATAAAACTACAATATCAACATCATCTTTTGTCATACATATTAGAACCGTTATTACTGTGAATGCAGAATAAAAGATGAAGTTATTAGGTCAGTTTGCAAGACGCCCCCCTCGGTTTGTACTACGGTTTACTAGTCTGTGTGCTGAGACGAACGTCCTTTTGAACGTGGGCCGGCGCCAACCCACCCCATACGCGAGTGCGTTGACTCCACACGTCTATAACATATTGGTTATAACGTACGTTACTTTGGCAGATTTGTTTATTTCAATTCGATACGAGACTTGAATTGGGATTACTTATTTATTGATTGTTTTTCATGTATGTATGATGTATATTTTTATTGCTTATAGATATAAGGCAAGTATATAATTATAGCACTGACGTATGTTTTAACGGATGATAATGAATTAGATTCGTCCTTTACTAAACGTCCTTTTCCAGTTTAAAGTATTTTCACTTTACTATACTTTTTTGTCAGCACATAACGAGTACAAAATCAACCCCCTATAAAACTACAAACTTTACCCCTTTAAAACAGAATGTATAACAACATATATATAAACATATTAGAATAACTTTAAGTTGTAATAAGCAAAATGTGTCTTCTCAATATGTTGTACTGTTGATGTTCCTTTAAATAAATAAATAAAAAATAAATAAAAATAATAACAAATACTATAACTCATTCGATAAACTGAAATAATTTTTGTAACAATACAGCCGATATGAAACCATGTGGACATCGATAACTGGACACACGGTTGAGTATGTGGGTCGGACGATGGAACCGTGCGAGGGCTACGTTTAAAATGGAAATTGCAATTTCCACAGCAGCGGGAAAACTTTTTAAATTGACTGTCGGTAAACAACGTGGAGCAAGGCCAGTTGATTTATTAACAGAGTGCTTTGTGTAGATTAATTCGTTGCTTTCTTTGACATTTTGTGTCTATGGAATTAGATTGAGAATGAACTAATCGGAATTATTTAGTAGATGATGATAAAAGTGATTTTTACCAAAAGCTAAGAAAAGCAGAGATCCCTAAATTCAGTAACCTTAAGAATGCATCATCTGCAAACAAAACACGCTGACTATTGTGTAATGTACCTATAAATGTTTAACAACACCATTGTCACAAAATAGTAAAGGAAAATATCGTGAAAACTGTATAATGGAGAACCATTACAGATATGTGAAGATCACAACGCGTATTAGACATATAGAGACATCGGTCAATCAGAGGATGACACAATTTAGGTGATAGAATTCCGCTAATATTTGAAAATGTTCGAACCGTTGAGCTTCACATCAGTAAACACGATTGTTTACATAACAAGTTTACTAACAAACAAGAAATCAACAAGTACTTTATACACACTTTCGATTTCCGCACGTCATTGCTACGTCATCAACGAGTTAACGCAACTTAAGATCTCATCTCCAGTTTGTGGAGAATGAGTCACTCGTCTCTATTACTTCTATACTGTATCTGAGTTAGGAATCTGAATAAATAGTTGTTGGTTTCCAATTTGAACTTATACCATTGAATCACAGCTATATGTGAAGACTGTAGGTAATAGAAAGGGAAAAGTATCACCTTTTTTATTCTCCACAGATCACGTTTATTCAGGCCTAATATCGTTTAGTAGGGTTTATTTGAAACATTGTTTTACCAAAGAAATATAGTTTTTTCGTAATTAAACTTCCATCAAAACGTCAATACACAAACTAACGTCCAGTTTCTACGGATGCTCAAAAAAAGGGAAATATATTCACAAAAGCGTGCCCATTTGATTTCAGCTCACGCGGATCGTTAGTGATTTGATTGAAACGGTAAATAAGTGACTCGTGTTCCAGTTGAGGCATTTTCACGGACGATGGTAAAATGGAGCCCGTCCCTTTGTTTTGTCGCGCACGGTTCATTACCAAACGATAAAACATACAAAGCTATTTCGCAAATATTTTCCCATAAAATATACAAACGAGGACTAACGATCTTATTAGGAGAAGGTAAGATGTTATGGGTGACCGAGTAGTGGAATTGGGTGCTGTCAACTGCTGGTTCAATAGTCTGTGTATATTTAATGAATATATTCGACTGTAAATTTAAGTTTAGCAGACTAAAATATACAAAAAAGGTGAATCTAAAAATGAAATCATTAAATCAATGACCTATCCAGTATAGGCCATATTACACTCTAAAGATAAATTATAATCAATTAAACAATAAAATTAATAAATACATTATCCAATTTATTAATACTTATAATGTCCATGAAAGTATGTTTTATTAGAATTGTATCGTCAATGACTAATGTGTATTCGATGAAGCCATTAGTCATGATCTCTACAAAGGAAGATGATTCCGAAAATAGTATTACTCTTTCTCGTGATGTCGAAACGATCATAAATATCACAAGCAATAGCGTTGTACAGATGGTCTAATTTATTATCTCATTTGGCTTCTTTTATTTTGTTGAATTTAAATTAAGCCACATTTAAAGAATATATTTAAAAGCATTTTAGCTAGATATCTGGTGATTTTTAGACTTAGAAAGCAAAAAAATACTCGGATACAATATGTAGAGGATAGGTACTCCGAAGTATTCAAGATTTAAGCATATCTTGAGAATAATATGCTAAAATTAAAGGAATTTTATTTCAAACTTGAGTATTTCATAAAGATAAATAGATTAAGGAGGAAGTCTTCTGTACGTTTCCATACTAGATAATGCTCGTGAGTCACACGTCGAAGAGTGTCGGATGGCATTGAGCCCGGTTTATTTGGGACGTACGGTCGGACACATGGCGCGTGACCTCGACATCAGAGTTTTTAGTTGTCAAAATTTTGAAAAACTTTGCCCTTATTCTGGTACCTTATCACAAATTTATATTCTGAGATACTTTTGTGAGACAGATCTTAGTATCATCCTTTCCACACTTTATTGTACTTTCTTTGGCCTACTTTGTTTATACATCCACTTTCAAGTTCACATTTCGTCGCCTCAGTGCTTGTTTGGCCTATCTGACATTTTTTACGAAAATGCAGTATTATAAAGAATAAAATTTCCATCCGGCTGGTAAAATATGTTTTTAAAATATTCAATTTTAAAAAAATAAAAATCTCATTTCAATTTTTTTCTCAACACGGCACTTAACGAAAATTCCGTGCTTGTTTGCTGTCTCCTGTAAAATTTGCTCGAGTGCAGATTGGCCAAACAAGCACTGCGGCGACGATTTGTTGACGAGATCCTCATCTCTCATCGCATGCCCAAACCACGCCAACATTTCACTCATACAAATTGTATATTATGTTCTGATTTATTATATCAGTTCTCTAGTTATTATATTATTTGTCGTAAGTTTTGTCAATAGAGTAGTTCGCCTCAGACGAACTGGCACGCGTCCAACTCGTTTATTGACTTTATTTTTAATAGACTGCTACATTTCGTGTGATTTTTGTAAAAATCGGTATCTATCTAGTAATGTGTGACGTCAGAATATTGTTGTAACATAAAATATTTCATTGAGTTTAATAATATTAAGTAATAATGGTTTTAGTACGTATTGTTTTAAACGTTTTTGATTACCTTTCTTTATTAATATCGGTACAATTGTGGACATTTCTAATTAAAATAAAAATAAAAAATAATCATCTGCATCATTTTCAAGTACATATATATCGCTCTGTTTTTACTACCCAGAAAAACAACACATACATCAGTTAATTTGGACCCTTGATCTGCAATGATTCGATCACACACAAACTCTAGATACTATAGGCTCTAACAGATACTCTATCCATTAGGTTGTCATCAAATCGGATTAGTTCTGCAAATACAGTCGGGAGCCGAGTGAGCCGAGTTCGGTCAACATTTGCTCTCTATTATAAGATGTACAATTATACGGTTATCGCAAACAGCTTCGTGCAACAATAGACTGTCAACATTCGATACTAATCGAGATGCAGTTCCTTGTCAATTGGTTTAGTTAACTCTGAATTTAGACTGCCTAATAAACTTGATAGCGTTTTATAAACTTTAAATGTAACTTTAATTTTGTTGTTTGTTACTTAAAGGTATACGTATTTATAAAACAGTAGTTTTTCTGTATCTGGATGAACATGTTCTTATTTATTTTTTATTTTTTTATTGCAAGGTAGATAAACGAGCATACGGCCCACCTGATGGTAAGCGGTCACCGTCGCTCATGAACCTCTGCAATGCCAGGGCAAAGAGGGGCCGTTATCTACCACCTACCCATACAGGACTTTTCTTAAACCTCGTTTAAAGAGGGACATGTCATCTATCTGTCATCGGTCATGTCATGTATCTGTATCCTTAATAATCAGCTGTAGAACCTGAAACTTCTCTAGGAAGTATATGTTGTTATATACATCTTATCTGTATCAACTATGACATCTACGTAGTCTGAATATTACAATATTTCATTAATAAAAATTATAATAACAATTTATAAATTATACTCGTTTGTTTGTTACAGGTGACGGGGAACCGGGACCTAGTCAGTCAGCAGATCCGGACGAAGCTCGGTGACTACCACCTGGCGCAATGCTTCATCGACGATCCGAGCAAGTCGATAGGGATCTGCGCCGAGCCCGCCAGTCCTGCACCATGTGAGTACTTTACTTGATACACTTTTGTATAATCTTCTTCTTCTTATATATAAAAATGAATTACTGTTCGTTAGTCTCGCTAAAACTCGAGAACGACTGAACCGATTTGGCTTATTTTAATCTTGAAATATTCGTAGAAGTCCAGGGAAGATTTAAACGGTGAGATAATTTCCTTATGTGACGCAGACGAAGTTGTGGGGGCCAGCTAGTTTGTATATATTTGTAGACCCTGATTGAAATAAGGTTGAGCTGAAGAAAGAAAGATATTAACAGATGTGTGTGATCAAATTGAATACACACCAAAGATGAAGTAGATGAAATGAACTTTTCATACTGAAAGATTCGAGATCTACTTACTTATAACAGCAGGATCAGAATAATCAAATTCTAAAATCGAAAACGAGTTTTCATAATTAGTGTCGAATATAACATAATACAGTCTAAATCTGACATAATTTTGCTCATTTATATTCCTAAAAATAAATATTGAGATTAAAATAGCTTTAACGTTGAGTATTATAAAGCTGTGAGCGTAAATAGAAGGAATAGGTCTCGAGACTCCGTGAATTGAAACACGTGCCCAGAGGCGATCCGGTGACGCAAGCACCCAGACGATTATAATAACGATTCTATATAGAAGAAAATGTTGAAACATAATCGTAGACTTAAATCTGAATATTGTGGTTCAATCTAGTTTTTATTTTGTTGATTTCAAAAGGTGCATAATTGAAAAAGAAAAGTAGTTAAAGTTATCAATTTTGGTTGAGAGTGATTCGCCATTGTACCTGCTTTTTTCATGCTATTTGTGTTATCTGTTTTGTTTTTTGTGTACAATAAAGAATAAAGAATAAAGTCAGAATGAGTTGGCGGGTACCATTATAATAAATCTTCGAGGATATGATCTGCAATGAATTTCTTTACATTTAGAATAAGACTTAGATGAAGAAGCATGTCATAATATACTTTTATTATAAGAGTGTGTACCATGAAATATTATTGAATAACATTTATAATAAACACAGCAAATATCTCGTAGTCTTCAAAGAATTAAAGAATACCACATTATGTTACTTTCAAATAACATTATTATTTTGTAAATAAAAAAGACAACACAATTTCTTTTGGTCAGATTATTACAAAGAAATCCTCTGAATTGTAACCAATACCTTTTTACGTCCAGTTCGTATCCGCTCACCTAATTCGATCGCTGTATGAACGTTAAAAGGACATTTCAAAGGCGATTCGTTTTTTATAAAACTCGGCATAGACTAAAATTGAACAAAAGTGTGACCGGATTTGGCTGTTTTTAGGTCGTTAAGAACATGCATAGTTTACTTAAAACGAGTTTTAAAAAAATACTTAAAAATGATATTTTTATTAAGAAAGTGGAAGTCTAATAAAATGATAGCAAAGTTTCATTGTTGCACGCAAATCATGAAAAGTAAAGACGTATATTGAACAAGCCCGAGGTCTGTTAGCCTAAAGTCCAATAAAACCAACGAACCACACGTTGAATAAACGTTGAAAACGGATCAAAAAGAAAAACCACAATGAGGCCAGTAAAAAGTTCCATCTCCCGAGATTATACGCAGCGAAGATAATTTCGAGGGAGCATTACCATAACAAAAGACGAAGTTATTTGATACGCCGCCGAACATCCCAGGAGCTGGTTTAGCCATCCCTGAATATTTCAGGTGCGACCCCCGAGTGGATATCCGATATTTTTTCGCGACCAAAACAACGTTTTGCATAATGGCTGATTCGGAACCATTTGCGTTGGCCACGCACTGCATGACCGATAAGGTCGTGTTGTTCGTGATGCTTTTCACGTGCGAGGGCTATGATGAGTACTGGGTGACTGTTTGCTTAGAGCATCGATTGAGTTGTCATTATAGTACAGAAGATGTATAATATAAAAGCGACTTTGAATGTATTCAAAGGAATATATTCAGTAGGAACTTGAAGATCATGCTTAAGAAAAACTATTACTGGTAATGAATATGGTTTTATCTTATCAGATTTAATATAATTATATTATGTTTAGATATAATAATGATTCATGAAACATAATGAGTAATAGCCGTAACTAATGCGTTTCATCCATGAGAAACCTTAAACTTTTTAGTGGAATTTTCTACGGGTATTCACCGTGACACAAATCTTGCGTTACATAAGAAGATGTGTGTTCGAAATTTAAATTGGTTATTTGACAAAACCTCTGTTGGCTCATTACACAGAGTAATGTGCCTACGATACGTGCTTTAAATGTTTTTTTCCTCGACATTTTGCCATTTCTGTGTACGATTATATGAAATCGGTTTTTCTCGGTAAAGAGTTATTTTCCTTGTATTGTTTATCATATTGATTGCAATATTATGTTTTTATTATGGCGTACCTTTTAAACTCGGAATTTGATAGTGCAACTATGAATTTTTGTATCACTAATGCTTTCAAGATGTTAGGTTCATTAAAGAAATTTATCTCCACCATTTAATAAATACCATCCAAGCATCATTAATAACTTGTAAAAGGTCTAGTCTTAACCGTTTAATCTACCTACCAAAAAGGACTCTACTAAAAGTATTGTGCCTTAACAGCCTGAGAAGACTAGGATTCGTCATCTCAATCTTGGAGTATACTAACATTACAAAGATTCAAATCAACTTAAGGTCAGATGTTTCGCCTACGTAGCAATATAAAACAGAACACATTAATTTACTTTAACTCTTAAAAGTGTATTTATAAGTTTAATCGTATAGATAGGAGTCTCTCGGGGTGCCTCGTAAAACGTCAACCCCCATAAAAACAGGGTAATGATGATTCCGTCAGGGGTGAATAATTGTAAGACATAGCATAAAGTAGCCGCCTCTCCTGTTTTACGATCTTACAGAATCCTCTTCAGTCATAATTATATTTTTAACGATAACTTAATTGGTTCAGTATTGTCTTTAATTTGTATTTGATGGTTTCAAGGTTTTATGAAATTGAAATTATAAACAGTTTTTTGTATGTTATCAACAAGAGATATATATGCACCATTAAAAGCCTATTAATCGACTTACTGGACTTTGACAGGAAAACGTGTTTCCTGTAAAAAAAAATAGATATACTACAAACAATCCTCATTACAATCTATGCTTTGAATGAACTCCTCAGCGTTTTACTTGCGCTATGACTTGTCCTTCTTCAAATAGGTTTGAAGAAAGGCCCCAAAGGTAGGTCGTAGGTGGCAGCGCCGTAGTTTCTCCCTGATATTGCAGAGGCGTCGGTAACCACTTACGGTCAGGTGGCCTGTTAACTCATCTGTCTACGTGGCAACATAAAAAACCACAAGGATTAAAATTCTTCTAAAAACCTGAACTTCGATTCTTATTAAAATGAAAATTCTCATCTGTGAAGGTCGCGGACAATTTTTGCGTAGCTCGTTTCAATTTAGGATAAGATAATTAAATTTCTATCGTAAAAGTTACGCGACGAAATCATAGATTAAGCACCTGAAGAATATTATTTTTAGGATAAGGAAATTAATTTTATTTTTGTAATTTTTTTCTTGTAATTTGATGTGGATTCCGTGATTCGATTTTCATAAAGCCTTATTTATTACTTTTAAAGTATATCTTATAGTTCATGACCGTTGTGTTTTTAGAAATACTGTTACAGCTTTTTTTTAAACTTTGTGACTGGTAAGGGTATTGGTCTTTGTAGGTAATGATTAAGGTTTTTACTCCTTCATCAACGGTAGATAGTAGACGGTAGGTACTATTGTAATGTCCCTGACATTGTCACCACTTACCATTAAAGATGCGAGCACATTTAGATGGACCTGGTCGTATCTAATCTCTAAAAAAAATGTATGGAAAATAGACTAAGTGTGTGATGCTACAAATTCTATGATTTAGATTCCAGACTAATAATTCGTCCTAAAATTGCGTGTTTAAGTTAACTTTAAAATTTGCAATTTATAATAGAATAAACGCAGAAAAATCCTCAAAATAGTTTTTTTTCAAAAACGCAAACGTCACAATGTTTACGTATTTTACGTATTTTTTTTTTTTTTTTTTTTTTTTTTTTTTTTTTTTTTTTTTTTTTATTGCGTGATAGATAAACGATGTTTTGTTTACGTCTAATTAGCGTCATAGTAACCTTGTTTCGGGCGTATCTTGTACTGGCGTATGACGTCACCACGAAGCGCTAATTCTGCTAATCAGATGACGTTCGATTTTCAATATCGGTTTAGAATCGAGATGATTTATAATCGATTTTAAAAGTATGCGATTGTATGTTTTGGTAATTTTCTAAATGTAAAGTAACGTTCGGGTTGCAATATCTTTTTGTACAGTGAGTTATATACATGTGATAATGAATATTGTGACATATTATTTTTTTTTAACATTACTGTCCATTTAATTTTAAAGATACAAACCCAATAACGCTTGTCAACCCTAATATTATCTATCATAGTCGTGACGTCACATTTTCGCATCCTAACTCACAGTGGGCGTTTATTCATAGAAGCTTGTTCCAAGAATTCATAGTTAGTTATTTCGTTGGTGACGTCACCGTTTTCGAGTGTATTTTCTCCAGTCCGTGACGTAGAAGAGCGTGGGTGTGTTCTATTTTCGAATTCGCGAATATTCTTTTGCTTGTTGATGTTGTTTTTGAAGATTTAGTATGCAGTTTGTGTGTGTGTGTGCGTGCGTGCGTGCGTGCGTGCGTGCGTGCGTGCGTGCGCGCGCGTGTGTGTGTGTGTGTGTGTGTGTGTGTGTGTGTGTGCGTGCGCGTATGTGTGCGTGCATGTGCGTATGCGCGTGTATCTGCGTGTTTGTGCGTGTGTGTGCGTGCGTGCGTGAGTGTGTGTATGTGTGTTTGTGCGTGTGTGTGCGTGCGTGCGTGAGTGTGTGTATGTGTATGTGTGTTTGTGCGTGTTTCCGAGTGTGTTATTGACGTGATTATGTATCGTCTCTAAAATTATTGTTGAAGTAATATAATACTTTGATACCTGCCCGACTAGGGAATACTAAAAACGAATATTTCTTTGTAATGGTACCTCTGTTGATCGTGTCAGACTAAGGTCACTTATTAAATTGTTGTTATGTAATTCTAGATCATGACGTCATTTATTTAGGTCACATATTTCAATGTCAAGCTGGCCGACTGCATGTGTATTTAACCTCGCAAGGCAATGTTAGAGATTTGGACTATTTGGGTTACTCTTGATATGCAAAATTGCTAAATGATTGGGAAGTAGTACAGACTGAATTATGTTTTGAAATTTCATAGATCCATGAGTGACGGTAACCACTTACGATCAGTTAGCCCGTTCCCTCATTTTTCTACACGACAAAAAAATGAAGGTTTTTGGAACGAAGTTCCTTATCGCGCGTTATCGAAAGGGGGCTAGACGGAAATTCTTATGAAAAAGTTGTCACAACACTTTTTTTGTTTTAGATGATTATCGCTAGATGGCGCTGTGATTAAAATCTTTAAAAAAAAATCCTTATTTTGTTTTATATGATTAATGCTAGATGGCGCTGTGATCAAAATATTTAATTTAATAAAATTTTATTACAATTCCCTCACTAATTAATCGAAAGGAACTTCGGTCCATCCGGGTGTCCCTTGACACCTCTCAAGTTTTTTTATACTATTGCTTTTTTTTTACCTTGTATGCAATGCAGCAGTTACCGACGCGCAAAGATTTATGCATTGTCAGAGGACACTGCGTGGTTCAAGCCTCGTTTGTAGAAAGACAGCGCTTTTCAGATAATTTCATCAATTATACTTTCCGCATTATACTCTTGTTATTAATTCAATTATTTAGACATAACGTGATCGAACGTGATAGTGATATTACGCATATATCTATAAAATGTTATAATTAGAGATGGGCACGCGACATAACGCGTCATAGCCATCAGTCACGAATATGAGACTTGTACACGATATTTAGAAAGAATCATCGTTCTTACTATCTGTGTATTGAACATATTTTTTATTGATATGTAGAGGAGGAATTAAAAGGTCGCCTGATTGTAAGTGGTTATTGTTGCTCAGGGTCTTCTGTCAGGGGCACTATGGGGTCCACCTACGACTTTTAAGAAATTTCTTTAATTAGAAAACTATACTTCCTTTAAGAACAGAAACGAAGCCTTCGACCTTTTGTCAAAAAATTTTGGATTTTTTTAAAGTTCCAAACTTATGTTAATGTTACGCTATTAAAGTCGCCGCCGGCGTAACGCATCGCGTCGTCCCTCATAACCCCGCGCTGGGTTCTGGCCTCAGCCGGGGTTCGGACGCTGAGTGTGAGCGGTTGGAGGTGTTAGTGCGGTTCAACTCCCACATAACCCTCCGGTGATTTCCTCCAACTAAAAAAAAAACGCTATTAAAGTCAGTCGTGGTTTCCAATAAAAGATCGCACCACATCTCTCGTTCTTGTGCCAGGTGTGATCTTTCAGTTGTAAATCACTTTGGTCTACCTCATCGGTACCATGGACATCCGACTGGGCGTTGGCCGTCAATTTGGCAGAAACAGGATAATGTCTTGTAATAATTAACAGATTTTTTCAAATTTCTAAACTATGAATAAACACGGACATCGATTTCGAGTAATTAATCACAGCAGACGTTACGCCGTGCGTTACCGGCTTAAACTGGGTCACTCGTTCGAAACGATCCTTTGAATACGTCCAGTCGACAGCAGAATTATCATACTATACAGAAGGAATTGAGAAATTTCATGTTGTTGAAAATCAAAAGCTGCCAGTGAAAAGAAAACTACGGAACAAGAAAATTTAATAAAACAATAAAAACTTAGAGCAAAAATATGACGCAATCTGAATTTTACAATGTTCACACCAATTCCATTTTCGAAAAAGCGCGCCAACATTACATCGTACATTTAAAAAGTATATTTACAAATGAGGTTTTTATCATTCTTATTAGAACTATTTATAGATTGCGCTTTAGTCGCTAGTACCTTTGTCCTTATAATGTTTGTTAACATTCAGTCGCCTACACATGTATTTATCTATCTCATATTAAGTTCAGATAGGGTCACTGCAAGACCGCCCCCTACCGACAAACATTTAGGGTTCTTTTTCGACTTCGTTTAAAGAGGAACATGTCATAGCATACTGGGAACATCGAGGAAGGGAAATAATTTAATTGCCGTGCTCAAAACGTATTTACACTTTGCATTCATTTCATTTTCATAGCATTTGGTATTGATCTGCCAGTTGAGTTTTTCAAGAGTAATTTGTACAAAAGTTGATATCTGTGTGTGTACCGAATACTTTACATATTGTCTACGAGGATACCACGCGTGTTAAACATTTCCATTTACCTAATTGACTTATTTTGACCTTTGTTATTATCTTTTTAAAAATGATACCAATTTCTTCGTTACTTGAATCGATTGGCGAGTTAGTAAGAAGAAGTCTTATTGCTCGTAGACCTCATTAATGTTGGGACTATGCGAGATCTACATAGCAAAAAAAAAATTGAATTCTTATTACAAAAACCTTATGCATCAGTCATTATGTATCAGTCTATTTAAAAAAAGGTTGCATATTCCATGTCAACCTACATTATTTTTTTTGTGAAAGAAGGTAATATGTGAATTAATATAATAATCCAGTTGTTTATGGTTGTGTGGGACAGCTTGGCACCGGTAGACACTGCGTGGGCTTGCCTCCCACAACATGGACCAATGACCTTGTTATGAATGCGGGAATTCTCTGGATACACCTTGGGGGCTTACCTCCTTCATTAGACGTCTACTGGTTGATGATACTTAGGTCTACTTGTCCTTCTTCAAATATTTAAAAGAAATCCTTTGGTGTGAAATATCTTAATTTGGCTTGGTCGTCAAGACACTGACTAGGCCTAGTGTGAAGATCATTGTGTGTGTGTGAAGGTAATTTGTTACTGCACATCTTTAAGTTGAATCCTATGTTTGTTTTAGAATGTGTTGCTTTTGTGGTTAGATTAGGATTTAACTTGTAATAAATGTCTTCATCCTTAAGGTAGTTAATTCCGAAACAATGGTAAGTAATTGATATTTTGTCTTCGGTGATTCGTAAGATGTCCTTACTTCACTAGAACCTTTTTTGATCTTGCATATCCGGTATTAAAATCTCGCCGTACCCCTGACAGACTAGAGCTTCACAACTGATAGTGACAACAATGACAACTTAACATCTGATAAACTATTAAAAAAAAAAAAAAAATTTGAGCACAAATTGACAATACATACTACAAAATTACTTACTAATAGTAACTAATGCTAATTTAACATTAGTGCTCAAAATTGGTCCCCGACTCAGCATACGCCGATCAGAACGTCCGACTTTCCCGAAAAAAAACTTCAATATATCAATAACTCAACATCGGGCGGACCGTCAGTTAATTTACAATTACCATAATAATCACCCAAGATATCTACTTCGATTACCGACTAGTTGCATTTCAATTATACTTTACGATAATGGAGTAGTAAGGTAAAAGTGGTTCTCGATTAAAACAACTCATTTATTACCGTGCATGTTTAATAATACGTAATGTATCAGTAATTATCGTGTACACAGCTCACGTTATCGACGTATGTGAAAAGAGAAAACATATGTGTGGAAAAGTTGTTTTCTTATTGTTTTATGATATAGCTATTGGCAAGGGATTATTTCTGGTCAGTCAAATGGTTTAGGTTCGGGTATTTCGGGTATTTGCCCACCTCTCACTCCCACCACTGTAACTCCTGTGTAGCCAGGATCCACATCGGCGATCATCGTAATGACTCTGAGCAGTGAAGCCCAGGAACCCGAGGGAAAGCTAACTTGTCTTGGGCCCCGCAACGAATTTAATCAGACGATAATAGAAGGAGTACGAAAACATGAGTTTCGACTTCCCTTGTCGCAAAGCGGGAGACAATAAAATAAGATTGAAAAAGCATTACGCCAGAATTGAAAAAAGCACTACGGACATTGATTTTATTAAATTGATTGGGCCTATGCGGTGAGCTGTTGTACTATTTTGGATGCCAATAGTAATTATGGCAAAAACGTCTGAATGCACGGAAATTTACGCTAGATGCTACAAGATCTGTGTAATAAACGACTTTTTTTTTTTTTTTTTTTTTTTTTTATTGCAAGGTAGATCAACTCAACTTAGACTCAACGTGTAAGGAGTTATGGTTTAGGTTCCTTATTAGTTCTAAAAGTGTAAATACTCTTGATTGTGTTTTGTTTCATTATTGAAGGTAGCTATGTCATATGACGATAGTGGTTACCGTCGTTTATCGACTCTTACAATGTCATGTGACTCTACAAGGCCCCCTACGATTCGATTATAAATCAATGCTAATAAGATATTGTGCTTGTTTTCTGTTCATGATGCTTGATTTTTATAAACGTCACTCAGACAGACGAATCAACGGCCCACCTGATGGTAACTGGTTACCTTCGCCTATGGATCTCTGCAATGTCAGGGGACTCTGCGGCCTATTCTTCAGGACTCCTCAAGCCTATTTATATTATTAATGGTAATGGCAAAAATCGTGCCCGTAAGTTGACCATCCCCTCGACCTAAACAAACATGAAAATAATTGAAAATGTCAACTGTTTCATTTTAATGAAAAGCCGAGTTCCCGTAATAAATTCTTTTGACGTAACGGATACAAGAGGTTAAATACTAGTCGTTTTGTGAAGGCTTTGTTTTTTGAGAAAATATTTTTTAATTGGTAGTTAGATTGTTGAAGTTATTTGATGCTGGTCGATAGATAAGCTGTTTAGGAGATGCTAGTCCAAAACGTGAAAAGTTATGAAAACTAAAAAAAAAATTTTTAATTTAACTCAGTCCCTGAGATTACGTCTACACAACATAATAAAAAAAACTTGATAGGTGTCAAGGGACACCCGGATGGAACGAAGTTCCTTTCGAGTAATTAGTGAGGGAATTGTAATAAAATTTAATTTTTTTAAGTTATAATAATTAGTTAGTTAAGCTAACATTAATCATATAAAACAAAATAAGGAATTGTTTTATAAAATATTTTAATCACAGCGCCATCTAGCATTAATCATATAAAACAAAATAAGGAATTGTTTTAAAAGATTTTAATCACAGCGCCATCTATCGATAATCATCTAAAACAAAAAAAGTGTCGTGACACCTTTTTCATAAGAATTTCCGTCTAGCCTCCTTTCGATAATGCGCGATAAGGAACTTCGTTCCAAAAAAACATTTAATAAACACTAACAGAAGTCTCTAAATATATAAAAAAATATTACATTACAAAGATATTTATAACATGTTCCCACTTTCCATGGCATCGTAAACCTAAACAAAAATTAAGTTCATTATTTTCCCGATGCCAAAATATAACGTAATGCGTAAAACAATAGATATTTTTCGCACCTCATTTCGGGGTGGTTTCATCCCTCCAGCTATGTCAGAGCGTGGGAGCCCGTTCGAATAAATACGAAACAATTTTATAGCTAAGGGCTGAATCACACGAGGAACACCTCTGGTTATCTCTATAGAAGATTTTTGACCTACTGTCGAAAGGAGTGATCATCTATAAAACAAGGTCTATACATTTTGTATGATCCTTAAAATATTTTGATTTATATCATGTATGCTATGACATGTCCCTCTTTAAGAGGGGTTTAAGAAAAGTTCTATAAAGGTGATAACCCCTCATAGCTCTGAGGTGCATGTGTGACGGTGACCGCTTACCATCAGGTGGGCTGTAAGCTCGTTTATCTATCTTGCAGTTAAAAAACATTATAAAAATGTATTAGTATGTCAGGATAAAGCTTGGTCTACGAATATTTTGAATCGAACGTTAAAGTTTTACTACGAAAGATATTGTCATATTAGGTCATGATATACGCCAAACAGTCGTGGTGGCCGAGTGGTCGAAGCGCTTCCTTCCGTACGGGAGGTTCAAATCCGGCCGGCTTGTACCTATAAATCTAAATGTGAAAAAGATTTATGTGCAGTTTTTCACAACATCACCGGCTATAAACGGTGAAGGAAAACATCGTAAGGAAACCTGCATATCGGAGAAGGATTCTAAAAATCCTTTGAAGATATGTGAATGTCCCCAATCCGCACTGGGCAAGCGTGGTGGACTATGCCTAACCCCTCTTCGGAGGAGACCTGAGCCCAACAGTGGGCAGTAATGGTTTGGTACAGGTACAGGTAAACGCCAAACTGTCATAAATATAATCCGTAGAATACACGTAACTTTGTGAATTGTAAACTCGTATTTTCGCGTTAAATTTTATCGCCATGATGACGTTTTAAAATAATATTTTGGGAAGATTTTCCATCGTCGAGTAAATCGAGTCAATATCCGGTGCGGAATCTCATTGCCACTCATCTCGCCGGGATGTGCATGTAGTATCGCTCTGCTGAGAATTTATACAGATTTTATGAAATGCGAAAAAATATTATGTGTTGTTAAATTTCAATCGTTGGTGTTTGAATAGTGAAAATTGAGTAAAGGAATAGATACTATTTGTTTACCGTTCTTTAGATTTAAATACTGTTTTTGTCAGACTTTTAAAAAGGAAGTACTCAATTCGTCTGTATTTTTGAACGATTCTGGTGTGAGATGAAAGATGATGATCGTCATTTAATTTTTTTTAAGATATTTGGATCTGTGTTTAAAAATTTGTATTATGAACGGAGAAAATTTAACGATTTCTTGTGCGTTATTGCGTGTATTTTTTTTTATTGCCATGTAGGCAGACGAGCCAACGGGCCACCTGATCGTAAGTGGTTACCGTCGCTCATGAACCTCTGCAATGTCAGGGGACACTGAGGGGTCGCTACCTACGACCTAACTTTAAGAACCCTCCTCAAGCCTCGTTTGAAGAAGGACAAGTCATAGCGCTCAGGGAATACCGAAGAGGTTCTTGTGCATTATTGCGTGTATTTTTTTTTTTCAATATATACTGATACTTTGACTATACTTTATCCCCTTAAATGAGTCTGGCGTAATACGTCTTCTTTGTCCATACTTTAATAAAGGAACAATATTATAAAAAGTAAAACAACTCCCCAATCATCGTAATATTGAATAAAATGTACACAATTTAATATTTATTACTCAATACCTTAGTTACTTGTTCAGTTCAGTAAGTTCCCCCGACGTCTCGACTTTGTAGTCTAGAAACTTCGTTAAGACCTTTTCTGATGATAAAATATAAATTAAACATTCCTAAACGAAATTACCTCTTAACAAATAGATGTTCAGTCAAATAAGTAGGTATAAGAACAAAATATTTAAAGTAAAATAAATTGTTTAGTATGAGTTAATTTGAAAAATTGCGATAGAAATACCGCTAAGATAATAAAAGTTAAAAGGTCTTCACAGCGCGAAGGTTTCTATAACGGACTGATAAGCGGCAATTTGCTAGAGCGCGTAACGCGTAGCGCCGCCCCTCAAAACCCCGTGCTGGGTTCTGGCCTCAGCCGGGATTTGGACGCTGAATGTGAGCGGTTGACGTTTCAATGCGGTTCAACTCTCACATACCCGGTGATTTCCTCCAACTGAAAAAAAAAAAGATAATAAAAGTTAGTTTTTCGAGATTTCCCGTCCATGGTTGGGAAACACAGTACACTGTCATTCTTGCAATGAACCGTAGAATCGTAGCAAAGTGTAGAAATAAAATTAGATTGGGACATTATCATGGTCTCATTAATTACTATTAGAATTGAGATCCTCCTGAGTCTTAGATCAAATATAGCTAGATACACAATTAGATTGTAAAAAGCTTAGCTTAGGACACTTAGCGACCAACATTTCGTATTCGGTGGCAAAATTTGATGTCACATGATTATCTGTACGAAGAAGTTCCTTATTTAAAAATACGTATTGTTAAATTTCTAAGTATTTACGTAAATAAATAAATAAATTAAATTAATTTGTTAATAAAAAAACTTAATTTTAGAAATTAAGTTTTTGGTATAACTTACATTGGTACATGGTATAACTTGCCGTTACCTCACTAGGCAAGCCTGTAGCGAGGCAACCAATACTACCCGTTTGCAAACATATTTTTTTAGCCTCTAATATAAAATTCTATCTTACCAACTTACTTAAGGTGTCAAGGGTTTTTAAAGACACTATTTTTCAACACTTTATTCAAAATTGTGTACATATATTTTTACTATTGATCAGAGTACCAACTAAATTAAACTATTCATAACCAGGTCTAACCACCACTATTACAGTGAAACACAATAGTACTACTGCATGTCATAAATCATCGTGTAAGCCACTCAGTAGTGACGACACAGGAGTAACAGCGTCCGCAACATTCCCGTGTTGATTCGATCTGCGTCCGTGATGAATGACAGGAACTGCTGTAGCATAACGTTTGAATGTACCCTTACTATTAGCTCGTTTTCTTGATAAACTATAAATTGTTTTTTTTTGTAAAGGTTGGTTGTCGCTCATGAGCCACTAAACAAGAACTGAAAACTCGAAATTAAAATTGACTTAAACGGGTCTATGACCCATGGTAATCACTTACTGGTGGCTCGAAAGCTCATCTAGCTACTCAAACAGAAAATTGAAGATGTATTCCGAAAAAGCAGTGTAGCAATACGGATATTCAGTTTTAGTAATTTACTATCTTAGTAAGTACTATTCAAAACAGTAATAAAATTTAGTAATTATATCGTGTTAAAAGTAAATAAGTCGTATATTAATCAGTTATTTTATTAGCGCAGGAATATAAATCATAACGAACTCCACGGCACTTTATTTAGGTCGACAGTACCTACGCCCACTTTTGCGATTTTACGTTATAAAATCTAGACAAAAGAGAAACTAGGAACGAATGATGATTGGTTTTTTACAAAACAAGATACCTCTTTTGTTCCTTTATCTGAATATTTATAACACGTCTCTCATATGTTTTATATGAAGGTGGAATAAAAATCTGATTTGAAAAGGGTAATTTGGTATAATCATCATGAATTTTCACTGACTTTACAAAATGAGTAGTTATAATTTTTTTTTGTGTTTGTCCTCGCATATCTTTAGGTTGGTTGGACCGATACCGATCATTCTTTTCCCATATGGTATGTGACGGTTGTCCCATTTTTTGATATCTCATTTGATAAGTATTACAAATTACGCTTAAGATATGTATATAGATACTTGGACGATTGCACAAAGTGATACAAAAAAAAGACATGCCCGCTGAGTTTCTTGCCAGTTCTTCTCAGGACGGTGGCTATAATATTTTTATTTTTTTTTGTATTCGAACTGGTGGTAGCTTTTAAATTTTGACGTCAACAAGAATGAGCATAACAGTAATGTTGAAAATTAAGTATTTCATTTCAAATGGTTTTCTGTGCTTGCTACAAAAATGCAAGTTATTGTTTTATAGTCTACTTTGAAGTATAGTTTATTCGTAGAGTACCGTAGTAGTGGTATAAACGCGTCTAAGGCACGTACTCGTCCGACTGTCGCATGTCGCTCGCAAATTGACTCGTCGCGTCGCTGCATTGTCGTCTCCCTAATAGCTCTGCACTTCAACACAGAATAATGCAGAAGGAAGAAGAAGTATCTATGTATGAATATCTGTTCTATAGAGTAAAGATATCTTAAGTGGTATTTAAGAGAGTGTTTAAAACCATTGTGGAAGCTAGTGTCAAAAATCCCATCCTAATCCCATCTAGTTGAACGATCAACTTCGGTGTCAAAATTCGTTATGTTATTCTATTTAACGAAAGTGTTCCTTATTGTAATGCGATAAATTTCATTTTCCAATACACACGAAAAAAAGTATTATGTCATATTTCACCTGCTAAGATACATTATTTTGTCACTCTTTCTTCGGACTGTATATCTTGTTATATTATGTGCTTGAAGCTTTCAATACTAAAAATTCATTAGTAAATCTAACACTGAGTCTTCTGAATAAAATTTGTTCTGTGTACGCTGTGCTTATGAAAATGTGTCTCCGTCTTTATTGTCGGTATTCAAATTGACAGTTCTGTTAGGTGCACGTACCTAATAACGTCTACGGGACACTGACGATGAATGGTGTTTGTGAATGGATGATGAATGAATGATGTAGTGTTGCTAGATTATTGCAGTTATTTAAGTGTGTTACATTGATAAACTTATTCAGACACTCGCGGTTTTCTATAATACTTTCATGCATTTTCAACGGGTTCTTACCACGATCATAACGTTTGCAACAACGTTGAAATATCGAGACAACTCAATTAATTAAATATCGTGGTAAGAACCCGTTCAAAATGCATGAAAGTGTTACATTGATATGATGTTAAAATTTAATTTTCAATTTCGTATCGATTTTGTTTCGATTCGATTTTCTGATGAAGATGTTAAAGTTTGTCGAGAAAGTGGTAAGTAGGATGTTGCCAAATATCTTTAAGAGCTCTAAAACTACAATTTCAGGTTGATCGATTCCCAGTTCATATAAAGGATACGATTAACTAAAAAACTGATACAATAAATCAGACAGCTTCTATTTTTCTCTTATTGCAAGTTTATCATAATCTCATCAAGTCAAATATTGATCCAGATAATATTATTATCCGGACAGAGGACCATGTAAATAGCTCTGAAGGGATAGGATGGTATTATCTTATCGATTCACAAACATTACGTGTAATAGAATGTCTTTTGCGAACGATTATATCAGATTAAATATCATAGGGAAAGGGTGGATTGGGAAAAAAGTAGGTGATATTGATAAAGTCCATTGTGTTTGCAACAACGTTGAAATATCGAGACAACTCAATTAATTAAATATCGTGGTAAGAACCCGTTAAAAATGTATGAAAGTATGATAACACCTTCCTTAATTATTCCCACAATTTGTTTGCTCTAATATTTAGTAAACTCAAACAAAATTAAAGTGCTGTGAATAATATTAAAATTGCGATGCAGTATCAAGCGGAGGGTAAATAAAATTAAAAGCTAGACCGTTATGGGGCGTGTTAGTGGTTGCATATTTTTTTCCTTTTGTATTGCTCTTCCGTAGTCCATGTAGGCGAGAAAATTAAAAATTTGTTGTTTCACTTTGAAAAAGTGAGAATGCTGTGTTGTAAAATGAGTTATATTAGGGTTATGTGTTAATGACGCTTATGGATTGTAGGAAGAACTTATTACTTTGTTTTCAGAATTGTTAACTATAATGTCGCGTGTATCACCTTTCGAATATTCATCATCATCTTCGTCATCATTAACATCATCAACACCAAAGCTCATAGGTATCCATTGATGATCATATGTACCTACCTAGTCTATGAAATCGTGACAAGAATCTTCAAGCTAAGCATTAGTAATGAGTATTGTTTTCTTTGTATCATTGTTCTGGTCATCTTTCATCGTCATATTTGTATTGAAAATCTAATTCATGATGAAGAGAGAGTGAATAGAAAACAAGAACATGATTATACCCTAGTTCTCCTAACGGAAATGTAACAAACAGCTCAATCAACTATTGAAATTCCTATTAAAACATTTCCTTTCATTCAAATAGAATGTTTTCAAACGTGAACATACATATCAATTAGCGAGTACTACTAGTACGCGTGTTCTATTAGCAATCTAGATTCTTGGTATTCATAGACATGATGTAATTATGTCTGGAAAATTAGTATACAGTTAGACGAAGGAAACTTTAAATCTATGCCAATGTATTCGTGGTATAGTATTAGAAAATATATACTTCGTTTGGCAGTGAAATCTCGTGATGTTTTTAAGCTATTAATGATTTTATTTGGAATATCTTTTCACATCTCAAACGCCTTTTTTGAAACTCACTGTAGAACTTGCTTGTCTCATAAAGTAGTACCAAAATTTATGATATCAACAAGGGTATTTGCGCAGAACGCTGGAGGACAAAGAGTTCTGGATAATAGGGAAAAAAGGTTAACCCAAGCTTAAGTTGTGCGAAGAACAGATGGCCGTTGGGGCCGAAAAGTTCTAGAGTGGCGGCCAAGAACCGGTAAGCGCAACGTTGGTAGACCCCCCACGAGATGGACCGACGATCTGGTCAAGATCGCGGGAGGTCACTGGATGCAGACGGCGCAGGACCGGTCGTTATGGCGAGGTTTGGGGGAGGCCTATGTCCAGCAGTGGACGTCTATAGGCTGATGATGATGATGATGATGATGAAGCTTAAGTTCCTAATTGTTAATCTACTGGGCTGCATCGCCATCTTAATAGTAATTTTAATAGCCGCTAGCTAAATGAGAAAAACAGCCAGCCCCTTCCCGCCATCATACAACACTAAGCACTTTTACGTTAACGTGAGGTCTCAAAACATCGGATCCGATACATAAACAGTAGATTGGAGCTAGTCCTCGCTGAGATCTGGGTCAAGGCGCACCTTACTGTGTCGCAACTCGCAACATGATATAGCCGTGCTCGTTCCGTAAACTTATTGTCTTTCATAACTCACTTCCAATTTACTATTAATAAACTACGAGTGACGTGTTTGTTATGAGTTTCCTTTGGGAAGTAGATTGAGGCATCTCGTAATAGACGAGTAATCGTGAGACAAGGTCTTTGACATTGGTTATTATACAGTTAACACCTACACTACACTTTAAACTACAGAAGTGAAACCATCGCAAAGAAAGAGGTGTCTCAGAAATACTGTCATTGCAATCACGGCCACATTGCCGAGAGTGAACGACTAAGAAGACATCGCATATAATCAGGTGAAAGAAGCCAAATGCCGGATGCGAAAATATGATGTAGGTATATGTGATTTGGAGAAAATTTGAAGCGGCATCTGATGAAGAAAATTTTTTTGATAGAGTCATGATAATTTTAATAATAAAAGCATTTATGTTAATGCCAAATGTAAACTATACTTATAATACATCAAATAAAGATAAGATTTGTTTTATATACGAAATAGCTGAATAACAATTTTTTGCAGTAATAATCTCAGTCGGATTAAAGTGCTAATTAAATTAATTTTAAACACATTCTGTGTAGTTTTTACATTGAAATCCTTGAATAAATATGATCGATTATATTATTATTTTCAATAATAACCGGAACGAAACTTTATATTCTTGGGTTGGGTGTTGATGAGACACTCAGTTTCTTTAATATTGAATACGAGTGAAAATTAACTAATATGAGGTTATCCATCGTTTTGGCAATCTATAAATGTTGTTCTTATAATAATGAGGCCAGTCTACATCCATTGGTCTGTGAAATATCAAAACGAATTATTTCTTTGTGCAACCTTTTGAAATATACTAAAATCTGATATCGTCCATATAGTGGTTCTACGTGGTACAACTCCAAAACGCTCAGTGACTTCAATATTTAGGCAAATATCTATCTATATCTTCCTAGTTCATTACAACACATCCTATATTCTATTCTTTATTATTTCAAAAACAGATTGGTATCATAATAGCTGTAACGTTGCGTGTGCAGGTTTATGTTTTACTCTCGTGTTGTGAACATCCTTGACATTCAGCTCGTACTCAGGACGACTCGGCCTCGCTAATAAACCGTTAATTTACATTTGAAATTGGGATTAAGGGTCTGTATTGTTGCTTCGGTCCTTTACGGTATTAATCATTAATGACTTCATCCCTTACGACAATTAGAGGGCGACTTGGACTAATAGATGTCGAGGCGTTTTATTTGTGTTAGTTTTCTTTGTCTTAGATGTGTTGCTATTCTAAGGTTCAATTAAGTTTTAGTTGTTTGGCAATAAAGTCAGTAATATGCATATTTATAAACATAGTTATCGAGAAGAACCGATAATTTTCTCAGTATCGTCATGAAATTGTTTATCAAGCAATTCTTGGTTATATTCAGAATAAACTTTTCATTTTATTTTCTTCCACTTTTGATATATCTACTTCTCATATCTAAACTGTTGTTTACGATGTTTTTAAAACAGACTCCAGTGTAAAGTTATATCCAAGTATTTCCATCCTTCGTATTCACGCCGTCGCATAAGTCCTCGACAAACCCATAACACATTATAACATCACAATGAATTTAATGAATACGTGATGTTTTCTTTGATCCAGTTTGTCCTATATTCATTTGTAAGCATATTTCATGGCGACCTCGGCCGCGTTTCTCAGGACACCGATATGAGCTATCGCCCCCCGGGGACGGACGGGAATTGATTCCGACACCGATCGAGAAAAATGAACAACCTACGGGATGCTATGAGGTATATTAAAGTAGACTCTCCCGGTTTGTTTTTCGATGGCTTGATGGTCTTGAAATTGGTTATTTTGTTGCTTTAGTTGGAGTCTGTGGAACATGAGTTGTGATTTATTTATCGCCGAAATTGAAGGTGCAATTGGAAGTGAAAAAGTCTATACTGGACTAGGACTGAGGTAGAAGAGATTGCTTTTGTTGCGTGATGAAATAATTGTTTTAAAATAATCTCTAGCTAATCTTTAGCTCTCTATAAAGGTCATGTACAACCTGTTAAACTCATTTTTACTTAGGACACGAATAGTTGGTAGACTAGAGATTTGAGTTCTTGGTAAGATTTTCAAACTTGAAGCAAACCTTCGCCTTCACTCACAAACAATAATAAATAATGTTTTAAGAAATATAGCATGTCATAATAAGGACGTACATAGGCCCTGCGGTAGTACGTGACACGGTCACCGAGGCCGTCTGCGGGCCGCAATTTATTGCCGTTTCACACTGGACCCGCGTAAAGGGAGAATGTCGTCGGATACTGAGAAATTATATTTTTATCGGCTCGTGTTACCAAGCTCATAGCGTGAGTTAAGCAGGTGATATTTTGACTTGAGTTTAGCTTCCAAGATTAAGGTGTCTTATATTGTTAGGAGAGTTTGATGATGATTTTCTATATAAATACGAAATGACTGATTTATATGTGCTTTAAGCAACCAAATTATTGAGTTATATCGCTTCTTGCTTACTATTTGGTTTACTTCCTTTTAGTTAAATATTTTCATCAGTGCCTGTAGACATCAACTAAGGGACATTTAAATTTATAAATTGAAGTCGAATAATTTCCTTGCAACTATGCATGTAATGCCACGTTTCCATATTGGTTCGCCAACTTCCAATGCTCGCAAATGACAACTGTTTTGCCAATTGTCAAACGGTATTTTAAATAGTTTTAATGACAGCCAATGTTTCAAAACCCTCGTTTACATGTTGGTCAGCCGTCATTTATTTTTGACGTGTATTGGACGTTGGTGTGCCAATATATAAACGCATAAAGTATTTTGCATTATATTACTGTCCTAGTCACTATATAATTTTATGTTTATGTTAAATCATGGTGTAGGTATAAAATCGTACTCAGTCTGCATACAAAAACATAGCAATGATGTTGGCGCCAGACGAATCATGACTATATTATTTACATTTTAATTGTCAGTGAATTATTGTGGTGTGCAAGAATTTGTAATATCTAATATATAAAATTGTCGTGTCACGGTGTTCGAACTTGAACTCCTCCGAAACGGCTCGACCGATTTTGATGAAATTTTTTGTGCGTATCCGTTACCTATGAGAATCGGCCAACATCTATTTTTCATCGTCTAAATGTTAGGGGTAGTCCACCCCTAATTTTTTTTTTCGGCGCAGACGAAGTTGCGCGAGTCAGCTAGTATTTTATATGATTCAATTAGTTCCACGATTAGTATGATTTGCTACGTGCCCCTCAATAAAGGAGGTTGTAGAGAATACTCCGTATTGACAACAGTAATTTCTGTTTTCATGCGATATAGGTTACCTAAGTAAGCCTAGGTTGACAGCAATTAAAGACTGCCTTAATTATTGTTCTTATGTCTGGTTCCTTTAGTAGGTAATTGCTTTTATTTTGGATTTTAAAAAGTATTTTTTGTTTGGGTTTGATAAATTATTTTAATTAATTTTATCGAATTATATTTCAAAATTAAAATGAACTCTGGGTATTTACTGGGTTTACCGTTTCTATATCAGATTATGCGTTTACCAAGTATTTGAAAGTAAATAACATGTTAAGGAAAACCCAAAGGGTCAATCATTGACGTAGGTAATAGTCATATGTGTTTTAAAAAATACGAAAATTATATTGATTACTGATAGTCTGACTCAGATTTCTTTTTGAAATACCTAATCTATACATATAATAAAATGATAGAAAAATCAGCATTGCAAAATACACTCTCCCAAGTCAAACAACCGTTGAACATAATGATGGCGCGATTGAGAATCCATACATTTAGTACTGTAAAAAAGTCAGCTTTGTCCGGGATAAACTCGAAAACTGCTGCACCGACGTACTTCAAATTTGGCAAATTGCTTAGAAGTCGGGTCAACACATAGGCTATATATTATCAATAAATAAATTCCCTATTACTATTTGGTGTAACTTTTCTACAAAGAATCCAACACTAAGAACCGTGAAGCTTATTACCGACGTTCGCACAATAGTTATTTGTCTGTAAAAGGACTCATGACTTTGTAATAACTACAATAAAACTATTCTCGGGTCATCTCGATGTTGATAACCTCTCCATTCTGCTGATTCTATATAAATAATGAGTTTGCACGATCACTTCCTTGTTTCGGTGCCAACGTCTGTCGTAGAATTTTAATAAGTGCACATATTTTATTTAAAGTTATTTTTAACCGACTTCCAAAAAGGAGGAGGTACTCAATTTGTCTGTATTTTTATTTATTTAATACTTTATTGTACACCAGGTAAAGAAAATTGCAGTGACTTATAATGACTAAAAAAAAAAGGCGAGCTTAACTCAAAAATGAGTTTTCTTCCAGCAAACCTATGAAAAAAAAACAGATATGACATCGTACAGAGAGGTAGTGAAGTGTACTAAACTATACGAATTAACTACATACAGATTAGCAGAATAAGTACTGCCACTTTTTATGTTTGTTCCTTCATAACTTTAGTTTGGGTAAAGTTTTATAAGATAGAACTTGTGGATAAAAAAATTGTGCATAAAAGTGTGAATTTTAACGGACAAATACTTCAATGGAAGTCGGTCGTTTTCGTTTTTTATTATTGTATTAAAATTATTATGAAATACCCTTATTTAATTTGAACTGGATGTAACTATGTGATATGAATACAACTAAATTCGGGTGAAATCATGGACCTAAGTTTGGATTTGTACCATGGAGCTGATCTGATGATGGAGTTGGTAGCCATAGGAAATCTTATATAAATAAGATGATCCATCGAGTTTTCTGCTGCCACGTGATATCTCAGTTCTAAAAAGCGTTTTTGAAAAGGATTTTAGAAGATGATTTTGTTTTACGTGACAACCCTAATTGAATTTACAATTGTTTTGCAACTTTGTACGGTTCTAGGCTTCTGCTCAGGGTCATCGCGCTAATATACTTTTTGCTTTCTTGGAAGTACATTATATCGACTGCATTTATCTCGCGAAGATGTTTCTTGGTAGAAGTAAAACAAAATAATGTGGTAGTAACATTTTTAGCGACGAATTGTAAACCAGTTTTAAATAATGTTAAAAATTTTGACTGTAGGACATACAGGGTGGATCTGTAACTTTGGACAATCTGAAGTGGGGTGAATGACCTGTTGAAATAAAACATAGATCCACTTTTAGTTTAGGAATTGGATAAAAAAAAATTCATCATAGTATGGAAGTCCGCAACCATAGTCATACGTTTCCCATACAATATCAGAAAAAAAAGTTTAATCGATCCAAAAAATAAAAATGGTGCTAAGTTGTATTTCGACAGGTCATTCACCCCACGTCAGATTGTCCAAAGTTACAGATCCACACTGTGTATAGGAATGACAAATAATAGTTTTTGTTTTGCTGTTGATATCAGGGTAAATCTTGAGGTAGGTAAACATTGACATTTTTAAAATTATTTTTAAGTTCATAATTAGTTCATCTTTACCCAACGTAGATAAGTTAACAATTTTCATGTAATTCATATAAATAGTGTTGATCATGATAATATTATAAAGGCGAAAGTTTGTATGGATGTATGTTTGTTACTCTTTCACGTAAAAACTACTGAAGGAATTTGAATGAAACTTTACCACAATATAGCTTATACATCAGAATAACACATAGGCTACAATTTTTGAACCCCTTTGTAACGCAGACGAAGTTGCGCGGGTCACCTAGTGTTAAATATTTCACAAGCTTATTTATTTATTTAGGTACACCAACAGCAGACATAAAAGACATATATGAATTATATAATAACTGTTCTTATATGAATGCCTATTATAGGTATACACGACATTTTAATACGACTTATAGCCATAGAGGTCGAGAAATATGTTAGGGACACCGGCACGCGCAAGGAGCCTCGTTATTTATGACTCTACGGACTTAATCTATTGTTGTGTGTTAAAGTTACATATTCGAGACACAAGCATATTTTTTAGAGGTTTTTATTAGTTAAGTCTGTTTTTGGAGAACGCTTTGAATACTTCTTGTACAAGTTAGAACCAAAGTTTACTTAAGTAATAATATCAATCATAAGGCGTGTTGCCTTAGCCTGCGCACAATCACCATCCAGAGAAGATTCGTCGCGGTCGTCAGGGGAAGGCAGTAACTCCCCGACGAGCCTCGAAACACCGAGCGACCACGAACCCCGGACAACAAGAACTGCGCGCCGGGGCCGCCCACCGGTCGGCTTGGGGTCAACGCGTCAACATGGCTCGTCTACGGCCCCCGCTACCAGTGGTGCAGTGCACCAACGCATGAGATGGACCCCAGAGTTAAATAAAAATGTCATGCGGGCGTACTACAGGGCTACGGAGGGAGGAACTAACCTCACTGCGTACCGTTCAAGGTTGCTGTCTATGTTTCAGGTTCTTTGCCCAGCTGTGGACGTCACAGTGCAACGACTCTCGGATCAGGTGCGGGCCATTCAGCGACTAAAGTTACTGGATGAGACTGTACTTGACCGATTGCGCAATGAAGCACTGCCTGCTCCTTCTGAACCACAACCAACACATGTGGTAAATGTCACCGTCACCCAACCTATACCACCAGCGGAGGAGCTTCAGGTGCAGGCATGTGCAAGTATCCAGGACGATGAGCGTTTGAGGAGCGCTCTGGAGGACTCTATTCAAGAGTTTAGGTTTGTTCATCCATGCTCGCGGCCACGTTTACCGAGGCTGCCCATGTGTAAGCGTAATGTCTCGCTGGTATTGGCCCTGGACTGCATATTAAAACCTTACTTTGAGTCGACTGAAGACCTTATCGACACCCACTCGGTTCTGTACTGCGGTGCGGTTGCTGTCTGTCGTGTGGCAGGAGTAAAATTCCCGAACCCGAACCAGACATACCGCCGACATGATGGTAAGCCGCAATGGCAGTGCAGAATCGAGAGGCGCATAGATGCAGCCAGGACCCTTATAGCGAAGCTTATTTGCTTCCAGGCAGGCAACACGCGCCCGCGCGTAATGCGATTCGTTGACCGAGCCTTCGCTGACACCGGTGTCAGCAGGAACGACTACCTGGCTCGTGTCGTCGAGCGTGTTGACTACTGGAAGCAGAAGGTTTGCGCATGGGCGAACCGTATTCGTAGGTATCGAATAAGATCGGAGCGGTACCGCTTGAATAGAGTCTTCCAGAGTAATCAGAAGAGTGTCTACAGAGACTGGGAGGCTTCTCGAGGAAGAGTTACCGATGGACACCCACCAGTTGATGAGGATGTGATGACCTCATTTTGGAAAAATATCTGGTCGGTGCCCATCGGTCACTCCGAGGGGGAGTGGACTGAGACGGTCGGGCGCGCGTGCGAGTCTATTAAAGATATGGACTCCATTACAATCACGCCGATTGACGTAGCTTGTGCGGTGCGTTCGGCCCCGAACTGGAAAAGTCCGGGACCGGATGGGCTGCACAGCTACTGGCTGAAATGGATACACAACTCGCACGGGCGTATGGCTGCTCAGTTTCAACAAGCCCTTGAGTCGGGAACCCTCCCAGATTTCATGACATCAGGAGTCACTCACCTGATATACAAATCTGGCAATACCTCGGACCCTAAAAACTATAGACCAATAACATGCTTACCCACCATCTATAAGCTACTTACATCCATTCTGAGAAACAAAATTCAAATACATATTTCGGCAAATGACATAATGTCACCTTCTCAGAATGGATGTAAGGTAGGATCCCGAGGTACTAAGGATTTGCTCCTCATTGACATGGCCATTACGCAACAAGTTCGTCGAGGCAGAAAGGGAGTCCACATGGCTTGGATAGACTATAAGAAAGCGTACGATTCGGTGCCCCATTCATGGCTAATGAGAGTTTTAGAGCTTTATAAAGTACATTCCACGCTACGCTCCTTTCTTAGTTCATGCATGGGTCAGTGGTCTACGTTTCTTCGTCAACCAGGACATGTTGGCTCTCAGGCCTCCCCGAGCTTGATAAGGATAAGGCGGGGTATCTTCCAGGGAGACAGTCTGAGTCCTTTGTGGTTCTGTCTGGCGCTTAATCCCCTAAGTACATTACTTGGAGATTCAACGCTAGGCTACCGACTCAAGAGAGGGGGTGAGCCCATTTCACATCTCTTGTACATGGATGATCTCAAATTATTTGCTACTAAAAAACCAGACTTAATATCTTTACTCAAAATAACCGACAATTTTAGTAAAGCTATTGGAATGGAGTTTGGAGTAGATAAGTGTGCGGTCATAGATATACAGAGAGGTAAAGTTGTAAACTCGGAGAGTTTGCAACTTAGCCAGAGTGAGGTGCTTAGATCTCTGTCTGAGTCGGAAACCTACAAATACCTTGGAATGTTCGAAGCTTTGAGTATCGTCGATGCAGATATGAAACAATCGGTGAGGGATCGGTTCTTCGGCCGCCTGATAAAGGTTTTGAAAAGCCTCTTGTCTGGCGGAAACAAGATCCGAGCCTTCAATGGTTGGGTCATACCTGTACTGACGTACTCCTTTGGCATTCTAAAGTGGACGCAATCAGAACTGGATGCCCTGGATAGATAAGTTCGGCGACTGCTGACGGCATACAGGATGCACCATCCACGCTCATCTGTTATGAGGCTGTATATACCTCGGAAGTGTGGGGGTCGTGGCATGTTAAATGCCAAGGATCTGCACAACCGAGAGATATACAACCTTCGGGAATATTTCCTAAAGGTAAATGTGGGTATGTACCGTGATGTAGCAGCAGTCGATAAAGGACTCACTCCGCTATCCTTAGCGAACGGGAATTGGCGAGCGCCGAAGGTGATGAGTGTGGCGGATCGCACGGACGTATGGAAGAGCAAGGAACTACACGGTCGATTCTACCGGGCCCTTACGGGTCCCGATGTAGATCAGTTAGCCTCCGTGGCTTGGCTACGATACAGTAACCTCTTCGGAGAGACTGAAGGTTTTGTCTTAGCAATTATGGACGAAGTTATCATGACGAACAACTACCGCAAATATATTCTAAAGGATGGGACGGTCGACATTTGTCGGGCATGTCACCGTCCGGGAGAGTCTATTAGACATATCGTTTCCGGTTGTTCCCGTCTTGCTAACGGCGAGTACTTGCACAGACATAACCAAGTAGCTAAGATCATTCATCAGCAACTTGCTCTGAAATACGACCTTGTTGAAGCCGCCGTACCTTATTACCAGTATTGGCCTCAGCCGGTTCTCGATAATGGTCATGTAACGCTCTACTGGGACCGATCTATTATCACTGACAGGACTATTGCTGCCAATAAGCCTGACATAGTGATAATAGATCGGGATGCGCATCGGGCGGTGCTGATCGATGTCACCATTCCACATGACGAGAACCTTGTGAAGGCAGAAAAAGAAAAACTGCTAAAATATTTGGACCTGGCCCACGAGGTGACCGACATGTGGCGTGTTGAATCGACCATCATTGTTCCGATCGTTGTATCTGTGCACGGTCTTATAGCGAAAAGCTTCGACCGACATCTAGAGAAGCTTTCGCTCCCCGGCTGGGTAAAGGGCTTGATTCAGAAGGCGGTCGTTCTTGACACGGCGCGTATTGTGAGGAGGTTCCTCTCTCTTGAGCCCTGACCACTGATGGCTTGGGTCGTAGACTCCGCCTGCAGTGGCCCTCTGTTTTTTATATTGTATTTTTAAATTTTATTTTCTTGTAAATGTATTTTTAAAAATATAGTGTAAAAAATAAGTGAATAAATGAATATACATATCAATCGTAATTATAAATTTAATTAAAAATGGATTTATCGTAGTTATTAATTTTAGCCTACCGTTTCGGCCCCATCGGCCATCCGTTCTTCGCACAATGTGTTCTGCCCATTGCCACTGTTGGTAGACTCCCCACAAGATGGACCGACGATCTGGTAAAAATCGCGGGAGGTCACTGGATGCAGATGGCGCAGGACCGGTCGATGTGGCGAGGTTTGGGGGAGGCTTATGTCCAGCAGTGGACGTCTATAGGCTGATGATGATGATAATGATTAATTTTAGGTGATTTTGTCGCTAACCACAAATGCGTCAGAATTTGCGAAAACGTTATCAAAACATGTATTAGAATATCTTAGAAAAACCCAATTACACTGGTCAACACTGATTTTGCCACACGAACTTTGATAGCTAATTTTATTTTATCAATCTACTCTCATCATTAAATCACAGATTTCATCTGTCAGTTAGCCTCATATTTGTTGTGATACGGTAATACTCATAACTAGTACTACGGCGGTAAATTAACAGAAACACTCACAAGTAAATCGTCATAAAAGTATTTGTAGTTGAATTTGAATATTTTTTGTGATTTATTAATCCTGTGAACATGTCGAGGAAATGTAATAATGACCCTAACTCTTTTTGTTATGTCTGCGGAGAACTTACATTCAAAAACAACGACGAAATTTTACGAATCTTGTGCTGGAGTGTTATCACCAATGTTTTGATTTTTCTGTCGCCCATCAAGACAAATTCTGGGCCCCTCATGTCTGTTGCATAACGTGTGGGAAAAATTTAACCGACTGGAAGAAAGGTGCACGAGCTATGCCGTTTGCTGTACCCATGATATGGACTGAACAGCGAGATCACGTTTCGGATTGCTATTTTTGTCTCACTGACATAAAAGGTATAAATTACAAGAAAAAAGACACAGTTATCTACCCTAACGTATCTTCTGCTATAAGACCAATCAAATTAGGATTAATAAAAAAATTTGTGAAGGGAATGGATCGCAGTGGGAGTGGATTTTTGTACCTAAAGAAAAATTCCCTAAAATAAGTGATGCAAAAATAAAAGAGGGTATTTTTGTTGGCCCTCAAATCAGAGAGTTAATAAAAGATTCAACATTTGAAGAAAAATTAAGCGGTTTAGAAAAATGTGCATGGAACACATTTAAAAATGTTGTTGCAAATGTTTTGGGCAACCACAAGAGTGACAGCTACAGAGAGTTGGTTAGCGAGCTCTTATTGTCATATCAAGCATTGGGTTGCAACATGTCACTCAAGATCCATTTTTTAGACTCGCACCCGGATTTTTTTCCTGACAATTTAGGGGCTGTCAGTGACGAGCACGGCGAGAGGTTCCACCAGGACATTTCTAGTATGGAAAAGCGGTACCAGGGCAAATGGAGCCCAAATATGTTAGCGGATTACTGCTGGACAATTAAAAGGGACCAACCAGAAGCTAAACATTCAAGAAAATCTTAAATTATTAAGTAATTTATAAAAAAATAAACGTTTGATTTACGAGATCTGTATTTTTTCTTAATATTTTAAATTACTCAATAGAATAAAATCCTTGGCTAGCAATTTTTTTTTAACTGTTTATTTTTTCTTACAATCACCAATTAAAGTAAAAAATATCAAAAAAATCCGTGTGGAACGAAAAAGTTTGAATTTTGTTGACCGGTGTTATCGGCAAATGTTGATTTTAATGAGTATTATAGAACACTATTATAGTGGTAAATTCCAAAAAAATAACTTGCAACTGGATTCCTCTTACTACGAGTATCGTTTTAGTATACTTTTGGTATTTAATTGTTTTATTATTAAAGATACAATATATTCTGATTATTTGCTTTCAGAGAGTGAAAAAATTATAGAGAAGAGTAAATACAAGTATTTTAACTACACGTTTCGTTTTTGTAGAATGTATACGGAAGTTATGAACATAGTCTTTTTATATTCATGTTTGTTGGTGCAACTTGCTGATTACGAACTCGACCAATGTTGGAATTCTTGTTTAAGTTTCATTGTAAAAAAAAAAACTATGACTATTTTTTAATGTATTGAAATGTAAAATCTATTGATCATTGCATTAAATTTACTGTTAAATAAATTAAAAAAACTTGAGAGGTGTCATGGGACACCCGAATAGAACGAAGTTCCTTTCGATTAAAAGATATCTTATATTTTTTTTCCCTAACGTAACGCGCGATAAGGAACGTGTTTTAAACGATTTTGACCACAGCGCCATCTAGCGATAATCATCTAAAACAAAGAGGTGTCGTGACAACTTTTCGTAAGATTTTTTTCCGTCTAGCCCCCTTTCGATAACGCGCGATAAGGAACTTCGTTCCAAAAAATATCTAACCTACTTCTCATTTTACACAAAGGACAAAGTAATTTTCACCATTCTAAGATTACGATATTGAATTCCCTCCTACCTAAAACCCATTCAGTCCCCATCATCAATCATAAGTACAAAGTGAAGACAGAGAATACAAAATAGCAAAGTTTTTACATTACTCGGTGTTCCTCTAAAGGTTAAAACTTAATAAAAGGTTATCCCTTTCTTTTATTTTTAGAAAATACGTCTAAATACTTTTATTTGTTATGTTATAGAGAGAATAATGGTATAGATGAACAATAAATTTAATCCACTAATAGCGAAGAAAAGTATGTTCATTATAAAATATTTATTAAGTTTGCATCTTGACTTTTATTATAGGTACCCTGAAATTTAGTATAGCATATTCTATACATTAAATTACTCTAAAATTTGTAAATAACATCACAGAAAATAACATTGCACCGGGCAGTGGTTGATGATTAAATTACAATAATTATTGTAATTTATTAGCATTATTTTATAGCAAGTATCTATACTAATATTATAAAGGGGAAAGGTTTGATTGTTTGTGTTTGTTTCGAACAGGCTCCGAAACAACTGCACCGATTTGAAAAATTCTTTCACCGTTGAAAGCTGTACTGTCTCCGAGTGAGATAGGCTATATTTAGTTTTAAAAAATAGGGTTTTTTACCAAAACTCTAATAATGAAACCCAAGGTGTAAAAAAATTGGTTGCCTGTAAAGTCGGGATACGGGCGAAAGTTTTACGTGACAACGACTCGGGCATGGTTAGCCCGCCTAAGAGCGAGAGAGACAGACATAAAAAGTGAAAGGCACGCGTGCCTCTCACTCGCTCTCATTGTGAGCGCATAACGTGAGCGGAGCGTAACGCAGTTTCTTGAAGTGTCACCCGGTAAACCAATTTATAAGACGTTGTCACGTCAAAAAATACCAAAAAACTTTCTTGTACAACGAATTTGTAGTTCCTATAAAGATCTAACAGTGCTGCCTGAACCCCTTTTTGAATGAGACGAAGTTGCGAGGATCAGCTAGTTTCTAAATAATATATTTTACTGTCAATTGTTTTTTTAAGCCTTTCCTATAGGAAATGTATGTAAATGTTAACTCGTAAATAACATTATCATCGTAGTTTTATCTGTCGTATGTTGATGAGGTATTGAATGGTAATTCGACATATTAACATCCTTGTGTCGCCAGCATTTAAATCTATTTTGATAATAAACTTTATTCCTTATTAGTGGAAAAATAAATTTATTTTCATGCTATTATTTATTTAGTTGCGTTATTATAGTTAAATTATAAAATATATAATAATATTTTATACCAGCTTACATATTGATCTTTACTCGACTATCGCTCATATATTTGGAAAACCTAATATATTTTGCATCTTAGTCAAATAAATTTACCGGAAATAGGTATTGATTACACTTTGTATGTCTTTAAACGTTGATTTTCAATCAATAATCAACTACTACTTACTTCCGTCGCTCATTCGTGTCGCATTTAAAACAAAACCTCCAAAATATTAAACTAAGTTAGAAACTATAGTCGAACAAGGCCGCGTCTTGACAAAAAATACAAAAAAACTCTCGATAAAATTCTTCAATCAATTAAAACGTTTTGAGAACACAAAATAATTGACGATCGAAATATTGCACTTAAACGCGAGGTGATTTGAATGTGTGCAGTTTAGGGTTGTCACAAAATACAAGTTTTTTATTATTTTGATTAAATTCATTGATATTAAATGAGTACAACTAGTGGGCCAAATGTTGTGTAAGAACTGTGTCTGTGGCATGTCAATGTAACGATGACAGCTTAATTGATAAATAGTCTGCTAAAGAGTAAGAATTCGAAAAGTAAAAGAAAAAATATTATCTGTAAATTTGGAAAAACTTAAGACACTTAGACAATATGTAAAGAAAAGCTAAAGATTATACTCTGTCCAACAAGAGCCCAGCAGGTTGATTCCAGTACAGAACTATATAGGCAGACAAGTCCATCTGAACGTAAGTGGTTACGTCACATGGACCTTTGCAATGTCAGAGAATACTCTGCTACCTACGACCTACCTTTAAGAACCTGTCTTACCTTGACTAAAGAATTGACGACGGAAGTAAAACTCGTCAACCCTAAACAGTAGGTAGGTAGTTCGCATATGTTTTTGCAATCGTAGGTGAGTTGCGCGCTCACACGTGTCAACGGCCGGCCGGTGAACGTCATTGCCCGTTACACCCATTGTTCCTTGCTCCCACCGCGATCGTGAAAAAATAATATGAATATCGACGACATTTGTGGTAACCTTTGCGGTTTGTACTCTTAAATTGATTTAGATTTTACTAGCTGACCCTGACATTCAATAAACTTATTTATTGAATGCTTTTATGCAGCCTATGACATGCCTAAATAATGAAATAATGTATTTTTCTATTAGTGAAGGAATTTTCGAAATTGACCTATATCTTAGACATAGACATTCGTTTATTTGTGATGAAAACAGATATGAAATTACAGAAAGGAAAAATAAAAAAAACAAACATGGATAAATAAGTTTTCATCACAAACCACTTACGTCCTTCAACATAACAAACATTACGACAATACTTATTTATTGATATTAATATATTATATGCTTAATAAAGAATCATTTAACATTAAGTAAGAGCCCTAAAAACCAAACAAAAATGACTAGATGTCTTTTTTCTTATTTAACAACAATCTAACTTAAGGTGTACGTCTCTAGAAGTTGTTCGTATGGACCTCCAAAGCTTGTTATTTCGAATGCCTAGAAAAAGCTCTTGAATAGAATCGTAGATAACCGCAGTGGCTTAGAATAAAAGAAATCGAGACATCTTGGTGCAGTGCCGCCATTAGGTATAAATAGGATATCAGTTTGAACTGTGCAAAGAAGCCGCCATTATAAAATCAATCATTCATTGAAAACGCAATTAATTCGTAAAAAAGTGCAGTTTTTGTACGATTCTTCGTTTAGTTCTCGATCACCTCGCCGGTCCGTTCGTGCGGAAAAATATCAATGACACTTCACAATTACGTTGATTATTGTAAGTTCTTTATAAATACTTAAATTATGATAGTTTTTGCTTTTCGTAGTATATGTTCGAATCTGGGTTGTACCTCTAACTAATCTTCACTATATTTTTTGTTGTGATAATGTAAACACATTTTTCTACGCTTAAACTTAAAGCCTAAAGCTTTTTGTGACGCAGATGAAATTGGGAACGACGTTTGAAGAAGATCCTGAAAGGCCGTAGGTACTCGCAGTGTCTCTTAACATTTCAATAAGCTACGGCAACTACTTACATTTAGGTTAGCTCATACCAATTAAAAAAGATTTTTATATAAATCGTTTCGCTTCATTTCGATGTCTGTCGTCTCTACATCGGATCCGCTTCCGGCCGCCCACAGCCTCTTATTTGTGCAACTCGATCTCCTTATCGGATTATCGAGGCACGAAAAGACGTCTCGATTATCACTAAATAATCACTCGTACTCCATATTTATTTTCGCTCCGTAATACCATTTATTTTGTAAATTTGTTACCTTTTCGAGATGGTTTTTTCTTAAATCTGTAAATGCTTCGTTGATTATTACAAATCTAAATGAAACGGAATATAGTGTTAATTTGTTCTTTCAGTTAGTACTTTTTTTTAAACTTGCCTTAGATTTATTTTTAGGTAATATTTATCCGCTTTACTGTAAGCAGTCAAATCTCTTTAAATTAATAATTTTGCTGAGTTGCCGTTTGCGCACAAAATCATTATGTAACTATAAGTGTATTTTGATAATATTGCGTGTAATAAATAAAAATATTTTTCTTTCTTTCTACTTATCATGGCTACATTAAATGTACTCAAGTTAATAAATTACATAATACATAAAAATATAAACGAACACACTTAACTTTTATTGATTTAAATTATTTATTGCATCAATAACAAACAGTAGAAATACGGAATTAAACTAACAATTTTCTATATATGAAACACATCATAAGTTTTATAATTAAAGGCGCTGTCACTCTGTTCCGGTTGCGAAGGTTTTATTATAATATGTTATAAAACACACATGTATTGAACATACATATTTATAGAGACATATAACTGTATTCCGGGTTCAAATAAAAGGTGTTTAGTAGCTTTTATTGTTTCCTAGAAAATCATATATGAAATATTGAATAAGAGAAAGAAACTACACTCTGAAGTTGAATTGAAAACATTTCATTGATAGATACTGCTTGTTGAGATCCCATCCCTATCCTTTCCTACAGCCAACGCCATCTGTGGAGACGCTAGTGACAACTGCGCTACTAAAGTGCCAAAATCGATGCATTTTGCAATATGGCGTGACTAACGTACGGACGAAAACCGGTGCCGGTAAAAAATCAAATTAAAAACAAATTTCGGTGAAAAACTAAGTGCAGTGTTGTGCAAACTAACTACAAACCAGTTGGGCAGATAATTCCAAGTAAGTTCCCATCCACTGCTTGACATTAACCCACAAACTCACAACACTGCTTTTTTCCTATTATTTGCAGTAATTAGGTAGTAGGCTGCAAATTTGTGACAAAATAAGTCAAATATACATTTCTACACACTAGTGTATTATAATATGCCATTGCTGCCCACTGCTGGGTTCGAATCTCTTCAGTAGAGCGATCAGGTATAGTCTACCACGCACCAATGCGGATCTTCACATATCATAGAAGGATTCTGTATAACCTCACTAAAATTTACATGCACGCCAATCAATTTAATAAAATCAATGTCCGTAGTGCTCTTCTCAATTCTTTTATTGTCTCCCGCTTTGCGAGAAGGGAAGTCGAAACTCATGTTTTCCTACTCCTTCTATTATTTTCTGATTACACTCGTTGCGGGGCCCAAGACAAGTTAGCTTTCCCTCGGGTTCCTAGGCTTCACTGCTCAGAGTCATTACGATGGTCGCCGCTGTTGATCCTGGCTACACAGGAGTTACAGTGGTGGGAGTGAAAGGTGGGCAAATACCCGAATTGCACGCCACTGCCTAATCGTCATTTAACGTTGTCCAGAGACTTCTAGAACGATAAATTCGCAAAATACAATAAAATATTACACTGTAAATTTTAGGTATATTCCCTAAAAACTTGTTCCTCTGTAGTATTCAATAAAGTATTAAAATAAAAACCTTTATATTCTTAGTAAACTATTCTCAAAACCTTATTTGAAAGTTTATTATACATATAATAATAGTGTGAATCGATATAGCCTCGGTTAGGCTAGATTGAGGCGAGTAACGACTTTATAAGCCGCCAGTAATGTGGCGTTTCATACATAAATGAGATTCACTTATGATTGGATCTTGTTAGCTGATAGACATTGACGTAATATAGAAGAGGACATCTAAATAAAACAATTAAATTTTGATCTATTATAACCTATGACTAAAAATACTGTTTAATTTAAATTTAAAATACATTATGGAGGACAAATAAAACAGAATTCATATTAACAAAAATATGTTTTCATTTCATCTTACTGAAAAGAGAAAAATAACTTAATCTATCACCTTCAGAAGAAGAAGCTTCCGAAGATCATTTTTGCCCCGTACCGTTCCGATTTGGAATGGACTCCCATCCGCGGTTATCCGGAACGTTATGACATGTCCCTCTTTAAACGAGGTTTAAGAAAAGTCCTGTATCGGTAGGCGATAGATAACAGCCCATCATTGCCCTGGCATTGCAGAGGTTCATGAGCGACGGTGACCGCTTACCATCAGGAGGGCCGTAGGCTCGTTTATCTATCATGCAATAACATAATAATAAAAAAAACCTACTCAAATAGAATTAATTTACATACCGACAACACAATATCTTTTTACTTTACGATACTTAATTTTTTTCGAGCCAAAAATCTCTCAAATAAAATTACCTTTCATATAACCTCATTGTTATTAGCGGTTAAGGCTTAGAAGCAGTAATGGAAAATAGTAAATTGACCAATCACACGTGCCGGTAGCTACTGCATGCAAGTAATTGAAATGGGAAGTACTGAGACCCTCCTTTATCGATTCGCGGAGATGCTTTTCAATGCGTAACGAGTCTGTGAAGTGAGTATCGTCTCATTTATCTTTATTATGTGTGTGCATACTCGGGTTTGGTTAAGCGAAAGGATTTTTGATTTTTACTGAAGTATAAGAGCTGTAAAGTTAAGCTAGTTACGTGACAATTTTGAGTTTAGCTAAGAAAATAAAATGGACAAAATTTTTTTAAATATTTTTTTCCTAGGCTCTTTGTAATAAATTTGGAAGATTTTGAATTCGATAATATTTCTTTAATGTTTCCTTCTATTACTATTTTTATTAGCAATGTGTTGTTTATCATGTTTGTCACTACACATGTACGTATTACGATAATGTTGATTCAAGATGAAAATTTATCTATACTAATATTATAAAGCTGAAGAGTTTGTTTGTTTGTTTGTTTGTTTGTTTGTTTGTTTGTTTGTTTGTTTGTTTGTTTGAACGCGCTAATCTCAGGATCTACTCGTCCGATTTCAAAAATTCTTTCACTGTTGGAAAGTCCATTTATCGAGGAAGGTTATAGGCTATATTTTATTTTCAAAAAAAATAGGGATCCGCATGAAAATATCGAATATGTAACAAAAGGTGAAAAATCAAAAACCTATTTATGCGTACGCTGCAAAAACTATTGACAATAGAACAAAATGATGTACTACGGGTTTTTAGGTCTTTTGAAGACAAACAAAAAAGTCCGCGACAGCATATATCTAACTATCATAGTTTAGTCACAATAACCACTTTTATGTTAAAAAAAAATTTTTTTTCGTCCCAAGGTTGAATTTAATGTTAAATGAGTATCGTTATATTAACCCTTATCCAAATTAAGTATTTTGTTATCAAGAGTATTAATGTAGAAGTAAATTACTTTTTGTTTTATTCCAATCGGACTTTTCGTTTAGAAGTTATTACGAGTATAAAACGCAATGAATATGTGAGGCACAGCGAGCCGCGAAAATAATAACTCGACGGTATTGCGAGTACTGTTTGAACCCCTTTGTAACGCAGACGGAGTTGCGTGGGTCAGCTAGTAATAATATAAATATAAGTATTATAATGTTTGCCGAAAATTGCCGTGCGATTTCGCTAGTGAACAATTGAAATATACTTGAAGAATAAGAATTAACAAGTTATATATTAAACAGACTCAGTTCCAAGGTACGTCTAAACTAATTTATATTTGTGACCAAGGGTTACGTGAACGCCTACACAAGAAAATAAATGAAATAAACAAACGATTCGTAAATTAAGTAACAAAATGGCGCCAGACTTAAATGAAATTACCTGTAAATTTGGAAAGACAATGTACCTCTGGGTAATCTCAGATCTTGTACCAGACTTTTAGAAAGCTTTATGGAATCATTTATTAGATTTTGATGCTTGTTAATTAACTAGCTGACTTGCGCAATGTTGATGTGTTAAGTGGGACATGTGTTTGCACACTATGTGCGTTCAGGTCTTTTGATTCTAAATATGGATGCTTTTTAAACTCGTTAATTCTTCTATGAAAAGCCTACAACACACGCAAAAGAACACAATTTTTGGATGGATCACATTTTTTGATCTTTGTGACTATACTACTGAAAATAGACGTCCTCAAAATTGCGCCACAACGAACGGTACTGTACTGTTTACATTCAAAGACTTCCCCCGGACCTGGTCTTCGGTCCATCATGTGGGAAGTATATCCACATTACGACTACCGGTTCGCGGCTACCACTCCTGAATCTTTCCTTCCCATCGGCCATTCGTTCCACGGATTATGTGTCTTGTCCATTGCCACTTTTTTATTAACATGTAGGCAGACGAGCTAAAGACATAAATCTTCGCATTTTACCAAATTAATAACATAATAATATCTCGATCTCTGTCGGTAAATTATCGTATCATTACTTCAGTATCTTAAGACTTATTTGTAATTAACAAATCTAAAGATACCAAACTTAACTTTTAGATCGGTTTATTAATACTAAGACATCGCAACTTAGAACTCCTTTGTCCTGATCGCAATCTTCATAAAGCTGGTAAACACCTAACCGAGAATCCCCTTGCGATGGGGTGGGGGTGAAGGGTGGCGACTGTAAAGGCGGTCCTCCACAGACTTGTGATGTATTAGAGATTTTAAAGTATGTGGTTAGCGTGTACGATCTTATATGAAAACTCGTTGGGCAGTGGATAGTATTTTTAAAGGTATATGTGAATGCTTTCTATGAAAATAAGCATTGTTTCTGTTTATTGGATCAAGTATGCTAAACATGACTCGAAACTCTTTATGTTGGAAATATAATATGATAGTGCAATAAAAAATAAGCTAAAAGATCCCTCAACAACATACTTAAGAGTTACCAGAGAACATCTTCAATTCGTAAAAAACTTCTAAGTCTTACTGTATCATAAATCATTACATTGTAAACTGTATAAGATCGATAATAAAGCATATTAACCACAATAAAAATCTTCCTTCCCGTTTCGGCTCCGACCTTCGTTATTTGTATTCTCGTTTCGTTTCGCGACGATACAACCTCTAACTTATAAAGAGTTTACGCACAGAATGCTTTGTATACAGAAGTTAAACTCACGTGACTCAGAAGCACTGTTTTATTGGTAGCTTTTGGAATAATATTCGACAGCAAAGGACTTTAAATCTAATATAATACAATGCGCGGTAAATTTTCGACAAAACTATCCTAAACAAAAATAGTTTTGGACAACAGAGTGTTGACTAAAAACATCAAGTGATCTCGCGCACCCCCCACCTCTGCCACATCCATGAACTGTCAATCGTTTTGCAAGAATTTAGATATTTTAGTAAACTATACCTACTATATTATTTTGTTATAATATTGTTACTGGTCGTATATGACCATCAACTATCATGACCTGTATGTGTACTGTGGATCAGTAGTATTAGGCTAAAGATATCTCCGACCGGGCGAGGTGGTGTATGGCCGGTCAGGCTGAAGCCCCATTGTGGTAGAGTTTAGTTACAGTTGTATTTATCGCCGCTGGCACGCTATTGGTCCGCCACAGTACCATCACTAACAAAACACCCGATTTATTTTACCTTCTGTCTTATTCTGTGGTTAAGACGCCTTATAGTCCCCGGCCCGAGGTGAGGTCCTTATTAATTCATAAAAACCTCGGTAGCGCACCGTAGACAATAATTACTTTGGCTTCGGAGGTGGGAACTTGGTCAGAACTTTTTAATGTATTAACTTCTTGGTTTATGCTTTGTGTGTTGTTCTAGTTTTATCTGAATTGTTAGGTTTTCTTTGATTATATTGGTTTCTGGAATATTATTATCCAATATGTATTTATTTATGAACACACAAAAAAGTATTCTCTGATATTATCTAGTCCAGTTGTGAAATCTATTCCTATTTTGAAATCGGTTAAAATTTACTAAACATTGACAGTATACCAAATGCTGAATTATGAATAATGTATTTAATACATTTCTTAACCTTACAATTTATAATTAAAATATTTAAAATATTTCTTGGTATTAATATGAAATTATCTTTGTCCCCAGGTCCACCAAGTAGAAGGGAGAGCGAATTCAAGAAGCCGGGTCACGCCATGGTCGCTCCACAAAATGGTCGGCTGCACAATCGACCGTACCCTTACAATAAGGTAAATAATTTTTAAAAAAATCCTCTCACCTTAAATCTAAATAGTCGTAAAAATGATGCTAATATTTTGACAAGAGTGGCATAGATGTAGATGGAATCTGATGGAGCCAAAACAAAAAGCTATTTTTGCCCTTTCAAATGAGACCATATTCGATTGGTCTACCTTATGTTCTCAAGATAATTTGCAGGGCATTTTAAATATTGGATGAAGGAGGCGAGTATCCTTATTAAATTTCCAATAACAACAGTTGATCTGTGGTGTACCATCCTATATAATATAAACAGTCGTTTTTGTTTAAAATATTAAACGCCTCTCCTGAAAAATTCTGTTTAAGGTAATGATTTGATTCTTCGTATAATTTAAGTCAATCGAGATAAAACCGTCATCGCAGTTGTTGTATCATTTTCTTTAAAAATTAAGACTTACGAAATCTTCTCTAAATTCAAGATTTAAAAAAATACCCAGAACTTTTCTCGAGCGCTCAATTCAAAAAATATAAAGCTTGTTTACGACTAACGCTTTAATATAAAATGTTTTCTTTGAAAGTTCGACAGTCGAGCCGAATGCTCGATGGAGCGAAGGTATTAAAGTATTTTCTATAGAAATAGTCACACTAATGTATTCTGAATTGGCCTACTATGGTCGAAACGGCTAACGTGGATGGATGGATTCCTCTTAGAAACGAAATAACTTGGGAAAGGAATTTTAAGTAGAAATTGAAAGGATTCAGTGAATGATTTTGGTTTCGTTAGTATGTTTTCCATTTCGATACAAAACTGTAAACGTATTAGTAATTCGCTTTCAAAGATTATTTCATACATATTCGGTTATTCCCACATAAAATCATCAGTAGGAGAACAAAAAAATTACAGAGTTTTTAAGAATTAAAAGTTGGAATTGATGATGTTTTTTTTTCCACAGACCGATGGTACAAGTTCCCAAACGCAAGCTCATCGACCAGCTCCATTGAAAATACCAAATGGCTTCCAAGTAAGTTACAATATATCCTTTTATTACAACCTTCAACTTAATATCAAGTATTTTACTAAACAACAACAAATTCCTAGATATTAAATTAAATTGAAATTTAATTATTAATTTCAATTCTAAGAAAATCAGCTACATTATCAATACTTGGAATAGCTTTTTCGTCGAACATCCCTTTGGAGACTTGACTCTTCCTACTGCCTGTTAAGTCACTTCATATTCCTTAGAAACTCTTAAGTTTTGACTTCCCTTCGTTTCTCACTTGTTTTGCGAAGATTAGTACCGCGAATTGGGCGTACATTGACAACAAAAGCCTACACGTAACGTGGGCGTTTTGCAACCTTTCGAAGGTTATGACTGAACCACAGAAATAATTTTACAGAAGTATTATTGATAGCATGATTTCGTCAAAATTTTGTGAGTGTCACATTGAAACTTTAGCACGCTTGCAGTATTCCACCCTGTATAACGTGTTTGCATATAAGACACTAACTAACTTATGCAACTTCCACGTCATAAAGGGATATAATATAGCCTTCCTCAATAAATGGACTATCCATTACTGAAATATTTTTTCGAATCGAACTAGCGTGTCCTAAGATTAGCGCATTTAAATAAACAGATAAACTCTTCGACCGTATAATTTTGGTATAGATATTCAGTATTCTACACTTGCTCCGCTCGTTCCTTGAACATAGGTATAAAGTCCGAAGTTATCTACCACGATTTGTATCAAGATTGACTTCTGTCCGATTGTTTTGTTGTGACTGAACCGTGTGGGTGTCAAAGAAAACCGATACACACCGCGAACTCGTATTAACTTCAAAGCAAAGTTGATATTTCATAATCTTTGATATTATTTGTTTTTCAATGAACTTTGCGTTGTACCTAGTCAAGTTCATGAGTTGTGGGCGACGACATTTGTGTTCTTCATAGTTTATTATTGAATTTGGATCAGTAGATTTGAAGGGTAATTTGAGGAAAATTTTCTTGGTAGAATGTAATGTTGGATGTGGGTTGTTTGGCCTATTGGTATTGAATGCTGACAGTTGAGTACTTTTTTAATTATAAAATTCGAATCTTGAATAGGTGCCAAATTGTTATTTAATTAAGAATCAGGATATTATGTCTTCTGTATTGATTACATCAAGTGACAGCAGTGATAATATAATTATAATAATACTAGCTTTTGCCCGTGACTTCGTTCGCGTGGACTTCAGGTTCGTCCCGTATTATCAAAAATTGTAGCCTATGTGTTATTCTGAGCTATATTGTGGTAAAGTTTCATTCAAATCCATTCAGTAGTTTTACGTGAAAGAGTAACATACATCCATCCATACTTACAAACATTCGCCTTTATAATATTATTATGATAACTAGCAAGCCTTCGCAACGTCATATTAAAACAGCCAGATTGTTCCTATAAATCTTAAATTTAAAAAAGATTTAAGTGGTTACCTACCTGTAAACTTTTACCACCATCTACGATCTACCCTATTTTTCTCAAACTTCTGTTTGTAATTATGCGTTGTATTATCACAAATAAGTCATGTCTATAAATCAACTACCAAGAATCTCTTTTCTTATTAAACTAGGTAAATTTTTTATACCTAACAACAGTAACCTAGCCTTTTGTAATTTACCTCAAATCTGTATCGGCTTAAAGGCTTTCGAGTCATGAATAAAGAATTACTTTTGGTGTGTAACGTCGAGCACGGAATATTGAATTCCCAAGCGAATAGGAGAGGCTTTACCTAGAAAACCGATCTGATATTATTCTATTCAGTTCTTCAAATCTGTATTAAGCTATATCTATACTAATATTATAGAGGTAATGTCGTGATGTTTTTGAAGTTGTAGTGAGCACAAAATATCGAAGAAATTCTTATTTAATTAGAGCAGTTACTTCTTTTAATCAGATAGCAAGTAATGTAGATTTAGACTTATTCAACACGTCATCAACAGTGGCCAGACGTCAGTAACTACTACTCTACTTTGTCGCGTTAGTCGTATTTAGTTATTAGTTTTAGATTATCGGAAATGTTTATTTTTATAGTTATGTGTTAAGTTTACCGCACACAACTTTGCTACTACTAAACTGTTACTTATCAGTGAGGACCGATAGTTAGCTCTCTGATATTACTTTACTAAACCTTATTCTGTAATTTTAGCTGTAGGGTCTTCCTTTAAATAAATAAATAAACTTTGAATTCTGTTAAATGTAGAGTAAGTAGGTGACGTAACAGTCCTCCAATGCCTTAACATTGTAGAGGTAAAACAAGGTAGACTAAATTGATTGATCTAAAAGATCATATACAATCGAAAATACTACTTGGTCGCCTACATTTTCCATATAATAATTTTTACCTCTCAGATATAGCACAATAAAATTGAAATAACTGGGTTAAACGTCTAAATAACTCATTCATCAAAGACGAATTAAATAAAGTACCTACAGTAAAAACGATGCATCAAATAATGCAAAAATGGTTATATTACTTATGTGACGCAGATATTGCTCGGATAGTACCATTCTTTCATATCTCTTCTTTATACAACTTTTGTTTGAGCACGTATCCTATCCCTTTCGCACATGTGAATTTATTCAGTGTTCAGAGCGAGATAGTGTGTTTACGACTCAACTACGAGAAATGAGATGACGACAGACGTCTCTTAAGCGAAACTTTTACTAGAGTTGAGGTTGTAAATCATACTGCACAGGAGGTTGTGAATTTTTGAGTGGTTACGAGGTTTGTGTACAAATATTGTGAAGATGGTTGTATTGTGTAGTATGGGTTTGAAGTAAAAATAGGACAGGTTTTCAGTAGTAGTATGGTTTTATTGACTGTAGATAACTTTCATTTCCTAAATTTGTCAATTGGTAATATGGTAAATATGTATTAAGTATACTTCTCATTTCAAATGATGACTACACAATAACAAAGTTAGCGAATATCATTTCAACAGATGGTTGTTCTGACTGTCCTATTTTACAGAAATCAAAAAAAATCTAATTTGTATTGAAAATACAGCCGTTGATTGTTCATTTAGTCTTCTTCAGCTTGCAGAAGGTTACATATTCACCCTGTACAGGGTGGATCTGTTACATAGGACAATCTGTCATGGGGTGAACCTGTTGAAATAAAACTTAGAACCACTTTTATCTTAGAAATTGGATTTTTTTTTATCATAGTATGGAAGACCGCAACGATAGTCGTAAGTTTTCCATACAATGTCAGAAAAAAAGTTTAACCGATCCAAAAAAAAAAATGTGCTAAGTTGTATTTCGACAGGCCATTCACCCCACGTCAGATTGTCCAAAGTTACAGATCCACCCTATATTTTCATAATATTATTGTTATATACCATTACTAATTTCAAAGAACTGAAGTTTTATACGTACAAATATTAGGACACGTTTATCGGCGTCACGATCATAATATATGTAATAATAAGCGTTTTTATAGAAGCTATAAAACGTAGATTTATGAAATTCGTTATGGTAAAATGCAATGTAGGGTCCGGAGGTCGCTTTATGTAAGTAGGAGGAGGGGGGAATCAATAACTTCTGTTTGAAGTGTTTTATGTTGGTTTGGGTTAAAGATCCTTGAATAACTGTCTTTAGTGTCATCACTACATTAGTTGTAATGATTATTTATAAAAAGAAACTACTAATCCGTCGCAACTTCTTCTGTATCACAAAAAACAGGAATTAGAGAGCATTTACAATGTAAGCGACTGTTAAATGTGTGTATTTATGATATTACATAAAAAAAACCTCTTAAATTACTAGTACATATATTATACATAAATCCTAATCTTAAGTCACTTTATCTATTAAGAATAATCCGCATTTAAAATCATAGAGTACTTTTGAAGATTTAAGCATATATCCCTATGTATGTCCTCCAACGGAAGTGCCTTTGTTGTGTACTATGTAGTAGATAGTGATAACTGTTACTACTTAATTAAAAACAACAATTATAAATTTATGAAAACAAGTCAATTGAAAAAGATAATTGTTCAACTACGTCATGACATGCCTTGTATATTCTATAATCGGTTGTACATAAATAACTTTTAGTGATAACGCACATATTGTATGTGTTTTTGTCATATTTTGTCTAAATTTTGCTTATTACAGACAACGAATAATCGAGTTATAATATGGTAATAATTTTTGAAATTTATTATAGTTTCAATAGTTTAAGGCTTTTTTTTTTTTTTAGTTGGAGGAAATCACCGGATATGTGGGAGTTGAACCTCACTAAAACCTCCAACCGCTCACACTCAGCGTCCGAACCCCGGCTGAAGCCAGAACCCAGCACGGGGTTTATGAGGGACGACGCGACGCGTTACGCCATCGGCACTCTTTCCCGTCGCGTCGCCCCCAGTTTAAGGCATAGGGAAATATAACGCGTAATTACTGACAGTACCTACATGAATAGTGTAACGCAATTCCGCTGTATATCGTAGCGTCGAAATAACGCTCTGCCGCGCGTTAGAGCGTCTTTTGTTTTACCTAGTTTGACCCTTGTAATGTGAATTTTATATTTTTGTTTCAGACCAACATCGATAGTAGTCAACCGCCAATAGAAAGCATATTAAAAGTAAGTACATAAATGTATATTACAATAAAACATTATAGTCATTATTTATGTTAGGTAGCTTCTTAAACATCATTATTTATTTTTCTTTCAATAAATATTTTTCTATTATACTGGAAACTATTTGTGCAAAGGCGAGCTTGTACTAAAGTACCATAGAAAAGTGGCGCTACACAGAAGTACAACTAATGATTATTTTGTTTTTTCACAGGAAATGAGGTCGATACCGACCCCCTTGTCGGGTATCGCAGCAACGCCGAGAAAAGAAGCCGAAAATAAGTTTATTTTTAACCCTCATACGAATAAGGTGAGAGTTTATTATTATAACACTCCATATTCATTTTTTTTGCTCATTTTTTACATTATATTTAAAAAAAACATTGAAAAAAAAAATAATTAAAAATACATATAAAAAACAGAGGGCCACTGGAGACGGGGTCTACGACCCAAGCCATCAGTGGTCAGGGCCCAAGAGAGAGGAACCTCATATTATAACATTTATAAAAAGATTATTTTGAAATTAAAATTTATTCCGTGTTGGATTTTGGCATCCTAAGTGTGAGCGGCAAGAGATTTTAGTGCGGTTCGATTTCCTCATATCTGACCTACCCTAATGTCCATTATTATCTTACATTATTATGTACAAGTTAATAAGAAGTATTTTTTGTACAGGTCCAAGAAAACCCCGTGCCTGATCTCAAAGCCCCCATCACAAAACCTGGTAAGTGTTTTTATGACTTAAAGTAGTAGTTACTGTTTTAATATGAACTGTGGTCATTACTAAAGAAATATTTCAGGAAATACCAAAGCATATTTAATATTTTTTGGGCTCCTGTAGTTTTGAATAATAAAATTTTAGGCTGTAGGTTTAATGTGGTTCGCCTACCACATAAGTTCGAAATCCTTCTCAAAAAAGGAGATGGTTCTGATGAACGAAAATTCTATAAATAATTGCACATGTTTTTTAAACCGTTGCATAACAATGAACGGGTAGAACGGCGAGATATTTTGACAACACAGGTGACTCGTGATTGAATTGTATCGAAGGCGTGAATTCTAGACATTTTTGAATTCCATATAATGTGACGCAGACGAAATAGCTTAGGTAATCATAAGATGTAATAGAATCACGGTCATCAAATAAGTTTACTATTAACATCGTTAGCGATAGAACATGTTGTAGTGTTGAACAAACAGGCGGGTCCCGAAACTGCCAAACAATAGCTGAAGGAACATTCCTTAAGGATGTAATTAGGAGTCTCGCGAACCGAGTTGTGGATCGCTGAACTTGTACGGAACCTTTGGAATAAATTACTTAAAACATCGCTAAAAGTTGTATTTTAATGTCGCCGCTGAGGTTTGTCTTTTGGCCTATGTAATGGCCTAAATAAGTACTTTGTTATGTTGTAATTATATCGCTGATTTTAAGTCGACTCAAAGTCTAATTAACACTATCACTTAATAAATTAAATACTTTTTAGAATAGTATAAGCAGAAAAGATAATAAACGTACAGGTTAGATATTTTCATTTTATTTTTTGAAAAAGTTGCACTAACAGAGTAAACATCAAATCGAACATAATTAAATCATAATCATCAATTAAAAACATAGTAATTGTCACTCAAATTATAGGTACAAACAGCATGCATAACAACATTTTATGATAAATAAATTGAAAATGATACATTAAAAAAAATTGGAAATTAAAATTTAAATAAAAATATTTAATATGTAACCATAAGTGCAGCCGAAGAGTGGTGTATCTTTATGACAATTAGATTGAAAATTATACATTAAATATAAAAATTAGATTTTTTTTTTTTTTAAATTTAATAAAAAATGTTTAATATGTAACCATATGTGTAGTGATTATTTTTAAATTGCCTTGTAGTCAGATGAGCTAACGGGCTATACTCCTTTGCTTACAATGTCCCGGGATACCTACGACCTACCTTTAAGGACTTTCTTCCAGCCTCGTTTGAGAAAGTACAATCTTTAATCTCTGTATTTTAAGTCTATAAAAACTATAAATAAAGTATCTTCACAGACTGTTAATTAAATTAATTAAACAAAACTTTTTTTTCTCTAACTTAAAAGTCTTCTTTCCACAATATCACGGTTAAAGAATCCGTTGTATTTCTTTAGACGTCCCTAATTGGCTCGATGCGGTACTCTTTACTGAAAAACCGAGTCTCAAACCGCGTAGTCAGCTCTTCAAGATATTCAGACTCTTGCAAACTTTATAAAAAAAAACTAATGATCGCTTTAACGATATAAACAAAACCACTATTTACTGTAAAATCTCTTTATAAAGTCTTATAAAAAGACGAGTACAAGACGATGCTAATATATTTTGAAGAACGGCCTGTCTTTGTCAGGTCATTCCTATGATGTTATATGACGCTTCCAACTTTTTGACCGACTATCCAAAAGCAGAGGTAATCAAGTTGACTATTTAACAAGTAATTTTAGGGCAACGCTTAAAAATTTAGGATTTTAACGGACAAGATTTTCACGATTTGAATGAACCAATTTCAATGATTCTTTTTTGGTTAGTAAGCTAGTTTGTGTTTAAAAATCTCATACAGGCTTGATACAGATCTCACTATTACTGTTTGTGCTATTTTCCAAAAAAAAGTTTGTTAAAAATTGTTTGTATGAAAAATAGATATATGTCTTTTGTTTTGCGTCTTGTGGCTGCTCTCTTAGTGAGGTATAAAAATCTTTACACACGTAAATGTTTATATGCTACGATTAAGCTGAGTGCACACGAGTGGATTAAAGCTGGTGTACACGTATCGCTGGCACGAATCGACTGCCAACGCCACCTGTCGACGATGCGGACAAATAAATTGAGACCGGCGACAAAAACAACGGGAAAAATCCGAACCATTGCGTCTTTATATTTGCACGTATATAAATAAAATCTTATAAGTGAACTAGTTACCAAGGCTTTAACGTTTATTTAAGACTAATTGATCAGCGCAACTTCGTCTGCGTCACAAAGGGAAACAATATATCCTATAGTCTTTCTCGATAACTTTCCAAAGTTGAAAGAATTTTTGAAATCGGACCAGTAGTTTCGGAGCCTACCCGAGATAAACAATCAAATCTTTCCGCTTTAAAATATTACTTTATAAGATATACACTCTTTTTTCGAAGATACAGCTATATTTCAATCGAATTTATTAAAATTCAAGCAAACAAAAACTCCCCAATTCTACTATAGTTGTATAGATAGTTTCTTTCAACTCTGACCGAAGCGCCAATAACCGGCTCGTTCCGGATTACTTCGGTTTAAATTTCAGTAATTTGCTAGTTTTGTTTTTGTATTGGAAGCGTGATACGCACATATATAATAATGTTATTATATTAACTTCGATATACAAAAAAAATGTTGTTATGGCAATTGTAGTACGTTTTTTTTTCTTTCAAATCTGTTGCTAATTTGACTGTGAGCTCAATTAGACAATTATTTATAACTAAAAAAAAAACTTGAGAGGTGACATGGGACACCCGAATAGAACGAAGTTCCTTTCGATTAAAAGATATCTTATTTTTTTTTCCTAACGCAATGCGCGATTAGGAACGTGTTTTAAAAGATTTTGATCACAGCGCCATCTAGCGATAATCATCGAAAACAAATAAGGAACGTGTGTTAAAAAAATTTGATCACAGCGCCATCTAGCGATAATCATCGAAAACAAAAAAGTGTCGTGACAAATTCCGTAACATTTTTTTCCGTCTAGCCCCCTTTCACAACGCGCGATAAGGAACTTCGTTCCAATAATGATAGCTACATTCAAAATCTCTTTTCTTACCATCAATATATTTTCAAAAACAATTTCTAAATACTTTACTCCTTAACAGATAAGAATCATTTTATATTAGAGTTTAATCGACATGTCAACGATACTAGCAACCTCAGGATTGCTCGGATTACGGTCGTTTTTTTTTAAACTGCCTGAAAACCGTCTGCACGTCTTTTTGTGTCTGCGAAGCTCCATTTCTATGCGAGGGAGCTATTACTTTATTAGTTTTTCGTTCTGTTGGTTTTACCTTATTTTAAAGTGGAAAAAGTTTTAAAACTGAATGTAAAATATTGAAATGATTTAGATATATGATAATTTGTTTAACTTGTGTTTTCTTATGTTTTAATAAAGTTGCTATTAATGTCTATAGTAACCTTTTGTGTTTGTGATGAGTATAATAGCTTAATCGATTCTTTCAATTCTTCATCCGATCATTGTGATTCGTTATTAGCTTGACATATCTCTCACAACATACAACAACTTAATCGATATTTTCCAACTAATAGCTTTAATATAAATTCGATACGAGAGCGTTCACGTACACGTTTTCACATCTCACCGCGCTCGGCTCATTCCACAAGATTCATTGATTATACACGAATTGTTTTCCAGCGTTTACGATAGCCTCAATCGTAAAAGTGTTCCTGTTCCTCCCTTCTCCTGGACTCCCCCTATGAATTACGGTGTCGGTTCAACGTTTGTAAATAAATCAGCCTTGGGTCATCGTAGGTGTAACTTTTTAGGGTGTTTTTTTAGGCTATTATGAGATTGAAATGTATAATCTGATTAAGAGTGCGCAAGTTCGATGTTGCAAAGAGGATGTTCTTCAAGTAGTGGACGTATATAGGATATTGATGATGATGATGTATGAATAAAATTGGTGGAATTATTAAAGATTCAAATATCACAAAATACATTCTGACACAACTGGCAGGTGTTGTGACCGTATCTATGACTTCTGGTAACGAAATGAAGGAAACATCGGTCATATAACGTTTAATTTTAATATTAACTACACAACAAATGTCAGTGACGCCATTGATAGGCTTCGAAACAATTAATACGATTTCGCGTTTAATCTAGACGGCTTCGTTAACGAGCCTCAGACAGAAACTTGCGTCTGTTTGAGCTGTTCCCACCAGATTCTCCAGTTACCGATACACAGTATGAAGTTCGACGTACAGATTTCGATTGTGCCGTCTCAAAATTAATTAGTTAATCGATTATCTTGTATCCGAATGGATTATTAGTGAAATCGATTTGTTATTTCGATTGATGTGGGTTTGTCATTGCTAATCTGGTATCTGAGCCTTTCCAAGAACCTTACGAGATTTAGGATCAAGGAACATGTTGATGTGGATAAACTTTGCTAATGGAAATTTCAAGGTTCATCATAATAATATTATAAAGGCGAAAGTTTGTATGTATGTGAACGGGGTGGAGCTCTGGCCGGAGAGCAGTGGACTGTAATTGATGCTAGGACGGCCGGTTCGGGTTACAGCTCCACCTTCTCGATAGCTCTGATGTAGTTGTGTCTGACCGGAGCACGGGACGGTGCCGCCGAGGAGAGCAGGAGCAGGGATTCTTCAAATGAAACGCCTTTTTTCAGTACTGCGGCCTGGCAGGGGTTCGGGGTGCGGGGCGGCAGGGGTTCGGCCTCTTCAAGGCTTTCTTCTTTTCTTCTGTTCTTCTTTTCTTCTGTTCCGGTGAGAGGGAAATCTCGAGAACCTCTGCCGATACGGCGAAACCGGCCCCGTTTTTATAGCCAGATTTCGCCACCCCCACTCCCCGCGCACACCTCACCTCCGCTAGGATTCGCATCTTTATTTGACCATAATAAAAATACCACACAATTAATCATTTATTTTCCTTTTGTACATGTCATTATTTATCTCAATCTACATGTTACATATGTGATCTTATCTCTAACATGCTCACATATGCCCGTAACGGGCCCTCCGATATAAATACGCGGGGCCCCCGTCGCCCTGCGCTCAGTCGCGCTTGGGCCGCCGCGTATGACGTAACTAGTATGCTCGATACATATTTACTTCAATATTTTCTTATTTACTTGATATTATACATTTCTAACGTTTATTCCAATTGGATTTCATATAAACCTTTCTAATAATATTAGTTTTGAGCACGAATTTTACATAATCTTGCTGTAAATTTACTTATAAAATTGACAAACGTTTTTTCTCATTTAAACAAAAACTACATTATATATTTACTATAAATCATCATTATATACTAGAATTAACCTAAGTACACATAAATTAAACTGTTTCAGCCCTGAATCGTGCATGTTTTGTCCCTGGGAGACCTCAATGACTCTAAGTTGGTTTTAAGAACTAAAAATAAGCAAAAAACAATCTAAATTGGTTAAATACAACTAAAAAATATAAAAGGAAGGTCTCCCAGGGTTTTGGCTGCATTCCAGTTGGATTTAGGGCTAAAATTCATCCTATTAGAACCTATGACTATGACGCGTTTGAGCTAAGTGTCCGACCGATCACCCACACGGCCACGTTCTCGTTTCGCTGTTCTCCAATAGGGCGCGTTTTGTGCGTGACACGTGTAAGCGGGGTTTCATGTCCAGACATGATTCGTACATAAGAGTTATTTACTTTCAAGTTAAGTTTGTTATATACAGGATTTTACACGTGTTTGTCTACTATGATCATGTCTGTACACGAAAGCCTGCACCGGGCTCATTCTGTCGTTCACAGTATGGATGTATGTTTGTTACTGTTTCACGTAAAAACTACTGTATAGATTTGAATGAAACTTTACCACAATATAGCTTATACATCAGAATAACACATAGGCTACAATTTTTGAACCCCTTTGTAACTCAGACGAAGTTGCGCGGGTCACTTAGTCTTGAATAATTCTCATCGACAGATTTATTTATACAATAAATAGCCTATTCTCAGTTCAGTGGTTAACTTTTCTTTATGTCTTATTTCGTAAAGTCCCCAATCACTGTTGATTTGGTTTACAATTAATGCAACGATAACTAAGAATCTTTCGATTAAAAAGCAATATCGATGCATGTCTCGCGTCTCGATTACCACTATCTAAGGTCTACATAAAATCGATATTAAATGCACTCGCGTCGTACTTGTTCTTCAGTTCAGTTAACAAACCAGTATTTAGTTTTATGACGTAACTTCGTTTCAAACTCGTCGCTTTTAGGTGCTTTACCGGCCGCTGATTAACTTGAGAATTTTCAATCGTTTCGTCTTTGTTTAGTGGAAGCACTTTGCTGTATTAATTAAAATGTTTAGAATTTGTGATGAAGCTGGTTTTGTGAGTTTTGAACTATTTTTATTTATTTTTTATAGTAGAATAACCTTTTATAGAACTTCATTCATGTTAGTTTTAAAAACAAGCGAAAGACGAACGATCGGGGAAGGCTATAATAGGCTATATTTGTGACGCAGACGCAGTTGCGTGGGTCAACTAGTTTAACTAACAGACGCCTCCAAAGTACATTTAAAAACCTACCATTAGTGCTAAATATTACCTAAGCAAAAGCTTCATAACTTTCAAGTTATTTATACCTCTCGGTATAAAATTTCACAGCTGTCGAGCAGATTTTTATTTAGAGAAACGTTCGAAGACAGCTCCAATAAATAATATATTGGCATAGTTGGAGATAGTTCGTCGAATGGAACTTTTGGATCCGTATTGAAAAGTTGAAGAAAAGCTGCAAATCTGTACTTCCGTTTCCTATTCGATTGCACTCTTTGTAAATCTCCCTGGTTTAATAAATATTTGTGGTTGAAACCATTGGAGTCTACTAAAGAATTGGTTTCAGTATCGTGTTTAGTCTATATTTTCATCTTGTCTACTTCGTGGAACTTTGAACCGTTTTAATTGGCTCATTTTTGGAAACTGACATTTTTTTTTCAATATCGAATACTTGTCACGAAAACAAGTGTTCCCGGGCTGTATGTACCCCTTTTCGGAATCGAAAAAATGACATACCTACCATGTATAAGAAATAAACAAACAATAAACATGAACTTAAAACAAGATAAAAACGAAGACGAAACGTGAAAAATTAAAAAAAAAACATTCTCATGCGTTTCATAAAAATCGTTTTCAATTGAAAAGCGAATAAATCTCGGACGTTATGCGAGTTTAATCACGAAGCGCCATCTATCGATCCCCGGGCGGAGGGGGCGCCCCCACCCCAGGAATACACCCCCATTTGTACTACGCTACTCGGCGCCGTGACTGAGTGTGCTCGTAAGTGCACATGTCGTATTAAATGGACTAAGATATATTTATTTGTCAATGGATATGATGCAAACGATATATATATTGATAGGTTTTGGGAAGATACTGTAGTTTTAAATTTCACTAATGTCGACGTATGCGTACTAGTTAATGACTCGCCTGATGTTAAGTAATTTGACGTTCAAATCAAAAAAAATATTTGAAAAATAATGCAGTAGATAATTATAGAACAATAACTACACAATCATACCTTATAAAAATTAGTGTTATAATACCTACTAATCGTTAACATATATTTTTTCCAAGCGACAACAGAAATAGTAATAGCACAAATAATACTTAAACTTGTTCAATTTTCAAACGAAAATATGACCTATGGAAAGGAAACACGATACATTTTCCAAATATATTCACTCGAGAACAAAAGATATAGAAAACAGGAACTTGCATTAGCTTTATATGTGTTTATGGTTCACCTGGATTGTGGTAAAACGCATTCGGTATTGTCTACTCGAGATATGAGATCCGGGTTAAAGTTTATAACTAAATATTATAATTCATCTCGAGTTTTATGTTAAATAATTTGAAATTTAAATCAAATGATTGCTATAAAAACACAGTAACAAAAAGTAATAGAATATGTTGCCGTATTCAGAAATAGATCTCATTACTTTATGGTAAGAGCATTATATTAATGGATGAATATATCGTTAACAAATAAATAAATATACCAGTCACAATTTGTTTATGATATTACTTGAGCCCGATGGTAACCAGAATTGCAAACAAAAAGCAAAGGAAACATTATCGAATTGTATGGTAGTACATATTTAATATTCGTGTTTGAATATAAACAACACTATACTAATCTTTTATAGGGGCCATTCTCTATCTCCCATTTGCAACATCTAAGTACACTTCGTCATCACTCGGCTTACTTTTAAAACTATAGAATACCTGTCTCCACATCAGAATATTAAAATATCGATGCTATATAAACAGGAATCCTTACAAACGGCCCTGTCAAACACAGGATCGAACGCAGCGAGAACAATCGAGTACATACAACACCGGGCGTAACCGGGGGTCGTTCGTATCTATTAAAATGCACCACGTGTGCTCTGCCCCCGGCACTTCCTCGGGACATAGCTTACGCAATATGTCACTATCTTGTACCACCTTATGGGGCTGGATCTGGTTTCAAAACAATGATATACGCCTTGTTAGATGATTGAGAGTGGACTAAAATCCAGTAGTGTTAGTTACGATTGTATAAATGTTTAATTACTCAAAAAAATAGGGATAGAAAAAGTGTATTTCTGTTGTTATTAACATAAAAGAGTATATGTATGGCGTTTACGAACTGGACACCATTGCTCGTACGTTAAATAAATAAATAAAAAATATTCGACCTACAACTACACACTATTTGAAGAAATCATACAAGAAATCTAAAGAATTCGTTTTAACTAATGAAATAAAAGGTATTATTGAAGTCCATATACTTTTATTAAGGCTACTGGACTCCTAACATTTGAAACGAGGACCTAAACCTGAGCTTTAAACTGGCTCAAAGACTCGGCTTAGTGTTCATTTACTTTGTTTTTCATGAGAGATTAATCTAACAGAGTGTGATAACATTTTCATAAGTTATTTATTTCATGTTAACTGACTGGCTTAGTACCTTTTCTGCGTTGTAAAAGGAGGTTTGTATAGCAAAAAAAGTTAAAACCGCATCAAAATTCGTTGCATATTTGAAATAAAGCACAGGACAAGGTAACGGTTTACAATTTGGTTTTATACTATACGTATTGATTCGTTGAAAGTTGATTTAAAATGAAAAAATATAGTATGACTGGAATTTTTGAAACAGATTATTTTGCGGCACTGTAAAAACCTAGTATTAAATGTAAATTTTCCAAGTAATCAATAAAACTGGTTAGTAGCGCATTAGTCATCGGATTGCGATTAGATTTTTTGGGAATTGCACACTTTTTGTCGCACGTTATTTCAGTAATCGTTTTCCGATGGACGTAGCGCCGCGTTGATAATTAAAATGTAACATTAATTAACTGATACAGTCATCGGTTTTAGTACAAACACCGGGTTTTCCTCTAAGTTTCTATAAAAATATATTCGAATTGCAGTTTAGTGAAATAAGTTATCTTGCGGATAATTTTGAATTGAAAGTTGAACACCTGAGAAAATTTTCAATTACCAATAAAATTCAGCAAACAATTTCGTATCGCTTCCCCTTGTTCAAATCTCAATGTTCCCAATATGAAAAAGCATTCGAGTTGGCGTGAACGCTCTTCGTCCTCAATCTTGTGTACTTAAGGTTCAAAAGGACCCAAGTTTATAAAGCTCCAATAAACAATTTCCACTCTATTGTCTACGTCCTAAAATTGACTTTCGACTATCAATTCACTTACCACAGTTCCTAAAAGACGCGTCGGAATTATAAAAAAAAACGAATGTGTACCGTATTTCGTTGGTGATAAGTTTTATTTTAAGTGGTGTATTTTCCGAACAGACACCGGATAAAATGATGGCGCCTGAAGCAAGGCGCTTTCCGCTTTCCGATGGAGACAATTTTTTTTGGTTGTTTAAATTCATCGTTAGATCTCTTTTCTGGCTCCTTGCTTCCCCGTTCAAACAATAGACTTTATAAAGTCCATTAACTCGTGACAGGAGATGTAAGTTGATATTCAGAATGGCAGAAATATATAGCGCAGTTTTTAACGTTCTGAAATCGTTTAAATGTTTGATCGAAGTTGCGATTAGATACCGTTTTCCACGTGATTTATTGCTTGTTAATTTAGCTCCATGAATCCCCGCGATCGACTTTGTTTCAACTTTTTAACAGGCTTTTGGGTTAGACCCTTATTCAAATTCTCAGGTCGCGGATATTTAAACAAGTTTGTTAGTTATTCAAAACTTGCTCTTTTAAGATGAGTGCTTTTCCCACGATCATCTTTAATATCAAGTGTATTAAATTATATTTCTTTGTCAGGATAACAATCGTAGATTCCGTTTCAATTTGACCTTGCGATGCTCCCCCTCTAAATATCAGACGAAGGGTGCAAGGTGAACATTAGAATAATGAACTGGATTGTGTTAGCTACCGAACTTATTTTAGCAGAATATAAACAAATAACGTCTGAATTTATTCGTATATAAGACAATATAAAGGGGAACATATTATGCGACCGATTAAAGTTCAACGTTAATTTGTGGAGTCTTTCTTGGAAGTAACGGTTATCTCGTTTAGCAGGGTTCGGGAGAGGGTCACCGCCAACGTGGCTAACTTAGATATGCATATGAATTAGAGGCCGTAAGCTTCGTTTTGGACGAGTATTTAATTTTCCGGCGTGATATTAATTTTGGGGCAGTGTTCGTAGCGTGTGTTAGGAGACCCCCCTCTATTCTCCACCCATCGTTGTTCCGTATTGCAGTGTTGAGGTTGTTATTAACTTGGATCAGTGCAGTTTATTGGAGAATTCGTTTTTCGTTTTCATATACTACAAAATTTATCATAGTACCTATACAAGACTGTAAAGTTTGATGACGAAAATAAAACTGTAAAAGTCATGTCGTTCCAAAATAATATCCTATCTTAACTAAACATATTTAAAAGCTCTGTAGTATAAACAAACAAACATACTATCACCATCAAGATAGAAGTAGCAACTCTATCCAAACAATATAATAATACGGATTAGGAACATTACCCAACGATTCACATAATATATGAACCATATTTTGTTTTTATCAATGACAATATTACATTGTGTGCGATATAAATAATTTTGATCACCAATAAATTTTAAGTTATGCGCAACTGCGACATATTTTCGCTTCGAGATTGTCGACCGGTTGTTAAACTCATTCAGCCTGATTTACGTCTATTGACGCAGATAATAGTTCAACAAGATAACAAGAGGTCGCTAAATTGTTGAAAGTAGTGCAATCCTAATCAATTTTCAATATTAGTTTGTATACTTTTAGGAATATTAAAAAACATTTCCATGCATCAAATCTATTTGTAAACTATGTTATTTGGCACTGCTGTCGCATAGACATACGCTAGATTTTTTTATTCTTTATTGTTAAATTCAAGAATCTTAAAAAGGAATCTTTCGTCAAAAAAAAAAATCAGAATCATCAAAATTTCCAAAATGCTTCTTCTAAGTCAAAGTTATCATTCATACTACATATCTCGTTTCTTTGTCTAATTATTATTATCATCATCATCAGCCTATAGACGTCCACTACTAGACATAGGCCTCCCCCAAATCTCACCACATCGACCGGTCCCCCATTATTATTATCATATTTACACAATTCACTTCAGTTCTTTCGAACCACCGAAAATAAAAACGAACCTTCCCACAAAAAGCGTATTCATTACCCAACCATAATTATTTCCGTCCACAAAGGTATATATACCGATGAAGGAATTGCGCGCTACTAACTTGGCTATAAGGCTGCTATTGAAACAAGGCGCCCTTGTTCCTAAGGGCTCACCGATCTTTTGTTCCTTGAAAATATTTCGCCATAAAACTGTCTCATTCACTTTGAGGCTTCGTTTTTAACAAAAGACGACTCTTAATTGTGTAACGGTGACCGTCGGGGCATTATACAACATTTGTTTACGTGATTCTGTTATTTTTGGTTGTAACTTTATGTTTTTACAATTAAATAGTATCTTTACTTCATCATTATCAGTGTTTAGACCTACACTACTGGTTTTAATTTCGCTTCCAAGTACTTAACTTTACTTAACTCTTAAGTCTTGTGGAACCGTAGTAAAAGAGTACTTTATTAAAATTTATCAAACTAGCAGGAAAGTTCTGCATTTCTAATAGACTTTCTAAGTTCGTTCTAAATCGAACAAAATCTTTAAAAATCAGTCGTTTCATGTTTTCTTTAGCTTTTATAGTTTATTCCTATTTTCATCCTTTCTGTCTAGGTTCTTTATACCACATTGTTCAGCATTATAAAAAATCTGCATTCAATTTCAAATTAATAGTTTCAAAGTCCGAAACTTATATATTATCCGACCGTGTTAAATATTTATTATAATATTAAGTCGTCATTAAAGTGATTAACATATGATTTATTCTTCACTTAAGTTGGAACATAACACTGAGTAGTGAATACATTAATTTTACGTATATTCATTATATTTTAATGATGAATTTTTATTATGATGTAATCATTTCCTCGTTTTATAATTCTTTCTATTTGTTGAATGTGATTATTACTTTTACAGTTCGGCTTTAAACTATTGGATGGTTAACGATGCTTAATTATATGTACATCTCTATTTAAGAACATGCATATTTTTCTATTTAAGTTATCTCTATTAAAGCAAGGCATCTCTAGATTTTTCAGAATTAATGGCATATTCTCATGTTTTCCAAGATAAAATCTTCTGAACTAGCTACTAAGAAAGTACTCGGTACAAGTTCTCAAACATACTCGACAAATTCAATTTCCTAATGTTCTCATTCGTAGAATTTGCCTTGAAAGTCATAAACGTATATTATATCTTTCTTTGAATCAAATTTTTGTGTAGTTTTAACAAGTCTGGGAGATTGCAGACAGTGATAATACTGTGAGTTCTGTTTTGCTGCTATAGTCACTCTTTGAGCACAGTTCCCACTATATAATCTGAAATATTTTGAAAGGGCTTAAATCCTATTCTGCATATTGCAGGTTGCCTTGTAATGTTTTTTTTCACTCTTTTAACCAGCGGCGTTGCTTAAGGCATGTGCTTAATGCGACTCTTTAAAATCTTTAGATATTATTGAAAAAGGATCAAAACAGATCTATCTGTCCCTTGGTCTATCACAAAATTGGATTGTTATACTCAGCGCATAATCGGGCAGTCTATAGCCACTTGAAAACAATTGTGTTTACTCCATTCTCCAGGTCTCTAATGAACTCGCTTCAAGTCCTGAGACCAACTGACGGAAATATTCAAGGAATATGCAAATTGTTCCAGAAACTTCCAGCTGATGTCTCAACTTAGACAACGTTGTACGCGTTATTCTATAATTATATCCAAGCTGTGTTAGAGACTGGACTTTTGTGTTTATTTAACAGTAGTTGTTTTTGTTTTTTATGATGCCTCTGATTATAGAAAAGCTGGAATACTTGTCTCATTTGTTATAACGTTGGATATAGTAACTGTATTATTTTCTACGTTATCTGGAGTTAATCGACAATATAATGAAATATTATTTTTCTCGCAATCATTTTTTGGTAATTCTCTAAGATGTTCGAAATTTAAACCCCTAATATTTTAAAGTATCTTTTAAAATGTCTTCACCTAAGCATTCAAATCAGATACATCAAGTATAAAATAAATGTCTTTGTGGATTGTTCTAGAATGAAGTCTAGATATTTCTAAAATCCTTTTATAGATAGATGAACGTTTTATTTGAATGCCATTCAACAGTCCAGACACTGATCCTTTTTATCCTGCGACGAATTTATGATCAAATTCAATGATTCAGTATTCATTTTATCTTTGCCCTTACTTTGAAATAGTTGATGTCAATATGTCTGCGATTTGAGTAGGTACTTAAGTACTGTCATTTGATTTTGTTTTACAGTTTTTCAGCAGATTACTTTTTGGAATCCCTTGTTGCTTGTTGAATTGAAATGAAAAAAAAGTTGAATGTTATTTTTGAAAATTTATAATCAGAAATTTAATGTATTTGCACTTGCATATTATACGTTACTGTACCTTCATGGTATAAGCCTTTGGTCATAAGAAGCCTTTTAACCCTTAAATGCATGGTTTTTTTATTGCGGCCTGGAAAAAATGTTTCCTGGTAGGTATTAAATATATATAAAAATTTCAAAAAAAAAAGTAGATTTGCTGCCGAAACTTGCATAATTTCTTTTTTGACACTCAATATATTTATTATCTATGGTCGTCAAAGTGCATTCGGAAACACATACCACACGACTTCAATAAAATAACGTGAAACGTAGTATGTACCTATACATTTGGCAACAAGATGCATTTAAGGGTTAATGATTTTTATTCCTCTCCTTTCCAAAATGATGTTATTAAAAATGTACAACAAGTGATTGCAATCGTAAATAGCATCTTCGATTTCCTCGTGGTTTACTTACAGTTGCGTGTTGTGAGCTAAGTACGGAAATAGCACATGTCTGTACCGTACAAGTACATGCCGACGCTAATGGTATGCGTTAACAAATCTATGACACACGATTTACCACACAGAAGTTTAAACTTATCCAATCGACTGGGAACTGACTAAAATTGGCTTATGTCTAATAGTTCCATCTATTTCTTCCCTTTTGACAGCTACAGACGAGTAGCTATATAGCACAGTTTGAGAAACAGCATTGATACTTGCACTAGGATTAACAAATCTGACGATCCATTAATTTTTCATGTATATTTCTTCTTTTACACTCTCCGCGGTTAAAATCATTCTATTATATATGTGTAATTGTGAGGTCGTTATCGTGATTTGCATATAACTTAATTTCTGTATAATTCTTCTGTGTTTATGAGCTATCCTTTTACAATCTGATATTTATAACTAGCGTCTTTAGCGATTCGAAGAGCGACTCCAGTTGTTTCGTTAATGTTTTAGTATCTGGTTGTTTTGTATGCGACGCTGTGTCCGTTCGTCGCCGGTTCGTATTGATTCAAGGACGACTTAGCGGAAAGTTAACAACTTAGGTACCTATGTTTGTGAGTACGTCGACTGTATTTAAAATTGTTATTATTTCATTGACGGCAAGGTTCTTGGGCAGCTAATACTCTACATATCATATTCTCATTAAGCAGACTCCACGTTTAAACCTTTTCTGTCGCAATCTACCATATAAAGATATATTTCCATATGTGAACACATTTAAACGATTACGCAAATGTTACAAAGTCAACATCCAACACAACGCAGCAATAACAAATATTTCCGGAATGCCGCCGGGAAAACTTATTTGCTTAATTGCGTATGTCCATCTTATTCTAACGCTTATGCACATAATGCAGTGTGTGACGCGCGACCGAAAGAGTCGCGGACGTCGCGGTCAGTACACTCGTGCGTGTCGTCGAGCTTCGACGTATCGACGCCGCGTCTGTAGTACAAACTACATCGTGCACACGTGCGACTCGCGTACCAAAATAAACGCGGCGCGTGCCGGTCAGAGTCGCGACTCCATCGGAAGCCTTACAATTTTCTCGAGCAATTCATTAACCATCTACGATTAGTTTCTTTCGAGAATCATCATCGGGGTGTTAATATTGTGCGAATAAGATGCACGAATCGATCCCCCTGGCGTTCGATGTAGTTATAATAGCGAGGGGGAGGATCGTGCACCCGCTCACGTACTCCGTACATGCACTTAGCCGATACCAATTGGGTCATTCCCACGCGGAAGTTTCATATTCCCCGAAATATTAATGAATTTTCCGATTCACTGAGGAGAGTTCTTTGTTGATTTTCCACCCTTTCGGTTCGATTCGTTGTTGAGGTTTAATTTCAAACTTTTAATTGCATCGAAACATTCAACAATTACGAAGTTGAATTTGTTTTTAAGTTATGATGCTAACTTAAAGCCCATTTGTCTGTTGAAGATTACAATTTTATGATCGGCACATAAAATCTCTCAAGCATGTTGAATGTTGTAAATCAATGGTTAAAAACATTAAATTAATTTACTATTTCCAAATATAGTTAATATTATTCTGTGTCGTCATTGTGTACGCGTTGTAATACAGTTGGAGGGGAAGTAGGGAGTCTATTGTCACCACCTGTCGGTCGGATGGTTGTTCGAAGACGGACGCAGTAGCAAGCCGTGCGTCTTCACAACATCTGCCGGTTCGCGCCATCCTTTTACACGTGCTTCAAATACGTTATCCTAAATAATTTGAAAATAGATAAACAATCATCTACTGAATTTATCCTAACATAGATAATACATTCTATCATGAATTTGAAGGTCAAAAACATGTGTTTATTTTTAAAATGGTGATCTATGAATGCGCCGTTTAAATGTGAATAAAACATAAGTGTTTAGAGTGAATATGTGACAAGTGCAAACGAAAATGCTCGGATTGATGACTTCGGATTTTGGTTACCAGAATCGATTGACTCTCATTCAGCAGTTGATCGATTGCGGCGATGTGTTGCTCGGAAAAGAGTATACTGGTATGTTTATTTACAATCATATTTACAATGCATAATGCTGAATACGCACAAAAACAAATGAGTTGTTAGGGAATGGGAATTTGGCTAATGAATATTTTTCTAGCACAGATCTAGAATAATATAAATGCTATAATTATTATCAAGGGGTATAATTTGTAAGTTTGTGAAGATGTCAGGGGTAATTTCTGAATATACAACCGAATTTATAATTAATTCATTTGTCATCAGAAATTTATGTTTTTTCTTGATTTTTGGAACAACATCTAGCTTGGAAATACCATATTCTAATATTAAAACAACTAACAATAAAATTATATGAATACTTAGAAATATATTTCTAATAACATATAACAGGAAAACGTTCAATTATTACGAAAGATACTTGCTAGTTTAACCCTTTGATATCGACGTAATGCATTCTTGATAATATATTTAGCATAACATATTCTCGTCTTGAATGAGATGTTGTGACGCATTCCTGATTTCCTACAATCTTTGTTGTTATCAATTAAGGTCTTAGTATCGTAACTAGTTCACAATATGTACTTTGTACATTTAACTTTGTTGGATTTAAATTATTGAACACAGGAGCATGTTTTCTTCTTTTTGAATGACATTACTAACTTCATATTCTGCTCTACTAGATGTATCTTTAACATTGTCGATTAATGTAAATTTGTCAATATTATTTTAACCCTGTTACTGCTTAACAACTCCCTTTGATTTGACAATGACGCTGAAGACAATGGACATAAGAAATAATAAAGAGTATACGATTAATCAGCCGTTATTGTTGAGGAACCTTCGAGACACGAAGTTCCTTGAGCAACAGCTGCTTTCTATTAAAAAGGTCGTATCGGAAGTTGGTAAAAAATGATTGTGTGTGGCGTTTTATGGGTTAATAAGAGAAAGATTCAGGAGGTGTTGTTTAATACAAGTATTTTTAGTGTCAAATATACACATGAGCTTACTATTTAAGACTTGACTGTTGCTCTTAAACCTCTACTATATCTAGGAACACTGCAAGGTCGCTATCTTCAACATACTCATAAGGACTCTTTTTTACAAGCTTTATATTAACTTGCACTGGATGTACTTACTGCGTTGATCTGATGATGGATTAAGAAGGTGGTCATAGGAACTCTTGTGCTAAACAAGATAGACTCGTCGGGTTTAGGCTCATTTTACTCTACTGCTACATGATATCCAGGATCTTAAAAGCTTGAATTTAAAAAGTTTTCTTTATAATAAATTTGTTTCTTCAAGTACTTATCTTCGTGATTAGAAGTAGATATTTCATTAATGCTCCATACTTTGGAGCGTCGACTTAAAGTATTACATTGTGTTTGTTTGTGGAGCCCACCAGTATTTACAAAAGGCTACAAAGCTGAAGCGGCGGTGAATTGTGTAAAGGGGGCTAATTTTAGACAGGCAGGAATTGTTCGACAATTTTGTGAAGGATCGATATTTATAGGAAAACTTCATAATACTCCTTAGGATAAATAGTTCTTAATTCTTAGTTCTTAATACATTCGGCGTCGAGGTGGAGTTCATCCCTACTATATGGAACCACCGCGGTCATCCACGGTTCGTTTCAGGAACACCTTTTTGCCACGCACCATCCGGCTATGGAATGAACTCCCCTCCTCGGTATTCCCTGAGCGCTATCACTTGTCCTTCTTCAAACGAGGCTTGAGGAGGGTCCTTAAAGTTAGGTCGTAGGTAGCGACCCCTCAGTGTCCCCTGACATTGCAGAGGTTCATGAGCGACGGTAACCACTTACTATCAGGTGGGCCGTTAGCTCGTCAACTTACATGGCAATAAAAAAAAAAGGTGTCAGTTTGGTTTTTAAGGGCAATATGCGAAAAATTTAATGGGCAAACCGCTGAAACTGGTCTCTACTTAATATGAAGTAGTTTTTTTTTAATCGTGAAACTAAGAATAATAGAGAACAATAGAATTTACATTTTCACACGTTTATTCTAAAGATCCGACATTTATTTTAATGAATTTCATTTTATATTCCTTAGAGTTAATTCTCAATCGTCTCGGTCCTCAGATCCGATTTTATACTAGTAAAATCTTCTTCCTGCCTTAAATATATTTTTACAAAATGTATGAGATTTATGATTACAACGATAATTATGAAGCCGAAATACTCGTAAAATGCTAAAAATAGATTTGATGGTAACACCGCTAATCCTACATATATTTATATTTCTTATTATGAAGAAAAGTTACGGTTATTGTTATCTACATTTTATTTATATTCTCTGTTACTATGGTAAGTACTTGTTTCAATATAGTTAAACTAAGATATGTTTTGGAATATTTAAATTTTGTTTATCTTTATTTTTATTTCTTTATAAATTTGAATGTAGATTTAAAACAATAGTTATAGTATATTTAATAAAGTAACTGTTAAAGGGACGTTCTAGTCGGTGACATAGAATTTTTACATCAAAAATATTTTTATTTATTTATTGTACAAAAACTCATAACATCATTACAGTAAAAACCAAGAAGACGTTATGAGTACATAGACATTAAATTAAATATTACATTACCATAAAAATAATCTAAAATTTCCATTAAAACATTAAATTTCACAAATGATAGGTGTATAAAATAAATTCTATATTCTCAAAAGGCACTACTAAATACTTATAAAAACTTTTAAAAATGTAGTTTCTTCATCATTTTTGGCATAATATATTGTTTAACACCTTTCCTCGCAATATCTATAGCTAAAAACAGACAATTCTACATTAAAATAAACAGTAAACGTGCATAAATTATAATTATTATTAATCTGCACCTGTTATAATACGCCACGTGCCTCGCCCCGCTCCGTAGAACCTACCGCAACAGGTTTATATCGATGCTAAATTATAATATATTTGATGCACTAGCTTTATATAACTTTCTTTCAAAGAGTTTTAAGAGGTCGTAGGTTCTATGTTCGCATTACAGGAGTTAATGAGTGATAGTAACCACTTACCCTCACTTGTCCTTCTTCAAACGAGGCTTGAGGAAGGTCCTTAAAGTAAAGTCGTAGGTGGCGATTCTTCAGTGTCTCCTGATATTGCAAAGGTCCATGAGCGACGGTAACCACTTACGATCGAGTTGCCCGTTGGCTCTGCGGCGTCTGTCTACATAGCTAAAAAAAATAAATAAAGAAAAGTAGGGTCGTAGGCTCACCTCGTATTTGAAATTGAGCTAGAGTACTGAGTCTGTACTGAAGAAATAGAAGAAAGAAGTATTTTCTGTTTTTTGGAGCTGTAAGTGAAAATCTAATGATTGATAGCTTTTAGTCTATACTAAGACGTTCTATATTATTTTATTAATTTTCACATGGAAGATTAATTGCCGTAGTTATGGTTTTGTAACAAACTTTTTTCGTCAAAAAACGACTTCATAAGGTAAAATCTGCAAAATAATTTGAAAAACTAGGCAACCGTCCTACATATTTAGGCTATAACTAATCTATTAATAGGTATTTACACTTAAAAGTCCCCAAATAGATCCTCATACACTATTTCACAAGACTACAATAAAATAGACGATAATTATTTTATTGCTCAAGTAAAATTTAAATATTTTGCATACATATAAACCGAGTATGTGACAAAGCGTAACATTGTTGTATGCACAAATACCAATTGATTTCAACCCTTACTGCGTTGAACTTAGAATAGAATTTTAAATAACATATTATGATATGTGGTACATGTCGATGTTATCTCTAGTTATTTATTGTCGTATTGTTTCGAGTCTCGGAAATTGAACTTTAATCAAAATAGTATTCGGTCTATTTTGTCTTTTTCTTTGTCTTGGAGTAATGGAAATTAACTGTTGGTTTCGTTCTTACTTTAATATGTAAATGCGAAAGTAACTTCCACGTTGCCGAGTTTCTGTCAAATAACACTAGCTAATTAAGAGATATATAACTTTAATTTGTTTAATTAATGTATTAAAAGTGTAAAACAATTTCCAGAATCGTCTTTAGAATTTGAGAGACTTTACTAAAAGACTAAGAAGAAATAAACAGATCTATTTTTCAAACCTAATTAATAAAATGTGTATTAATTAAAATCATTGATTTATTACTTTGTAAAGGAGATGCATCACCGGTTTCATGTTGACTCAACTTAGATTCATTGATAGCAATTCAGTTAACGAAGTAGGGAAAAATTGACATTAAATAATAGAAAACTTGAGAGGTGTCATGGGACACCCGAATAGAACGAAGTTCCTTACGATTAAAAGATATCTTATATAAAATATTTTCTGTCGTAACGCGCGATAAGGAACGTGTTTTAAAATATTTTGATCACAGCGCCATCAAGCGATAATCATCTAAAACAAAAAGTGTCGTGACAACTTTTCGTAAGATTTTTTTCTGTCTAGCCCCCTTTCACAACGCGCGATAAGGAACTTCGTTCCAATAATCAAAGTCATCTATTTTATCATTTTAATTTATTCTGGTTTTTCTTTTATCTTTTTAACCAGTTCGCTACTTTTACGTTGTCTTTAGCTACATATGTACCTACTGTTATAAATTAAGAAATTTATGAAATAATAATTTTAAATTAACTTCTAAGTTCAAGATATTCTTGTAAATGTAACAGTAATTTGTCTTCTATGAGAAAGTAGTTTTACATCCTAATTTAAAAAAAAACCTGTTTATGTTTGTATGATTTTGTAAACAATTATTTACGGTAAACTATTTAATGTTTGGATAGTAACATCTTTTGTTTACGCAAGTGACGACAAAGTATTATGTTGTTTTTTTTTTGTTAAAGTGATTTATAAAAGGACCCAAGGATAGAGATTGTGCAGTAGGTTCTTTCAAAAGATTTGTGTTAATTTGTGTACGCAGAATTGATTCGTCACAGAATTCAGTTGTAACTATCTTTGTTGTAAACTTATACATTATACGTGATGTTCTGCACTTCGTCTGCGTTACGGAATATCGTTTTTTTCTCAAAAGTTACCTTAGTATTTTAGCTATTTGCTAGTGAACGTCCTGTGTAAATTCAAGTAAATTGGTCTAGTACTTTTAAAGATAACAGAAAAATACAAACAGATATACCTTCCAATTTTATTTTATAAACTATTGATAATCTCTAAACGAGCTGACTGAAACTGTGTTAATAAATTTATCTCTGTACTAGCTGACTCGCGCAACTTCGTCTGCGCCGAAAAAAAAAATTAGGGGTGGACTACCCCTAACATTTAGGGGATGAAAAATAGATGTTGGCCGATTCTCATAGATACCGGATAAGCACAAAAAAATTCATCAAAATCGGTCGAGCCGTTTCGGAGGAGTTCAAGTTCGAACACCGTGACACGAGAATTTTATATATTAGACTATAAAACTACTTAATCGTTTTTTTAAATAGCAACATATACTCCACCATATATATAAGTGTATGTACCTTAACAAGTACAGTAAACCTTTTAATCTTCAGAATAGGTGATTTCTCACATGTCGGATACCACATACCAGAGCGGACGGTCACCGTTACCGCGTCACGCGTCACGTCATTTGTCACGCATGAACTTACCATTGTGCGGTTGGTAATGTCAAGTAAATCGTTCGCGTAATGAACTAGGATGACACAAGCATAGTTTACTAAACAGAGGTAATATAAGTATTAAAATTGTGAAACGAATTATTGTCTCTTGTACTAGTGGCGGCTTGTGGCAGTGGCGTGCGTTTGGTAGAAGACAATATGCATTGCATACTCTAGGTTATCAAATTCGATTAAAATATTGAAAAAAATCGTATGATTTGGTGTTCATCGATACATATTTGATGTTAGTAATTATTTGTATGTATTTAGGTAAAAAATGTAACCAAATTATATTAGGATGTAAATTTGTAACAAAATGAGTGAAATATTAATTTCTCCGTAGGTACTTAGTAAACAAATCTGCTGATTTATGTATTTTTTACATACATAGTACATACATACAATATGTTTCATTAATATTTGTCTTTAGCCATATACCTACGTGTTTGAAATAATATGGTATTTTACGTCGGTAAGAGATTCGACAAAGGGATTATACTAATATTCGTTTCGCAAAAAAATATGGTAAAGAAGCCAAAATAAAACTTCCTATTTAGAGTCTAACGCGATTTGTAAGTAGATTTACTTCTGCAAAGTCATAATTTTGTGACGAAGATGACACAAGCTCGGTCATTTGTCTGTTACTTAAGAAATTCTCGATAATTTATGGGAATGTTTATATTCACACGCATGTCAAGCTTAGGATTTTAGTAATATTTGGGTGTTTTAACTCTCGAGTTGATATGTGCTATAGTTATGTTCAAAAGTGTGGTTTAAAGTGATGATCGCCCACGAATTGAAAACATGTTTTTGCAAAACAAAACAATTATCTCCTACGATATAATGATTAGACTTTGATCACTTTTGTATGATGTTATTGTGTAATTTGTAAAAAAATGTTTATTTTTAGAAACAAGTGTTGTTTCTTATAAAGCAGTAATGATCTGTTGGTGAACCTAATAAATAAAAAAAAATCCATTTTAATTGCATTTATAATAATAGCCCAAAACTCACCAGGATGATCTTTAAAACAAAGAATCATCGAAATCAGTTTACCCTAAATGCAGTTATGCAAGGTTAAAAAAATGATTACTTTTTTGGGAAATCGGTTATAAAACCAAACTTAATGAAACATTTAGTGAACCTTAAAAAATTGTATGTATGTAAACGCGTCCTTACATATGTGGGTGGGCTGGTCACACACGATTTTAACACATCGTCCGACCGAACGCAACTCGTACTTAGGAAATGTACACGACTTTTTAATGTATCGATACTAATAACGTTACTTACTGTAGTGATAATGGAATGGATTTTCCTTTCGTTAGTTGTTTGTAAGTAATGATTACATGAGTGTTTAATTAGTGCGTTGAGATGTTACATAACAATGTATTTTGGTGTTGGTCCATGGTCGATATGTAAATTTAAATTTGTGAGTTAAAACTTCACAAATTATATTATACAGAGTGTTTTACAAGCGCTCCCGAAAATTACGTTTCAGGAAAAAAAAAATGATCTCAACAAATCGATGAATTTGTTCATCTTTTCTTGACAGGTGTTTACCAGAATATTAAGCGTTTTATTTTTATATTAAAAACTATTAACCAACGTGACGATAAGAAGTTACTGTGGACAACAGAACAACACTTATGGACAACAATATCATAACGTAGTCATTACCTACTGATTTGTACAAAGATGTGGAACGCAAGCACACAAGTAGTTTTATTTTTTCACCTCTATTAAGAGCAAAATTCCTTTGCCGAATGTTTTGAATTTAAACGTAAAATTTGCGGTTTCATGTCGTCTGAAATCCTATTAGAGTAGGATTATATGCGGTGTTCGTATTTTCATCAAACGGAATAAATCCGCAAGAACTCGACGATTTTGTTTCGTCTGCTGATGTGGTGTGTACTGAAAAGGATACACGGTTGAATATGTTTAAATTTAACCCTTAAATGGACGATTTTTGTTTCACGTTTTAAAAAATATACTTGTGTAATGGACATGTATTACTGTCTACGAAAAATGAGTAAAAAAACTAGACATAAATTTACTATTATTTTTTTTTAAAGTACATAATTCGTTCAGAAATAAGAACTAGTTGTCAAAATTAACAAAAAAAAGAAGGTTAATTTTATCGGTGATGTTCAGTATGCTGTTTAAGAACAACTTTGTCCATTCAAAGATTAAGGTAAATAATGATAGAGAATTAAGGTAACAGTATATTTAAAAATAACTTCGACTTGATGATTTTCTCTGCGTCATAAAGATCAATATTTTTTTCCATTGAAAGCAATAGACTTCGTTTTCTTTCTATATTATGCACGTAGTGTAAAATAAACTGCATCAATCATCAGCTTAATACTATATACTACAATGTACAATCAATGATTATCTTAAGATTGAATTTTAAAATCCATTCAAGTAAGACTTATACCACACCTAAAAATAAGTTATCATTTAACCACCCATCGTTGTCAAAATTATTTCCGATTATGTACTCAAATGCTGCACATACATCTTAAGATATAGTAAGGTTTATCTGTAGTTTGGATATCTGTAAGAGTCTGGATCGAGTCACCGCTGAGTCGAGACGATGAACTCAGTCGCTGGACCTGGGTCGTGACCTGGGAATCCGAGTGCGTGGCCCTAGACAAATACAATTTGATAACTGATTTACTTTGTACAGAAAACGTCAAGGATTTCATTGGAATGATTGTAAGGCAAGCGTTATCAAGTTTGGACTTTTTAGTGATGAATTTGACGGTTGAACCCTCGTCTAGAGTATTTTGGGTTTTTGGCGTGATTTAAACAATATTTCATATTTTGATTATGGATATATTGACATTTTCACACCAATGAATATAAAGCGTAGTTGCGTATTTTATTTGTGGATGTGATAGTTGGTACGTTGAAGTAAATTCATTCATAAATTTCATTTAAGAGTAAAGAGGTCAAAAACTTTAGAAATTAGTTGGGAGGTTGAGTGGACCCATAAAATCGTTTAAAGTTGTAGTAAAATCGATTGAAATTATTCCGTTTCAAAGCAACAGGTGTTATTTCAAAAAGTGTTAGGGATGTTACCGGATATACAAAAAAAAACTATAATTCAACGCAGGTGAATTCAGACAGGTTTCCTTTCTTTTGCTTACAATTAAATCGCATACACTTATAAATGTAATAATGTATCAATTGATTATTCGTAGTACAATTTAAGTGGGATGTGTCTAGGACAGTGACCGAGGACAACCCTAAGGGTGAAAGGCCCTCAATAATTACATAATACGAGCTTATAGTCTGACTGGAGGCTATTTTAAACTATAACAATTATATTTTTGTCACTTTTCATTAATAAATTATATGATTCTGCTTGTTTTAAATAGCGTTACTGAGGTTAGGAGTAATTGTATGAGGAAATTCGCTGAAGAGAATAACAAAAAAATCCGAATGACTTCCAAAAGTAGATCGAATTTAATTAAAGCTTATTGAGTTTAGTCTGGGTGAACCGATTTTGATGACTTTTTTACAAACTCCAGCTTTACTATAGTATAGATGGTTTAGTACGGCTACAGGACCAGTTAACCGTAGCCTTGGTAATCGACAGCTGTCTGTATACTGTCCACCGGATGTCCTCTACGGCACTCAATAATTCGTGGAGCCGGCCACGAGCGATACTTAAAGGACGTGTATTGAATTATTTTATATAAACTTTTATATAATGTATTGTTGAGAAAACAAAGGTTTTTTGTAATATAAAGTTATTACAGAAATAATGACGAGTGCAACTTTTAAGATCATGTAGAAATTACGTGATATACATCTTTAAAAAATGAATTTCTGTTCGTTAGTCGTGGCTAATTTTACTCTTGAAATATTCCTGGAAGTTCAAGGAAGGTTTAAACGGTGAGAAACTTTAGTTATGTTACGCAGACGAAGTTGTACGTGCCCGCTAGTAGGCAAGATTCACATACATATTATATTACGCAGTTACATGAAGTGCTATTCAAATAAAAGCTTTAAAATGAACTTCAAAGTAAAAGTTGTTGACCGTAGCGCAAGTGTCAACGACTTGAAAAACTAGGCTCATGTTTTATCTAAGTTTTTAATTTGAATTATTTCTGTGTGTTAGATTTATTCTGCGGTAGTACCTACTAGAGGTGTTGGACGTTTGTCTTTGGCAAAGTCAATTGGTTCTTGCAAGGTGAAAGATGATGACGACGCAACCTCAAGGACCTCTAAAGTTTTCATTATGGAAGGATAATACATATACAAAATATTCTTCAACTACTTTATCTTAATATATATAAATCTCGTGTCACAATGTTTGTCCTCAATGGACTCCTAAACCACTTAACCGATTATAATAAAATTTGCACACCATGTGCAGTTCGATCCAACTTGAGAGATAGGATATCTTAGATTAAGGTCTGATGATGGAGCTGGAAGGTGGCCACAGGAACTCCGTCAATAAGCAAGATAACCTCATCGTGTTTGGGCTCTAATGAAGCGAATGAGAATGAGTACTTTTAGAAAATTGCCGGTAACAATTCCTAAACGACGCAGACGAAGTTGCGCAGGGCAGCTAGTTTATTTTATAATAATAAGTAATACATGATTTTCAGAAAGATTTGATCCTAATAAGCCACTTTATCGGTTGATGCTATAAACAGTCCAGAGTGTGATTTTACGAATTCCTCCTAAAGATTCAATTTCCGAATGGGGTTTGTGTATTTACAAAACTCTTTGAATGCAGTTGTGTATCATCTAAAATCTGTTTCGAGTGTTTTACCGAACATTTTAAAATCGTATATACCACTGTTAAAACCTTCAAACTCGTTAACCACACAGTAACCAAGGTATGCATCTCACATACTCGCTATTGACACACATGGCCTCAGTTCCCATGCTTTACATTTCGGCTTTATGCGATGCACTGAGAAAACTTAATGTTTGTATTTGAAATAATTACCAAGTTCAAAATAATTTATGATTGTAGTGTAGTTTACTTTCTTGCTCTTGTGTGTTTAAAATAGATTTGTGAGAGTACATTGATTTTTCGATGGTTTTTGTGCGATGAGAACAGATTAATTTTCGAAAATAAGGTTCTTAAAATCTTGAATCACGTTTTTTACCTTGTCCGTTTTGTTTAAGACACTATGTTTGTTTGCAAAAAATATTCATAATTAACTGTTCTTTCGATTGGCATCGTAAAAATACAGGGTGTTGATTTTTGCCGATTTTGTTAGCTCGATTTTCAGACAAACAAAGCAATTGACGAAAAATCTGTGAATGCATTATTATTAAACATCAAAAATAAAACGATGTTTTCTTTCAGTAAAACATCCTATCTCTAATATTTAAGGTACTTCCCGTTCATGTCGCATAGTTTTGGGACACCCTGTATAAATTAAAATGTTACATAAATAAACGTAAAAGTAGAAATAGGTATAATATAATTGAACTATTTAAAAATTTAATTACCCACGAATTCGATGAAAGTCTAATTAATGTCAACTTTTAGGATAAAAAAATGAATATTCTACTAAAAGTGGCTATAGTTAGTTAAGTTATTAAAATATTAAAACGTTGGATAGATTGATATATTCTAACTTAATATTATGCTTTGGTGTCCCTGAAAGATTAAATAGCTAAGGTAATCTAATATACATTATAAAGGCGAAAGTTTGTATGGATGTTTGTTACTCTTTCACGTAAAAACTACTGAATGGATTTGAATGAAACTTTACCACAATATAGTTTATACATCAGAATAACACATAGGCTACAATTTTTGATAATACGGGACGAACCTGAAGTCCACGCGAACGAAGTCGCGGGCAAAAGCTAGTTAAAATATAAACTGAATATAAGATAGTTTTATAAGATAATATTTTGTTTCAAATTCCATTTTTAACAATTGCTTTCTTTTCTTTTCAGGTTTAGACAATCGGTTACCCAATTCCAGGAATTCGGTGTCACCGTGAGTATTTAACTTTTTTTTATTATAAGGCTGAGAGTAGAGTGGGGAGTTAGGATTTAAGTAGTTGCTGAGATAAACTCTTGTGTACATTCCCTTTAAGTGAAAAAAATATGTAAATTTGATTTAAGTAGATTCCCTGATTGCCAATTAATTATCTTGTTATATTCGCTCAAAGATTAAAGCTAAGTTAATCGTATTTTCAGGGATGTTGTTAACAAGGACCTCGGGCTATCAGAGAGCGATGATGAGGTCGCAGCCGTCACACAACCCCTCCGACCGTAAGTGTTCAAAATTTGTCTCACTTATTGAGTGTAGTCATAGTTAGACATACAAAAATCAAAACAAATGAAAAAAAAAATCAGGTGAGCCGTTGGGTCGTTTATCTATCATGCAATAAAAAAAGTGGTTAAATAATTCAATTATCCATTTTGATACAATTTCTTCAAACTAGACTTAAGATTTCCGATACAGGGTAGGTGCAACGGTAACCGCTCCCCATGAGGTGGACCGTTCGTTTACCTGCCAATGCAGAAAAACGTATTTATTATCAATATCATCATTATTCCATACGATGCTGTTTACATAAGTAACTTCCCTCGACCCTGATCATGCAATATCTGCCCACAGCCCAATCTCACCGATGGGTTCAAACAGCCCAACGTCAGACAGCTCATCACAATCAGATTCCGAATCGGAGTCTTCATCCACGGAGTCCAGCGTGGTGGCCGTGGCGACCACCCCGGCTACAGACCCTGCACCGACAGGATCGTGGGGTCTGGCCCACTTCGCACCCCCACCTCCTCCGCCACCGGACAATAACTATGAGACCGGGAAAGAGCTGAGGCATGCTTTGGCTGATGTTAAAGGAAAGGTAGGTGTTGTAAACTAGACATTTTCTTTCTTTCGCTATACCTTATCCCATTTAGATCGTGTCGGCACAATATTTCTTCTCTCTCCACTCCTTTCTATCTTTACACACATCACCTGTCACACCACAAACCAACACATCATACTTCACACAATAATAGAATAGAATAGTTGTATACTACACATATGAACACACATACACACATCCCCCCCCCCTTATTTCATTTGGGTTACTGTCTTCATCAAATTGATAATTTACCATTGACCTTTATTCCATCACATCGTATTCTCCAACTACGCTATCTTCTACGGAACTTGTCAAAAATTAATAATTCAGAAATACACATGGCTTTGGCATTTGGATACTTCTGGTACTTCAATTTAGTTGCCAAATATTAAAAAAATATATATATTTCGAAGTAATATCTACATACTAAAAGGCACAATTAATCAAAAAAATTCAAGGTTAATATTTTCCCATGACAAAGTTGAAAATAAGTAGAATTGTTACGCACTACAGACGTAATTCAATAAGTTTTAATTAGCAACAATGTTATATGACGAGAAATCCTTTCTCAAATATCATGTTACTTGATAAACACTTCTCCGTACTGAGGGAGCTTACTAAGCAGAAATATACGACGTCGAATCACTACCTGGGTTATTAAGTCGTTTGCGATCATTCATTGCAACTAGACGTCCATCATTCCCTTAGAAGCCATGGATAAATCTGAAGAGATTAATAATTCTGAAGATATGGACAAGACTGAAGCTGTCAAGAGAAAGTGTATCAAGTTGTCCCTGTTGAAGAATAGGAATCGCGATTATTTAACCAATAACTCGGAAATCTCGAAGAAATCTGAGAGAGATATCGCCAGATTGAAGTATGAGATGTGGAGAGCCATTGTGGCGAATGTTGGCGCATCTGACTCGTCCTCCCAGGTTTCATATATTTAGCCTACAGTTTATGGATGTAAATGTTCTTTCTTTAAAACATTGTCTTATTTCAGAGCCCTGTGTCGGAAATGTCGGATTCGGAATCGTCGTCGCCGTCACCGGGCGTTGGACGAAGGGCGCGAACAATAACCAATAGGACTTCAGCTGCTTCTAGTGATGAAGACACGCCGCATCACTCGGTTAGTCTAACACCTTACGTCCATAAATAGCTTGTGTGATACTTACTGAAGAATGTTCCCTTTAATATTGTATGTTTATTTACAGTCGTCACCAAGGTTAAGTGCGTCAGGGCCGCAGAAAAGAGGTCGGCCCCCGAAGACGCGCAGCTCAGAAGAGAAACCCCCTAAGAAAAGGCGAGGTCGGCCTCCCAAGTCACGTGCCCTCTCACCGCGGGCCCCCTCGCCCCCAGACACCGACCCCGAGCCCGACCCGCCGCAACAACATCACACTCAGACAGACACCAAGACACACATCTTCAGAAGGGTGCGTTTTGACTCACTATCTATATTGGTATTGGCTAAATATCATAGATGTTATTAAATATATCCCATTCCCTTCTAGGTGTTCACCCCGAGGAAAGCAGAAGAAGGTGGTGGCAAAGGTGGCAAGGGAGGTAAAGGAAAGGGCAGTAAAGCGAAGCCTCAGGTGACGATCATCGAAGCGACCGCGCCAGAGTGCACCGCCGACGACGAGGAGCGGCGCCGCCGGGAGCGATCCTACGAGAGGAGGCACGACGAGGCGCTCGCCAGGGTGTCCCCGCCCGCCTACCGACCCGACCGCACCGACCGGCCCGCCGACCGACACCTGCTCGACCGCCCGCTCAGCGAGCGCATCGCCGACCGACACCGCGACCGGATATCCCGCGAGCGGACCCCCGTGGAGCGCGCGCCCCCCGAGCGAGCACCCCCGGAGCGCGCGCCGCCCGAGCGGGCACCCCCGGAGCGCGCCCCGCCCGAACGGAGGTCGCACGACCGCGCCTCCGTCGAGCGGATCAACCTGGAGCGGCAGGCTCGCGACCGATCCGCGGACCGGTCCGCCCCGCTCCGGCCCGCCGCCGACAAGCTACCTTACGACCGGCTCTCCGCCGAGAAGGGCGCCGAGCGGACGGCGCACGAGCGGCCCGACAAGCCGCCGCGGATACCGCACACCAGGATAGACCGCCTCATCGAGACCAAGACGATAGACCGGCTCGCGGAGACCAAGACCGCGCTGGACCTGAAGGGCGAGGGGGAGCGCGCGGGCCCGAGGGAGGGGCACCGAGACGCGGCGCGGGAGGCCCCCCGCGACCCGCCCCGGGACCCGCACCGCGAGCTGCAGGTGGAGCGCGTGGAGCGGTACGTGCGCGCCGAGGCCGACGTCGGACTCAAACGGACCTCAGACGAACTGTGCTCTAACGGTCAGTACCTACTAAACACTTTACCCTATACTATCAAATACATCATTCATTCTTAAATTATTAAATTTAACTATTCTATGTATAGAATAGTTACGGCTCTGTATAGAAATAATCATAAATTCTGATTGCACAGCCATTGTTGTCGATTGTTGATTTAATAACAATGCAATGTAAACTAAACTAACTTGGTTCCCAATTAATAATACAATGCAGTTTACACATAGTTTTATATTATCCAATATGTAATTAGATTGATATCGTTGTAGTAATTAGGTCGATTTACCCTAATAAGGTAGCGTAACCAACTGAAGGTTATCAATTAAAATAAAAAAAGATTTCGATTTGAATCTACCAACACGGAGTATCAAGAGACTCTTCTCTTAGCTTCGTCAGGTAAAACAAACTATACATAACGTTAGACTAGTTTGTAAGTATGTATATGTTACATGGTCAGTGAGTGAGCGTCGTCGGTCCCGCTACGTGGTGCGCATCCCGCTGAGCCGGCTGCGGGCGGAGGTGGTGCGCGCGCTCGGGAGGCAGGCCCCGCCGCCCGTCAAACGACTACTCACGCCGCACGTGGAACAGGTACGGAGAGGGTATACAGGGTGTTAGTGCTAGTGATACCTTTTGAAATAAAAAATCGTCTGAATAACCCGGTTTCCTGTTTTATCATCACGGGTATCACTAGTACTACCACCAGTCTTCGTTTTCGGGAGTGCTCTGTTCACACCCTGTATAACACGACTGATGTCGGATACACTTTAATCTTCCTAAGTCGTACAATCGGCTTTATTATTTAAACTGAAAAATCGAATTTAGATATCCATTTTGATTTAAATATTATTACCAATTTAAAAAAGTGTCTGCATATGCAAATATTCTTAAAGCAATTTCCATCTTTTACCATAATATCTACAAAGTTATTTTGTATTACAGTTGAATACATTACAAAAAACATTAAACATTTAATTAAACAGTAAAACAATATTTATTCACATGTTTTTTACAATAATTCACCGTTATACTCACAAGTATAATATGTAAGTAATAAAGTATAATATTATATATTATTCAGGCTGGTGAAGTAGCGACTAACCACGAGCGGTCGAGCGTGGTTCCAGAACAAACTCCCATTTACTTCTCATATTTCGAGAGACTACCGGCCGACGCTGATGAGGAAAAGGACCATAAGTAAGTATAATATTGTGTTATTTATGTTTTATACTTTGCATAGTATCTACAAATAATTTATTTTAAAGAAAACTTTTGGAACGAAGTTCCTTATCGCGCGTTATCGAAAGGGGGCTAGACGGAAATTCTTATGAAAAAGTTGTCACGACACTTTTGTTGTTTTAGATGATTATCGCTAGATGGCGCTGTGATTAAAATCTTTTAAAACAATCCCTTATTTTGTTTTATATGATTAATGCTAGATGGCGCTGTGATCAAAATATTTTATTGAAAGAGAGAGAGAGACAGAAGTTTTAAACTAACTAATTATTATAACTTAAAAAAATAAAATTTTATTACAATTCTCTCACTAATTAATCGAAAGGAATTTCGTTCCATCCGGGTGTCCCTTGACACCTCTCAAGTTTCTTTTAATACAAGCTTTTAAGGTCCTCCATATCACGTAGCAATAGAGTGCTAGCTAATACAAGTAAAACGAACACAAACACGACGGGTTTTGTTTACAACAAGTTTCTATGACCACCTTTCGAATCCATCACCAGATCAGCGCCATTTTGTCATATTTATTGCATTGTCACTTTTGCGTGCAACATTTCAGCTCAATCGGTAACCGAGATGTCAAATTTAGCCCGCATGATTCCGCTTGAACTTACATAGCTACATCCAGTGCAAATTACTATAAGGCTTGTAAAAAATCATTTATTACCTACTTACAAAACCTAATTTTAGTAAAATTAAAAAAATAAATAAAATACTAAAATTCCAATCTCCTTTTCCAGATACTACCTAGTAGAAGCGAAGAGGCTAAAAAGTGCGGCTGAATCTGAACAGGATCCTCTCTCCCGCGTCATGCTCTACCTCGAGTCCGTGCTGTGCTTCGTCCTCACCGGCCGAGTGCTGGAGATCGAGTCCGACACTAAAGGCGCCTTCATGATATATCGAGAGACTATCGAGTATATTAAATCGATACACTCCATGCCGCAGAGCTTTAGGGCCTCGCCGCACGATACGTTCAATAAACTGGATATACTCAGGTTGGTATTAAGTATAATAAGTATAGTATGGAAGTAATTTTATATCATAGACTAAAAACGTGAATAAAATTATCGTAAAAAAGCTACATATTGGAGAAAGATTACCCTTCGAAGAAAAGTGAAATCCCTAACAGCATCAGGAGCGTTTAGTGAACTATGCCTGATTACTCTATTGAAGAGATCTGGGCCCAGAATTGATTTAATAAAATATTCCATGTAAAATATACTAAGTTCATGTTGTTATCTACACTATTGTCGTTCAACAGTGGTACTCACACTAGGCAAGCCTGTATCATGAGTACCATAGACGACTCCCTGTGATTGTCACCTCGGTTCAATTGTAGGGGAACATTAATTACAATGTGAATGCTATATTTTGACTTTAAAATAATAATTATCTTATATATCAACTTTTCGTTGCAGACAAGTGTGTATATTAAAAAGTGATTTTGAATTTAATCAGTAAAAACTAAATGATTTTCTAAGCCATTTTAAACTATTCATTACACAAAAATTTAGCTGTAACAAATCAATTATTAATCATTAGTTAATATCGATATTAATTTCAGTTTGCGAGTGCAAGCGCTACTGTACTTACGGATGTTCAAGATGTACAATCGTGACGTCAAAGAATACAAGAAGATAGTACAGGAATACCAGCAAAAGGTGAGTAAGGTAAATAAAAATGTGTACGTTTATTATAAAGTATAATGTTTAAGTAATAAGTATAATTTTGGCGAAAAGTGTAAAATGGTCGTCTAATTTTTTATTTCTGATAAGTTTTTAATTTATATTGATATTAGTACTATATATTTTAAATGGTTGAAAAATATAAAATAGTTGATATTTTTTTATTAATTAACCGGCTCGAAGGATCAAAAAATATGTCAATTTCGAACTTCTTACAGTAAAGTAATTTTTTTGAAAATGCCACGTGTCAAGTGAGCAAACAAGATCGTAAGTGTAACGCGCTAACGCAAACACGAAATAATGAAGAGAAAAAGACCACCGAATTTCTTGCCAGTTCTTCTCAGGACGGTGACTGTTTTGACATTAACAAGCAAGACAAATCTCATTAATGTTGAGAATAACTAATTTGATTTCATGATTGCAGCCCGCGCTAGCAGAGTCCGTGTCCCCCCTCTCCCCGTCCCCCTCCCCGGCGGGGTCGGTGGGGTCGGTGGGGTCGGCGTCGTCCGGCTACTGTTCGCTGGCGCACACGGTGGCGGCGCACAGCGTGCCGGCGCAGGCGCACCAGGCGCTCCTGCTGCTCACCAAGTACTACTCGTTCCTGTACGTGGCGCACGACCTGTGGGAGCAGGCCGACGGGCTGTGCAGACTGAGGGTTAATCAAGGTATGCTATGGAACTCTATACAGAATTAAAAAAAAAAGAATGTGAGTTCTTTGTCAAGTTTATATAAGATTGTGTCGAAAGTATCAGCTTTATCATAAAAAAGAAACATCAAAATCGGTTCATTTATAAATATATGCAAACACAGACAGCTAAGCGTCTTTTAAGCATATGTAATACAGCAACCATTACCTTTTATAAAGAACAAAAATTATCCGAATCGGTTCATCCAAACAGAGACTGCAGTGACAATGGCATCAAAAAACTACTAATTTTTGATTTTTGTAGTATTTTTAATTATGTATCTAGTAAATTTAATTGTACATTTGTTTCAGATCTGTTCATATCAGTGGACAGGAAGTGCGGTCCGCTGTCCCTATCGTCCACGTTCCGCCACCTCGTGCAGTACGTGCGCTACGCCATCTCGCTCCTCAAGAACGCGCAGCGGGAGTGACGTCACTACTGAGTACTCTCACTCGGCACTAACCAAGCAATAATGTATGTGTTGGCAATACTACGTTAACGTGTACAGATTTATATCACATTATATTCATTTACAGACTTTATGTGCAATTGTAGACATCACATGATTTTTTTATATATTGATCAATACCGTTTTGGTCGAGTTGAATAACGCTGTGATATGTGCGTCGATATCGATAATTTTTATTTGTATCGAATCGATTCGCGACTCACATCACTAAGCGACTGTGATAACGAGTTATCGATCGACCAAACTTTGTTTTTAATACATCACAATATGGAAGTCAATTTGGAACAATCATCAATTTCTCTGAACATTCGTTTAACAATCGTAACTCGCTCGTCACTTGATCGACCAATTGTAAATAGCTTCGTTGCCTAGCAACCGGCGGATCCCACTAGTTGTATATATAGATAATTATATCATATCTTAAGTACGTTTTTGGTTTTGTAGTACATACCGGTATCGATAATGAAATCATTCGATACGATGACAGATCGATCGTGGGCCAAATATCGAGTATATTGTTAATATCTCAACATGTATGGGATCACTTTTAGAAATTCTACTCTTCTTCTATTTAAATGTTATTTTGACTTGAAGTATTTTAGTTTGATTTAATAATTATATTTAAATTCAAATTCTGAAACGAAGAATGTTGTCTACTTGGTTTAACAAAACATCATATTAAAAGTGATTATACTCATTTACTTATATCTATTCTGTTTAATAATTTTATGAAAATGTAATTATTATAAATAGCCAAATTTAATTTCGTATATTAACCAAATAATTTTATCACAATTTTAAAAGTTTCGTTTTTACAAAATCTATCACCCTGTATACAGGCAATATCCTTCGTAAGATATCGAAAATTATTTGAATTATGAAATTTTAATGATTATGCTTAATTAATTACATCACAGAACAACGTGTTCGAACAATAATGATGTTTTGTGTTTATGTGTTATTTCTCGTACATATCAAATTATTTATTTTGCTTCGATGATTGTATCCGATATGTTTTCATATCGACATCGAATACACTATAATTTTCGTTTATAATTTTAAAAAATAAATTTAATGTAATTTAAAATCGATTTTTTTCATAATTAGTGTGATTTTTTAAATTAATTTCGAACGACAATAATACTCTGTTAGAATTTGCTAGATCGTTTTTAAATTTCTTGAAATTATTACTTTTATCGGATTTTAGAACAAATTGGAAGCAAATCGATTGCATTATTAAATTTAGTTCAAATTGTGATACAGGGTGTTGATGGAGCGCTCACGAAAATAAAAACTTATAATAGTACTTATACTAGTATTACTTATAATAATGGAACACAAAAACATTTCAATTAAAAGTTGTTTTTTTATGTATCATTATCAAATGTGTCAATAAAACTGTTTTAGTAAGTGTTCGATCATCACCCTGTATAATAAATTCGTATATTTTTAAATCACGTCGTAACAGCAATATATCGATCGGTTGTTAATTTTATAATTTACGTTGTGATTGTACATAAAAAAATATATAAATTAATTATATTTCTAGTTTTTGTAATCGATATACAAGCTAGTGCCGATAAGTTTTGTATAAACGTTTACACGAACGTTAAATCGACAAGAAACTATAATATAATATTATATATAAATGTGTTTGTCATCGATGCCTTGTAAATAATGTTTATATAAGTAGTTTTCATTGATATATATATAAATAGTATAATAATAATTCGTACAGACGAGGCCTGACGTTGTTGAGGTTCGTTTTATATTTTTGTAACGTGTACATTGAAGCTTGCAACGTTCACTAGTTGTTAATTATATATAAGCTAGTTCGTAGTTCGGTTACCGGCCGCCAGGTGGCGACAAACTAACTGCTACTTAAATAATTATTAATTATGACGTGTAAATTGAACGACAGCAATAATATGAGCAATCTATACAAATATATAATTATTTTAGGATTTTAATTACGTTTCAGTAAAACTATAGTAACAACAGAAATTAGAAATAATAAGTCGATTCACTAACTTGTGTTAGTTAGTTTTTGTACTACGGTGACGAGTTTAGTAGTTTAGTAAAAATGTTTCAATACATAAATGGAATAGTTTTTGGTTACCTTTCTCAATACCTTTGTTTAAAGCTAAACACAAAAAATATATTTTTTACATTACAATAAAAATAGAGATTCCACATTTTTTCAAATGGTAAATAGCAATCTCGTAATTTTGCACCAATGACGTCCATATGAATTTTAGTGAAGCTATACCGAAATGAAGAATGTGTAGTGTATATTGATTAATTAATCGCATTTAATTGATTTTTGCTATTTTAATAGAATTTGAAAAACTTGTATGCAATGCTTATTTGCTTTTATAGACCGCACGCCACTGTGTAGCGCCAAACAATATTAAACTTGTGTTGAAACATTTTTGCTATTCTTATAAAAAATATATTTTATTAGAAAATGAAGCTTCCATTTCAATGAATTTTGATTTTAATTCCAATGTATTAGGGGTGTGCGAATAATTCGAACTCACGAATTATTCGTTCCGAATCGAATATTCGTATTCGATTCGAAACTCGAAACGAATAATTCGAATCTTCGAATTATTCGAAATTCGCCGAATATTCGAAAAATTTCGAATAATTCGAAAAGTTTCGAATATTCGTCGAATTTCGAATAGTATCGAATTCGACTACGACGACTATGACTATTTTGTAGACATCTAGCCCATTAAAGATATTATCTACTAAATACAAATTCTTGTCCTATTTCCGATGCATCGTCGTAGTCAAATTCGATACTATTCGAAATTCAACGAATATTCGAAATTCAACGAATATTCGAAACTTTTCGAATTATTCGAAATTTTTCGAATATTCGTCGAACTTCGAATAAATCGAAGATTCGAATTATTCGATTCGAGTTTCGAATCGAATTTTAATATTCGATTCGATTCGATTCGAACGATATTCGCACACCCCTACAATGTATTCGTTTTTTTTTATTTACGTTTTTTAATCGATGTCGTGTTTTTCAGTTTTTTTAGTACAAAATGTTTACACGTTTTAATTGATCTTGAAATTACTTTTCTTTGATTAACATCGAAATTTTAGTTTAATTTAGAAATTCATTAAATTTATGTATTGAGAATCGGTACTTACCCGCACAAATATTTATTTTATTTATTGTTATAATTTAATTTCTGTAGCACCCACTGCGAAGTTTACTTAAGTTTTTAAATAATAAATTGTTTTTTAAAAGATCTGTCAATTGTCTATGATACCTATTTCCTAGGTAAATATAATCTGCAAACTTTTGGCTTTATACTCTATGGGAAAAGACATTATTTTTTTTAGATTAAATTCAAAATTTAGTTAATTTTGTTTTCGTTAATTTTAAATCATTTTTGTTGTCATTTGTTTTGTTGCTTATTTAACTTTGCTTAAATTTTCTGTTTAAAGATTTAATGTAATTTTTTCTTAATTTTAAGGTGTATTGTTTGCACAAAAAACTAGGTAATTAAAGTTACCCATCTTAGATCCTCGCTAAGTGTCCTTTGACTCCAAATCTCAATTAGTAAAATATTATGACCCCAAAATGGAAACCAAATTTTGACATTATAAGACCAACTCAAACGTCAAGTGGACGTTTTTAGAAAAATTGTAAAATATCGTTTTTTCTTTTTTTTGTAATAGCATCTTGTGTTGTAGCTTGTATCATTTGTTTTTTACATAGTTAAGTATAAATTTGTTTTGCTCTAATTTTATTATTTGTGTACTATACTTTATGTTATCAATGATAGAATACATTAATTTTATGTATGAATACTTTGTTTTTTTGTTTCTTTTCTGCTTATTATTCCTTTTTTGGAACGAAGTTCCTTATCGCGCGTTGTGAAAGGGGGCTAGATGAAAAAAATTCTTACGAAAAGCTTACGCTAGATGGCGCTGTGATCAAAATCTTGTAAAACACTTTCTTTATCGCGCGTTACGTTAGGAAAAAGAATATAAGATATCTTTCAATCGAAAGGAACTTCGTTCTATTCGGATGTCCCATGACACCTTTCAGGTTTTTATTTAGTTTTTTTTTAACAATATTGGCCTATCGTTGAGGTAGCGTAGTAAAAATTGTCAATTCCACTTATTGGATTAACACCAATTACTGCCTTCGATGGTTCAATGATTTATATTAAAATAATAACGTTAAATGTTAAGTGTGAATGAAAGATCTATGAAGAAGCTTTGGAAAGTTAACATACTTATAAAATGCATGATTGATTAGTATCGGAAATTGGATCGATCTCTTTCCATTCTCAGGTAATTCAGAGGTAAATTATATTTTTGGAGATTATTGAAAATCAATCTGAAATTGCAAAGGTCTCTGAACGACGATAACAACTTACGATCAAGTGGCCCGTTAGCTCGTTTACTTACACTCACTATAATCTTCCTTGATACTTGATGTTGAGTAGCACGTAGACAGTGGTTACCTTGGTCATTCTGTTTTACACAAAAAAAAACAAAATAATTCAGTTTGAAGGTAGGTATACATTTTAAAAGCTATCTTTTTACATTTACATACGTTAAAAAATCAATTTCACTACCTAGGTTTATCAATATAGGTTCCAACTTTTTTAATCAGATCGGTAATAAATTCTTAATGAATTAAGGTTTTGTAACACCAAGCAACTGATGCAAACTTGCAATAGCTTTGCAAAACTACATGAACACCAGAATATTTCAATTGATTATAATATTGATGTGTAGTGGTGTGTATTGTGATCATACGTGTAAGTTAGAACGTTGCAAGCTCATCTTCACGATTCAAAATGAGTGCTCTAAAATGTAAATAAACTAAGTATAAATAGACATCGTGTTTTAGACACGATTCTTAAGATTTTTAACGCGGGAACACCGCGTCGCTTTGTATACGATAATATTAATGGAATGATAGTTGCGTTTAGACAAAATCCCTACCTCAACGAGCTTTTGCGTGATATTACGCTTAATGTGGCGTTCTCAATTTTAATATAAATAGATGTTGAACGAAAAGAAAATCAACAACCAGGATTAACTACCGCCTGCCAACAAAGCTGCAAACTCCTTTAAGGGTTATGATTGTGCTGGTAACAGATCTTTTTGCATAAAAACGATAATACTACCATAAATAATAGGAGCACTAATCACGAGTTCTCTACTGATCAAAGCTATATTGCATATTGGCGAATTCATCCTGGTATTGTTTTTTAAATCATACAGCCAAATGTTTCCTGGAGCGTTCACATTATTTCGAAGACTTAAAAGCTTTGCAACGCGGGGCAATAAGCAAGTACAAAATATTAACTGAAATGGACTGAAAATCAACCCTGAGACTAATAAGTTTCTTTTAATTATTTGTGCTAAGTTTAAGCTTTAATAATCGGTAATGCAATTGTAATCCAATAGTTTGCGTTCCCGTCGTTAGGAATAAAATCGTACAAATTTTCATTTAATTTTTCGTTCAATTTTGATGACGAAATATTTATACATAAGTAGTTTTAAAAATTATACAATTAAGGAGAATTTTGTACGTTATTTTATACGGATAATAATAGCACGCAAAAGCAGTAACTTTCTTTTGAAATATCACCTTTGTTATAAATTGTAAATGCATATCGGATGGACGCGATATGCAAGTACATGCCCGTCGTAAGAGTGGACAGCAAACAACTGCTGCGGATAAGAGGAAGGGAATCAGATATATTTATTTTAGAAGTAAATAAAGTTCAAAACGAATATTTAAATTGTGCCTTAGATTGACGGGTTAGCGTTTTATTTATAATGTAAATTTTCGAAAATACAAATGTAAATTTCAATTGAAATGATGGAAGACTAGAATTATTAATGCAAAATGAGAATTTTGGTATTTTGGCACACGCGTTGCGTTTTCAGCGACATTATGTAGACTTCCCCGGATTTGATATTACATAGATTTCTAATTAAACGCAATAAAATTAATTAAGTAGTTTTCGTTTTTATTGGATGTTGTGATTGAATTAAATTTATACAATTATATTTAAACGTAGTGTGATTATATGTGGTAGCAATAATTTTTAAGTGTGGCAATAAAATTAAGTAAATTGCTTTATGTCGAATATATTATATTTACATAGATTACCTAGTTCTACGTACGCTGTAAACTGCTTACAATAATGTACTATATGTACGTAATTTTGGATTTGTTGAATACATATATTTTATAATATTAAATTGAGAAAATTATTAGTTGTGTAGCGAAATATTTCATTCTTCAGAATCGATTACTTTCATTTTCAACTTCTTTGAGCTAATTTGCTGAATATTAATCTTTTCAAATTCTATAAAACATTTAATTTAACTAATCGAATTATCTGATGTGATTTACTTAGGAATTATATTTGTTAAATAACCTGGCTCACCAACTGTAACGACTTCATTTGCTGTACACTATTATTGCATAGTTTTCATGCATTTTCAACGGGTTCTTACCACGATCAGAGAGTCTTGTAGATACAGTGAGTGTGGTGTGTCGTGATGTGAGTTTGAGTTCCAGTGGAGTTCGAGTTCCAGTGGACTACGTAAAAGCGAACGAGAAAGAGGGTAGACAGATTTGTTTGCTCTTAAATCGACCCGCAGTATCCAGTCTTCTCGTGATCATGACGTTTGCAACAACGTTGAAATATCGAGACAACTCAATTAATTAAATATCGTGGTAAGAACCCGTTGAAAATGCATGAAAGTATTATAGAAAACCACGAGTGTCTGAATAAGTTCATTGCATAGTTTGTTAAATATTTTGTTACTAATTTTATATCAATTTAGCATAAGAAAAAGTGCCAATAACCACGAACTTCTACCTAAATCCTAAGTGCAATTCCTTCTCAATTAACGTCTTTGTAACTCTCAAGCTTAACACTCGCTTCGTCAAAAGTATCTAATGTCACGGGATACTTTTAATCAAACAGTTTATGATAAAATAAACTTTACTAAAACAATGACGGATAACGAACACTTAGGCGTGTTTGCCTGCAACATTAATTGCAAAAATGTAACATTAGTTGCAAAATTTTAAATACTTGGAAAAGTAACAAGATTAGTAGAAAACAAATTCGGTGATTTTAAAAAAATTGGTTGCCTGTAAAGTCGGTATACGGGCGAAAGTTTTACGTGACAACGACTCGGGCATGGTTAGCCCGCCTAAGAGCGAGAGAGACAGACATAAAAAGTGAAAGACACGCGTGCCTCTCACTCGCTCTCATTGTGAGCGCATAACGTGAGCGGAGCGTAACGCAGTTTCTTGAAGTGTCACCCGGCAAACCAATTTATAAGACGTTGTCACGTCAAAATGTCTTAATATTGAATTTGCAATTACACGTCATTTACAGCACATGCCTTAATGAAAAGCAATTTAGTAGATTTATAATTTGAGTGCCTTCTATTATTGTTAATTATTTAAATTAAGCCTAATTTTGTGTGTTAATAATTTACTCAATAAGTTTCATTACTTTAATATATCGAGTTAATGTTAAAAGTATCCCGTTTAAAGTGAGATTTGTCGTGTAGTTATAAAACCATATTTTGATTAAGGAGGGCTAAATGTGACATTCTAAATTATGTTTTGTAGTGAATATTTTATAAGAGACGGTGAACGTGTGAAATAGAAAGAATATGATTGTGATGAAATTTTCAAGAAAGTAATTTTGTACGTAACGTGATTTTTATATTGTAATTCGTTCCATTCTCCATTGATTTAGTTTTAAATAAATTTATTTTCGGATAAAGTATATTTTGGAACGTTAATTATAAGTTTGATTCGTGCTTTCTTAAAAATTTATCATAAATCAGTGGGTCGTTTTGATGTATTAACATCATGTTCAAAAGTAAACGTCGGGCCTTCACTGTAGGTATATTTTTAGGGTATGCCTGTGAGGGCTGTGTTCACCAAAATCATCGATTTTTCATACATTTTGGAAACTGAACGCGGTCCTCTTTCATTAAGTAGATGCGTGTTATATATAAGATCGACAGATTCTAGAGTAAAATTGTTCACCCGCGAGGGATGTTAGGCGGAAACGTTATTTTTCTTAGATCACAATATATTGTAATAAAATTGGTAAAGTATTGTGCGAGTTGGGGCTTGGGTCACGCCGCTAGAGACTCAACTTAAAATGGATATTTTTTTAGAAACGCTGGCTGAGACTCGACCTCCACTCGTATCGTATTGTTGTGTTTAAGAAGATATCTAATGTCTATTCCAAGGGTTAATACAACCTACACTTTTTTATATTACAATAATTATAGAAATTATTATTGAATATGTTTTTTATTTTCCCGTATTGTTATCTATACCCACTTCTATACTACTTCAAAAATTGAAAAATTTGAAATTCGATTTTAACCCCAGCATATGCCTTCGTCATTAGTAGACGGTGGTGTTATAATCATTATGGATTGAGCCGGGCAGCCCCCAACGAGAATCCCATCTGTCCCGACCCTGGCCTTCCGCTGGCGGCATTGGATCAGTGATGGTATGCGTCTGTCCAAGATGTTCTAACGGGATTAAGCCAAAGGAGCAAGCTCCGGGGGAAACAGACAGGGCCTGATCTACACCCCTGCTAAGCTAACATGCTTGAGTAAATGCCCCCAAGAGTGAACTCATTCAGATATTATTGAAAGTTTCTTATTAATGCCAGAAAAATATTTTAGTTACAAAATAATAAGTAGGTACTTATCTTAATCCAATCTGTATCTGTACCAACCCATTACTGCCCACTGTTGGGCTCAGGTCTCCTCAGGAGAGGGATTAGGCATAGTCCACCACGCTTACCTAGTGCGGTGCTTGGCTTAATCCAATCTAATTTCAGCAATTGCTACAAATACTCTGCACATTAGGCACCAAACATTCACTTTTATATCTAATTATGTTAAAATAACACATCATTTACGCTCTACACGTTCAGTTTTTATGAAACTAAGTAACAGCAGGTTATTGAAACCTATTACTACCGAATTAAAAAAAAAAATAAACGCGGGTAGTAGTCGTGGACCGTGGTGGCCGAGTGGTCGAAGTGCGTCCTTCCGTACGGGAGGTCGCGGGTTCAAATCCGGTCGGCTTGCACCTCTAAATCTACATGTGAAAAGATTTATGTGCAATTTTTCACAACACCACTGGCTAAAAACGGTGAAGAAAAACATTGTGAGGAAACCTGCATGTCGGAGAAGGGTTCTAAAAATCCTTTGAAGATATGTGTGATAAGTCCCCAATCCTCATTGGGCAAGTTTGGTGGACTATGCCTAATCCCTCTTCTGAGGAGACCTGAGCCCAACAGTGGGCAGTAATGGGTTGGTACAGTTGTAGTTATTAAAATGCGCGGTGTTTCAAATAAATTCATTACAATAGGCTGGTTGATTTTTGGAAATACATAGCTTGATTTATTCTTTTTAACTACGCCACACTTATATTTTGGATAAATCTTTTATTATTCATCTGATTTGCATAAATCATTCAAATTTTTTTCTACCATAAAGTAAAATATGGTTTTCGGTGGTATGATCTGTTGGGATGGTGACAAATATTTCTTTATACCCAACTGCTATTACACCGACATCTATTAAAAAAAAAAAAAAAAGCTATTATTTTACGGACAGATCCAGATTTTCATGTCAATTACTTCTATACATAGAAGTTGATACTACTAATAAAACAAGTTAATTTTAATAACAATTTATTTATTATTGATTCTTAAAACCCTTCTTTTTCTTCTTCTTCTTGTTACTCTGTAACTCTAACAAATCATCTATTTCTTTCATATCTTCGCCTAAACGCTTCTCACCACTGAAATAAAAAAAATCTTAAATATTATATCAACAATAGCGGGCCCTTGTAACTTCGTCTGCGTCACTTTCAATTAAAAGGTAGCTTATGTTTTTCCTCAGAGTCCAAAGATTGTCTGCGCCAAATTTCATCAAAATCGGTTTAGAGGTTTAACCGGGAAAGCGTAACAGACAGACAGTTACTTTCGCATTTATAATATTAGTGGGGAATAGTAGGAAATTAGTAGAGATAAGACTATGACTATGTTAAAAAAAATTGGTTGCCTGTAAAGTCGGTATACGGGCGAAAGTTTTACGTGACAACGACTCGGGCATGGTTAGCCCGCCTAAGAGCGAGAGAGACAGACATAAAAAGTGAAAGGCACGCGTGCGGAGCGTAACGCAGTGAAGTGAAGTGTCATCCGGCAAACCAATTTATAAGACGTTGTCACGTCAAAATTACATTAAAGTACCAGCCAACAAACAAAGAAATGGAAACACTACAAAAAAAAGACAGTCAAAAGAGAACTTTATGATTGAACATTTAAAGTGCAAATTAATTTACCTTTTAACAGATAGTATAGTTTTCTGTTTAGTGCCAGCGAGGGCCTGTCCCCAGTCCAGGTCACTTCCTTTAATACGATACTGAGATAAATCCTCTCCCATCAGTTTTGACAGCTCCTTCCTTTGTTTTCGCTCTAAATCCTATAAACATAGAGTTTAATATTGTAAATCAAATAATAATTAAGGTGATTTGGTAAAGGAAATATTTTTTAGTATGGTTTTGGCAAAAATATCACAATTATGACGTCATAATTATAAAAACATTCGAAGACACATTAAATGACAACATTTAGCTGAAGCCTTTTCGCTTTTGGAAACTCAAAAATATATTTGCTAAATAAATCTTGCTAGAACTTTTCTATATTAAAAAAAAACTTGAGAGGTATTATGGGACACCCGAATAGAACGAAGTTCCTTTCGATTAAAAGATCTAATATTTTTTTTCCTAACGTAACGCGCGATAAGGAACGTGTTTTAAAAGATTTTGATCACAGCGCCATCTAACGATAATCATCTAAAACAAATAAGTGTCGTGACAACTTTTCGTAAGATTTTTTTCCGTCTAGCCCCCTTTTCACAACGCGCGATAAGGAACTTCGTTCCAACTAGTATTGTAATTTACTAACGATAAATTAGTATTTTTTACCAATAATAAAAACACTATTTACATACATTAAAAGAAACGCAGAGTTAAATAAAAATCATTTATTTCTATACCACACTACAACACCTATAACAATGAAACTTAGTATTACCTTCGCTGCCTTCGATAATTCATCTTGCAGACTCTGTTTCATCGGCTCTTGAAGAGTCACATCATCTGTAGTTTTTTCATCAATACCTATTTCTTTCGCGACAGAATCTTCGAGAATAGCGTTTAATGAAGCATTAATCTTTTTTGAAGCTTCATAAAATTTGGCTAATATTTGGGAGCCTGGTAATCCTAATTCCGAGGCAATGTCGTCAACGTCTTTCATTTGGAAACCCATTGCTATGAATATGACCTGGAAATTGTTTAAAATTTAATCGTTTTGTTGAAATAAAAAACGGCTAATAAGTTGTTCACATTCTAGACACGACAATTGTATGTTTGTATGTATCTTTGTTTGCGAACGACACAACACAAATTTTCATGCGGTTGTATTTTGTACTAGATGACCCTCGCAACTTCGTCTGCGTTACAAAGGGGATCAAACAGTACTCGCAATGTTGTCGCGACATTATTTGCGCGGCCCGCGTTGGGTTCTGCGTGGTATTCATTGCGTTTATACTCGTAATAACTTCTCAACGAAAAGTCCGATTAGAACAAAACAAACAGTAATTTACTTTTAAATTAAAGAACAAAACAAACAGTAATTTACTTTTAAATTAATACTCTTGATAACATAATACTTTATTTGGATAAGGATTAATATAACAATACTAATTTAACGTTAAATTCATTCTTCGGACGAATTAAATTTTTTTTGAACATAAAAGCAGTTGTTGTGACTAAACTACTACAGAGATATATGCTCTCGCGGACTTTTTTGTTAGTCTTACTGAGACCTAAAAACCCGTAGTACATCATTTTGTTCTATTGTCAATAGTTTTTGCAGCGTACGCATAAATAGGTTTTCGATATTTCACCTTGGCTTACAAATTCGATATTTTCATACGGATCTCTAATTTTTTTTCAAAATAAAATATAGCCTATAACCTTCCTCGATAAATGGACTTTCCAACAGTGAAAGAATTTTTGAAATCGGACCGGTAGTTTCTGAGATTAGCGCGTTCAAACAAACAAACAAACTCTTCAGATTTATAATATTAGTATAGATTTAAAAAGATTTCTCTTAAAATTGTCTGTTCGTTTTATTCAAATTGGTTTCGAATTAAGTTATAACAAATGGTAAGTTCAACGTTTTATATGGTCATTTACATTTTGAAACAACTGAACGGATTCTATACGCTGATAAATTTTGACATAATTTACCATAGCTCTTGTAAACGAATACTATTTATTTAAATAAAGCATTCAAAAAATACAAGTAGCCTATTCAAGCTTTAAATAAAAACCCTTTTAATAATAAAATACTGACCTGTTGTATGGCATCTAGTTTGATGTTTGCTGTAGTATGGAATATAATGTTGGCTAGCGGTTGGAGCAGGTCCGTGATAAGTCGGTAGTCGGCCTGTTGCTTGCAGTACGCTTCCAGGCGAGATATATCGTGACCCGTTAAATATTGTTCTATTAGATCTTTTGTTAGTACTGAAATAAGGTTCAAAATTAAAAACATTGTATTGTTTTTAGAACTGGAAAAATAAAAAATATTTTTAAGTTTCTTATTTTCTCTCAATCTTATCCTATTTATTACAATATGTTTTTTCCATTTACATAACCACCCAACTGGGAACGTCAATTTTAGTTAGATTGTGAAACTGGGATCGCTCCCCCGGAGTTCGTTCGGAATCACTACCTTGTTTGATTATCTTTTAACACGTTCACTGCGATACGAGGTGTTATCGGCCTGCACCATGACCGGACGACATGACAGGGCGACACGCGGTATATTAGACCCCTCCTCCTTTAACAAAGTTATGCTCTACGCACCACAGAGCTGTTCACGTTTTTCCTTGCCGTACCACAATAAAGTTGCAGATGGGATCAATTAGTCCTCGTTCAGCAGCGAACGTGTTAAAAAATATTTTTTACCATAAAATGTTGAATTAGATTTTTAATTCAATCTTCTTGTAATTGTTTATTCTTAAAATATACTGTGATACATTTTGGACCAAAATATATTATCTCTAGAAAATATGAGACGACAGCAAAATGTAAACAAAAAAAGTTTCCCAACAAACGAGAGTGCTCTTCATACACCCTGTATGTCCTCACCAGGTTTACTTATCTTGACGCTATCAACACTGATGGTAGAGAGCGCCAGCGTGGCGGGTAGTTTCCTCAGCGTGCGTCCCAGCAGTCGCGCCACGCGTCGCCTGAAGTCCGCGCTGTAGGCCGCCAGCCACGACGCGTCGCGCAGGGAACGAAGCATTATACAGGAGTGCTCGCCTGTTAGCTCGTTCGGTTTTTGACTGGAACATTGTAGTGGAAAATGAAGTTAGATGTCTGTGTGTGTACAAATTATACAGGGTGGATCTGTAACTTTGAACAATCTGACGTGGGGTGAATGACCTGTCGAAATACAACTTAGATCTTATGAATTGGATAAAAAAAAATTCATCATAGTATAGAAGTCCGCAACGATAGTCGTACGTTTTCCATACAATGTCAGAAAAAAAAGTTTAACCAATCCAAAAAATAAAAATGGTGCTAGATTACATTTCGACAGGTCATTCACCCCACGTCAGATTATCCAAAGTTACAGATCCACCCTGTATGTACAAATTACGCATTGGATTTTGATGCGTCTTTTTAAACAAATAATAATTCAAGAGGATAAATAATAATACAAGTAAAACGAGCCCAAACGCAACGGATCTATTTTGATTAGCACAAGAGTTCCTATGACCACCTTCCGAATCCATCATCAGATCAGCGACATTTTGTTATATTATTGCATTGTCACGCGATATACATCTGCGTGAAAAATGTCAGCTCAATCGGAGACCAAAAAGTTTATCAAATTTAGCTCGCAAGATTCCACTCGGACTTACATAGTTAAATAGTTACACATCCAGTGCAAGTTCAATATAAAACATTTAAAAATAAGTAAATACTAAATACCAAAACTCACCTTAAATAAACGGGTACATATTTCTGTGATTTCCAAAACTTTAGTAAATCTTCAGTCAGACCGAAACTAGTTCCGAGATAATCTAGATTTTCAGCTCGAACTTCAGATAAACGTTTCAGTAAAGTTGGTGGTTTGGATCTGAGAAAAAAAATACAAAACATTTTCAAAATAATCTACATTTTAAGTTACTTTAGTAGTTATTTACAAAAATTTTTTGCGAAAGAATATTGGAACGAAGTTCCTTATCGCGCGTTGTGAAAGGGGCCTAGACGGAAAAAAATCTTAAGAAAAGTTGTCACGACACTTTTTTTGTTTTAGATGATTATCGCTAGATGGCGCTGTGATCAAAATCTTTTAAAACACGTTCCTTATCGCGCGTTACGTAAGGAAAAAATTATAAGATATCTTTTAATCGAAAGGAACTTCGTTCTATTCAGGTGTCCCATGACACCACTAAAGTTTTTTACTTTTTATCCACTATCATATGGAAGTCCGCAACGATAGTCGTACATACAGCATACAATGTGTTACTAAGCGCATAACTGAACAACACTTTGATCTATTCTTTTATGTTTTTTGTAGTTCAAGGATGGTTTTTATGAGAAAAATTCGAATAAATGTCGAAGAGAAACCGTTGAAAATTGAAACAACAACAAAGTGTCTAAAAGGTATGTACGTCGCTAGCAGCAGCTACTAAAAAAAATGTGTAATTAGACAGGTCATTAACCTCACTTCAGCTGATCCAAAGTTCATCACCCTGTATAATCTATGTTATATTCCACATACCTGGGTGCAATAGTTTCCGTGTGTAATGTCTGTCCGTTTGTCTGTTTGTCATGGTCGTCGTCGGAGCCGTCTTCATCCAAGCAGGGGATGTCGCCTTTGTAGTAGGCCGCTAGTTGTTGAAGAGCTCTTTTACCATAACCCATCTAAAATAAGTAATTTTAATCATTTCAATTCAAATCAAGAGGAATATGAAAATTTTAGGTATTAGTAATGATTCATTTGAATTGAATATTGTTTAATTTATAGTCTCTATGAGATAAGTTAGACTTAGTGAGAAGATTTAATTCTTAGTTTTACGTTACATTGTAAACTTAGTTGAACAAATAGCTTAATTTTTTTTTTTTAAGTTTTGCTTTAATTGATTGTCACTTTAAAAACACAAATCCCTACTTATATTATAAACGCTTTCCCGCTTAAACCTCCAAACCGATTTTGATGAAATTTGGCACATACAATCTTTAGACCCTGAGAAAAAACATTTTAATAAGCGACGCAGACGAACTTGCGCGGGTCCTCTAGTGTAATATAATCCATCTGGACCAACTTGCCTAGTGAGGTAACTGCAACTTACACTTGCTTAGACATTAAGTTTTTTTGAATATTTTTTGTACGTTTTTTAAGTATCACATCGTATTGTATGTATTGTATCAGATTCACATTAATTGAATTCATATTTAACCCCATTCAATTAGAAAAGTATTAACTAAATATGTTTAATGTATCTCTCACCCGTTGATAAGAAGGATGCGTGGCGATCCTGACGACCCTGGCCCCGGCGAGCCTGGGGAAGTCCTTGTCCCCGAACTGCTCGCAGATGTTCCAGGGGATCAGGTCGCCGGCTGCCTTGCGACCGCGACCCAGGCTGTCCTTTACCGACCTGATAATATGTAACGGGGAATTATTAGGAAAGTCATTTTACTAAAATTTGCTGATAAAACAAATGTTCCTTATTTAAAAACATGCATTCAAAGATTTTTGAAAATACTTGTGAATTACACTTACTAATCGATAGAATCACACCAACCACACACCACCACAAACCTGTACTTTTATAGCATCAATCGATAAAGCGACTTCTAAGACCTAATCAGATTACGTTTTTTTACGATTCATCTTCATCATCAACTTTTACCAATAAATTAATTATATCTATTATTGATGACCTAACATTGATCTGGCTCGAAGGACCATTCATTAGTTCTTCAATTAAAGCGATACCTCCCATTTAAGTTGTTGTATCTCCATAATTGCAAATTTACAGTATTTCGTAATATAACTCAAAGAACTTCAAAAAGATGTAACAATAAATGCAGATTTTGGTTCACTTTGAATCTTTGAAACGCTCTACTGTAAATTTGCAGTTTTGGAGATACAACAACTTACGTGGGAGGTATCGATTAAGGTATAATTAATTAATTAGTTTCGTTCCATATTGTAAGTTTTACCAGGCGATCTATTAGCATCAACCAGTGACAACAACTTCTCAAGGTTATTACTTACTTGTCCGATATATTTCCCTCGAAGCACATTTGCACGACGCAGAGCAGCTCGGGCATGGCGGTGGAGTTGTTGGGCGTGGGAGCCAGCAACACGAACAGGCAGTGAGCCGGCGCGTCCGCTAACAACTGGAGGTCGTTCGGACTGTTCTGTGCACAGATTATATGCGTTGAGACTGTGACGTCATAGATATTTTGAAATGAAATGAAATGAAATACTTTATTTTCAACTTTGATGATATGCTCATTCTTGTTGACGTCAATTTTTAAAAGCTACTACCAGTTCGGACACAAAAAATAATAATTGTAGCCACCGTCCTGAGAAGAACTGGCAAGAAACTCAGCGGGCATGTCTTTTTTTTGTATTATTATTATGAGCATTATCTTTTCTTTTTTTAAATATTTTAACAATATTATACAAAGATGAAATAGACAAAATATATATATATATATATATATATATTAAAATAAAAAAAAACCGTTAATTATAATGAAACGACCTTGGCGAGCAACTCATTCCCACTTAGTGCAATCGTCCAAGTAATCATTGACCTTATAGTAGGCTTTCTTGCACAGACGTTCTTTAATAGTTTTCTTAAACCTATGTATAGGTAGGTTTTGAACATCTTGTGGAATTTTGTTGTACATGCATACAGACAAACACCTGAAGGAATTTCTTATTTTATGCAATCGACTAATCGGCAAGTCAAGTTTATGTTTGTTCCTGGTGTTTCTATTATGTAGGTCAGACTTTTTAGGAAATTCCTCAATATACTTTCTAACATACATCAAATTTTCAAAAATGTATTGGGATGGTAGAGTGAGAACTTTAATTTCTTTAATTTTTTCCCTCAGGGATTCCTTTGAGTGCATATTATAAATAGCGCGTATAGCTCTTTTCTGTAAGATAAAGATCGTTTCTACATCGGCTGCATTGCCCCATAGCAAAATGCCATAGGACATAACACTATGAAAATAACTAAAATAAACTAAACGAGCCGTGTCTACATTAGTAATGAGTCTAATTTTTTTTACCGCGTATGCCGCAGAGCTGAGCTTACTCGCTAATTTATTTATGTGGGGTCCCCACTGCAGCTTGGAATCCATTGTTATACCAAGAAATACAGTTGACTCAACAAGCTCCATTGACTCCCCACCAACAATTATATTACTATGTACCTGTTTTACATTTGGTAAACTAAACTTAATACATTTGGTTTTTTTTGCGTTTAATAAGAGATTATTAACTCGAAACCAATGGACCACACAAGAAATCGCATCATTCACTTCGTCATAAATGATCATTCGTCGTTTAATTTTAAATAATAAAGAAGTATCATCTGCGAATAATACGACGTCGTGTCGGGTCTCAATAAAACTAGGTAAATCATTTATATATATTAGAAATAAAAAAGGACCCAAGATGGAACCCTGAGGTACACCCATACTCAATTCGGCACCCGATGATCGGTTTCCTTTAACATCGACTATTTGTGTCCTGCCCGATAAATAGGATTTAATAAGCGCTAACGTACCATCCCTAATACCATAGTGATGTAGTTTCCCTTACCAATGTTTCATGGTCAACACAGTCAAATGCTTTAGATAAATCACAAAATACTCCGAGAGCATCATGAGACTCCTCCCAAGCTTTGAAAATATTTTTGACTAAATAAACACCTGCATCAGTAGTAGAACGACCCCTCGTGAACCCGAATTGTTTATTGTGTAGCAGGTTATTTGACTTAAAATGGTCTAATAGTTGTTCTAATATAATTTTTTCAAAGATTTTACTCAATGTTGGTGATATAGGTCTGTAGTTAGAGGGGTCATCAGTATTACCAGCTTTAAAAAGGGGGATCACTTTACTGTGTTTCATTAGGTCAGGAAACACACCACACTTGATACAATCATTAAATATACTAGTAAGATGAGGAGATATAACATCTATAATAGATTTCACGACCTTTACTGATATTCCCCACAGATCAGCTGTATTCTTAACATTAATACTATGGAAACTCTTCATAATATCTTTTGAGTTAATATTCTTAAATTTAAATACTACATTACATATTTTAACATGTTTGCTTAGTAATTTTTCAGCTTCTAATCGGGACGAATTTAAAGAGGAAGTAGTTGAAACTGGAATGTCAGAGAAAAACTTTTCGAAAGCATTAGCCACACCTTCGTGACTAGTTATTAAGTTATCATTCATTCTCAATGAGAATTCTTGGTGGTTATTTCTGACTTTACCAGTTTCTTTACCAATGATGTTCCAAGTCATCTTTATTTTGTCAGAGGCATTTTTTATTAAATTACTTAAATGTAAGGACTTTGCCATAATGCAAACTTTCCTGAATAATTTGGAATAATTTCTGACATATTGATGAAATGATTCATCATTGTTATACGATTTTTCATAATAAAGGTCATACAAAGTCTGCCTACTTTTATAAATCCCAACAGTGGCCCACTCACTAAAACGTTTTTTATTGTTAATAGTAATCGTTTTAGGAATAAATACATCTTTGAAAGCTATATTAATCTTTTCAAACATATTCTGGTATAACATATTTGGTTCTCGGTTATAACTAACTTCTGATAGTTTGTATAATTTTATTTCTAAAATTTTCGATTCTTTTATCACTCACAGGAACAAACTTAACAGTACGTTTGATTTCAGGAGCCACATTATATTTAAAAGACACGAATTGTCCCAAGTGGTCTGATGATAACTGATTAATAACATTTTTTTGTTTTATTACGCACACGCGGTGGACTTGGGTATGCTAATCCCTCTTTTGAAGAAACCTCAGCCCAGCAGTGGGTAGCAATGAGTTATTACAGTACAGTACACGTGAATTCACTTCTATCAAACACGCGATGCGATTAATCACTACCATACTCAAAAATTAGTAGTAGTAAAAATAATTTAGAAATTACATATTTAAAGTGCATAACATGGATCCTAATACTACCCTCAAATTATCGAAACCACTTCTGTTTATTTGCATTAAGCAGTATAAATTTTTGGGCAAAAAATATGAGACAAAAATTAAATGTAAACGAAACAAGTTATAGAACTAACGTCGCGATCAATTTTGACATTCAAATTTGGCATAAGTAAATAGACCAATTAATGCAGTTGATAAAAAAACTTACCTTATAATGACTAGCGACATAAATCGACACTAATCTATGCAAGAACGCCTCAGCAGCTTTATGGTAACAGAACAGAGCGTCCCTGTTCACTCTGTACAGCTCGCAGGCCGCGGGAGGGGGGGCGCCCACCCCGGGGGAGGGGGGAGGGGGCTCCAGGCACAGGAGGGAGTTGAGCCACGATTCTATGGGATCGTTGGAGCGGTAACGGATTGGCTCTTCTAGTTTTATCTGAAAAATAGTAGAAGTATTCACACCACGTTTATCTCTGACTACTTAGTATTTTTTTTTAAATAAATTTTGACGTCATTTATAAAATTAAATGACTTAAAGTAGAATTTTGTGGTTGTGGTATCATTTAATCTATTATGTATCTTAGAGATTTGATCCTTATAAGTCACTATCGATTGACTCAATAAATATACAGGGTGTATTTTTTTTAAATTTAACATTTTCAATTAACAGATCTGCCAATTTAAAAAAAAATGTTTAATTGCAGTTAAGTTTCTTTAAAGAAGTCTTTGAAATTTAAAGTTATACTCACTGGTGGCGGAGCATTGTGTTGTGTTTGGAGTTGAGCAAATAACTTCAAAGACAAAGCTCTTCCGGTTCCTTCATATCCTGATACGGTGGAAGACAGCAAAGCTAATGGAGCCTTCTGGGCAGCTGCTGATACGTGGAGTAGAGGAATAGCAGCCGCTTCATCCACTAACACCAGGTCAGCAGCAGATAGAAGGGAGTGGTCATCTGGTGTTATGTACTGGAAAACAGTAGACAGCGTTATTAGATGTAAAAAACCTCCCACGTGGTCCACCTGGGGGTCATGGGGTTTGAGGAAATCAAACTTCTTCAAGTTATGAGGAATTGCATAGAAGTGGACGTTAAAGGCTGATGATGATGTATATTTTTAGACCAAAATTTACAAGAGTTTACAAAGTTATGAATTGCGAAAAATTTTTAATGCTTAATATTGAATGGTAGCTTAGTGAAATAAGTCGTTTTACAAGCTTTATATTATCTTGCACTGAATGTAACTATGTAAGTTCGAGTGATAATAGATTCGGAACATGGTGGTGGTTATAGAACTGAACTCTTGTGTTAAACAAGATAAACCTCTCGTGTTTGTGTTCGTTTTACTTGTATTAGCTAGCACTCTACTGCTACATGATATCCAGGATCTTAGAGGCTTGTATTTAAAAAGTTTGTTTTTTTAATAAATTATATTTGCTACAATAAATCAAAATGTTTATCAAATTCCACATACCTGCACAGTCTGTCTCGAATTCCTAGCGATATTAACTCTTACAATAGCCTTCTTAAAGTCCGGGTTAGTCGACCTCACAATATTATAATCAATATGCTCCTGGTACAAACAGGCGTCCAGTCCTTTCAGTAAGAACTCGAAGAGTGTGATCAGGTTCTCTGGGTGCGGTGACGTCACATATATGTTGACATAGCCGAGAGCTACGGCGGCTGCTACGGAGAGGCCGAGGCAGGCTGATTTACCGCGACCTCGGGCGGCTGTTAGGCAATGGGGAGGCCTGGAGATGAAATGAGCGTTTCGTGGTTATATATTCGGATGACGTTAGCGATGGTAAAAATAGATGGCCTAAATATAAGTAGATGCATAGTTAAAGATACACACACTAATGAAAGTAGAAAATAGTGTCTTCAAAAATTAATAATATTTATTGTCTTGACTGTTGCTGGGTAACGACACTTTGGGTACAAAAATTGTTGTGATACTTTTTTTGTCATTTTCTTGGTTTAATCAATTGGTCACATCATTATTAAATAATCTAATCTGTAATAATTTAATTTAATAATCTGTTTAGCATTAAGTTCGCCCATGTACATTTATTTTCGTGTGCAATAAAGAATTTTCTATCTATCTATTTTTTTTGACTCCACAAAAAGAACACAGTAGGAATCAACTTCTACAGACATCTCGTCACTGTCATTGTATCATCCAAAGAAAGAAAGATACCTCACCTAGATTGTTTATCAGCTAACGTGTTGATGAGCGCTATCAATGCCGTAGCCTGATCGTATGTCCGGCACAGTGCTACTAATGGCCCGGCCGGTGGAGAATCTGACAGTGATGATACTAGCTCTGTCAGTTTAGGATTTATGCGCTGAAAGAAGAGAATATGGCATAGTGACTATAGTACTTTGAGATGATATTGCAAATTAATATTGAATAATTGAAATTATTAGATATTAAAAAAAAGTGTTGTTGTAAAAGGTAATCTTTGGATCTACTAAACTGATTTCGAAAATACGAAGCCACATTATTTGTGAGTTTCATAGGCTAAATCAGAAATTAAAATAAGCTAAAAACTACGTCTTCTGTTTCAGGCAGGATTGTGGAGTTCAGCTATTGTTTAAATATTTGATATATTGTACAGACCTCCGGTTTAGCATCTACAGGTTCAATTTGAGCTGTTTTCGATGATATAGGCAAGACAGTCAGTGAATCATCAAGCACTAAACATCTTGGATTATCAGCCAATGACAGCAGGAATCTTTCATTGAAACGGTTCACCACTGTATCATGCGCTTCTGTTTTGAATCTGTGAAAGGGATTATAGGAAAATATTGTAAAGTTAATAAAGTAAAATACACACTTTTTTGTGTTTTGATAATGTAAAAGTTGTTTCAAAAGGTCAAATTGTGTTTAGTCCTACAACATAAACTAAGACTCTTTTTGAATTGTTGACTAAAATTCAACTGTTCATCTTCATTAGTTTTTATAAACCACAAACCAAAACCAACCAAATTCAAAACTTTTTGAAACAATTACATATTATTTACCTTGAATGTACATCCATGGTGATTGAGTGTAATTGTCTGAGAGAATCCATTGTTTTCAACAAGAATATTATCAAACCACCACCTTCAACTGTTTCTATTGTTCTCGCCATTAAGTTTGGTGTGAGGGCTTCAAAATCCTACAAAAAATATATTTTAAAATGTACTTCATATAATTTAAAATTTACTAAAGTTGAAGTTACATTTCATAGTCTTACTAGCTAATTTCTTTACATCAGAATTTAAAAGCAGAAAAATTATGCTTATTAACTTCATCATATCTTAAGAATGGTGAATAAAGTTATACAATTTGTTTTAAGCATATGAATTGCACTTACTTGCAGTACACAGACTCCATATGTCTGACCGAGCATCGCGTGGCTCTCCGAATAATATCTACCATGAATAGTGGTTGCTACTCGGAATGCATCAAACAACGATTCTTCTGACACTTCTAACCTGCCAGCTGCTATTTTCTTAGCTCTTTTACGTCCATGACTAGAACATAATTTTATTAATATAATAGAGTGAAGATTGTTTAAGTAAGAATGGTAGTTAAGTTTGTTTTAGCTTGAAAAAAAAAATGTTTTTAGGTATGTTCTTACTTGCTAATGGCTTCATCCTTATTTTTATAGCACCAGAGTACTGTCGGCCTTGCCTTGACAGTGGATTTCACGAGCATATCATACAAAATGGGCACCTGAAAATAAATAAAAGACTAAAAGAACATTCTAAAACTAAGTTTTATTATTTGAAACTTAAAGAACTTTTGGATTTTTAAGTCAAATATGTATTTTGTTGTATTTTAAACACGTCTAATAGTTTTTAACTGTGTAAATATGTTTAGTAAATAGTTAAAAACAACATCATTTATTTTACTTACTTGGTCTCGACTTTTGTCTCCAACGAGAAGAAACATGGTCCGATGGCCGAGTTTAACTCCATTTTCTATCATAACCCTAATACGGTTATCAATTTTCTTTTTCACCATTTTTAAAATATCTTACTTCTTTAAGAAATTTATAATTTTGTATTTTTATAACCTATTCAAAACAAGCACGCATGTTGGTACTAGGGATGTAAACAATTCTGAATACTGATTACTGATTACGATGTCATCAAAAATTTAAAAATCGAGTAGTACTTTGAAGGCATTCGATTCCTAATACTAAGCAATGCGATGCAAACTGAATAGCAGTTTTAGAGTTTAATAATAATTAATAATTTCAGTACCGTGTTACCAGTACCAGTAACATCTGCAGACTAGTTAATATTTATAAACACTTTTGCGTTAACAATCAAGTCTAAACCACAGTTTACATATTTTTCAAACAATTTGAATACTATATTTTTGCCTCTTTTGGAAATTACTGATGTCGTATCGCAGCCAGTTGCATGCTGATTGCATGCATTGTACCAATAATTGTTAAGGCCAATACTGCCTCAATATTGAATCAAATGCAACAGAGAAGATAATTAATGTTTCGATATTGATGAGAATTTTACAAAATTAAATATATATCTTTTCTTGAAGTAGCCTACACAAATCGAGCAAGAAGAGGAAGAAGGACTAATTTGACCAAGAAGGATAAATTCCAAGGAGTCACTCTTGAAGTGCTAAAAGGCATTGGTATCCTTGGGGTCAACGTGTCAGCACCGCCCAATATTGAAGTCATGTGGAAGACAAAGGCAAATTTGCCTATAAGATGTTGGGCTGGCTGTCATCCACGGTACGTTTCAAGAATTATTTTCTGCCACGCACCATCCGACTATGGAATGAGCTTTCCTGTTCTTCTTCAAACGAAACTTGAAGAAAGTCCTTAAGGGTAGGTCGGTAGGTAGGTCGGTCGGCCCCGCAGAGTCCCCTAAAATTGCAGAGATCCATGAGCAACGATAACCGCTTACTATTAGGTGGCCCGTTAGCTCGTCTGCATGGCAATGAAAAAAATGAAGACAGTGAAGAGGAAGAAACGAGTGCGAAGAATTTGACGATGAATGATGATGTAATTTTGTAGCTGCTGTTAAAATTTTCATTAAATTTAGTAAACAAAAAAAATCAACAATGAAATAGTGTCCCATTACATTCCCTCGATCAAAATATATTGTGGAGTATTCCCTCTGGGGAAACCAGGTTAAAAAAAGCGCCTTAAATACAGTACCTCAAAAACAATACCTCAAAGGTAGTGCGGAAATGTGTGCCAAAAATACGAATTTCCTGCGGTATAAAGTCACGATATCTCGAAAGCAATGCTCTGTAGAAGGAAACAGAACTGTTAATGTTTTTTGTACACAATTTTACGATGGACAAACTTTATTTGAACCATTTTACGAATGGCAGGTCTCGTTGTTTCAAAGATGTATGCTAAAAACGTAATTTTGTAACTTTGGACGTGGAGTAAAAAAATGTTCGATTTGTGAGTGAACGGGACCAACTCTACCAATAAACCCGTTGCCTGATGCTGTCATTAATTTTCAAGAAAATTGTCAACTGTCATGAAGTTAACCACAGATTAGAAAGTATATTACAGATGCGACACTGTTACCGTTTGAAGTTTATTTAGTAAAGAGGTACGAGTCTCAGACGCTCCAGTAGAGGGCGCCAGCATTTTTTTTTCTGTAGAATTTTTGCATTGCAAATCCCTCCCAAGTAAATATAGATTTTTAATATTTTTTGTTAAATTACCTTTTTTCTTATAATTATAGTTCAAGTATGAATTCGTTGCATCTGTTAATGCAGAAAATGCTATAATAAATTGTGTCTCTACACAATTTATTGTAGCATTTTCTGCCTCCCTCTGGTTATTTTATTCTTTTTCTTTTTATTTTTTTTCGTTCTCTAAAGATAATCAATTGATGAACTTTAGTGAGCTCTTCAGTTGTTATACTTTTTTCACATTTTGTACATTTTCTCCCTCTACATAACTTATGTACAACATATCCAGCCGTGAACCTCTAGCGTTATAGTAATTTTTTTCATTAAAAACTAGTTGGCTTGAAAACTCAACTGTAAAGTGATGTTTACATCTACTATATAAAAATAAGTCCGGTTTTCCTCCCTGACGCTATAACTCAAGAACGCCTGGACCGATTTGGCCAATTCTTTTTTTTTAATGTTCGTTGTAGTTCAAGGATGGTTTGTACAGCAAAATTAGTTCGAATACGTGCCGGAAAAATGATATTTTAAATTTTTAAGACGATTTTAAAGCAACGCCATCTATGAGAATTATATCGAATTACGTATAGAAGCACTTTTTCGATTTAAATAATTTAAATTTGATTATGTCATTGCATTGTGGGCGACGTAGTGATTGTACTAGATGGCGTTAGGCATTTTCTGCTTAAAATTGTTTAATTAATTCGTTTCAGAGATTAGCAAGACAAATATGTAAATAAATGTATTTATTAAACTTAAGTGGGATGTAGGAACTAGCTAATTTTAAGAGCTCGAACCAGCGCGCGGTGGTATAAATACACAAGAATACTCCGTTCTCTTTCTAAATCTTAGCGTGGAGAGAGGTGGACAGGTGGTGCTTCTGAGTCTGTCGGTAGAGTTGTATCCAGCTTAGAAGAACTCACTGTGTGTCCTTTTTTTTAAATGCTGGAAATCGCGGCGCTGCGCTTGAGATATGTGGTACTTAATCAGCACTAAAACCTCTAATCGCTCACACTTAGCGTCCGAATCCTGGCTGAACCAGACCCCAGCACGGGGTAATGCGGGACGGTGCGAGGTTTTACGCACTACGGCACAAATTTTCCATCGCGCCGCCCCCGAACACCGAACCGATGGCTGCCGGTGATACAGCCACCGGCTCTCACAGCCAGCGGGCTTTCTGAAGCGGGACCGCGTCTCACCCTCCCACGGGATGCTGGGTCATACCAGTGTGGATCGGAGAGTGCGGTCTTCCAACCCACGGTTGCCTTAACGCAAGGTGCGTGCTAAGCGAGACACGACACCTTCTTGGAATCCCGCACGCTGGGTAGCGTTGAGAACCCGAATCTCTTAGAGAGGCAAATTCCGAGCGAAATTTCAGTTCCAACGCCCTGATCGATGACGGCGGATTCCTGCGTGGAGAAAAGAACACAGTTTCATACGCCCTGCCGCTCTCTTCCGAGATGGTGGACTCGCAGAAGTCGAGCCGGTCGAAGCCAGACCCGTAGAACCATAGGGCCTGGGGTTTATTTAGCGCCACATCGAGACCCAACCTCCTAATTATGCGGAGAGGTCGTGGACCGTCCCATGTGGAACACCGCGGTCTTGAAACCGGTGCAAGGTCCCATCGTACACTGTGGTACTACAACATCAGCAGAATTCTTGAGAGTGCGAGCGGTCATTTTGCCGCCCAAAAGTGATAAGAACGTAACGAATGCATTCTTTCCGAAATTGAGAGGTATTAAAAAATCACACGTCGTTATGCAAGATGACGTCGTTATTCTGTGAAATTTCTGAACTCTCTATCAGCATGTGTACTACCAGTGCATACCATCAAGCTGAAGGTCGGTGTCCCAATTATGCTTCTTCTGACCCTATCCCCGAAGTTGTGTAACTGCTGCCTTAAAGTCATCTCGACTTGCCTGCTGCCTTAAAGTCAGACACACCATTGAGGCGGAAATTTTTTCGGGTTGAGGCTTTCGCGACGGGAAAGAGTGCTGTAGTACGTAACGCGTCGCCCCGCTCCGCATAATCACGTGCTGGGTTCTGTCTTCAGCTGTGCTTCAGACCCTCAGTATAAGCGGTTGGAGGTTTTAGTGCGGTTCAACTTCCACATATTCTTCAACTAAAAAAAAACGGGATGAGGATTAGGCGAGACTTTATTTATATCATGCATTCTTCTCATACCTCATAACTTTCGGTTCAAATTCAAGAGTGTACAGTTTCCCCGTTAGTGTTTGCTTCGCAGTGATTAGAAGCGTCCTAATGAGATCTTTGCGTAGAAGCTAAATGTCAAGGTCTGATGATGGAGCAGGAAGGTGGCTATGGGAACTCCATCATTAAGCAAGATAACCTCATCGTGTTTAGGCTCTAATGAAGCGTCTTGGTGATTTCTTTGCATATAAGGTGAATGTCAAGGTCTGATGATGGAGCTGGAAGGTGGCCACTGTCTGTTTGTTCTGGCTAATCTCTGGAATGGCTTGACCGATTCGGACGGGCTGACTTTCAATGGCTGATAGTTTATGTTATAAGGAGTAACTTAGGCTATATTTATTTTAGAAATTGTTGTTTTTTTTTAAATTCTCGATGAAGTTCAAGGATGGTATTTACAGCGAGAAAAAATCGAATAGTTGACAATTAATTGAGATTGGCGCAGACGAAGTTGCGCGGGGCAGCTAGTTTTGGTATATTTATATTTTTTATTTTCCTCAGTGCTTGTTTGGCTTATCGGACATTGTTTACGAAAATAACTTTTTAATGCAGTATTATAAAGAATTAAATTTCCATCCTATTGGTAAAATATTTTTTTAAAATATTCAATTCTAAAATAATAAAAATCTCATTAGTTTTTTACTCAACACGGCACTTAACGAAAATTCCGTGCTTGTTTGCTGTATCGGTATTAGGTTGGCGCAGGACAAGGTTGGCCCAATACTAGGTTGGCGCAGGCCTAGGTTGGCGCAGGACTAGGTTGGCCCAATACTAGGTTGGCGCAGGACTAGGTTGGCCCAATACTAGGTTGGCGCAGGCCTAGGTTGGCGCAGGACTAGGTTGGCCCAATACTAGGTTGGCGCAGGACTAGGTTGGCCCAATACTAGGTTGGCAAAGGACTAGGTTGGCGCAGGACTAGGTTGGCCCAATACTAGGTTGGCGCAGGACTAGGTTGGCCCAATACTAGGTTGGCAAAGGACTAGGTTGGCGCAGGACTAGGTTGGCCCAATACTAGGTTGGCCCAATACTAGGTTGGCCCAATACTAGGTTGGCGCAGGACTAGGTTGTCCCAATACTAGGTTGGCCCAATACTAGGTTGGCGCAGGACTAGGTTGGCCCAATACTAGGTTGGCGCAGGACTAGGTTGGCCCAATACTAGTTTGGCCCAATACTAGGTTGGCGCAGGACTAGGTTGGCCCAATACTAGGTTGGCCCAATACTAGGTTGGCGCAGGACTAGGTTGGCCCAATACTAGGTTGGCGCAGGACTAGGTTGGCCCAATACTAGGTTGGCCCAATACTAGGTTGGCCCAATACTAGGTTGGCGCAGGACTAGGTTGGCCCAATACTAGGTTGGCCCAATACTAGGTTGGCCCAATACTAGTTTGGCCCAATACTAGGTTGGCGCAGGAATAGGTTGGCCCAATACTAGGTTGGCGCAGGACTAGTTTGGCCCAATACTAGGTTGGCCCAATACTAGGTTGGCGCAGGACTAGGTTGGCGCAGGACTAGGTTGGCCCAATACTAGTTTGGCCCAATACTAGGTTGGCCCAATACTAGGTTGGCCCAATACTAGGTTGGCGCAGGACTAGGTTGGCCCAATACTAGGTTGGCCCAATACTAGGTTGGCCCAATACTAGGTTGGCCCAATACTAGGTTGGTCCAATACTAGGTTGGCGCAGGACTAGGTTGGCCCAATACTAGGTTGAAATAAAAAATTAAAAAGTATTATAAAGAATTAAATTTCCATCCTATTGGTAAAATATTTTTTTAAAATATTCAATTCTAAAATAATAAAAATCTCATTAGTTTTTTACTCAACACGGCACTTAACGAAAATTCCGTGCTTGTTTGCTGTATCGGTATTTTTTTTAAATTTCAGTGCTTGTTTACTGGATCACAACTCAATTGACCAATCACAGCCGGCGTTGCGCCGTATCCGCCATTTTGTAAGATGTCACAGTAGTGGGAAACACAGTGAGAGTCGCTTGAAATCGCAATAAAAAATGAGAAATAGTTTATTAAATTATGTTCTTTTTTCATAAATTTGATTGAATATCATTTTAATATGTCTTCAACAAATCATAAAAGTAAACATGAGCAGACACGGCTAAAAATAGAGAAATACGTATTTTTTCTTTCTTTAATTTGTTTTACACAGTTTTCTCGAATAGTTGGATTTGCAGGAAATCTGAACATTTTGTAATTAATTTTACAAACAAATCCGAGATGCCGTAATCAGTGTCAAGTCGTCAATCGCAATTAAATAGTTTGAAAGTGGTTCGAAAGAAATGAGCAGATGTGAGTGCGAAAGAAACTGTGACTACTCTGAAGGAGAGTTGAAATAATGATTGAAATTTGATTGTAATAAAATTAAAAAAATAAAATTTTGGAATAATAAATAAGAGTATATGATATACATATATTATAAATAAGTGAAAAATATATAAAAATTTGCGAAGTTTACGGGCACACATCTTCTTTTTCTGAGATAGAGATAATTATAAAAATCACCAGTTTCTGTTTAATGTAAACTACTTATGACTTAAAATCAAACTTTGGTCCTGGAATAATTATACTAAAATCCAAAATTCAATTCAGTCGTATAGATTCTAAATACCCCATTAAAAATGATTTAACATAGATTCTGAATACTATGTTCATTCATATTTTTATAAATAAGTAAAATATAAATAATTTAAAAGACGATTTTTTTTATAATAATTATATTAATTCAAAAGAAAGCGTTTATTTTTGTCGCCAAAGCCAATGAGGACTAAAGACAAAAAATGGTGGCGCCCTCTGCTGGATTTTTAAAATTCCGTACCGTTTCCACTAAGAACTGTCAAGTTTTTATGGAATGTCATAGCCGTGAAGTTAACTGTCATTGACAGGATGCAATTCGAGTGTTTTGTTTGTATTCCTGTAAAAATATAAATCGTTTGCATCCTTAAAAACAATTTATTCTACTTAATCACATAACATTAACGAATATTATTCAGTTTGAACACTCTTGGTTATATAGTAGTTGTGTTCGAAGGCGTGTTTTAGTCATTTTAAACCGAAAACGCCGATGGACAGTTAGCCGCTACAATGACTGAAAAAATGTCTAAATTTCAAATAAATACGAAGTCCAAGACTTATATTAAGGACAGGGAGGTATTCCTGAAGGAATTGAAGCAGTTTAATGACAGTAAAAAGTGAGTATCGATGTGAATATACTGAGGCTTGTCGGACGCGCACTCGGTGGCGTGTTTGTTATTAGAATCCACCAAATAATCGGGAATGTGCATTAGCATTTGTTTTAATTTACTTCTTGTACAATTTCACCGGTTTTAGTGTTCCAATTGAGCAAGATTACCTATCAAAATATTTCTGGCTCAGAAATAGTTTACTATGTTTTTTCAACTTTTTACAATAAAAATCATATTTTTATAATTATAATCATTAACAGCATTATTTATTATCATTGGTTTTTGTTTCAGCATCGTTACAAAACCAGCATATGTAAATGGAATGGAAATTGATTTGTACCATTTTTATATTTTGGTTCAACAGAAAGGAGGTATCGGAAAGGTTAGTATTAATTTCCTTTGCCCACTGGTGGGCATTGGGCGTTATACATATAAAGTAGAGAAGTATTTTCTGAAATAAATTACTAATATTTAAAAAATATCATCTTAAAACAATATTAAATTAATGCAGGTAAATCAAAATGATACATGGGAGTCTTTCTTACGACCATTAAGATTACCGCATCCTTGTATAAATGGATCCACATTACTCAGAAGAATCTACGCCACTCATTTGGAAAAGTAAGTAAATCTGTAAAACTATGCAGAATATGCGAATTCATTAACTTTCTAATAAATCACCGATGGTTTAATTATGTGCAACAAAGATATTGAAAACTAGATGACCCTCGCAACTTCGTCTGCGCCACAAAGGGGTTCAAACAGCAGTACTCTTAATGCTGTTGCGATATTATTTGCGCGGCCCGGGGAGTATGTATTCATTTTTTTTAAAACTCGTGATTATTTCTCAAGGAAAAGTCCGATCAGAACAAAACAAAAAGTAATTTACTGTTAAATTAATACTCTTGATAACATAATACTTTATTTGGATAAGGATTAATATAACAATACTAATTTAACATTAAATTAATTCTTCAGACGAATTAATTTTTTTTTTGAACATAAAAGCAGTTGTTGTGACTAAACTATGATAGTTAGATATATGCTCTCGCGGACTTTTTTGTTTGTCTTCAAAAGACCTAAAAACCCATAGTACATCATTTTGTTCTATTGTCAATAGTTTTTGCAGCGTACGCATAAATAGGTTTTAGATATTTCACCTGGTCTTACAAATTCGATGTTTACATACGGATCCCTAATTTTATTCAAAATAAAATATAGCCTATAACCTTCCTCGATAAATGGACATTCCAACAGTGAAAGAATTTTTGAAATCGGACCAGTAGTTTCTGAGATTAGCGCGTTCAAACAAACAAACAAACTCTGCAGCTTTATAATATTAGTATAGATAAAAAATAAGACCTAAAACAGGGTGCTAAAATATAAAAAAATACACTATTAAATGTAGGACTGCCATGTGACCTACATGGGTCACAATGAGTAGCATCTGCAATATTCATGCCTCTGCAGGAGATACAGCGTGACCCTTCCAACAAATTACCTTTAAGAGCTATCATCAAAACTTATTTGAATAAGGATTTTTATTGCCAGAAGTTAAAATTATCTAGATCCCAAATCTCAAATTCAATTTTTAAAATCATCATTTAATACAAAATAAATGTCTATTATCAGATACGAAAGAGCAAAAGGTCCACCAGGCCGCGACGATGACAATGACCTCGATGAAGATCCGCGACGGAGCAGTCGGAGTGGGATACCGCGGATCACCACATTTGGAGGCGGTACATATGTTTCAGGTAAACACTCGCGTAGAAAAAATGCACATTAGATGCTTGTAGTGCGACTTTTCTTTGCGAGTGTTGTTACTACAGCTTTCTTTTGGACCGTGTTATACCAAATGTACCAAACTACATTGTCGGAAATAGTTTTTAAAGTAAAGATCCAGGCAAATTAGTAAAAATGTTTTGGTATAACTCAGTCCATGATATTCTCTTATCAAATGTAGTTTTTTTCATATTCTATTTTATATGCTTGTTGATGATTATTTAACAAAAAAACTGTATTCACTTTTAGTGTAAATAGTACAATTGTATTAAGCTATGCTTGTAAATGTACTATAGAAGTAGGATATTGTAGAAATGCACTTAATTTGTATATTGCTTCTTGCAATCTTTGTTTTGAGTAGTAGTTAGCCAACAATTAGAGAATCCATCTTAAAGTTAAAAAACCATTACTGAAATATTTACCTTTTTATTAGACAGGTTAATATGCCAAATTTTCATGAGTGAGTTAACTACAATCAGTGGCCCTAGCACGAATAACTTGCGAAAATGTAATCGTATCGTTATCGAATTATATTTGTATGAGATTTGTACAACGCCCCTATCGTAGGTAAAATGAACTAAATTTGCTAGCACGAACAACATTCGTATCGTAATCGTATCGACACGTAAACGATACTCGAAACTTATAAACAATCAAATGTTATAATTGCGAGCACGAACACTGATTTGACGTACGGTAATGTAAATTGTCGAAGGCTGGGTATCGAGTTTTATTCACTTGAAATTTGTCGGTGAGAAAGGTTTCGAAACGAGTTTAAATATAATTTTAAACGTGTTTTTGTTTCTTTTAGGTAACTTTTCTAAATAATAGTGTTTTCTTATCCCTTTAGTTAGTTCTTGAATACAATTTATTTTAATAAATTGCTTAAAATGCAAAGCCCACCGTTGCCGTTGTACAAGCGTAGTCCTTTATATTATTTTATTGCTGTAAGTTTACTTGAAAATTAAGAATATTTAGCAAGAGAAGTTAAGGAGGCAGTCAATCGTGTTATATTTTTTTAAACATACTTGAGCATCAACATTTTTCAATCAATTACATTAATATTGACTGAAATACTTGAGATAATATTTTTTTCCAATAATTAGAACGATAAAAGCACATACACTTCCATAAATCCACCATTGTTAAATACTATAAGTAACTAAGATGACTGCTGACTAGTAACTAATTCTCAAATTTAAATAAATCTTAAGAATAAGTACTCAATTACTAAAAAACAATGAAATACTGTCGCTCTTAGCTAGAACTAAAGTAAACATAAACAAACTTAACCTTGGCCGATATCAAGTAGATTCGTTCAAAAATATTTATTTTTTTGTTATATCCAATACACTATTTTATTTCTTCGATTTTAATGTCATTTCATGTTCCTAAATACTTTTCTTCTCATGTACTGCACTTTAAATGCATTCACTGATATTTTTTTAAATAATTAATAAGGAAATTCAATTGTTTAAAAATAAAACTAAAACTTGGTTAAGTTTCCGAACGAATCATTCATTCCATACGTGATCATTTCATTCCACAAGGACCGTCTCTAGTTACGTTAGGATGACGTCACTAACGTATTCGAATCGAGCTGACGATAGTTTGCAAAATGTTGTTCGTGCTGCGGACTATCGTCGTCGTATCGAGGGCTCGATACGTTAACGTTACGAATTCGTAAAATTTTCGTGCTTGGGCTACAGGTAGGCCATTCCGTGATATTCCAAGTAAAACTAAAAAAAATAAAAATGCTTGCCTGTAAAGTCGGTATACGGGCGAAAGTTTTACGTGACAACGACTCGGGCATGGTTAGCCCGCCTAAGAGCGAGAGAGACAGACATAAAAAGTGAAAGGCACGTGTGCCTCTCACTCGCTCTGATTGTGAGCGTATAACGTGGGCGGAGCGTATCGCAGTTTCTTGAAGTGTCACCCAGCAAACCAATTTATAAGACGTTGTCACGTCAAAAGAAACACTTTTTAAATTTTTATCTATCTTTAGTAGGGTAGTGCATAATATTTATCTAATTATTACTATACATTAAAACGATACATATCTAACCTCAAAATATTTAACCTGACAGCATCTGGAGAAGCCCTTAGGACTGCGCCTCGAGTGGCTGCACCCTACGAGCGTTTGGCACTATCGCTATTATCCCCAATGCCCAATGAACAAGATTTTGCGGTCAACGTTTGTACAGTGCTAGCGGCTGATCATTCCAATAGACTGCCTTTGGGAACTACACCACATATCCTGGACTTCTTATTGGCACATGCTGGTGTTTACAATCATTGTGAGTGTGACTAGAATATAATAGAATAGTCTATAATAAAAAAAATGTATAATAAAAAAGTAATTATTAGTTTTTTACTGAAATATTTGCTAAATGTAAATTATTTCTAATTTGTAATTGTTTTTTCAATTATTAATTATTAACCATTGATTGTATAAATAAAATAAATGATTTTGATTTTACTATTTTCTATTCAAAATTCATGATTTATCATCTTTATAGTTTGGTCATAATGTATAATTCATTCACCATACACTCTAAAAAATTTACATTTCACTACATATCAGTTATTTAATTTTTGATGTTAATCATTTGTAACTCAGATTTGTACTCATTACTACACATACCCTACACTTCTTTAAACAATGTTTAAAAAAGTTCTGTTAAGCATTGCAGAGGCTCATGAACGACAGTTACCATCAAGGAACAGTGGCCCTAGCACGAATAACTTGCGAAAATGTAATCGTATCGTTATCGAATTATATTTGTATGAGATTTGTACAGCGCCCCTATCGTACGTAAAATGAACTAAATTTGCTAGCACGAACAACATTCGTATCGTAATCGTATCGACACGTAAACGATACTCGAAACTTATAAACAACCAAATGTTATAATTGCGAGCACGAACACTGATTTGACGTACGGTAATGTAAATTGTCGAAGGCTGGGTATCGAGTTTTATTCACTTGAAATTTGTCGGTGAGAAAGGTTTCGAAACGAGTTTAAATATAATTTTAAACGTGTTTTTGTTTCTTTTAGGTAACTTTTCTAAATAATAGTGTTTTCTTATCCCTTTAGTTAGTTATTGAATACAATTTATTTTAATAAATTGCTTAAAATGCAAAGATCATCGTTGTACCAGCGTAGTCCTTTATATTATTTTATTGCTGTAAGTTTACTTGAAAATTAAGAATATTTAGGAAGGGAAGTTAAGAAGGCAGTCAATCGTGTTATATTTTTTTAAACATACTTGAGCATCAACATTTTTCAATCAATACATAAATATTGACTGAAATACTTGAGATCATATTTTTTTCCAATAATTAGAACGATAAAAGCACATACACTTCCATAAATCCACCATTGTTAAATACTATAAGTAACTAAGATGACTGCTGACTAGTAACTAATTCTCAAATTTAAATAAATCTTTAGAATAAGTACTCAATTACTAAAAAACAATGAAATACTGTCGCTCTTAGCTAGAACTAAAGTAAACATAAACAAACTTAACCTTGGCCGATATCAAGTAGATTCGTTCAGAAATATTATTTTTTTTGTTATATCCAATACACTATTTTATTTCTTCGATTTTAATGTCATTTCATGTTCCTAAATACTTTTCTTCTCATGTACTGCACTTTAAATGCATTCACTAATATGTTTTTAAATAATTAATAAGGAAATTCAATTGTTTAAAAATAAAACTAAAACTTGGTTAAGTTTCCGAACGAATCATTCATTCCATACGTGATCATTTCATTCCACAAGGACCGTCTCTAGTTACGTTAGGATGACGTCACTAACGTATTCGAATCGAGCTGACGATAGTTTGCAAAATGTTGTTCGTGCTGCGGACTATCGTCGTCGTATCGAGGGCTCGATACGTTAACGTTACGAATTCGTAAAATTTTCGTGCTTGGGCTACTGAAAGCTCGTTTATCTGTCATTCGGACAAAAACATCATTAATCATTCATTCACCATTTACCATTCATTCCTATCAACAGCAAGTCTACGCGACACAATCGGTCGTTCATACCACGAAGCGCGAGGTCGGTACCCCGATGAGTTCTGGAGCATGCGAGCTGGCGGTGGCGGTGCTCGGGAATTAGCTGATGAGACCAAGTTCATGCAGCCGGGAGTGGAACAACCGGAGCTCATGGTACAGGCCTTGGCTGCTCAGAACTCACTCAATGATTGCCTGATGACTGGTGATGATGATGATTATAGCGTCGAGAAGATTGTGGAAGAGGTTTGTGTTTCAAATTGTAGCTAAATGTTAGTTTGATAGCAGCATGCAGATAGCGCAAAGTCAGTGTTGTGGCGAGGTTTGGGGGAGGCCTATATCCAGCAGTGGACGTCTGTTTGATGATGTTTGTTTAATGCAAAATTTCACATCATTTCTTTTGATTTTAGTACCTATACTTTTTAGTAGGTAGTAATCATCGTACTACTCCACCCTGCAAGTGAATTATATTATTTGAAGGGAGGTGAATCACACTAAAATCTCCCACAACTTATACTCAGCATACAAACTCCGATTAAGACCAATACCCAGCACAGGATTGGCAAGACCCACCTATCACCCCTGTACCTGTACCAACCCATTACTGCCCACTGTTGGGCTCAGGTCTCCTCTGAAGAGGGATTAGGCATAGTCCACCACGCTTGCCCAGTGCGGATTGGGGACTTCACATATCTTTAAAGGATTTTTAGAACCCTTTTCCGATATGCAGGTTTCCTCACGATGTTTTCCTTCACCGTTTTTAGCCAGTGGTGTTGTGAAAAATTGCACATATATCTTTTTCACATTTAGATTTAGAGATACAAGCCGGCCGTATTTGAAGCCGCGACCTCCCGTTCGGAAGGACGCGCTTCGCCCACTACCCCACCACGACTTCTATCTTCTCTCTTCTATCTTTCCTATCACCCCATCACCCTAATATTCCTATGTTATAGGCATTTCAACACGACTCCCTCGAAGACTGGGTGACGGAACCATCGGAAGAGAATCAACTATTCGCTCCAGAGTTACCGGGTGGTGCTTCATGTGTTTACACGCAGAGGGTACTCCAAGTAGCTTCAATAGTACGATCCTTGTCCTTCCACGAGGAAAACGTACAATATCTGGCTAAGAACACTACTTTGATAAGGTAGGTTTTGAGTTTTTTTTCGTACTAAATATAATGTAAATAAAAAAAAGTCAAGCATTTAAAAAAACATTTTTTTTTGAATAATTGTCCTTCCTTCAATGAATGAACGAAATGCATGAAGTAATTATAACCAAATGTAACGTGAGTATCAGTCATTTTGAATAAATTAAAAATAAGAGTCAGTATAAGAAATTATTTTCTAGATTTCTTCTACTTTGTGCCAACTGTTGGGTTGGTACATTGCGACAATCTGGCTTGGATACACTCGGCAATGTGTCTACGGAGTTGATAATTAAGGTAAGAAAATGTCGTAAAAAACATAATTTAGATCATTTTTTATAGTTAGTTATTTTTGCAAACAGCACCCACTATTTTCAATGCAATTGGATTGCACAGAGTGTCTCAAAAGTATTAGAAGGCGATTTCACATTGTTGCTTTTCTTGAAGTTACTAATAGGAATACGGTATCATACAGTCCGGCTATGACATTCAAGTCATTGATCATCATCACATTGATTCCGCTTAGAGTCCCTCAAAATGGGCCCCTTAGGGCCAGATCAAAATGGTACCGAATTGCAATCCCTGTTTACTACTACATATTTGTTTAGGACCCAGCCACGTGTCTGATATCAAGACATGTGTTATCAACGATCCAGTCGGCCCTGGTGTCTCCGGATCGAGCGAGAGTACTGGCCGCGCTCGAGTTACTCAATAAACTCGCGCAGAACGAGGCGAATGAAGACGCTTTACTTAAAGCTTTGGAGACTAGGGTAAGTGAACTTATAGGTTATTTGAAACGCCCACAACATAGATGACGTCACGATTAGGTAAATACGGTTCTCTATTAGTTGCGCCGTGACACTTTTGCGTTTGTTTACCTAAGTGTGACATCAAACGTGACGCCATGAGACTATGAGCTATTTTGATGATGGTGTTTGTTCCAGGTGTACTCGGAGGTGTGTTCGCTGCTGACCCTGCGCGACATCATGGTGCTGGTGATGGCGCTGGAGTGTGTGTACGCGCTGACGGGGCTCGGCGTGGGCGTGTGCGAGCACGTGGCGCGCGTGCCCGGCCTCTTGCACACGCTCGTGTCGCTCGTCACTGTCGAGGTAGGACACCATCCATGGAGTGGAACAGTGGCGTGCATAAACAAAAAAAAAAATAGGTTTGGTGTTTGGTCCGGCTCGAAGGACCAAGTGATTTATTTGCGCGTTCTAATGGATTTTTTAGGTTATGAAGTTTGATTTTGTGTTTATTTGCATTATACGAATTATCAGTTTTCTTTACAATTTTTGTGTAATGGTATTTTATGTAAAAGTACATATTTCAATACCCAGGCCCAAAGCTACGGTCCCCGCGCGTGTATATTGATGCGTGTTGTGGAGACGGTCAGCGGACCCAGCGCCCTGGCTGCCGTGGCTGAAAGAGACGCACAGGATCGGCAGCATGCACAGCTTACACAGGTAGGTTTGAAGATATATTTCACTGGTGAGTGGTGGACGAGTGTTTGAAGCGCTTGTCTTCCGCATGGGAGGGATTCAAAACTGGCTGACTTGTACTGCAAGGAAAATATCTTGAGGACATCTGCATATTTGAAGATATGTGAAGTCCCGTGAGGGTTGCGTGGTGGACTATGCCTAATCCCTCTTTTGAGGAGACCTGAGCCAAGCAGTGGGCAGTAATGGGTTGTTACAGTACAGTACAAGTCGCTTTTATATGCACTCCACTCTTCAAATGTAACGGATACCGAAAAGAATGACAGGCCGTGGAATTTATTTGTGGAGGAATTGAACTTTTGTAAAACACAGAAAAGCTTAAATTTCTATTTGATGCTTTAAGCTATCGATGAATTTGTAGAAAGAGCTTAAAGTATTTTTTATCTAGATCTCAATAATTTTATTTTATAAAATTGTGAAGAACGAAGTACATAGTATAAGACAACCTGACAAACAAATTCTAAATATCTTTTAAAAAATAATTTCGATTGACTTTTAACATTTAATTACTGAACACTGCTAAGTCCAAGCATCATCATCTATAATTATAATTCCAGGTTGCTCCATCCCCGAAACCGGTTCAGCAACCGGAACCGCAACCAACAGCAACCAGCGCCCCCACCACTACCACCCTAACGACCACCCCCGCACCCTTCTCCTCTATACAACAGTCGCACATACAGCAGAGAACTATACAGGTATTATAATCGATTTGGAATAATCGATTTTATTATTCGTTTAGAATCGATTGATTCGAATTTAATGGAAGAAGACAATAATTTAGTTTTTGTTAAAAGACTTTTTGTTAGTTAGTAAAATCTAAATAGTTTGTAAACTTTGATAGACGCATTATAATACTATACAGGGTGTGATTTTTGATAGGAATTTTATTTTATGGTAAATGTATTTTTTTACTGATTTTTATATTCATCATCATCATCAGCCTACAGACGTCCACTGCTGGACATAGGCCTCCTCCAAACCTCGCCACATCGACCGGTCCTGCACCATCTGCATCCAGTGACCTCCCGCGATCTTGACCAGATCGTCGGTCCATCTCGTGGGGGGTCTACCAACGTTGCGCTTACCGGTTCGTGGTCGCCACTCTAGAACTTTTCGGCCCCATCGGCCATCTGTTCTTCGCACAATGTGTCCTGCCCATTGCCACTTCAAAGATGCAATTCTTTGGGTTATGTCGGTCACTTTAGTCCTTCTGCGGATCTCCTCATTTCTGATTTGATCACGCAGAGAGACACCCAGCATAGCCCTTTCCATTGCTCTTTGAGTGACTCTGAGTCGTCTGATAAGAAGAAGATTTTTATATTAATAAACAGTTAATCTAAATTCTTAATTTTACCCCATCACACAGGAAAACGAGAATTTCGCTCTAGCCTGGCTCCGTTCGTCGTACGAGCCGTTACCGGTGAGCGACAACAGCACGTGTGACGCGGCCGAAGTTTACCGACAGTACTTGGCGTGTTGCACCAAACTTGGCAGGAAGGGAGTCATCGCTCCTGCGCACTTCCCTCGGCTTGTCAGGTTTGTACTTTAAATTTGGAATGAAGTCCTCTCCTGGACTGTATGATTTTTAATTTTTAAACGAGGTTTACATAGTGTTTTGTCTGTAATGTGATGAAAATAAACGGATTTTTAAGGTATACTTTGTAGGCAGCGACCCTGTCTTCTGACATTGTATAGGTCCAAATAGGTGGTCCATTAATTCATCTGCTTACTTAACATTAAATAGCCTTGACTTATTTGGACTTTGACTTAGATAAACCACTAAACTAATAAGAAGTCGTCGTAGGAGTGAATGTTTTGTGTGTCTATGATATTTTTAACTTTACGTTAATCACACTACCTTCTAAAATTGAAAATAGTTAAAGAATATGTTGAAAATATTTTGTAGATTAAAATTTATCGAGGATATCTAAAGTCCTCTAACCGAATTAGGGTCGCGTGGTGTTAACTAATCCCACTAGTGAGGAGGGCAAAGCCCAGCAGTGGGCAGTAATGGATTATTACAGTGTTAGTAATTATTGGAACGAACTTCCTTATCGCGCATTTGAAAAGGGGCTAGACGGAAAAAATTCTTACGAAAAGTTGTCACGACACTTTTTTTGTTTTAGATGATTATCGTTAGATGGCTCTGCGATCAAAATCTTTTAAAACACGTTTCTTATCGCGCGTTACATTAAGAAAAAAAAGTTATAAGATATCTTTTAATCGAAAGGAACTTCGTTCTATTCGGGCGTCTCAAGTCAACTGTCAAGTTTTTTGTTTATTTATAGGACGGTATTTGGCGGTACTGTAGGACCGAATGCAGTAACGAATTCATCCGGGGAATCTCAGCAAGCGTACATCGGTATCCGGGCGAGGAATCCTCAGAACAGAACTAATACTAGTGCCAGTAAATATAACGTTTACTTAATTATATTCAGTGTTAGTAATAATCCAAGTGACAGTGCCTATTTAACTGAAGATATTTTTTTTACTTTAAATGGAGCTTTTTAAAAATGTATAAAGTCCAAATCATAATTAATTATTATATGAAATTGAGCTTTGTAAACTACGCCTAAAACTGTATGATAATTACCCAAATTATCTGCACTAAATCTTTGACATTGCAGAGGTTCATGAGCGACGGTAACCACTTCCTATCAGGTGGGCCGTTGGCTCATCTGCCTACATGGCAATAAAAAAAAAAAAAATAAGGAACTTCGTTCCAAAAATTGGCAATCCATTTAATATTCAGTATGCGTACAAAATCTCAGCTGAATCCTTTTAGCTGAACGTTTGTGATTGAGTCACAAACCAACTTTCCCATTTCCAATATTTGTAGTATTTTTATTGACCTAAAAGTCAGAGAACACACTAGTTGTTACACTCTGTTGCTTTAAAGATAAGATAAATAAATGAATTGTTATTAGCAAACGCCGCAGGACCATCGTCGCCGATACTCAAAGCTCAATTAACGAACAAAACTGCAGCCACTGAAGTCAAACCGCCCGTCACACAAACAACTCAGGTATTACAAAAAAAACTTATTATTTTATTAAAATTTCATTAATTATTATTAGAGAAGAGCAGTGGCGTGCGTGCATATTTCACTCAGGGTATGCAGAAATGTAAATCTGAGTAAGTTTCCACATTTTTACGTTCTTTAATCAATTTAACTTTTACGCTAAATATGTGCCACTAATACTAACGAGACGTGTATTTTGATTAAATATACAGTGTTTTATCGATATTCATTGTAAATTAATCAATTTTAAAATGTTAGGGTATGCAGAGCTTATTTGCTTGTACGAGCTGCACGCCACTGGAAAAGAGATACTGCTATATTGATTTATTTGATTACGACAGGTGCATTGATTTTAATACTTATTTTAAATGATTAAAGACTAAGGAGGTGTAATTTTGACCTAATTGTTTCATGTCAATACAGCTTAGTAAAGAAAATCAACTATAAGAAAGATATGATGAAATATATTAATAAATATTTCAAATCATTTTAATGTCCCAAAACAGGAACTCTTATTTAAATCAAAAGAGCCCTAAACTTAAATTTTACCACCAAATTAACCCTTAAATGGACAATGTTGTTTAAAACAACATACTAAACATCACCGATAAAATTAAGCTTCTTTTAATTTTTTTGTTAATTTTGACAGCTAGTTCTTATTTTTGAACGAATTTTGTACTTTAAAAAAAAAGAATAGTAAATTCATGTCTGTTTTTTTTACTCATTTTTCCTAGACACAAATATATTTTTTAAAACGTGAAACAAAAATCGTCCATTTAAGGGTGAAGAACTAAACTTCTTAAATTGGCAACCCTAAATAATATGAAAATATTATTGTTACAGGCGTTAGAATCGAATCCGTCGAACACATCGCTGATAAAACATCTTCTCGCTCACAAAGTAAGCCCCGTCTCGCAACAGCAAGTAAGTGCATCACTAACAAATACTAATACACGCTTATAAATAGGTTATATTGTGTCAGTGTGACCAGGAGAGTAATGCGGTTTTACTAGATTCAAATATGTAGATATCTTTTAATTTAATAGATTAAATTTACTGTAATGAAAAAAAATGTTAGGTGAAATTTTATTTTTTGAATTGTTGGCAACACTGAAAATTTTACAATCGTACGTACCAACACGATTTTCATGGTTAAAATGTAATTTATTAAACTTGATTATTATAAAAAAACGTAGGCAAATTAATAAAAAACTTGAGAGGTGTCATAGGACACTTCGAATAAAACGAAGTTTCTTTCGATTAAAAGATATCTATTTTTTTTCCTAACGTAACACGCGATAAGGAACGTGTTTTAAGAGATTTTGATCACAGCGCCATCTTGCGATAATCATCTAAAACAAAAAAAGTGCTGTGACAACTTTTCGTATGAATTTTTTCCGTCTAGCCCCCTTTTCACAACGCGCGATAAGGAACTTCGTTTGTTCAAAAATTATTCAATTTTTTTTTTCAAATTGAGGCTGATCACAACAACTCTGTTTCATATTTTCATTCATTGAAAAATAATATTTTATTATGAATTGAAATACAGTTTTTAATCTTTGAGTTTATTTATTATCAAAAGCAGGGGTTTGTCTACAAGAAAATTTTGAGGTATAAATGTTGTTACATTTGAAAACTAAACATGCATGAATGTGTTTCGAATTAACGAAAATAATAAAAAAATATATATTTTACAACAAAAAAATATTTTATAAAGTATAAGAGATCTATGTAATACATAGTATATTTTAATAGGCATGCTGAGCAAGAAAAAAATGCCAGAAAGTAGTGGCTGTTTTTGTAGAAAAAGCATGCAAATAAAATAATTTAGAAACTAACTAACTGTTGAAAATAATGAAGTTACACAAAGCATGTTTGAAAGCTTCGTTGGAAAGCATGTTTTTTTATTTGATTTTACAATTGTTGAAGTTTAATGTACTTTAATAATGACGAAATTGAGTTGAATTTCAGTTGCCTATATTGTTTTGTTTCATTACTTTTGATTTATTTTTGTTTCATAGATGATATAATTTTTAATGCATTTTATAGTTAATGTTGATGTACGTTTAGTACTATAATATTGCCTCTATTGCCGCTTACCATCAGGTGGGCCGTAGGCTCGTGTATCTATTACGCAATAAAAAAAAATTCAAAAAAAACTTAGTATTATTAGATCTTGTTAGTTAAAGTCGCATTATTTTGAAACTAGATCAAGGATGTAAGTTTAAATATCAAAATTAAAAGATTTCTAAGACTATGTGTGAAATATTAGGTGGCGCAAAGGCAGCAAAATCAGCAACGAGTGCCGACCACGTCATCAGTTGTCGTGCAAAATAATCAGGTAAGAATAATACAAAAAAGTCATAGTATCCATAAAGTTATTGGTATAAAAAATTATGAGCAAACAAAATGAGTTTGCTTTAAACTTCAAACTGTCACACATCAATCAAAATAAGTATCTGCCATTAGGTTGGCTTTTAATTATTATCTCGCTTGCCCATAAGCAACAAAAATAGTATTTTTATTATCATTTCATTTATTTAAAGGCCATGGACGTGGACCCTGAAGCATTAATAAAATGCACCACAATAATAACACCGGGAGGTGCAGCCAATCCGCCCCCTACACAGGGTGAAAAGGTAACATGATATTCACTATCAATGTACAAAAAAAAATCAGCCAGGGGTTTTTTTTTTCATCTGAAATCTATTGTGTAATGATTACTTTTAAAACGCAATTTCTTCTGTTAACAGGTCATTGTAAATACTCAAGAAGAATTATTGGGTAAGAATTATTTCTATAATGTTTTTAAGTGACTTGAGTTTGGAGGTGTAATCTTATGGCTTATGTTTCAGTGCCCAAAGAAGAACCTGTTCAGATACAAATTGATGATCAGGCGCAGTTGACAATCGTGAGTACCTATCGTAATAAATTGAGTTCTTAAAATATATGAATTATTAAATTAAAACTAGTAAATAATTAAATATCTTTCCCATCAGAAAACGAGTCAAAACAAAATGCTAGCCGATCTATTAGAGAAGAAATCGAATCCACCAGTCCAACTCGTACAGATGACAACACAACACAACGCTCCAACCATACAAATAACAGAGACTGGCCAAATCGTCCAAGTCAAACCTGATCCAACGCCAATGATCCAAATAGCGGACCCAACACTAGTTGGCGGCCAATATTTCCAAATAAAAAACGAGCAAGGCCAACTAATACACATCAAAAACGACCAAGGACAAATTGTCCAACTGAAAAACGAGCAATTACAGCACTTATTGCAGTTCAAGAACGAAGGCCAAATGTTGGTCAAACCTGAGCCAAGTCAACCCAAAGAGTTGGCGGATATGGTGGTCAATGATCATTCGTATACGGAACCGCCAACGAAGAAAGTCAAAGTTGAAGAGGTTTGTACTGTCGATTTATAGCGCTGATGTAAAATTTAGCTATGAACGCTTTTATTTTTCGCGGCTTATGTTTTGTTTTTTTTGGTGTCTCATAATAGGTATAACTTACTGTAAAACTGAGTAAGCGAATTACCGAAAAAAAAAGTACAATGTTTACAAATTACGCTTTAATTTAACTAAAAAAAGAATAATGGTCGTTAAGGCAACACTTGTTTTATTTATTGGCAACACTTATCTTTTGGAAATAATTATTTTGCTATAATGAAAATTATACGGCTATATTTTGTTACCTATTGCGGGACACCCTGTATATCCGATCGTTGAATGTGTTCTTAACAGACGAATGTCCCACAAGACTCAGTGTCGAAAACAGCGGCTAATTTGTACGCGGCACTCGCGGCCTCCGCTTTAGAAGACGAAGACGATTTGGTATGTTCAGATTCATTTATTGGCTGTTAAAATATCTAATTTATAGGTAAATGTGAAATTGCAACATTCTTGTTGTCGTTATAAAGTTACTGCCGTCTTGAGAAGAACTGGCTAAAGAAACGGTAATTAAAAAAAAAAAGTTATTGTAATATGGCCTGGGCGAGCCTCGCATTCCCACTTTGTGGAATCGTCTAGATAATCATTGACTATTACTAGTAGAAATGGTTATTGGCGAAAAGTATTTAGTTATTTGTCCCCTAAAATGAAGCTATGGGACTATACGAGTTCCTACTCATGTGTGTTGGACTGAACAATGCAATATTATTTAATTTAATTTTTCTCTTCTTTTACTAAATGTATTCGGTTTGGAACGATTCTTACTTGATTTTACATCAGTAATGTTATTAAATGAAACATTTACAATGAATAATTTGTTATGCATCTTTACATGTCTGATCTGACAGCGACCTAGAGGATTGATTTTGGCGGGAATACGGACAAAGGTTATTTAATATTTTAGGTTAAGTTGTAGTCACATTTTGTAGTGATTTAGCAAATTTATTTGATAGTTTACCGTGATTCTTACTGTTTTGAAAAGTATATTTTCATTGATAACTTTGTCAAACATGTAGTTCCTAAACAAAATCGTTTCCCATGTGTTTCTAAATGAGAAGTACCCTATTTAATTTGCTCCATAAACAATTAACCCTTAAATGGACAATGTTGTTTTTAAACAACATACTAAACATCACAAATAAAATTGAATTATTTTACGCTTAGCTCCCTCCTAAGCAAGAATCAATGGATGTGATGCAACAGCCGGTGCTGGTCACCGGGGCAGATAACCAATCTGTTATCATACAGGAACCTATTTTACAGGTACGATAAATTATTTTAAATATAGGTAAAAATATAGGTTTTTAAGATTCATTCACAAACTACCGTATCAAGCGCCACTTTTAAAAAATAAGTAATTTGAGAGTCAATTGTATTAGTTTACCTAGATAACAGAATGCAATACGTACTTCAAAATCCTTTTTTGACAAGTCACTAAAAAGCCAAAATAATAATACTTATACACAAAAAGTTGAATTCGATTATTTTACTAATTCATATTATAAACGTAAATATATATATTTTTTTTTCATCTATGGCCAAATCATTTATTAGTTTTGTTATTTATAGGTCCAACAACCAACAATGCAAGTGCAACAATCAGCTATACAAGTACAAGGATCGACTTTACAGGTATTCTACGTTTTACTAATGACGAGACGTGTGCGTCATGGATATTGGTTTAGTTTTCATGACGTGAGCGTGTCGTCATGAATAAGCAAACAGCAAAAACGAAAATTAATACATTTTTGACTAATTCTTATATGTTTTAGAAGACATTGGAACTTTATAAATTGTTCTATAATGACGTGAACGTCTCGTAATCAGTTAAAATATGTCTTTTTTGTGCTAAATAGTATTCTTTTTGAACAGGTCCAGCAACCAACATTACAAATGCAACAACCAATGTTACAAGTCCAACCTATGGATGTACAAAATATTATAGCTTCCCAAGCTGGTCAGCTTATCTTACAAGGTAAAAAATACTTCATCTATTTATTTATCCAGAAAGATAATAGTGTTACAATATCTTATCCACTCAACTGGGATCGGCAACCAAATTGGTTTGTTTACTTTTGCCAAGTCTGTGGCAGGAGCCAAAATTGAGCACAGTCCTAAAACTTGTTTTGTTTACATTTTTTAATCGTCTCATATTTTACGGAGATAATATATTTTCGCTAAATATGTAATACAGCGTCTTGTAATAATAAAGATTTACAAAATTATAAGGTTTAATTAAAAATCGAAATTAAAATTTATTGGAAAAAAATCGTTTTTAAAAAGAGGCTCAAACAGGGTAGTGATTCCGAACGAAGTCCAGTTTCGCCATCTAGCGAAAAGTGACGTTCCCAGTTGAGTGGTTATTAAGTAATTATACTTCATTTTAGTTAGAGTAATGTGTATCTAAGAATTACAAACAATAACAGCAATTACAATCTTGAATATTGTATAAAAAATAATAATTGTTTTGTTTTAGAAAAAACAATATCTTCGCAACCACAATTTATGCAGCAACCGATGCAACTTATAGCTACTCCTAGCACTTCTCAAGGTAAATTAATATATTTACACTTATTTAGTACTATGGTTTATGTTGTCATTTATTCATAAGAGTGCTTAATATTAAAGATATAGAATTTTAATGTTATAAAATGTAGATTATGAAAACTGATTTTTAATATGTTAAGTTCTTCTAGAGTGAATTACGGAAATATAAAAACTATATATAAAAAAACTGTCAAGTGTAACCCTGCCATCTATAACACTAAAATAAATACTAATTTTTTAAACTTAAAAAAATGTTAGTTTTCCATATTTTACTCACAAACCGTCGATTAGTTTTATTTTTAAACGTTTCTCGACAAAGAGCTCGACGTGAATCGTGTTCATCAGTATACTCGCTACATTCTCTTTATTTCAGGTTTGAGTTACATTACTCAGAATTTACCGAGTAATATGATGCAGAAAACGATTATTATCGTTCAGGGTCCCACCGGTGGGGGACCATTGACACTTACCGTAAGTTTTAACATTTAATATTTAATTAAAATTATATAATAAAACTAAAGTATAAAATCGGTTAATCGGCATAATATGATGAATAAATTGATGAAAATGAAGAATTCTCAATCATTTTAACACCTAAAAAAAGTGACGTAAATATTTGTAATAATTTAAAAAAATAGTTTTAAAACAATTTTATTTCTACCTCTTTTCTCATTGAATGTTATAATACTCTTAATAGGTCTAATAAGTATTTAAATATTTAACTCATGAGAATGCTAACGACATCTATCGGAATGTATGTCAAAACTTCATTTGTGCACTTAAAGCATGTCACTGTTCTACATAAGACTAGATTTTTTGATAAATTCTAATATTATAATAAATAATTAGGAGATAAAAAAATTATAAGAAATTTGGCCGTATCTAGAATAAAGTGTATGAAAAATATTAAGAAAAAGCATACATTGAAATCGAACAAGTTCTTGCTTTTAAGGTCGTAAAAACTGGCGTGAAAGTACTACCAATAATAAATTTCTTTAAACACTCGCGGTTATCTACATCACTTACACTATTACTAAACGGGTTCATACCACGATTATTTTCAATTGAGCGATCCCGATATTTCGGCACTGTTTCAAGCGCCATGATCACAGGAAGACTGAAACCGTGGTACCGGCATACGAACGAGAAAGAGGGTAGACAGATTTGTCTGCTCTTAAATGACCTACCCGCAGTTCTTCAGTGCCGAAATATCGGGATTGCTCAATTGAAAATAATCGTGGTAAGAACCCGTTTAGAAATACTACTAATAATATTAGATATTAATAATGCGACTGAATTTATAGTGTGCAAAACCAAGCGATTTTTCAGGGCAAACCGATTTCGATAAATCTTTTCTTGTTAGAATGCACTTTGAACGTGATAAAAATTAATTTGATAAAAACATGACTTGTATGCTTCAAAAATATGTAGTTTTTGTAAAAATTACTTGTGATGTAAAAGGTGAACAACCCAGGCGGTTTGGACGAAGGAACACTAAACAGCCTAATAGCACAAGCGACTGAAGCGTTGACGCAACAACAAATAATTCAGGTTTAAAAAAAAACAACTTTGAGTCTCGCTTCTACTAATTTATTTTGTCTATGGGTTCTCATTCGTTCATACTAATCATTCACTATGAAAAACAAGAAACAGTTTAACATTTTTTTTACTATTTTCACTCGCTTCTACTAATTTTCATTGATTGGGTTTTCGTTTTTTCTTACTAATATAAACGTCACTTCTATTTCTTCTTATAGATTGAAAATTATTTTTGATAGACAGAAAGTTTCGGTTTCGGTCGGACACTAAAAATTTGGAAAAAAAAATCCGTATAAGATAATCTACTTTATTTAAAAAAATAAACTAATTCAAAATAAACTTATAAAAAACTTGAGAGGCGTCATGGGACACCCGAATAGAACGAAGTTCCTTTCGATTAAAAGATATCTTATAAAAAATATTGCCTTTCGTAACGCGCGATAAGGAACGTGTTTTAAAAGATTTTAATCGCAGCGCCATCTAGCGATAATCATCTAAAACAAAAAAAGTGTCGTGACAACTTTTCGTAAGAATTTTTTCCGTGAAGCCCCCTTTCAAAACGTGCGATAAGGAACTTCGTTCCAAAAAACTACTTAATTCGTTCATGTAAATTTTAACGTGTCATTCATTTACACGTTCATTCAATTGATACCTTTATTTTTAATGCTGTTTTATTAATTAGAATTGTTTGCAGGTTTAATTGGTGTCATGCTTAATTAACTATAGCTTTAAGTAGTTCTAATTCCGAGGTATAAAATGTTAAGTAAAAAAATCACCAATATAATACTAAGATCTAAGTTTTAAATTTATATTTCAAATACTCAAAAGTCATTATTAAGTTTTAAAATTGAACCTTACTGATATATAAATAAAGCATAATTTTGTACGCACAGAACACAGGAGTAATACAGTCGACGCAGAGAGTAATAGTCAGTCAACCAACATTAGTAACAACTTCACAGCCAATCACTGTTGTGAAGACTGCGATCGCTCAGGTTCATAAGAATAATTCTATGCATCCTTTAGAATGAGACAGCAATATTACTATTATTTGATGTGTAGCATGATGTGCGAGCGAGATAGCTATAGAAAAATTAGTTCGTTGCAATCGAGAAAGATGTGTAAATTTGTTAAATAGTTGTGGAATTTTGCATGATTGAAGAATTTTATGTATTGTGGGTAGATTGGTATTTCTTCAATAGTTGACATATACAGGGTGGATCTGTAACTTTGGACAATCTGACTTGGAGTGAATGACCTGTTGAAATAAAACTTAGAACCACTTTTATTTTAGGAATTGGATAATTTTTTTTTTCATCATAGTATGGAAGTCCGCAACGATAGTCGTACGTTTTCCATACAATGTCAGAAAAAAAAGATTATTCAATCCAAAAAATAAAAATGGTGCTAGGTTATATTTCGACAGGTCATTCACCACACGTCAGATAGTCCAAAGTTACAGATCCTCTCTATAATGTATTTTGTTAGTGTAACTTTCAATTATATTCTTTGGTGTCGGTGCTTCGTAATTTAGTTCGCTATTCTGCACCTACCCGCAAAATGCACATTAATATACACTACAATTCCAAAAGTTAATAGGTTATAAATCTTCCAGAATGCCCCCCAAATAACGCCAAGCCAGCAACCAATAATAACAACACAACCTCAGCCTCATAAAGCTCAGATAGTCAACCAACCGCAACAGATAGTTGTCACACAAAAACAGCCGCCATCTTTGATTAGCACTTCAAACAATAGCCAGATTATTCAAGGCACCCAGCAGTTACTGCAAGGAAATCAACAGTTAATTCAGGGAGGGCAACAGATTATATCCGTGGCGAATAATCAACCGATTTTGATGAATGCTCCGATGAAAGCGAACGTGCACAGAGTAGTGCAACCGCAGAGGAGTCAAGTTATAACGCAGACAACTCAGGCGTCTGTGGTTCAGACTGAAAATAAGAATACTGTTATACAGAGCGGTGCGGTAAGTATTTGTTAACTGTTTTTTTATAACATGTAGAAGCAAAATAAATTTGTAAATCTAATAATAGTTGGTGTGGCGATCCTGCCTGTGTAGGCAGACAAGATTACCTTTTTTTTAGTGGACTTTATGTTTGTAGGCGTTGATCCGGGCTTCTCAATTTCGACCTGGATTAATTTCAAAACCATGTACACCGACCGATACACATCTATAATAATGTAATCCGACTTACCTCTGCTAGCAGGACCGATGCTCTATGGATGAGATTTCTTGTTTTAAAATCTTCTAGGCGGCCGCCGTTATTCACAATTTTAGTCCGATATATTCTGTATTCATTTATTTGCAAATTTTTTACATTATATTTTTATAATTTTTATTATTATTATTTTTCCGCCGACAATCAAACCGCGTCGCGTCGGAGCCGAAAGAGAATACTAAAGATGTGATATCTGTCTGTGCCAGGTCTTTGAAATTAAACCTCATTTATCAAAATTGAATATTGCCCGAACAGTAATGAAAGGATATTTTCATCATTGTCAATCATTGTCGTGGCTGCTACTAATGGGAAGTGTTATTGACAATATTTTAAAATATGTGACTTCTCAAATGATATACATTTGTATTGTAATACTAGAATAGGTCTTCAGTCTAACATCTGATGTTTAAATTCACAGGGTCAATTTTTAATCAACATATTCAAAGGCTATAGTTGACGTTAATATATTATTACTAAATAATATGGCTTAACCTTTTAATAAACGCTGACGAAAGAAGTCCAAAATTCCTGAAAAACTATTGTCACTTAACAGTCAGTTTCAACGCTCATTCGAATTTCACGCGCAACTCATTGGAATTTTCCAATTGTATTGGACACCATAAAACAACATTAATTCACTTATTATCACTCTTAAAATTAAATTATAAATTTAATGTATAATTTGTAAAATCTGACCCGTAATTCACAGAAAGTACAGGCCCAAGCCATGAGACAAGTCATCACTCGGCAGCCGGTGATGGTTGGCAACACTAAGATCGGTGAGAAGGAAATGGTTATATCACAACCCGCTACACCAGAGGTAAGAATAATAATTATAGGTGAAATACAACATAATAATTTAGTGGAAAAATTATGTGCTTTGTGAAAAAAAAAACAAAAAAAAAGTCATGATAGTAAAAAAATATTTTTTTCTCTCATTATTTTATACAGTTTTCATGTTAATATTGGGGGCGGCGCGACAGGAAAGAGTTCCATAGTGCGTAACGCGTCGTGTTGTCCCGCATAATTCCGTTCTGGGTTCTCGGACAAAATGTAGGCGGTTGGAAGTTTTAGTGCGACTTAAATAATGTTAATGTTATCAGAAACCGACACCGCCTCCAAAACAGCCTCCGAAGTCAACGGTGACGCCGCCACCATTGCAGTCACCGCGAACACCACCCAGCACCAACGATCCCGACACGCCTTGGATCTGTCACTGGAGTGGATGTGGCAAGTAAGTACACTAACTGATAATTCCTTTTTTTGTGTGCATGGTATTTATGGTTAAGTGATTGTTTGTCTTTAAATGAAATTGAAAATGGATTTTTGGGTTTTCTTTTTGTCTTACTCATAGAGCTTATTTTTCTATTGTGACGATTCTGTCTCGTTAATGTTCGTTTTTCGTTGTAGAACGTTCTCGAACGCTTCTGAAGTGTTCGTTCACGCGGCCCGACGTCACTGCCCAGCCGGGGCGGGCGGAGAGACGCCCTGCATGTGGGCGGACTGCGACCGAGTACCGCGCAAGACGTTCGCCCTGCTCAACCATCTCACGGACAAACACTGCACTGTGCAGGTATGTAGCGACGAGCTGACGTCACTGTGAGGCCCCTGCATGTGACCCCTGACACGAATATTGTCAGCTGTTATTAACTAAAAGAATCTTAAATAACAGCTAAGCAACAGCATTATAATTCTAGTCACCCTATTACCTAAACTAATTTACGACGAGGTTACCATATAACCCGACAACTACCGGCTTCACTTTCCAGTTTCGATGATAAAAAAAATACTACGTCTAGAACTTTAGGTTGTCATTCAATTCTGACCTTTATCTCCAGGCATTAAAAGCTATATACAACTCACGTCGTCACACCGCGTCCGACAGCGACAACAAGCCGGTGTCGGTGGGCTACCCGCCCAACGCCGCGCTCGCCGCCCTCAACAAGCACGCGGCCGATATGTTCAACCCGAGAGAACTGATGGTAAGAACAGTTAAAAAAACTCAGTTTAAAAATCTTTATAAAAGAGTTGGTAACTTATAAGCAAGAAGATCTGAGTTAATTTAAAAATGGAACGTCATAAACTTGATATTATTATTGGAACTAAGTTCCTTCTCGCGCGTTATCGAAAGAGGGCTAGACAGAAAATCTTATGAAAAAGTTGTCACGACACCTTTTTTTTAGATGATTATCGCTAGATGGCGCTGTGATCAAAATATTTTATTCAAGTTATATAACTTAAAAAAAAAAAATTACAATTACCTCACCAATTAATCGAAAGGAATTTCGTTTCATCCGGGTGTTCCTAGACACCTCTCAAGTTTTTTTTTACGATTAGTTTTTTGGGCTCAAATACGATGGAGGCTTAGATAGTATCAGATAGCCCAATTGATTAGTTCTGAGTTGAAAGTTGTGAGTTTGGAAATACAATAACAAGTTACTATTGACTAATATATCTAACTGAGAAATCAAACTATTAGTAAATCAAGTACACGAGTATTTGTTATTAAATAATAAATTTGAATCAGAATAAGTTTGCTTATGTTTCCCATTGCATCATTGCAATAAATAGCATGCACTATTTCATTAATCGTGAGCAAAGCAATTCATTCATTACTTGTAAAAATCATTATGTTTGATTTTAAAATCATAGAGAATTCAGAAGTGAGTGAAAATGCAAAGCATATTTTTTTACACTAATCATAAGTGGCCATCGACACTGCTTTATTCAATGTACACGAAAATGTGCACAAATAATATCAGTTTTCATTTAATAGGGTAAACTGACCAATTGTTGATACGGGCTCTTTAATTACTTAGTAAATAAATATGATTGAAAATCACAATAAATTTAAAGTCCCTATTTCTAAAAAAAAAAAATATTTTCTGTATTATTTGCAAAAAACAATTTATTTCCTTAAAACTAAACTATTACTAAAGTAGCAATTCTATAAATTAGAAATCTAAAACTTCATGGTATTACTTATAGTCTTCGATCAAATATACCAAGGTTCATCGAGTTGGAAAAAATATGTCCAAAAATTAAACTCTTAGAATGAACTTTCATTATATTTTCAAATTTTGGTGATTTTTACGCTCCATTACGTTCACATTTGGTCAGTTTACCCTACCTACACGCCAATTGTGCCACACGTCACTAACGTTGTGTTTGTTACGCGCACAGCACAGAGCCGAGCTCGGGCGCATACCGGAACAACTGGTGAGAATACGCACGTTCCGCCCCCGCTTTTGATGCGTTTGTTTGCGTGCTTTTCATATACATCGTGGTTTTATGGTCGTTTTAGAAATTATAATATTGAACTTTATTATTTTCCGTGAATTTGTTGTGTTTAAATATATCGGTAGGCGAAAAGGCAGGCAATTGTTTCACTGAATACATTTATGCAAAATGAATAATATTATGTTGAAATAAAAAAAAAACTAATTTTCTGTTTATACATTTTATTTATATAGAAGAAACGGGACCTTAGGAGGTACAATCTATACTAATATAATAAAGCCGAAGAGTTTGTTTGTTTGTTTGAACACGCTAAGCTCAGGAACTACTGGTCCGATTTCAAAAATTTTGGAAAGTCCATTTATCGAGGAAAGTTATAAGCTATATTTTATTGTCAAAAAAATTAGGGATCCGTATGAAAATATCGTATATGTAACACAAGGTGAATAATCGAAAACCTATTTATGCGTACGCTGCAAAAACTATTGACAGTAGAACAAAATGATGCACTACGGGTTTTTAGGTCTTAGTGAGACAAACAATAAAGTCCGCGACAGCATATATCTAACTATCATAGTTTAGTCACAATAATTGCTTTTATATTTATAAAAATAATATTTTGTCCCGAGATTGAATGTAACGTTAAATGAGTATCGTTATATTAACCCTTATCCAAATTAAGTATTATGTTATGAAAAGTGTTAATGTAGAAGTAAATTACTTTTTGTTTTATTCCAATCGGACTTTTCGTTTAGAAGTTATCACGAGTATAAAACGCAATGAATATGTGGGAGCACTTCGGGCCGTGCAAATAATAACGCGACGGCATTGCGAGTGTTTGAACCCCTTTGTAACGCAGACGAAGTTGCGCTGGTCAGCTAATACCAAATAAAAGTCAATCCAGTTGAGTGGCAATCAACATTTATCTATTAATTCATTTATTTATAAATGATCATCTATATGAGTTTTGCTAGGTATACTTTTAAATAAATATTAGATTGTGAACGACCAGAAAATCACCCTGTATACCTTTTATGTTTTTTTGTCCGTCTGTGTGTATAGGTTCGGCTGGTGTGTTGTGAAGTGGTAAGATTGATTTTAAATCGAAATTTTTCTTAGAATAAAACCCTATTTATTCGGTTGCCTATTCGTAAGTGTCAATTTCCGAGAGAGAGAAGTGGATATAAAAAAATCTTAGTAGAAATATATTTTAATTTTCATTGATTTTTTATAAATTGTTCTCACTGAGTCTGATGCTATCTTTTATTAGTCTATGAGGGGAAACCGGTAGGAATAGGGTTGTATAGTGCCTTCGCCGTTTGTGAAAAAGCATTTTGTGAGAGGGATAGCGTAATTTTGAAATGCCTGTTTGCTTTATTGCACTCGGGTCACATTACAGGGTGATTTGTTAGAGAGGGTACATATTGCAGGAGGGTGATGAGTACTCTGTTCTAATACGGAATATTACAAAAAATAGGTAAAATTACAAAATATTTTTTTTTTCAAATCTAAATTCGACGATAAATATAAACAATTTTGGCTTAAGGAGTGTTGACTAACGACCTCTATTATCCGGCCGTCGAGAGAATGCGTTTATGACACCTGTCAGTTAGTCACGACTAGTGATGGGCACAACAGAACAAGTAAAAGCTCGTTACCGTTCCTCCAAAATGAGCCGCCGCATTGTTTTTAAGATTATTTTCGTTTTAAATTGACGAAATGATTTAAAATTTATTTTTTAGTTATTGAAGTGGAAACCAAAAAAAAAGTAATATCATATAATAAAGTTGTTTTATTTATTCTTTGTTACAAAGTTACAATCTGTATTTCTATGCAATAAAGTAAATATGTACATTGAATTGAATGTGCGTAATATTACGTGCAGAGTGCAAAAGTAAAAATAACACAATACAAAACACACTCAAAGTCCGATTTAGAGCCGATGTCAGTTTGAAAAGCAGAAACAGTCCATTAAACGAAAGCCGGGTCAAAATCAAATCAAATAAAAACAGATCGAAAAAACTTGAAGAACGTGGTCTATGCGCACGAAACAACAATAGACGACTGTTTTAGCGTCACAAAATGGCGGCCCTTAACGCCATTTGGGGTTACCATTTTTAATCTAAGTATAAAAATGATACTAACGCCATTTTGGGTTACCATATTCGACCTAAATATAAAAATGCTACTTTCTTTCGCGCGTTTGGTTTGGTCATAGTTTTATTTTTATATTTCATAAAATTTATCTTATAGCCCATTATTTTCAAATTCTTAAAAATAAAAACAACACGTATTATTTAATATTATAAGTATAACTGTATTAGAACAGATTACGATACTATTATTATTGCCTGTTATTTTTAGCACAGCACTACAATATAAAGCGCTGACATAACCTTGTAATAGCGTAATATAGATTTAGAAAAATATTGTTTACCAAGTTATTTGACACTCAGTTTGGCACAAAATTATAACATTCATTGCTTACTGATATAATAATGTTGTTTTAATGCTCATCAATTGTTAAAACCGTAAACAACCAGCAAAAATATTTTTATCGTAACTGCAACGCCATTACAAAGTTACGTCGTCAGTTCAATCGCGAAGTGTCATAAACGCATTCTCTCGACGGCCGGATAATAGTGATCTCGCGCACCCCACACCTCCGCCACACCCATCAGCTGTCGAAAAACCATCAATTTGCAAGAATTTTAGATATTTTTAAGTTGCGATTACTAAGGCATTAAGCCATATTCTTTGGTAATAGATAATATTTTTACTGGTCGTATATAACCATCAGCTACCATGACCTTCAATATGTACCCTCATTAGGTAATCACCCTGTATATCATAGGTACACCAAGCAAGTTTTTTTTGTTTATACTTCGATGTCATGTCAAGGTTTTGTTTTCGTTGCTTCTCATTTTTACGCTCATTTTTAGATTGCTTTCTTGATATTCTTTCAAAACTACATTATTCGAGTAATAATAACCTTACCGTGGTTTTCTTTATGCGGATATTTTCGGTAGTTGTTCTTTATAAATCTTTACCTTTTTGAATTTAGAAAATATTGCATGCTTTTGAAATATGAAATTTAAGTCATGTATTTACGTTTAAATGCTTTTGATGTTTTGTCGAGTTTCCGGGGAATTATTGTTTTTTTAAATGGTTTAAATAATTGTCTATTAATTGATTCAGGATGAAAACGAGGGACCAGTTACGAAGAGCATTCGATTGACAGCGGCGCTTATTTTGAGGAATATCGTAATATATTCAAACACAGGGAGACGGTGAGTTTTAAATTCTCATATAAATTAGTAATCGAGTAATTATAAAATTTTGATGGATAGATGTTTGTTATTAAATCATAATGGAATTTATTTATTATTTAACTTTTAAAAAATAAAGCAATGTAAAATTTTTCTTTTGTTACAAAACAAAAAAACAATAGACAAATTTGTAGAAAGATGACAAGCACGTTATGATATTAGGTAACTATAACCACAAGCTACAACTATCTACTCAAACCACTTAATCTTTTGGAACGAAGTTCCTTATCGCGCGTTGTAAAAAAATTTTTACGAAAAGTTGTCACGACACTTTTTTGTTTTAGATGATTATCGCTAGATGGCGCTGTGATCAAAATCTATTACAATTCCTTCACTAATTAATCGAACGGAACTTCGTTCCATCCGCGTGTCCCTTGACACCTTTCAAGTTTTTTTTTCCCTATAAAAAACAAATAATTATTTTTTTCTAATTTTCAGACAACTGCGGTCCTACGAAGCGCATTTATCGACCATCGCCTTCAGCACAGTGGAAGCTTCTCGAACCATTGCTCAAGTACTATTCGACATGAACAATATATGAGAATCGGTTAGCGGGCACAAAGCCCCCTGATGACACGCCAAATGCGTGCCGTACGCACTTTCGAGCACGCACAAGAAAACTTTATAAATACGTTTAAAAAAATATATCAGGTACAAGTAGAAAGCTAGTGCTAGCTAAGACAAGTAAAATGAGCCCAAACACGACGGGTCTATCTTGATTACTATAGGAGTTCTCCCACGTAAGTTGTTGTATCTCCAAAACTGCAAATTTACAGTAGAGCTTTTCATAGTAATGTCATAGTAATATTATTACTTAAAATATCTTTTGACGACGTTAACACGACTATTATATTACATTTAAATACGAAATTTCAAAAAGGTGTAACAATAAATGCAGATTGCAGATCACTTTGAATCTTTGAAACGTTCTACTGTAAATTTTCAGTTTTGGAGATACAACAATTTACGTGGGAGGTATCGATTATTATGGCTACGACTCCATCATCAGATCAGCTCCATGATGATATGGCGTAAACATAAAACAAATTTTATTATTGTAAACTTCGTTATAGAATCGATTACAGAATTATAAGATAGATTTTTACTATACAGGGTGTGTGAAGACCACTCCCGAAAATGAAGGCTGATGGTATCACTAGTACTACCACTAGTCTTCGTTTTCGGGAGTGCTCTGTTTACACATGTTTTTATATTGCTATGTAGACAAACGAGCCAACGGGTCACCTGATCGTAAGTTACAATCGCTCATGGACCTCTGTAATGTCAGAGGACACTTAATAAAAATATTATAGCGGTTATTAATTACTGTGTATATTATTTATTGGAACGAAGTTCCTTATTGCGCGTTGTGAAAGGGGTTTAGACGAAAAAAAAATCTTACGAAAAGTTGTCACGACACTTTTTTTGTTTTAGATGGTTATCGCTAGATGGCGCTGTGATCAAAATCTTTTGAAACATGTTCCTTATCGCGCGTTACGAAAGGAAATATTTTTTATAAGATATCTTTTAATCGAAAGGAATAGAACGAAGCTATTCGGGTGTCCCATGACACCTCTCAAGTTTTTTTGTGTTCTTTCTCTTTAATGTTGGTCATTGTCATTTATTTTACAATGGCATGTAATTGCTAAGTTTTGTAATTGTAGAATCTATAATAAAATAACTATGTAATGATATTTGAAATTAAGACTGTATGATAGTTTCTGAATGTGTAATAGATAAATCAATAAATTAAAACAAAAGAATTTGTAAATCAAAAATGACGATGATGAAATTTACTAAATGTAAATTTAAAATAATAGTGTAGGAAACTTAATTACCCAATCTAAACCTTAAATTGTAGGCAAATGGAATATTTGTAAAAATATTTAGATTATATGACGGCGTAATTAGTGTAGGTGTAATGACGTTGTGAACAGTCGATCTTCGTTTTGTTTTGTCAGGAATGACGTCACGATGTCCACTTGAGCACTTGATGATCAATACTTTTGATCAAAAACTCCAACATAACGAGTTTTAACAGTTTATTACTTTTACGTTCGCCTCGACAATTCAGACACGAATGAATAATAACAGCGGCCAACGCCTGTATTTATAGCGAGTCTCCACTTCCAACTACCCGCACGGTGAATAGGTTGGTTTCCCTTGTTATCACCCCGTCATAAAACATAGTATGAAGGGTGCGTTGTTGTTCTATTTCATGTTTTTAGTTTTATTTACTCCGGTAAAGTTTCAATTACTTTCAAAATCAACCGTTTTTTTTTTTAAATATAACTAAAATAGGAGCAACATATTTAGGTCGCAACGCAATTTCCCACTGTATTTTTTTACAGAAATCTGCCAGATTTATTTGCGATACACACTTATTTGCGATCTATTACAAACATAGGTATACCTGGCAAGTTTACCTTCACAGTTATACCTTTAAGGTATATTTGAGTTGATTAGTGTGACATACCTTTAATTTTGTGACACACATGCTTAGATATACCTGTACATTTATACTGTGTAGGTATACCCATTAGGTATACTATTGTGTATGGTCAGTATAAAAGGTGGATCTAGACGGTCGATGCGTTGTGTTGCGACCCGGTCTAGTGTGCGCGTTCTTTAAATCTGCATTTATTAAATATAAATTAATAAATTGTTTACAGTAATTTCTGCATATTGTTTTAATACTTAAATTTTTCAATTGAATTTAATTTAGTACAAAATTATTGTAGGTACTATATAGGTGTTTTGTAGTTGTTATTTTAAGGTGTAATAAACTAATATTTTGCAAATGTTTTTTGTTTGGTTAAAATTATGTTTGATTTTATAGAGTGTGTTTAATATGTTTTTTCTCAAATCAGCTATCAGTGTAAATAACTTGAGACTAATGAAGTCAAAATTCTAAAATAGTGATTATGTTATATCCTAATACTTTCTGTAGAATAATAGAAAATAGCATTAGAAGTGTTATGTAAAATTATTTTTGTATGAAGGAAAAAGGATTTTTTCAAAATACAGGGTGGATCTGTAACTTTGTCTAGCCGAAGTGGGGTGAATGACCTGTCGAAATACAACTGAGCACCATTTTTATTTTTTGGATCGGTTAAATTTCACTTTCTGACATTGTATACAAAAACGTTCTAAGCTTTATTTCGAGGAGACGGGGCGACGAGAAAGAGTGCCGAGCGCGTAACGCGTCGCGCCATCCCTCCAAACTCCGTGCTAGGTTTTGGCCTCAGTCGGGGTTCGGACGCTGAGTGTGAGCGGTTTGAGGTTTTAGTGCGGTTCTACTCCCACATACCCCGTCCGCCCCGCGGTGATTTCCTCCAACTGAAAAAAAAAGCTTTATTTCGACAGGACATTCACCCCACTTCGGCTGGGACAAAGTTACAGATTCCTGTATGTTACTATACATACTGTTATCATAATTATGGACTTAAAGAATATCAATGAAAGTATTAATTAAATCTAAGATTAATTTATAGTTTTATAGTTGACATCTCAATTATGTATAAAAAATGTGTTTATAATTTGTTGTTTTATTCCTGTACCAACCCATTACTGCCCACTGTTGGGCTCAGGTCTCCTCAGAAGGGGGATTAGGCATAGTCCACCACGCTTGCCCAATGAGGATTGGGGACTTCACATATCTTCAAAGGATTTTTAGAACCCTTTTCCGACATGCAGGTTTCCTCACGATGTTTTCCTTCACCGTTTTTAGCCAGTGGTGTTATGAAAAATTGCACATAAATCTTTTTCTCATTTAGATTTAGAGGTACAAGCCGACCGGATTTGAACCCGCGACCTTCCGTGCGGAAGGAAGCGCTTCAACCACTTGGCCACCACGACATATTGCGTATAATAAGTTCTAAAATAATTAAAATATGGTGTTACAAAAAGTGGTTAAACACCACTCGGCCACCTCTCTTTGGAACGTGGATCAGCTGGTATCTATAAAAAAACATCTTACGATTTACTTAAGATAACCAGGTTGTCGTGGTAATATTTACTAAAAGATAACATAAGTAGTTTAAAATTATGTTTTCAAAGATTTTCAATATTGTAGTTTATTGGTCATAAAACCGTAACAAACCATAAAACAAGCTCCCGATACTTTAATAGTAACAGTGGTTTTATACTTGGTATTAAAAAGGTATAAAGTTCTTAGGTCATCAATATTATGGACTTCTACAATGGAGTCCGGGGTCCGGCTAACGGAGAAAGCATTTTCGAGAAGAAGAGAGAGAGAAGAAAAATAACAAGATAAACAATTCTGAACAAAGTATTAGAAAAGAGTACCTAACTCCAAAAATAAAAGCTCTAGAGGTTATACAGGGTGTTGTTGCCCGGTGAAACAATACTTTAAGGGCTTAATCTATATCACATTTCAAATCATATACCTACACATACTTTTGAAACGGAGATAATGACTTTATTTTCCCATACAAAGTTGAAAAATGATTATTTTGTATTAATTTTGACAACCCTACCCTGACCTATATGTAGCGTGCTATATCTATATGCCATTTTCACGCACACAGGCGCATCCGATCGCAATTTTAGAGTTCCGTACTATAATAAACTCCTACTAATAGAAAATTAACACGTAGTTTTGATTAGTTATAACTTATGATATACTATGCCTAGAAAACCCAGACTTGGTGGATGGCTTCTACATCAAGTATACTATTTGCTGTGAAAATATTGTTTCATCGGATTTTAACACCCTGTATACTTCGGGGTCACCGCGACGGGAAAAAGTGCCGTAGTGCGTAACGCGTTGTGCCGTCCCGCATAACTCCGTGCTGAAGTCTGGCCTCAGCTGGGATCCGGACGCTGTGTGTAAGCGGCTGGAGGTTTTAGTGCAATTCAACTCTCACATATCCGGCGATTTCCTCCAAATAAAAAAAGAGCTTATATAGGTATTTAGAAATGAGACAATACATGTTATTGGTGCATTTTCAGGTTCTAAATGTACCTACCTATCATATTTTAAAGTACGAATAGTAAGTAGTAGTTGAAATCGATCAAAGTTAAGTTACATGTAGGTATGGTATGCAGTTAATGTTAATAACTTCTAGTATAGATGCGAAAGAAACTAACAAAATGAAATACCTAGAATATAAAAGTAAAAGAGCTGCAGAGCATCATTTAGTTTTAAAAGTACAGATATTGTAAATTGAAGTGTCAGCGGGTATCGACCGCCCAAGCACGCTGTTGGCAGGGTTGTCACAGAGACGTTAAAATGCATGCTTTCTTCCATCTATTATCTTTGATAATACACATATCCTATGTGTTTTAAAAACGATTTTGTGATGGGATGCGATTCTTAGTTGGACTGAATTTGAGAAAGATCTGTCTGTCTGTACCAACCCATTACTGCCCACTGTTGGGCTCAGGTCTCCTCAGAAGAGGGATTAGGCATAGTCCACCACGCTTGCCCAGTGCGGATTGGGGACTTCACATATCTTCAAAGGATTTTTAGAACCCTTTTTCGACATGCAGGTTTCCTCACGATGTTTTCATTCACCGTTTTTAGTCAGTGGTGTTGTGAAAAATTGCACATAAATATTTTTCTCGTTTAGATTTAGAAGTACAAGCTGGCCGGATTTGAACCCGCGACCTCCCGTTCGGAAAGAAGCGCTTCGACTACTACCCCACCACGACTTGAGAAAGATACTTTACTTTACACTTATTGGATATTGTTAAACGCTTTAGAGATGACGTGATGGACATTTTCACATTCAACATCAAGTTACTTACTGTTGTCTTGTTTGTGTTTGTTGTAAGAAAATCCATATATTGAGTTGAGCTCACCTTTCGTGTATAATTATTAATTGTAACTTGTAAACAAACAAGAAATATAAAAAGTAAGGGCTAGGCAATCGAGAACAATGTCTGATCCCTCTACTGAGGAGATCCGAGCCCAGAAGTTGTACAGAAAACCGCAAAAAAAGCTCAAAAATATCGTCTTATTAAACCAAATGTAGGAACCCTAGATAGTATCTCAGTTTCTTTATTAGGAGTCGTTCAGGTCATAAGAAATGCAGAAGGCTGTATACTAGACTTCCGAGCAGACGTAGACAGAACTAAATTATTTACGGCTTCGACATTTTACAACGTACGGGTAATAAAATAGGTTTCAATAAAAGGTTACATGTTTTCTTTTATGTTTAGACGGAAATCTGACTACTTGAATTGAATTAAAGTATTGGTTTTATATTGCTTTTGTCTTGATGAAATTACTTAGAACAGAAAAGATCTTCCCACAAATTTAGTTTTTAGCCGTAAACGATTTTGTTTTGTTATTGGAGACAACATTTTGAAGGAAGCCTTCACCTTTGGATAATCATGGTTTCATATTTTACTTGTTAAAATCTTTCATTTGATACCCATATTCAAAAGTTTCTTAAAAATATCACGAAGTCCGTCATTTTGTAGCGACTGCCATCTTGGATATTTTTTATCAAACATACTTAAAACACACACAGACAGCTGAAACACATATCACCACTCAATTTACAAGGTTACAAAAGTTACATTAGACTGTCTATTTTTGGAACCGCAATTTCCAAAGACATTATTATTCGTCTATTGTTCAAATCTTAAAGCACCCTTCAATTCGACGAACTGCTTTATTTTCACTTTCCTCGCAAATATGACAAAGGAAAATCATTTGATACACAACTCACGTATAACCTCGCTATGTCTAACGCGTCAGATTATCGGGTGACAACTTGCGAGAAAATACGTTTCTTGAATTCCTCTTATATAGAAACCATAGAATTATTACATATGGAATCAACATCATGAACAACAGAATGAAGCCAATTTAAAGTGCACTGATCGCGCGTAACCACACGATGTTTTGAATCAACATGAATAACAAAGTGAAATTTTAAAGCACTTATGTGTATGTAATATTTTATTAGTGTGTTAAACGAATTGAGAGTCATCGGTACACTAACGCCAGAATATCGTGTAGGTACGCGCGATCGGTGCACTTTAAATTGGCTTCATTCTGTTGCTCATGATGTTGATTCCAGATGTAATAATTCTATGATAGAAACGAAACAGAAAACAAAATACAGAGAGTAAGTTTGTCCAAAGTCTGCACCTTTCACAGGAAAGTTACAAAGTGGTTTAAAATCAGAGCAGGTGTGCTAATTATTTCCGAAACGGTGTAGTTTTTGCAAAAATGCAATTCAAAGCCATATTTTTGACACTAGTGTAAAAGTGTTAATGTTTGTGTCAAACTCTAGATACACACAGAAAGTATAACATTCTTATCGTAGTCATATAGAATTACTATGACCCAGCTAAGTCTAAAGCTGTTAGCTCACAATTACAATATTATTGTCAATATTTTAGATATTAAAAATGCGAGACATCTTGACGAATAAATTTCCAAATATTACCAATACTTTTAACATAACTATTATCAATAAAACCGTGAGTGAGTAGCTTTCCGTGGGTGACAACTGCTTGTGAGAAAATAAGTTTCCCGAACGTCTCCTACATAGTAAAGCTCTTTGTTGTTTGATCGATGTGCCTTAGAACCATCTATCTTCATTGTCTTACTTGCCCCGGCTATGGCTACATTCATCTTAAAATTGCGATGAGAACAGCCACACTCTGGAAATATAGTTAGACTTCAAGTTCTTAGGTTATAAATGTCGGCTTATTTTGGGATGAAGTCTACTTCAATAGCATTACATTGTATTCAGTATTATTAAATTTGTGAAAATCAACCATAAAAGTGTAATTCGCTTGCACAACGTTACTTATTTTTGTAAGTGTTTGTAATTAAAAAGGTTAAAACTAGACTATTATTAGGTATATTAAACCTACATAACTTTCAAACATAATCTTCTCGTGATCATGGCATTTGCAACAACGTCTAAAAACCGAGATTTTCAAATAATTCAAATTGCGGTAACAACAAAATTGATCTGAGATAATTGTAACGAAGTTCCTTATCGCGCGTTGTGAAAGGGGGCTAGACGGAAAAAAATGTTACGAAAAGTTGTCACGGCACTTTTTTTTTGTTTTAGATGATTATCGCTAGATGGCGCTGTGATCAAAATCTTTTAAAACACGTTCCTTATCGCGTTAAAATATATCTTTTAATCGAAAGGAACTTCGTTCTGTACGGGTGTCCCATGACACCTCTCAAGTTTTTTATATTAAGAAATGTTAGAAAAAATAATATCACTGAAAACATCAACGCATATTGTCAGTGGGCGTTCTTTCTTTATTTTCTGAATGCTGATCCCAAAACAAATTATTGATGTATTGAATTTCGGAGTCAAATTATGACAAGAAGAATGGCGTTTTGTTGTTCGAGTCTTCATTTTATTGACTTAATTCAGACGTCGATTACTATGATGGATGGATTGAAGTTAAATAATTTACAACTTGCGTTTATTTTTCTTAAATAAAGCGATAAAAATGTCGATACGTTTAATGCTCTCTACAATTTATATGAGCCATAACACAAAATAAAACGTAATTTTTGAAACCTTTTGTGTTGATTTTAGACATTCTTGAATTATGCTTTTAGGAAATTAAGACCAAAATCTCAAATATCAATGTTATGATTCAAAGTTACTGTGCTCAAATAACTAGTAAGTTCAGTAACATATTTTTTTTTACACAACCATTTATCTTTAAAACAAATTACATCAAATCCTTTTTTTAAATTTCCAAGTAACGAAGTTATCTTATCAAAATAGAATATTAATCACGCGTTCTAAGCTCATTAAACACAAGCTAATCCTTAAGGTTCCAAACGACAATGATTTATGAAACCTTGGGACCCTAATTACTTGGCAGTTAACCTGTTGGGTGGAGGTGGGTTGTATTCTTAACATAAATTTAAATAATCGCGGTTATAGAATCTACATCACTAACTAAACGGGTTCTTACAACATTTTTTTTTAAATGAGCGATCCTGATATTTCTGTTGCAAGCGCCATGATCACGGGAAGACTGAGTAAGAACCCGTTTAGTAATAGTGTAAGTGATGTATTCTTACCATATTTGCTGCGGGTTGTTTTGGACTAAATTAAAACAATTACGAACAGGTGATCTGTTGCTTCTTCCTACACAATAAGAAAAAAAATAGACTTTATCAGATGGGTTTTTTTTAAGCCCGCCATGATGGAACCGCGTGTAACCCTTCCACGGAATACCCCGCTGGGTCAGAACCAGCGTGGGTCGGGGAGTGCGGTCTACCATCCCCCGGTTGACTCTTCTTGGACCCCCGCTCGCACTCACATGCGTTGGGGACTCGAAACTCTTAAAGACATCAAAAAATCAAACTAGAAACCGACATCGGTCAACAAAGTATCTCGATATTTTAAGTTTATAGTCGAATTAGTAGTTCCTGAGAATAGCGTGTTCATACAAACAAACACATGCATGCAAACAAACTTAGCAGCTTTATAATATTAATTTAGATATACAATAGATTAAAAATACCTTGAAAGAAATAATACTATATTACAGCGTAACAATTAAGTTCCAGTGAATAAAAGTAACAAAAACAAAAGAAAAACGTTACTTTAGTGACAGGCAACGATAAAATCTTAACAACATGGTGTGATTTATAAAACAACCTCGTTACTTCTAGATACTACGAAACACATAATTAAAAAATAAATCCAATCGTAAACCTAAATAACTTTAAATAAAATAAAACGCGATCGTCACGCAATAAGTAATTAAAACGCGATCGTCACGCAATAAGTAATTAAAACGACCTAATTACATTTACTAAGTTAAGTTAAGGACTTATTACTCTGGGCATGACAAGCGTGGCTATATAGCATTTCGCAAGTAGCATGACCCTGTTAGTTCATAGTATGCAGTATCTGCTACTTTCTGCTATCAACGTGTGAAATGCCGTCTAAATGTTTTTACAAGCTTTATGTTAACTTGCACTGGATAAAACTATGTAACCATGTAAGTTCGGGTGGAATCTTGCGAGTCGAATTTGACAAACTTTCAGTTTTGTGTTTGGTGAATATCGCGTGACAATGCACTTATATGGCAAAATGGCGCTGATCTGATTTAAATGGATTCGGAAGGTGGTCATAGGAACTCTTGTGCTAAACAAGATAGACCCGTCGTGTTTGGGCTCATTATATTTGTCTTAGTTTGCACTTTATTGTTACATGATCTTTTTAATGTGTGTTTTAACTCTCTTCAAACCTCGTCAGTCGTCAGAAAATAGACAAGTTCAGGGAAGGAAGTTCATTCTATAGCCGAACATTTCATCTCTTTAGCCCCTCTCTGTCCGTTCTTGTTCATAGCCCGGTCATAGTACTACACGGTGTAGTGTGGAAACTCCTTTATTCTGACAAAACGTCACCGTAACGAGGCATACCTATCAAGCCACCGGCTTCGTGACGACGAATAATTTTGTTAGTTTTTATCTAGAACCAAATCGGAGCGCGCTCGATTTTTTTAAATGATCGACACCATTTTTATAATAGGCTCTTTTGATATTTTTATTGCTAACGAACATAATGTACGCAGTTTATTTTCAGATTTTAAAAACTTTCGTTATTTGAATAAGTAAAAAATTATATGAATTGGTATTCTGTTTTTGGAACGAAGTTACTTATCACGTGTTATCGAAAGGAAGCTAGACGGAAATTCTTATGAAAAAGTTGCCACGACACTTTTTTTGTTTTAGATGATTATCGCTAGATGGCGCTGTAATTAAAATATTTTAAAACAATTCCTTATTTTGTTCTATATGATTAATGCTAGATGGCGCTGTGACCAAAATATTTTAAAACAATTCCTTATTTTGTTTTATATGATTAATGCTAGATGGCGCTGTGTAATAAAATTCCCTCACTCATTAATCGAAAGGAACTTCGTTCCATCCGGGTGTCCCTTGACACCACTCAAGTTTTTTATTTAATTATTTAATATTGCTTCCTTCCGATGAGCCATTTTGTCTTTTTGTCACGAGAATCTTCTAGCTTGGTTTTCATTGAACAAAATACCAATATAACAAAAATACACTAAAAATAACTACATCAACTTGTTAAACTACATCATATCCTACACTTTTTTCTAATAACCGAAAAGATCCCAATAAATATAATGATGATTGACTCGGGTAAGGTATCGTAAAACATCGAAGTGGCGGTTTATATCGAGACAGGTACTAAGTCCCTTGAAACCGTTCCCTTTCAGTCTACGTAGGTAGGCAATTTGTCGACTAGGCTAGACTGGGACGAACTAAATTGTAGATGTGGTGTATTTTTGTAAAATGTATTCAGTTTTCGTTCAATAGTTTACGTGAAAAGAGAGTTACAGACAAATGGTAAGTTTGTCTGTAACAACCCATTACTGCCCACTGCTGAGCTCGGGTCTCCTCCGAAGAGGGGTTAGGCATAGTCCACCACGCTTGCCTAATGCAGATTGGGAACTTCACATATCTTCAAAGGATTTTTAGAACCCTTTTCCGATAACAGATTTCCTCACGATGTTTTCCTTCACCGTTTTTAGCCAGTGGTGTTGTGAATAATTGCACATAAATCTTTTTCATATTAAGATTTAGAGGTACAAGCCGGCCGGTTTTGAACCCGCGACTTCCCGTACGGAAGGCAAGCGCTTCAACCACTCAGCCACCACGACTATACTCAGCCACCACGACTATCTCTATAATTCAACACTATTCAAGATCACGAGAAGTCTGAGTACTACTGCGGGTAGATTACGTAGGAGCAAACAAATGTGTCTACACTCTTTCTCGTTTGTTTGCCAGTCGCTCTTTGAACTTGAACTCGCATCGACACACCCTCTGACAATATCGACCGCATCACAACAATAATTTTTGATTTTTTTCTCGTCTAACACTGCAGTCCACATCCTTGGGTATTTTGAAGTCATCACCACGATTGAAAGTGCTATGTTCGTTTCACAAGGTGTCACTGCACAATGTATTTTTGTAAATTGTCATATCAAATACTTTCTTATATCACACGTGAACTTGCGGAATGTATAAAGTGATGCTTTCAGTTGATTAAAGGATGTCTTTTATCATGAAACAACGTGTGGGAATAACAATATCGATGTACTTTATAATCATAATTACCTAATTTAGTTTGCTGGTTATCTTTGCTGTCTTGTAGACGTACAGTTGGTTGGAGAGTTGTTAAGGTTGAATTATTCGTTGGTCGGTTCTTAAACTTTTTAAAATATTTGTTGTCATTATAGGTATTACTTATTGTCAACAATTTAATACGTACAACAATATTAAATTCTAACAAAGTACTACCACTGATGGACTTTTTAACAAATCCTTAAGCATCCAGACCTGCATTTACAATTGAAATAGGAAACCGCAGATCAATTACAAAAGACGTAAATTTAAGAGGCTACTATTTGTGCCGGTGCATCAATCACCCACAGCCAATTGGAAAGCACGAGCGTACTCCACCGGGACTGACGTGGGACTATCAATAAATCCGGATCAAACAGGCGAGCCATTAAACAACGACCCTCATCAAATGTAAACTGCCGCGGTAACCTAGCCTTTGTACTGTTTACAGTGAACATTTTCATTGAGGTAAACTTTGATTTCGAGTTTAACTGTTATGCGGGACGTTTACAATTTATTCGGACTATACGAGTTTATCGAGATGACTTTTGGCTTGAAGAATGCTGAGTGTTTATTTTGTGTTACAAATTTTTGTAGGACAAGGTAATGTGTTTTTAATAGTAATAATCTAAGAGTTACAGTTTTAAAATGAGAATCATAAATGTTTGTTTAAAATAAAGTACCTTATGCATTATAGAGGTTGATTAATGATACCAATCAATTTAGTAGAGGGTCGAAAATAGATTCATTCACTTTATTAAATTAGATTTATTTAAATATTTTGCAAAATAAACAACTTTCATGAAAAAAGAAAAGGTTATTTCACACACATTTCTAAACTAAAACTCTGTATTATTTTTAAGTTACATTGAAGCTTTCACGCTCAAACAAAATAAACTAGCTAAATAGCGCTTTTAGCATTTTAGCGAACACTCCAGAGGCCACTAAAATATTCAAGAACGATGGAAAACGCTTTAAATTCCACCGTTTGCAGTGTTTTAAAATGAGAGGTACGGTTAGGTCGCGTGAAGTTAATATTTCAGCGTAGGACGGGCTCCGAAAACGCTTCATCATACGTTAAATGTCGTGACTAGCGAAATATGGATTGATTGCACTTAGTTCTGGAAGTTTTTGTAGTAATTTTCAAATGCTCTTATCAGCTCAGTACTTAACTGTTTTGTTGGTGGTCGAATTCAAAATCTTTTATTTCAATGTTAATGTTTGCAATAATTGAAGGTTAAAGAGAATTCATTACCTATATATTTTTGATCTTGTATCTTTATTTTCTAATACATACTACATTTGTTATTATGTATGTAGAAGTAGGTATACTAGGTATGTAAGATACATAAATAGTTGGAAGTTAGAACTCAAACTTGTTTCAAATGCTAGTCAAGTACTGAAATAGGAATGGAAAATTCAATGGAAAGTCTTACCATCAAGTTGGATAGATTGAAGGAGTGTTTGAGGGTAGTTGCTAACTAAATTTTGCAAGTTTTGCTTTAGTTTTAATCCTATCTATCTTTGTGCGGGGGGAAGTACTTGTTGCCTAACACTAGACTATATGACTCTATTTCGATTCCAATAAGGACCTATTTTGCTTAGCTAAAACATTTAGAACTGCAGCATTGATGGCACGCACTAAGTTTTGGTTTCTTGTACTTGGTGTCTTGAGTATAATTTTATTGTAACGGTTATCGTACGAGGTTATTTTAAACAATTTGTTTTAAACAAATGTTTTTAAATACAAGCGTTTAAGATCCTGGATATCATGTAGCAGTAGAGTGCTAGCTAATACAAGTAAAACGAGCCCAAACACGACGGGTCTTTTTGTTTAGCACAAGAGCTTCTATGATCACCTTCCGAATCCATCATCAAATCAGCGCCATCTTGTCTAATTATGGTATTCAGCGTGAAAAATGTCAGCTCAATCGGAAACCAGGTAGTTTGTCGAATTTAACTCGCAAGATTCCACCCGATATTACATACTTACATCCAGTGCAAGTTAATATAAAGCTTGTGAAAAACAATAATCCACATGTTTACAACCTTTCTAAAATAAAACATTGACCCAAATAAAAATGCAACACCAAAAAACGTAAATTAAAATCCTTAATTGCATTTGTATTTAATTTCCTACGTCATCAATCACCGCGAGTTAAATAAATAAAAAATGTTTCACGAGAACCCGCGGATGTGAAATGAAAATGAAATTTGTATTTTTGTGAAACGACCCTCTGTTTCTCGGGTAAGGGTTAGCTGCACGGTAAAGGTTAATCCGAGGTTTAGCTCGGCCTAGCTACTGTAGACACTGGCTGTTGACACATGAGATAGAATAGAAAATATACCACCATTTTGGTACGCTCTTATTTGAGGTTGGCACTTATGTGTTAAACATCAGCCGTCTGGATTTGTTTTTTATAATTAGAGTGAGATCCCAGTCACCCCAGACTTACGTCATTTTAGCAAAGGTGAAACTTTTAGGATTGGTAGTTAGGCTCATTGGAAAATATTTTTAAATATTATGCTTATTAATATATAATTATATAAAATTCAGCCTTCCTAAAATAACGTAAGTTTAATTATTATTTTTTACGACTATTAAAGTATCTGGCAAAAGTTATGGCCCACAGGAAGTGTCTGGCAATTATATTTATTTGTTTATAACAATATTGTGTATAACATATTTAAAACCAGCCTTTCTACTTTAATGTAAGTTTCACCTGCATGATTTTTCACCACCTTTGATACCTGTAAAACGGCGCCGCTTTCAGTTTAGCGAGTATTCATTCCTTTCTAAGCTTATATTATACTACCAATCTTAAAAATTTCACCTTTGCTAAAATGACGTAAGTCTGGGGTGACTGGGATCTTGGTCGAAATTTTTGTCTACTGAAACACACAATTGGGTGGTAATTTTCTTCGTGAATTGTCGTGACAGGGTGCATTAAGTTGCTAAAAGTTTTCTGTATGGGTTTACATCAGTACTTAAACATCTGTAAACAATATTATCATAACAACAGAGTGAAGCCATTGAAAGAATAATCAGCTACCTATAATGTCAGCGCATCGCGTATCGACTTTCTTTTAATCGGCTTCACTCTGTTGTTTCCTGTTTTTCATCGATTAAAATAATATGATCCAACTTTATTTCTACTTCTTCGCTTTGAGTAGGCACCTCATGGCAATTGGTAAAAGTTGTCCGATAACAAACATTAAAGATACCACGGAATTGAAAACCATTCATGACAATTTTGAAAGCAGATAAAAAATGATATAAAAATATCAATAGGATGGATTTAAAGGAAAGCTTAGATGATTCGCTGCAACACGCTTGCTTTAACAAATTGTCAAGTACCGTCATGAAGGATAAAATTCGCCTTACATTATATGCTCGGAATAACACAAGCGTAAATAAGGGGGTTGCAACACCCCGCGCAATGCTTTGATAAAAATGACCCAATTCTTCATACGCGTTACAGAGAGGAAAATGTTTATTCAACGTGAAGACTAACAATAATTACAGAAGTAAATCTTAACACAAATTGTATATATACCTTTACTGACATAAGAGAACAATTAAGTCACATTTTTACAAAATTGAAAACGGCTGACTTTCTTTTTAAGCACTGAAAATACTAGTCATACCTATTTTATCAAATTTGAATGAGGTTATATTCAAAGTATCTAATAAAATACATCTTTAAAAGTACTTATTCGATCAAGTCGGACAAGAGGTGCACTGAGAGTGTCAAAAAAAATTGTGTGCAAAAATTTTATAATAAACTAGCTGCCCCACGCAACTTCGTCTGCGTCGAAAAAAAAAAAAAAAAATTAGGGGTGGACTACCCCTAACATTTAGGGGGATGAAAAATAGATGTTGGCCGATTCTCATAGATACCGGATAAGCACAAAAAATTTCAACAAAATCGGTCAAGCCGTTTCGGAGGAGTTCAAGTTCGAACACCGTGACACGAGAATTTTATATATTAGACACGAGAATTTTATATAATAGATTATAATAAAAGATTAACTTTAACGATTGCAAGTCAGTGGTTCATGTAAAAAATAATGTAGGTAGATAATTATAGTGATACCTACATAGCACAAGAACCTCTGTCATCATCATCATCAGTCTATAGACATCCACTCCTGGACATAGGTCCCAAACTTCGCAAAAACGGCCAGTCCTTCGTTATCTGCATCCAGTGACCTCCCGCGATCTTGACCAGGTCGTCGGTCCATCTTGTGGGACGTCTACCCACGTTGCGTTTACAGGTTCGTGGCCGCCACTCTAGAACTTTTCGTAAGAACCTCTGTATATTATAGTATTATAATCCTGTGATGAAGATCCATCTATTTGGAACGATACGTGACTATATCGAGGTAAGGCATGGAAAAATCTACATATAATATTAACTTGGATGTAAAAACGTGCCGTGCTGTCAAGATATACTTGTTTACTTTGTAAAATACGATACGATAAGAGTATTGAATGTTATTTACTTCACAAACAGTGGAAGATTGATTTGTATGTTTTTGGTGTCTTCCAGAAAATTATAGAATTACTAGCGAGCCTGCGCAACTTTGTCAGCGTCACTTTGAATTAAGAGGTATCCTATGTTCTTTCTCGGGTCCAAAGATTGTCTATGCCAAATTCCGTCGAAATCGGTTAAGAGGTTTAAGCGGGCAAGCGAAAGACACACAGATAGAGTTACTTAAGCATTTTTAATATTAGAATGGATATATTATATGAAGACAAAGTGAAGTTTCAAATAACTTATTTGTGTATAATATTAAATTAGTGTGGTAAACGAACCGAATATCATCACCACGCTGAAAATTTCGAATATACATCCTGCATATACTGTCCAAGCGTCCATCCTTTTCAAAGTGACAATAAAATGTCCAATACTAATAAATGGAAATGCGTTGCAGCGTCCATTGATGGGGCCGCGCTGTCGTAAATTAATTTAACGAGTAATGGATGACTATCGATGACTGTCGCGAAACGAGGTTAGCTTCATCCGAGCGCAGTTTTAGCATTTTTGCGTCGACAGATAATTCGGTTTCGTGTTATATTGCAGTTTTCGAAGCCAGTGTTGCTGAAAATGTTTCGTTAACCTTTCTCGTTTTTTTGATCGTTTGTCAATTGTTTTTCGTTGGAATTTGTTATAAATTTCTTTAAACACTCGCGGTTATCTACATCACTTACATTATTACTAAACGGGTTCTTACCACGATTATTTTTAATTGAGAGGTCCCGATATTTCAGCACTGTTTCAAGCGCCATGATCACGGGAAGACTGAAGAACTGCGGGTAGGTCATTTAAGAGCAGACAAATCTGTCTACCCTCTTACTCGTTCGTTTGCCGGTACCACTGGAACTCGAACTCACATTTCGACATACCACACTGACAGTATGGTAAGAACCCGTTTAGTAATAATGTAAGTGATGGAATTTGTTAGTGTTTTTTTGTAAGTAGGTAGCGTCGCTCATGGACACTGTGAGGCCGCTAGCTACGACCTATTTTTAAGGAGTCTCTCAAAGCCTTCTTTGAAGAAGGACAAATCATAGCGCTCGGGAAACACCGAGGAGGGCAATTCTTTACATAGGTGAAAAGTAAAGAGGATTGGATTGGAAGATTCCTGAATTAAATCATTCTATAAACTGAGCAGGCATACATTCCCCCCTTTTTTGAAGAAGGAAGCTTTGTCACTTGTTTATATTTTACAAATCAAAGTAGGAAAAGGTTAGTTCAGTACAAAATGCATTTGACGAAATTTCTTTCCAAATAACTAAAATAGAATCAAAGTATGAATAATCGCGTTCAGTTGCTCTTACATCTGATTCAGGCCTAATCCTGGCTTTATAAACCATGACGTGTCCTGTCTCCAGCAAAAAATATCCTTCATATTTCCATTCGATAACAGCCTCTCTAGCCTCGGTATTAAAGTGTATAATCTCATGGCCTAAATAGTTGGGTTTCGTCGCGTCATAGCCGATCAATTCATCAGTTAATAATGATCGATCGGAATGACAGACAGATTGATGAATACGCGTTTACTGACTGGTGTTCTGTTCGTCCTTCATGAGCTTTCAGGGTCAAGAGCCTTCGGTTGCTCATGTAAGGTTGATCGGCAAGATTCATAATAATAAATGTAGGTAATATGTGCAGAAATACGTGTATTTCTGTACTTGGACATATTTTTGGGGTAAATGATGTAATGTCGTACTGTTCAAGTGGAAATGAACACACGTGACACGAGTAACTTAATTATGTGAATGGGAGTGACTACATATTTAAATTAAATTTTATACCTAACGTATTTTTGATCCGGCATATTTTGATCGTATCAAAGGAGGAAAGCGTTTAAAACCCATAATAAATTATACCGTAATTGCAAAAAATATATTTTTAGCGGTTCTTTTATTAACATACCATAAAAAATAAATCTGTTGTAGTTGCATAATTTATTTATTAATAACATAAATATAGAATAAATATTTTCACATGACTCCAAAAAAAAAACGTTACTTTACTAAAAATTAACTGCATTTCTTAGTTTGTCCACCACCAGAAAGGAACTTCGACGACTCTATCTCTGGTGTAGGCTTTTTATCAAGTCCTGAGATAAGCCTCTTAAGTTTAGCTATAGCCATTGCAGGATGCAAACCTTTTGGACATGTTAAGGCGCAATTGAAGATGGTATGACATCTGTAGGCTTTGAAATCATCTCGTAAATCGTGCAAACGCTGCTCCGTGTCCTCGTCCCTCGAGTCTATGACCCACCTGTAAGCATGGAGCAGCGATGCAGGGCCTAAGAACCGTCTGCCGTTCCACCAGTAGCTAGGACAGGCTGTGGAGCAACAGGAGCACAAGACGCATTCGTATAATCCGACCAATTTATCGTTGTCTTTGATGCTTTGGGCTAGTTGTCCTTTGCCATAAGTTGCCTCATTCTTCCTCACCAAATACGGCCGAATGCTATCATACCCTTTAAAGAAATGCGACATGTCAACAACCAAGTCTCTGATGACGTACATATGTGGTAATGGAAGGATAGTGATAGTCTTAGCTGGAGGGATCTCTGTGATGCAGGAAAGGCAGTTACTTCCTTGTAAGTTTACCGCGCAGGAGCCGCAGATGCCTTCGCGACAGGATCTTCGAAACGTGAGGGTTGGATCCTTGTCTTTTAATTGGATTAGAGCATCGAGTACCATTTTGCCGCATTTCGAAACGTCCAGTTCGTAGCTTTGAACCCTGGGCTGTTCTTTTGAAAGGATCCCACCGAAGCGATAAACCTTGAATGTCCTGCGGGGATCAACGATTTTCTTAGGTTTGCTTTCGGCTTTCGAGCTGAAGTTCCGGATTGTGTTTTTTATGATTTCAGAGATTTGTCTCGTGCATATTTTGACCATAATTAATTTAATACTGTGTATTACACTAAACTAAAGTTAAAAGCAGTAAAATATTTCGAAACAGTCGCTAATTTATTTGTTTTACAAAATTCACAGATTGTCAACATTTATGTCAGTGAATGACAAAGAAGTAAAAGTCATGATTCTAAATATTGATGGAGTTTTCATTTTAAATAGTAGTTTATGAGATCCTTTAAATAAAAATGAATTAGAAACATATTTTTCTTCAACTGTACTAAAAAGTAGTGGACTAAAATATTGGAAAACTAGAAACTAAAGTCAATAGCTTCAAAATGGATTTAAATTATATGCAGTCAAGAATGTACATAATACACATCCAATGTCCATCCATAATAGCCCGATAACGATCCAATTTACTAGTGATATTGAATCAATGGCACCATGATCCCATGATCAATACATTACATACGCCAATGATAGTCAATTGTTCTCATGGTTCTCATCCTTATTACACCTCAACTTTTGTCTGTTATATATACGAGTATAGCTATGAAAAAGAGACCTTGTATGAAGTATCTAGTTCTTTTACTCTTCGTAGACTACTCTACAGGCAATATATGAACCACTTGTGGAACCACTCTATTAATGATATAGACACACAGCTTTAAATTTAGGTGAAAGTTAAACTGGAGCCATCACAGATTAAAAAAAAATGTTTATAAAGAGAGTTATTTTAGTTCTGTAAAGTGCCTGGTTATTGAAGAAGTTATCAACAGAAGTGTCTTTTATCATCATCATAAGTCCGTAGAAGTCAGTTGTTGGATACCGAAGTGCCCTAATGCTTCTTAAATTCATGCATCCCTAAAGTGTGAGTGTCAGCTTATCCAGATAATCTTGAAGGTAATGTCTCTTATTCTCTAAAACTACTATTATTGACATTGATAAAAATTGCAGTTTTGACAATAATTAACTTTGTAAAGTCATAATCCATTTTGTAGCAACATTTAACAAGCCTTCGCAGTAAATTACACTCGTAAATTTCAGATGAATGGAACTCGAAAATTAGCCAATTCATCGTGTTGTGGTCGAAAAACTGGGCCGCGTCCAAATACACTTCAAACAAAAGTGAACAAAGTGAACTTCAGTTTTATAAACCGCGAAAAATAACCCTTTGATGAACATACTTCACGAACATCTGCATCTAATTCAAGTAACTACAACTGGCCGTTTGTTTACAATATATCAAGGGAAACATGCCATCATTTCGCTAAGGGCCTGTATAATAAAACTGAAAGATCATAAACATAATTGCCTTATCATACAAACAATTCCCATGATCAATACATTACATACGCCAATGATAGTCAATTGTTCTCATGGTTCTCATCCTTATTACACCTCAACTTTTGTCTGTTATATATACGAGTATAGCTATGAAAAAGAGACCTTGTATGAAGTATCTAGTTCTTTTACTCTTCGTAGACTACTCTACAGGCAATATATGAACCACTTGTGGAACCACTCTATTAATGATATAGACACACAGCTTTAAATTTAGGTGAAAGTTAAACTGGAGCCATCACAGATTAAAAAAAAATGTTTATAAAGAGAGTTATTTTAGTTCTGTAAAGTGCCTGGTTATTGAAGAAGTTATCAACAGAAGTGTCTTTTATCATCATCATAAGTCCGTAGAAGTCAGTTGTTGGATACCGAAGTGCCCTAATGCTTCTTAAATTCATGCATCCCTAAAGTGTGAGTGTCAGCTTATCCAGATAATCTTGAAGGTAATGTCTCTTATTCTCTAAAACTACTATTATTGACATTGATAAAAATTGCAGTTTTGACAATAATTAACTTTGTAAAGTCATAATCCATTTTGTAGCAACATTTAACAAGCCTTCGCAGTAAATTACACTCGTAAATTTCAGATGAATGGAACTCGAAAATTAGCCAATTCATCGTGTTGTGGTCGAAAAACTGGGCCGCGTCCAAATACACTTCAAACAAAAGTGAACAAAGTGAACTTCAGTTTTATAAACCGCGAAAAATAACCCTTTGATGAACATACTTCACGAACATCTGCATCTAATTCAAGTAACTACAACTGGCCGTTTGTTTACAATATATCAAGGGAAACATGCCATCATTTCGCTAAGGGCCTGTATAATAAAACTGAAAGATCATAAACATAATTGCCTTATCATACAAACAATTCTGGCATCTATTCCTGGATTTTTAAGACCATATTTGCTTGCACAGATTTCGGACGATTTACCCGACTGGGCGGGATGAATCATGCTTTCTGTGCTATGATTGATGACCTTTAGTTTGATACCGACATGGGACCCGATACTGTAAGTGATTAACAGTGAATTTCGCGGAAAAAACGAAAAGTTCATGGTCTCGAGTTGTTTTTTGTAATTTATGATGCCTGTAGGCTGTAGGGTGAGAAACAGAAAATGATAACCTTACTTTTTGACGTTTGGATTTGAGTTATGGCGGAATGATGTCTGCTGATAAGGTCTGATCTAAATGATAGTCCAAGTACAATTTGTAAAACTGGCTGGACTTTTTTGGCGGAAATGCGGCAAAAAAAACCTAACTAGATTTGGCTGAAACGTTTACATCAATAGTCAATTATTTTGGTTGAATTGGAAGTTGGTTTGGAAGGCTTGTGAACAAAACAAAAACAACGGGCAAAGTAAAACCGTTCAGAATTACTGATCTACCCACATTTGTTGGATTTACAATTATTTGTATTAGTAAGTAAAGTTGCTTAAAAATAATAAAACTAGCTGATGAGTCTTGCTAAAAGGTTAACCTTAACATTATGATTTTCAGTTTTTTTTGCCTTTGACAGATCAGCTAACTCGCTACCTCTGTAATGTCAGGGAATTCTATATGGCCACTCCTTACAACCTACATACTCTTAAAGACTGAAAGCTCTGATCAAGGAGATTTTCAGCGTTTTTTGCCGTTCCTCTCGGAAAATTCTTAAAACTTAAGTCAGTTTATGAGACACTGGGCGGAGTAAGGGCTTGTAGGAAAGATTTAGCCGGGAAGATTACGATGAGAACAGATGTTGCTCTTTTATAGCCACAAAACAAAGTATGGGCTTAAGCGGTGTACTAAATCACGTCTACCTACAGTTTTAAATATATTGTTCATATTTTTGGGAGATACATGTTCTAGTTTTCTGCTCGGCGTTTTTCGAATGCTATAATTTATCCGTCTTTGAATGAAGTAGACAGAGACAGTCAGAATAAGAACTATGGTAAACACATAACCTAAGGTGATTCGGTTTCTTAACTGCATACGAACTGAAAGGTTTAAATCCCTACCATTGTCTGTTTAAGAACAAAATTTAGCCGTTTTCATTTTGTGGCAGTTTAACCGCTTTTAAACTTCAAACTGCTCGCACTCAGCGACCGAACCCCGGCTGAGGGCAGAACGCAGCACTGGGTTATGCAGAACAGCACGGCGCATTATGAACTACGGCATTCTTTACCGTTTAAAACTCATTAACGCTTAAACCTCGCCACAAGCTGTCAGGATTCTCTGGTCAATCAAACAAAGAACTCCTTAAATTCTCAATCTAGGTATGGTATAAATCTTCTAACTTATACCACTAAACCCAAGTCGTGACAACATAAGGTGAAAGACATATATCGTGTTCCGTGCGTGACCGTGTAGTAACTTCATTCTTGTGGAATAGGGTGGACAGTTTAACTACTAGCTTCATTATGAAAAGGTGAGTGTCATTTGGAAAATAGCTTCTAAGACGTAATAGAAGTAGTCTTAAATTTCTCTGACGACCTTTACAAGTAGAATCATGTTTAGAGTATTTGGAACTAAGACGTATTTTTGGGATTATTCGTGCAAATTATAGATTGGCATGAACCCAAGGGAGTCTTTGCGGGACAAATTCAAGGAAATTAAGATTCTAATTTAAATCAAAGGTTATGACTATGTGTACCCTTAATTAAAAATTAAACAGCTATAAGTGTCTACAATACGATACATTTACAAATATACGAGTCGTTAAAACATCACCAATCTGTTGCAAGAGCTCGTCAAACAAGCAAAACCTAGATTCCAAAAATAAGTCTAAAAATCGGTATTGGTGTTTACACCGCAAACATGCGACTATTTGAAAAAGGAATGTAGTACATTTAGCAAGTCTGTTAAGCCAGAATTGCGGTGTATTCCTTGAACAGTAAATACGAGGCTTTATAGAAGTATATGCCTCGTGTATTACAGAAGATTCAGCGGGAAAGGGATTGATGTAATTATTACAAGATTTCTTTAAACACTCGCGGTTATCTACATCACTTACATTATTACTAAACGGGTTCTTACCACGATTATTTTTAATTCAGAGGTCCAATAAAGGGAAAATAAAGCCAAGAAATCTAGTTTTGAGAGGGCAGCCGATACTGTCAGTGTGGTATGTGGAAATGTGAGTTCGAGTTCCAGTGGTACCGGCAAACGAACGAGAAAGAAGGTAGACAGATTTGTCTGTTCTTGAATAACCTACCCGCAGTTCTTCAGTCTTCCCGTGATCATGGCGCTTGAAACAGTGCTGAAATATCGGGACCTCTCAATTAAAAATAATCGTGGTAAGAACCCCTTTAGTAATAATGTAAGTGTTTACAAGATTTATGTTAACTTTAGATTGCATTGGACGTATCTATGTAAGTTTGGGTGGAACCTTGCAAGTTAGATTTTACCAACTTTCCAATTTAAATGATATTTTGTCATGGAGTTGATCTGATGATGGATTCGGAAGGTAATCATAGGAATTCCTGTACAAAACAAGTTAAACTCATCGTGAAAGGCTTGTTTTACTATGCTCACTCTTCTGGATGCATCTTCAGATTCTTAAAAACTTGTAATCAAAAGTTTTCTTTAAAATAAATTATCCCTAGATATCCAATCACAAACACATTCTACATACCGCGATACAGTACAAACCTGGGATTGAATTCTCCTATCGCTGATGTTGTAAAGAGTACAACGAACTGTGTAAAGAAGTTCCAAAAGTCGATATAAACCACATTTCACTGATTTCTCTCAAATGAAATGCGTTTCTATCTCGTAATGAGTCCAATTAATATTTTCTAAAGTTTTCTCTAGTTTGTATCCTCTTTAATTTGTTTAAATTCTTATAATTATTATTTTTTTAAAAATTTAAATTGCTTAAGTTTTTTCTGTAATTTTTAATTTATTTTGTAATTATTTTAATTGTAATTCTATTCATCATCAAACTATTATACTTGTAATTCTAATTATGTTAAACCAATAATGCTGTGTGTATCTATAATTGGCTATCATATTAGAAGTTAAGTTATGTGATATAAGTACAATAGTAGTAAATATATAAGTTGTTGATACTCCATTTATAAATAAATAAAACTTGAGAGGTGTCAAGAGACACCCGGATAGAAAGAAGTTCCTTTCGATTAATTAGTGAGGGAATTGTAATAAAATTGTATTTTTTTAAGTTATAATATTTAGTTAGTTTAAAACGTCTGTCTCTCTCTCTTCAATGCAGATCAATTTTGATCACAGCGCCATCTAGCATTAATCATATAAAACAAAATAAGGAATTGTTTTAAAAGATTTTAATCACAGCGCCATCTAGCGATAATCATCTAAAACAAAAAAAGTGTCGTGACAACTTTTTCATAAGAATTCCCGTCTAGCCCCCTTTCGATAACGCGCGATAAGGAACTTCGTTCCAATAAATAAATTCTGGTTATGTTAAGAGAAGAATACACAGATTACTGCAACCTCAATTTATTTATAACAAACTAGTAATACCCATGGACAGACCTTCCCAAGGGTCTGCCATTTCCGGGGGATTTCCATAATCATCAAGTTTTGCAAACGGGTTGGCGATCGCAGTAGTCTATTTGTATCTCTAGTTTTATATTTATCTGTTTTAACACATACGTCACGTTACATAAGTTTATTCTCCGCATAAATGCTTTTTAATTGATACTAAATTAACATAGGTATAGAAACTAGCATGCAACATATTGACAACACAAATGGCAATGTGCGATAGAGATGACGTTTTATAAAACCAAAGTCATGTACTGTACCTGTAGGGACGCGATTGCATGCTTGCACTTTTGATATCTAATATATAAAATTGTCGTGTCACGGTGTTCGAACTTGAACTCCTCCGAAACGGTTCGACCGATTTTGATGAAATTTTTTGTGCTTATCCGGTACCTATGAGAATCGGCCAACATCTATTTTTCATCCCCTAAATGTTAGGGGTAGTCCACCCCTAATTTTTTTTTTTCGGCGCAGACGAAGTTGCGCGAGTCAGCTAGTAATATATAAGTGCAGTGCGTAGCACGATTCCCCAGTCGTTCCGTAAAGAGCATAGGATGCACTCGCGTCCACACATTATTATAATCATATTCATTATTGTATATTGTAAAGAGTGACAATAAATAATGATCACTAGAATCAGTTGTTCATTTTAATTCAATGGTATCTACTAATTAAATACATAAGTAATGTATTAAGAGATACTCTAAAGTGGTGACCCCGACGTGATGGTGATGGTGCCAAACGCCAATCTTTCCGCATTATAAGAGATACCCTAAATACCCTTTCCAAAGCTGACATGTGATTCATGCCTTCTGCTATAGTTAGTACATATTCATTTGTAAGCATTAACAGCTGTTAGATAAGTACCATTGCCTTGACCAATAAAATTGTTATTATTTTTGTAAATAAGGTGGGTATAGTGTAGAAAGTGGAAGATATGTACAAATACATAAAATATCCTGATTGTTCCTGATCAGCAAAAAGCCCAGGAAACAACAACCACATAATCTATTTAGTTATTAATTTACGACGCAATAAAACGGTTCATTATCCGAAACTAGGCACATTTTTTACGTTTCGAGGTCACTGTTATACAGGGTGGAACTTTTCAATGCCTTATAGAGAACATTAAAGAATGAGAATATTCTACGATCCGTCTAATGTCGTAAGTTGTTACGGTCGATTCCCGTGTATGCCAAGATAATTAAAAATAACCTAAGAATGCAGTTGTGAATTAATCCTATCCAATAATTAAGGAATGTTTCCCTTGAGCTTACGGTCCACTGGTAAGTGACTTCTACAGGGAATACTTTCCTTGGCATTTTTACTTTCTTTTATATTAAAAAAGGTCACCCTGTATATGAGTACCAGTTTTAGTATTTTGTACACGGATGAGCTGTGTAATCGGGTCGGATACCAAGCATCCCAGCACTTGTGGCCTTTAGATTTTAGGCCGCTACATATTGTGATACTCAGCGAGATATTATAATATTTCTTGAAAAGATGGAACATTTAATTATTGTAAAATAAAAACTTGAGAGGTGTTAAGGGACACCCGGATGGAACGAAGTTAGTTTCGATTAATTAGTGAGGGAATTGTAATAAAATTTTATTTTTTTAAGTTATAATAATTAGTTAGTTTAAAACGTCTGTCTCTCTCTCTCTCTCTTATATTTTGATCACAGCGCAATTACTAGCGATAATCATCTAAAACAAAAAAAGAGTCGCGACAACTTTTTCATAAGAATTGTCGTCTAGCCCCCTTTCGATAACGCGCGATAAAGAAAAAAATCATTCAGGCTACCGCAGTTGGCTCTATCTTTTAACAATCGCTACATCTCATGACTGTATTCTCTTTCTTATTAATTGTGTGTCCTTCGATGGTAAATAAATTTCGCACGTTCAGCAACGTCGTACAGAATGAGTTTACACGCTCAGCGTTATCCCTGTAATATCATCGCATAAGTGGTACCGATACTTGCCGCTACACTGTCTAAAACCAATTTTTGGAGGCCTTTTAATAAGAGCTGTGAGTTCTCGATTGCAGTAGACTTTGGTGTTCATGTTTTAAGTTGAAGATACCGCCATTTTTATGTTTGTTGTGATAGAGTTGAGAGAATGAATAAAATAAATGAATCATGTACCAGTCCTCAAGGAGAGATTAATTAAGTAGTGTGAAGAATTTCCGTCTAGTCGTGGCGGTCGAGTGGTCGAAGCGCTTCCTTCGAACGGGAGGTCGCGGGTTCAAAACCAGCCGGCTTGTACCTCTAAATCTAAATGTGAAAAAGAGTTATGTGCAATTTTTCACTACATCACTGGCTAAAAACGGTGAAGGAAAACATCGTGAGGAAACCTGCATGTCGGAAAAGGGTTCTAAAAATCCTTTGAAGATATGTGAAGTCCCCAACCCGCACTGGGCAAGCGTGCGGACTATGCCTAATCCCTCTTCTGAGGAGACCTGAGCCCAACAGTGGGCAGTAATGGGTTGGTACAGTTACATACTCGGTGATCAACAGCGGATCACTTTAGCATCTATACAAGATCTCGTTGGGAACTTAAAAAAATAGGAATCTGTACTAAAAGTATACAATAATTTGTGGCTAAGGTAAAGCTGCGCGGGTCAGCGAGTTTATAATAATCTACAGTGGACAAGGAGTCTAGATAAACCTATAACATAAAACAAGAAAAAAACATTCTACTTTTTGATGCAGACGAAAATGGAAAGTTAAAGAAAGAAAGTTAAGATCTGCCCGGTTGACGGATTCTTGAACTGTCCTTTGTGACATTACAAGAAGTACATGAATCTACTTATATCATATAAACCTTTGAAAACATGTTACTGTGTATGCCTTTTTCTATGTTATTTATTAGCCACCGGTTCATTGTCTGTTGACCTGGCTTGTATTATATAGGGTGGGCCAATCTAACGTTTGCATTTTGAACTACTGTTTATTTAGAGAATGACAGCTCAAATGTTATTCAATTTTTGTTCATAATGTAGTTAAAGGTTTGACATTTACGAAATGGGACGTTTTCGGTTCGCTCAATGGGCAGAAGATCGTTTGGCCGAAGATGAGCATTTTTACCGAAAAATCGTCTTTTCAGATGAAGCCCATTTTTACCTCGGAGGCTATGTCAATAAGCAAAATTGTATGAAGGACTCCTGCACCCGGATACAGTTTTTACTAGTACGGGCTCAGGCGTTCCTTCTCACTATAAGCTTAACATGTAACGTCGGTTTAATTTGGTTCAGCTGAGTTAGTCTATGTGGGAAATTTATATGTAACATTTATTACTGATCAATAAATTATTTTTCATTCATTTTCATTTTAAAGTTCTACTGTAGTACACGATTTTACACGAAGTATGACAAAACATTTTTAGAATTTAGATCTAAATGTAATATTGTGAAGAAAATAACATCCTCCTTACGCTGTGAAAATTTTTCATTAAAAGTATGAGCGGCAAGGGACAGAATTCAACTAAGAAAAACTTATTTAAAAGTGAAATTGCTAGAAGATTACAAAAGCTATTTTTCTAATCTCTAAACCTTGTTTTTTAATGGGATGAGAATTTCGTTTTTATAAATTGTCTGTAAAGAATTTTAGACTTAAAATACAAATAGAAACTTTTTGTTTTTCGTAAATATCGTTTTTTTACTAGATATAGATATATATAGAGATAGATATATTAGGTTTGTGGCGACCAATAATAACGCGCGAGATCCTGAATCGAAGTTACGACATTCGCAGAAATCTTCGCATATATACGACATCTGAAATCTACTACAGTGGGCTTCGGCCTGACCACCATACACTACCTCGCCCGGTCGGAGATCTCCCTTTGGCCATAGCTTACTGTACCCACAACTGGTGACCCTCGACAAAGAACACGCCTCCTTCAAGATCATCACACCTCCCACACCCCGCACCACGCCAGCTAGCTTCAGCCTCTTCGGGTACTTCGTCCACAAGCCGCAACGCACCGCGGCCTGGTCGATATGTATTTTTTTGAATTATTTGTAGACGAGTTTACAGCCCATCTGATGGTAAGTGGTTACTGTCGACAGATCATTCACCCCTCGTCAGATTGTCCAAACAGATTACAGATCCACCCTGTATATATAAAACTTACTTTTCGACGTCTCCTTAACTATAAAGAGAGACTTGTTTTCCTTTTGTTTTAATATTAAATTCTTAATTATTTCGCTTTCTGCTACGTTTGTGAATAATTTGTACAAGATTACCTCGAAAAATACATTTACAGTTTCTTTTTGTGATTTTTGTTTATAAAGTGACTGTTTCGTTATTATGATTATGGAACGTGATAATAAAATATATAGGGTGTATTTTTTCATTCTGTGATTATGAAAAACGTCGAAAATTTCTAAAAGGTGGATTTTGATGAAATCAATGTAAAATTTTGTTCGTTTTGCCAGAATCAATTTGATTTTTTTTATTGCCATGTAGGCAGACGAGCTAACGGGCCACCTGATCGTAAGTGGTTACCGTCGCTCATGAACCTCTGCAATGTCGCTACCTACGACCTAACTTTAAGGACCCTCCTCAAGCCTCGTTTGAAGAAGGACAAGTTTGAACTGGTGATTAAAGAAACATCTAACCCTGTGTCATATCATATGACACCATTCGATAGTTTTGCTGAAACTATTATCAGGATACTACTTGCATACATGATGGTATGCATGGACTCTTGCAATGTGAGGGACAAAAGGCAGTCTCTTTGGCCGCCCACGACCTACCGAGAGGTCAATACCTCCCAAACTTCAATAAAATTAACTTTATTTCTATACTTTAGTAGTGTACTATTGAATGTATCAATTTTAGATAAATGATTTGATTTTGAATTACAACCAAGCTTTTGATGATGCAAATAGCACATCACTGAAATCACGTTCACCATACTGAATTAATACAAAAATATATTCATACAAGCATATTAAAAACTTACCCGTATATGTCTATAAATAAGCAAATTAAATTTGTATTATTTACACATTGTAATTTGCAACATACGAGATTCAGTATCTCCTCGGTTGAGTTAAATCTCTAACAATAGAGCCCGCATTTAATATGTTTGATAATCGGAATATAGAACTCGTGGTATTTCACATACTAGATGACCCGCGCAACTTTGTTTGCGTTGCAAAAGGTTCAGAGAGTAAAAAGCGCTGAAAAATATACTTATTTACGAGTTCTCATTTAGAACCTTAATTATTTATTTATTTATTCAACTTTATGCACAAACTGCACAATGGCGGACTTAATGCCGAAGGCATTCTCTACCAGTCAACCAAAGGTGGTCAGGTCAAAATTATCAGTGTTTTTATATTATATTTTGCATTAAATACATAAACTTCTTTAAATCTATACTTATATTTAATAGTTATGTTTTGTTGTTTTTTCTTTTTTAGCTACAAATTAGTGTATACTTCATGTATTTTGATTAAAAATAATATTGTATCTGTTTAGAGGCAAAACGATTGTTACCAATATGTTTAACTTGGTTCTTAGGTTGCCTCGATACAGGCTTGCCTAGTGAGGTAACCACCAGTTAAGTTGTTCCTATATTTACCTTTTTTTAGATAACAAATATTTTTTTTCATTTTTCATCTATACTAATATTATAAAGCTGCAGAGTTTGTTTGTCTGAACGCGCTAAACTCAAGAACTACTGGTCCGATTTGAACTCTTTGACTGTTGTAAATGCGTATAGGCTATGTTGTATCTCTCTGTGACATAGGCGAAGTTGCGCGGGTCACCCAGTTATCTTATAAAAAAACCGCATCAAAATCCATACCACTGTTTAAAGATTTAAGCATAAAAGGGATATTTAGCGAAAACAACTTTGGTTTTATACTATGTGATGAAGTCTTTCTTAAACCGCTTCTTAGTCTATTTTAAATTCAATGTCGCGCATCATTAATTTTATTATGAAAATAACCATTACAAGAACAATTCCTCGTGAGAACTAAACTAAATAATTCAATCAAAAAAAAAAATGAGAGGTGTCAAGGGACACCCGGATGGAACGAAGTTCAGAAGAGAGAGACAGACGTTTTAAACTAACTAATTATTATAACTTAAATAAAATATTTTGATCACAGCGCCATCTAGCATTAATCATATAAAACAAAATAAGGAATTGTTTTAAAAGATTTTAATCACAGCGCCATCTACCGATAATCATCTAAAACAAAAAAAGTGTCGTGACAACTTTTTCATAAGAATTTCCGTCTAGCCCCCTTTCGATAACGCGCGATAAGGAAATTCGTTCCAATAAATTATTTCTTCCAAAATATGTGACAAAAAAGTAACTCTAAAACCAGTGGTAATACAACATATTAGTCTAAAGGTACTGCACAACATTATCTTCGTAACACCACACAAACTTCTTCACCCTCGCTTTATAATTCACGAATATCCGAAATTTCTCAATTACAAAGTTTTTAGAATGTTACACAAATTCCGCGCGTTCGTATTACAGAATTTCGTCGAAGGAAAAGTTGTTTTAAGCATGATAAAAGTTGGAGCTGTCCTTTGTCCTCGTTTACCTTGTCGAATACTTTTAGGTCAGGTACTTTGGGATAGTTATTTTTGGGGAAACGTGTTGACAGAATTCAAAACATGGAATGGGAGGATATGGGGGTTAACAAACTTTGGCTGATGGAAAATGATGGGATGGTAAGGATGTGCAGTAGAGGATATAAAGTAAATGATTGCACAAAATGGGCATGAGGTATTCGCCGTTTTAACCGTAAACCTTTTTTATAAAATTGTAAATTAAAAGAAAAATGATTAATATTATGAAAGACATGATCGCTGAGTTCGTTTCGACAATTTCGTTATATCGTTCAAAATGTGTGCGTGTCCACTCCATATATATGTACTTTGAAATGAATGATTTGACTTTGTTATACGTTTCTGTTTGTGGTATCAGAACTTCTTATCAAGCCATTACAAGATTCATGTTCGATGATAACTGTTCTAAAATGGCGACTACAATATCGCAAATAACATTATTTTTCACAAATCTTTCATTAACTATGCTGCAGACAAAATTATTTTAAATTCATGATGATTGTACAAAATTATTTTAAGTTCAGTTCATCCGTAACACACGTAATTAACCGGGAAATGAGACAGATGGTCGACAGAAACCAATGTCAAATGAACTGACCGCCACTGTTTACACAATTGTGGTTTTCATCCAAATTAGATGCATGTCCGACATTATGCGGAGTTCAATGGTCAATTAGCTCCATAATATAGATCTTTATAGCCTTGTAGGCAGACGAGGGTCATCTGATCACAAATGATTACCGCCATGAAGGTTTAAGAGTGTTATTAAAGAACGGCTATGCAGTAAAGCATATTATAAACTTAATGATTATATAAATGATTGCTCAAAATGGGAATGAGGTGCTCATCCCGGGCCGTTTCAATTGATACATTTGTTAAAAACAATAACATTGTAAAACAATATTAAAAAAAAAAGACATGCCCGCTGAGTTTCTTGCGCCGGTTCTTCTCAGGATGAAACGTAATTTTAGCGAACTGGTGGTATAGAACTTTTTTTTATTTTTGACTTTCAAAATGTATGTGTGTCCACATCAATTTTGAAATAAATGATTTGACTTTGCACCTCTGCGATGTCAAGGGACAGTACGGGGGCGGCTTCGTTCGAAAAGGGGCGAAGTCAAGATTTACTTTTATGGGAAACTAATTTTTACACTTAGATAAAGTTACATAATAAACGCTCCATGCTAAACTCGCACCGTTAGGTATCGGTAGAGTTTTTTCGGCAAGTTTAAGTAAGTGTAAGTTTACGAAAAATGCTTTGCTTTACGTCGTAGCGAAGTAAATAACTAAATTGATATTTCTTAGAGAATGCCAGACGACGAATGAATAATTCTTGTACAGGTAGGCAAGGATGCGATCTTGGTATGTCGTCTGCTCTTATTAAATTCCGCACTAATATTGGATTCTTAGGAAACCTACAGCTGGATAAATGTAGTTTTGTTAAGTGTCTCTGTGGGATGTTTAGTAGAAACTTAACAGAAATAACTTTGGCCAAATTATAGAGTAAAAAATCTTGTGTGTTAATCTTTAAAATCAAAAGCTATGTAGATTTATTTCCACTTCAAATTAATTTTTCCGCGAAAATTCAAATAAAAGTTATTTAGTCTGACACTTACTCTGCATTGCATTTTTATGTGTTTCGTGTCTGTGAAAATGGCATGACTTCGACGAATACTGTGCTCTACCAAACGGAGCTGACTCAGAATCTTTTAAATTTTAAGGAATGATCTGTGAGATAAAAGTCTTAGCATACAAAACACCAGGGAGGGATGGTAAAAGAGAATATTTTGAAACAAAACAATAACAAACCTGGAATTTCATTAAAATTTCCACAGCGAACATTCTAGATTTCTTAAAGAATATCTAAAATATTAAGGTGAATCTCGAAGGAATTTATTTATTACAATGTAAAGAAAATATGTCGAGATACATACCAAGAGGGGACTTAATTGAAAAGATTCTTTGGGCCGGAAAAATGGGTGTCATCTAGCTTCTGTACTCAATGTAGTGTGGAGGGACTCTGCCTTCTCATTTGTCGAGCGTAAACAAACCCTGACTATATGTAGGAATACTTATCTGTCGTTACAAGATTTTATTTTACTTGCAACTTTGTTCCTAAGAATGTAATTGTGAGTTAATTTTGACAAATTTCCCGGTTTCTGATTGAGCTGAAATTTTGCTCGCATGTGTGTATAGCGTGACAATACAATGTAAAGTAAAAGTAAAAAGTGCTTTATTTCAGAATCTTTGATACAAATTATTAATGAGTCCTCCCAGTAAGTAATAATAATACTTGTGGTGGGAATGACTCGCTTCTTCCCTATTGAACAACAACATCTTAATAACTAAGCACAATACTATAAACAATACTATAATGGAGCTGAATTCTCGATGGAGTTGGAGGGTGGGACGGCCATTGAGGATCACGTGGCCCATTTACTTATCAAAAAAGTATCTTAAGTCTTGTAGGCGACAGAATCAACAATTAATAATATTTTATTTAATCTACCTAAGACTTTATGTACTGTTGACAAAAGCGCCATCTATAAATAGTTTAACTAATTATTATTTAAACCTCTTTTATGTAAATACTTTTTGAATTTGTGTTCGAATAGATGTTGGCGCGCTTATTTGAATTTAGAATATTCCATTGCCGAATACAAACGTTTTGTACATTTTTTCACAACTTTTATTTTCTTAGTTTTATTTTATGATTCGTTCTTTACTCCTCTCTTGCTGGCAGCATTAGGTTTTTTACAAGTCTGTTAAATTACATTCTGAAATTAAAAATTGTGTCAGTCTAATGTTTCAGTTATTTTTTAGATTTATACTAGCTGACTCGCGCAACTTCGTCTGCGCCGAAAAAAAAAATTAGGGGTGGACTACCCCTAACATTTAGGGGATGAAAAATAGATGTTGGCCGATTCTCATAGGTACCGGATAAGCACAAAAAATTTCATCAAAATCGGTCGAGCCGTTTCGGAGGAGTTCAAGTTCGAACACCGTGACACGACAATTTCATATATTAGAAGATTAACTCAACAATGCTTCAGTTCTTTGAAATAGAGTTATTAAAGCGTAAAATTGCAGTTCTCTTTCAAGTTCCTTAATCTAGATTTAAGTTGAGAGCTTCTGAATAAAGTTTACACAAGTATAACTTAGCCTTAAGTTTTAACTTAAAGTTATTAGCAATGTTCATGAATGTGAACACTAAGAGTATGTTGGAATGAGCTAGACATTACAATATACTATTTATATACGTCCAACGTGGATATGATTCTCCCAGATGAAGTGAAGTGAATATCCTGTCGAAGTTTTTTTTTTTTTTTATTGCGTGATAGATAAACGAGCCTACGGCCCATCTGATGGTAAGCGGTCACCGTCGCTCATGAACCTCTGCAATGCCAGGGCAATGAAGTATAACATGAAAACAGTTTTTCTTTGGGAATAGTCTTTTTTTCTATATCATATTGGTGCACGAATAGGATTCATATCCACGAACAAAACGAACAGAAAAACGTGAAATTTTGTCCTATAAATACACATTTTCAAACACAGAACAAAAGGTACTAATTCGCTCTTAAAAAAAATTAAGTGGGGCCTCATGACGACCATCACCTTTCTTCGGACACGAGAATCGTTCAAATCCAAATGGGTCCACTAAAACTGAAGTTATGAAGGAACACACTCGAAAAAATCATACAGACGAATTGAGCACCTTCTACTTTTTTGGAAGGCGGTCAAAATGTATTGCATTACTAATCTTCGCTTCGCAGCTATCTATGGAAAACAAACTACTCATCTATAAAAGTATATTTAAACCTGTGGTCCTATGGGATACAGTTACGGGGAACTGTTTCCAATTTGGGTTTAAAGATCTTTATTGTGCATACAAATTTTAACTTAAGTCTAATTACACACTTTAACTGGCACGAACTTACTAAAATTACACAATAAACTAACTATCTTATTCAATTACCTACTAAATTAATGAAATGATTAAAATAAAAAAAATACTATGGACTTTGCAGACACTTTTTGACAAATAAAGTATTATGAGTCAACGGATAAACCAAGAACAGTGAAGCGGTCGTTTATAATAATTATAATATACATCTAAATATAAACATCGAAATCTCCAAAGGTTCCAATCCAAAATGCTCAGAATGATAACTGGTGCTCCATGGTTTGTGACAAATGATCAGCTTCACAGGGATTTAAAGATCAGATCAATTAGGGATGAAATCGAACATGCAATGATGGGCTACAGGATAAGATTGCACAAGCACCCTAACATACTTGCCAGAAACCTGATGAAAAGTGGCTTTGGTCCGGTTAAAAACAAAAACTCCATTGAGCATCCTGCAGAACACCAGTGAATAAAAAGGGTGCGTGCCACTGGACCGCCTACCCTGCACGCCAACCTACACTTTTTTAACCATTTGCTGAATGTTATTAATACATGCATTTTCAACGGTTTCTTACCACGATAGTTAATTAATGGAGTTGTCTCGATATTTCAACGTTGTTGCAAACGTCATGATCACGAGAAGACTGGATACTGCGGGTCGATTTAGGAGCAAACAAATCTGTCTACCCTCTTTCTCGTTCGCGTTTGGTAGTACAACAGTCACTCGCGGGTTCATGCTCAGAGAGTCTTGTAGATACAGTGAGTGTGGTGTGTCGTGATGTCAGTTCGAGTTCCAGTGGTACTACCCAAAAGCGAACGAGAAAGAGGGTAGACAGATTTGTTTGCTCTTAAATCGACCCGCAGTAGTCCAGTCTTCTCGTGATCATGACGTTTGCAACATTAAATATCGTGGTAAGAACCCGTTGAAAATGCATGAAAGTATTATAGAAAACCGCGAGTGTCTGAATAAGTTATTAATACAGATCGCAAATAAACGAAAAAAAAACTAATCTTCGAGTAATCCAAAAACGACTTTAAATTCAATTAGTTTTAAGCAGCAAATATCTAACATTCCTAAGGCTAGATCTTAATACTCAAACAGTGTTTGCATTAGCTATACCCTTGATTACAGCCTGCAACACAAAGAGATATCAAGATCATTCACGAGTCTGGTAATACAAAGGTTTGAATGGCGTCAAAGGAAGACTGAAGACTGAATGCATTGAATGGACTAATCAATTTCGATTTTACATCAAACCAGCACCATGTGTATGTATATGAGTACGTGTGTGTGGTATTAGATGTCGAAGTAAAATAATTGAGAATGTAACATTATTTTCATTCTTTTATTTATATTTTTTTTCATTTATCAATTTACCAATTTTTGCATACTTGATACGAGGCTGCGATACGAGGTGTTATCGGCCCGCACTATGACCAGAAGTTAGGGCGACACGCGGTCTATTAGATCCCACCTCCTTTAACAAAGTTATGCTCACCGCAGGGAAGTGCCTGGTTTTTCTTGCCGCACCACAGGAAAGTTGCAAGAGGGATCATTTAGGCCTCGTATAGCAACGAACGAGTTAAGTATTATACTTTATGTACAATGAAAAGTACAAGTGCGGATGCCTAAGGTATTCTCTTTCAGTCAATTAAAGGTTTTTCAGAAATAAATAAAGAAGGGTGTTAGTGTACTGTTTGATGAACAAAGAAGTTTTATTAGATTTTGGAACGAAGTTCCTTATCGCGCGTTATCGAAAGGGGACTAGACGGAAAAAAATCTTACGAAAAGTTGTCACGACACTTTTTTAGTTCTCACAACACTTTTTTGTTTTAGATGATTATCGCTAGATGACGCTGTGATCAAAATATTTTAAAACACGTTCCTTATCGCGCGTTACGATAGGAAAAAAAATATAAGATATCTTTTAATCGAAAGAACTTCGTTCTATTCGGGTGTCCCATGACACCTCTCAAGTTATTTTATTTTAACATTTTTTATACGAATTCTGTTTCTCTAAAGAGAAAACGGAACTTTTGTAGCAAAATTTTGTTGTCAGTTTGTCTATCTTGTATCAGGTTGAAATTCACATCAAATACTTAACTGATAACAATGACTGCTTTCCGAGGCCTATGTCCAGCAAAAATCGCTTTTATGCTTCAGTCAACAAGGTCTACATTGGTCAGAAAATGAGTTATATCTAATTAAAAGTTGAGTGCGGCACGCGTTCACCAAATCTTCGAGTATTAGTTACAAAACCAATGTTTATAAAGATTAGACCGCAAGACAAGCAATCATAACGAAGTTTCAATCTGATCTTGTTTGAGCCACAGTGTACGAAAAACAGTTAGTCAAAGCATTATTTTTTTTGTGAGTTGTAGGGATTTCCAAGTCCAGAATACTTAGATACTTATTAGAAGAACTTTAAGAAAACTTTCATTAACGGTAAATGAAAAATAGTGTAGTTTTCAAACCGGTTGGTGTTTTTTTTAGTCGACAAAATCGCCGGTTTGTATATGGGAGTTAAACCACACTAAAACCTCCAACTTTACCGATTAATTTGGGTTTTAAATGAGAGAAGTGTCTATGACTAATGAAAGAAATAGTCAAAATAACAAAGTAAACCTTCTTCAACTTCTATGCACTATGTACCCATGTTTCCCCGCAACTTTGTTCATTAGCGATGGATTCAGATAAATGAAATAATAACAGAAATCTCACCGTGTTGCCGCTTTCTTAGTTGTCATACGTGACGAAAATGTTAATATTTACTCTGTGTAGGCTGGTAATCTTATTAAGATGTGCATTTATGAAGTAAGCTTGATATGTTGTAGGTGTATTTATCTGGATAAAGAAAATCACGTAATTTCTACCAAAGGTGACATGGCGATTTAGAACTGTGCCAAATTAAGGAAAAAAAATTAGTTTGATAGCATTTTTATTGCAATGGCAGGTAAACGAAGAAATTGTGTTTGCAACTGATAGACTCACTGATATTTTATTAAGACTATGAGAGAGTTTCGGGGCAATACGTGAGCGACAATCGCGAGCGCGTCCTGTCACCCCTACTAAATCGGATGTCGAGCGCGAAGGGCGGGAGGTTTTAGTGCGGTTCAACCCCCACATACCCCAATCGCGGGGCGTGTGGAAGTCCGGCGATTTCCTCCCGTCACAAAAAAAAGACTATGAGAGAGCATTTAAATAGTCAGTGTCTTAAGAATCTTGCAAAAATGAAATTTCAGACGAAAACGAATTAATTGTTATACTTTTTATTTTTACTAAACTGCTATTTTTCCAACTTCCAAGTCACGATTCATGACGAGCTATTTAAAATAGTATCCAGCTAACGTGATGTTTAATGTCTTTGATCCAACACACTACTTAAATACAGGGTGTATGAAGACCACTCACAAAAACGAATGCTGGGTTATTTTCAGTTGGAGGAAATCACCGGATTCCCACTCCTGGGTGGGATATGTGGGAGCACTAAAACATCCAACCGCTCACACTCAGCGTCCGAACTTTGGCTGAGGCCAGAACACAGCACGGTTATGATGGACGACGCGACGCGTTACGCCCTCGGCACTCTTTCCCATCGCGCCACCCCGGAACTTGGGATATTAAGTTTTTGCAAAAAAATTGTCTGAATCGACCGATTTCCTATGTTATCATCACAGGTATCAGTAAAACTACCACCAGTCTTCGTTTTCGGGAAAGTTCTGTTTACACTAGTGTTGCCCAAATGCAAGAACAAGACGAGACTTAGCCAGTCTTAGTCTTGGTCTTGTGCTCCCAGTCTTGGTCTTGGTCTTGGTCTTGCAGGAAGAGTCTTGCAAGTCTTGCAATTACCTATTAGTCTTGGTCTTGCAAAAATGCAAGACTAAGACTGAATTTGGGCAACACTAATTTACACCCTGTATAGTGTTTCAGAAAAAAAAACCTATTCATGAAATATGTAATAAGTGCTGACTTGTGTTTAAAACTTTAACATTTTTTGATATGTGAAGGAATCTAGGTCGCTCGCATTAGCCGTCGACCGGATATTGAATGCGTGAGCAACATACTGATGGGAAATTGGATTTTAATTCTGTAATGGTCCGTAGAAAACGCACCTAGGTTTATACTACCTTACTAGATGACCGGCGCAACTTCGTCTGCGTCACGAAGGGGTTCAAACAGCACTCGCAACTACTTTGTGTTATTTTCATAGGGTTCCCTAATTTTAGTCACAATAAAATATAGCCTATAACCTTCCTCGATATATTTTTGAAATCGGCGTAGTAGTTTCGGAGCTAAACAAACAAACAATCAAACCTTTCCTCTTTATAGTATTAGTATAAAGTTTGAGCTTACGGCACATCTGATGGCAAACGGTTACCGACGCTCATGAGTCGTTGCAATGCCAGGACAACATATCTACCTCTTCTTAATCCTCGTTTAAAGAGGGACATGTCATAGCGCTCCGGGAACACCATGGACGGGAGTTCATTTCTAATCATGATGGTTTGAGAAAGATCTCTTGACGCGGAGGGTAGATGAACGCAGCTGTCCCAAGTATTTTTGTCTAGAAGTACTATGTAGTGAGGTATTATATTTTCTTAGTTTTGTAAACTCTAAACCGTATTGCAGAAAAAACAATTGGGAAAAATTTTAAACATCGTCTAATTTACGAACAAAGTCTGTTATTACTTACTATACAGGGTGATTTTTTAAAGAAGGTACATATTGCTGGAGGGTGATGAGTACTCTGTTCTAAAACGGAATATAAAAAAAAAATAGGTAAAATTACAATCGACAAAGCTACCTCACACATAAACAATTTCGGCTAAAAGAGTGTTGATTAACGACCTCTAGTGATCTCGCGCACCCCACACTCCCGCCACATCCATCAGCTATCGAAAATCCATCATTTTGCAAGGATTTTGATATTTTTAAGTTGCTATTACTAAGGTATTAAGCCATATTCTTTGGTAATAATATTTTTACTGATCGAACCATCAGCTACCATGACCTTCAATATGTACCCTCTCTAAGAAATCACCCTGTATAAGTTAAACAAATTGTGATTAATGTAATATTACTGTTCGCGAAAGTAATTTAATAGAAACTAGATAACCTATTTAGATATTGTTAACCTACAAAAGAATGATAGACCTTGTTGTTGCGTGACGGTTGCTTTGTTCGTCTTTTTACTTAGAAACTTTACTGTATTAATTATTAACCTTAATTGGTAGAACAAAAGTTAAGTAAAAGTTAGATAGTTGTGGCTTCGGGGTAAAATAGCACATCAAGGGAGTGGTGGTTGGAATCCGATTCTGGCCTCAGCATGAGTTGAGTATGAGACTTGACTGAAGTTTTATGAACGAGCTAGCGCTCCATCTGATGGGGACCGGTTACTGATTCCCATGAATCTGTTCAATGCCAGGGCACAGTAATGCCGTTATCTATCCTAATATAGGATTGAAGATCAGCGATTACTTCAAACTAAAATAAACCTATTCCTCATTCTCATACAACGCATGTCACTAGACTAATTTCTTGTCAATCTCATTCCGTTTACGAAACTTAAATCAAAACTACACCAAACAAAAATATTACAGTCTAGACTTTCCCTGTCACTATATCTAGAAATGGATAGTGTATCGATTAAACCGATGTGGACCAATTGAGTCGGAAATAGTATTCGAGATCAGGCATTCAGCTTTCGTTTGACTGCACTCTATTCAATCATATGGATAGTTGAGCTGAGAATATTCTTAGATTCATCGATACCTATCATCTGGGTTCTCTAACTTGTAATATACAGGGTGTTAAAATCCGATGAAACAATACTTTCACAGCAAATAGTGTACTTGATGTAGAAGCCATCCACCAAGTCTGAGTTTTCTAGGCATAATATATCATAAGTTATAACTAATCAAAACTACTTGTTAATTAATGCGTGATCAACCCTACCGTACGTACACCAACAGCTAAAGACTTAAGCCGGCTAGTCACCTCCTGTATCATAGAACATTGTAATAATACACGGGACAAAAATCACATTCTAAACAGGATACATGCGCCTGTGTTCGTGAAAATAGATATAGCACGCTGAATGTAGGTCAGGATAGGGTTGTCAAAAATAATACAAAATAATAATTTTTCAACTTTGTATGGGAAAATAAAGTGATCATCTACGTTTCAAAAGTATGTGTATATGATTTGAAATGTGATATAGATTAAGCCCTGAAAGTATTGTTTCACCGGGCACCAACACCCTGTATAAAATAAAGAATTCAGAGAAGAATGATACCGTTGACAAAATCGTAGGATAAAAATTAAGAGCTAATTAAAAGTCAGGACAAAGCTCTCCTCTAGAGTGGGCTGTACGCTCGTTTATTGGCGCAATAAAAAATAACCTATGGAAGTTCAGGTGGAAGTCGAAATTTTGTACACTTGGGTATCGTGTGACAATGTATACATGAAACTGATATCATAATGAAATCGAAAGATAACTGTAGGGTACTAAACAAATTAGACTCAAAGTATTTGGGTTCGTTTTACTTTTATTAGATAGCACTCTACTTTTACACTATATCCAGATTTAAAAAAAATATATTTAACATTGCAATAAAGTCGTGGTGGCCGATTGGTCGAAGCGCTTCCTTCCGAATGGGAGGTCGCGGGTTCAAATCCGGCCGGCTTGTACCTCTAAATCTAAATGTGAAAAAGATTTATCTATCTATACATATAATAAAATGATAGAAAAGTCAACATTGCAAAATACACTCTCCCAAGTCAAACAACCGTTGAACATAATGATGGCGCGATTCAGAATCCATACATTTAGTACTGTAAAAAAGTCAGCTTTGTCCGGGATAAACTCGAAAACTGCTGCACCGATGTACTTCAAATTTGGCAAGAATATTGCTTAGAAGTCGGGTCAACACATAGGCTATATATTATAGTGCTATCATTTCTGAGGAACGGGATATAAATATAATAAATTTCATTCAAAAATTTTAGAGCACCGACATCTATCGGCGTTTAAGTCAAATTTCATGTGGAAGCATTTTTTATTAGTACAAGAGCTAGCAACGTCGGGAAAAAAAACATTTCAGTAAAGCCAGTTTTTATTTTTATATATGCTATCTCTCATACTCTTTCACTTTTATATCAGTTGGCAAATTAGTTTTAGGTTTTTAAGTGCTTAAAAAGATTCATTAAAAAAAATCATTCAGAATTAGCGTCTGGCACAGAAAAACAATAAAAAATATCTGGCAATAATAAATTCATGCAGCAAAAAGTACAATAAAAATAATTTAACGAAAAATGTCTTAAAAATAATTTAAAAATCGGTTTTTTATCCAGACCTTACCACTACCGGCTGGAGGCTACTACTACACAGTCCGTATCGGTAAATACTCTGTCAAAAACGTTGCTAGCTCTTATACCATAATTTAAATTTGATTGTGTCATTTTTGGCACTGTCAATGGTTATTTTTTTAATTGTCATAGATACAAAGAGTTCTGTTCCTTCTTAAAAAATGTGTATTTAATTCGTTTCAGAGATTAGCAAGATGTATACATTTAAATAAATTTCATTAAGCAGTTTTAGAGCAACGACATCTATTGGCCTTCAAGTCGAATTACATATGGAAGCATTTTTTTGTTGATATAAATAATTTAAATTTGATTATGTCATTGTGGGACAATGTTTCCTATTTGCTAACTAGATGGCGTTGGCGTATAAATTTGTATATTCTGAATCGCGCTATCATTTCGTACATCAAATGTCAAAACTAAGGTTACCTGCTTTGCTATAAGTCATCGTGTGGTTAGTCAAATTGAACTCTTTAGCTATCATTATATTATTATTTAGTTTCGACTTAAAATACTTAAAATGCCTGGATAACGATCTAATTTATCCCAATGTTCAAACGATACTCGAAGGAAAAGGTTAGCTCGATGTCTAGAAACCGCCGTTGAGTATGAAGCTAGGTTGGCTAATGGCTATTCTTTAAGAACACATTGCGGAAACTCAGTCGATCGAAAATCTTGAAGAGCAGGATACTCAGTTAAGGAGAGATCACTCTCAGCCTGCTCTTTCACGGTCGTTGGAGACTGATGAGCAGCTTGAAGAGCGTAGTACAACTGCTCAGCAAAGTTATCAGGACGTACGTGACGATACTTCTGCTCATGTATCGCAAGACCGGGACAGAATGCAGGAGTTGCAAGAGCAACCATGGCTAAATAAAGAGGGAAGTGGATTCATGTACAATGTTGCGATTAACTACGCCGCACACGGAGATATTAGCAATCTTAGAAGAAGTGTGCGCCCTTTGTCGAGCCTGCAAATGGAGAGGGGAGCCCAATGGGATGTGTTGTGCATCTGGTAAGGTACGCTTGGAGTTTATGCAAGACCCAACAGAACTGTTGAAACTCTTACTAAGCGGCGAACATCCGGGTCCAGCCATTTTTTGAAAAACATTCGAGCCTATAATAGCGCCTTCCAGATGACTTCGTTTGGTGCAAATCAAATCGTTGAAACTGGGTTCATGCCGATATTCAAGATCCAGGGACAAGTTTACCATCAAATTGGTTCGCTGCTACCTACAGATATTTCAAAATTTTTGCAAATTTATTTTGTGAGTGTTTTTGAAGAACAAGCACACCTACGAAGTATATCCATCCCCAATTTGGACGTGCTCAAGAATTCTCCGAAGAGAGAGGTGGACAAGTGGTGCTTCCAATGTCTCTCGGTAGAGTTGTATCTAGCTTAGAAGAACTCATTCGCTGTGTGTACAACGACATCAGTCGTATATTACACCAGCAGAATTCTTGGGTGTGTGAGCGAGCCATTTTGACACCCTAAAATGACCAGGCTGCAGCAATTAACGAATTCTCTCAGAAATTGAGGGAAATGAACTGTCGTTGAGCAAGATGATGCTACATATTATCCTGTAGAATTTTTGAACTCTCTGTCAGCAAGTGGTTTTCCAGCACATACTGTCAAGCTGAAGGTCAGTGTCCCGATTATGCTTCTTCGGAACCTATCTCCTCCGAAGTTGTGTAACGGGACCCGTCTTAAAGTCATCTCGCTCCACAAACACACAATTGAGGCGGAAATTCTTACGGGTTCTGGCGTCGGCGACGCAGTATTTATATTACTCATTCCTCTCATACCATGAGGTATGTTCCTGAACTTTCCGTTCCAGTTCAAGCGCGTACAGTTCCCTGTGAGTGTTTGCTTCGCGATGACTATCAATAAGTCGCTGGGGCAGACACTGGAGACAGCGGGTGTCGACCTCAGGACGGGCTGCTTCTCACACGGGCACCGGTACGTCGCTTGCTTCCGCGTCACCGGTCCGGACTCTCTTTATATTTTGGCTGCGGAGAGCCAAACCACTATTGTGGTTCATTGAGAAGTTCTATAAGCATGTTTTTTTACGCTATCTTCTAATCTTATCTTATATTTGTCTTAATTTGATTATTTTCTACATCTGCTTTAGTCACAACTTTTGCCTTAATTCAGCAAAATCACCTTAAAGTCATTTATTCGAAGCGGGTCTGAATTAGCACTTTTTGCACTTAAATTTTACGAAAAAACAGTCTTATTCTGTTACTGTGCTTAGTGTAGATATGAAAGGTAAAGAAGAAGACCAGTCAATTAAAGTTAGTTTAAAAGATACAATTGTTGGTATATTATTATGGCGCTGTACATAGCATTCACGCAGACGACGTCGCGGCCAATAGCTAGTATATATTATAAAGGCGAAAGTTTGTATGTATGGATGTCTGTTTGTTACTCTTTCACGTAAAAACTACTGAATGGATTTGAATGAAACTTTACCACAATATAGCTTATACATCAGAATAACACATAGGCTACAATTTTTGAACCCCTTTGTAACGCAGACGAAGTTGCGCGGGTCACCTAGTCTGTAATATTTCACAATACCACTGGCTATAAAACGGTGAAGGTAAACATCGTGAGGAAACCTGCATGTCGGAGAAGGGCTCTAAAAATCCTTTGAAGATATGTTAAGTCCCCAATCCGCACTGGGCAAGCGTGGTGGACTTTGCCTAATCCCTCTTCTGAGGAGTCCTGAGCCCAACAGTGGACAGTAATGGGTTGGTACAGGTACAGGAATAAAGTCCACCTTTTCAAGTGAAGAGTACCTATACAAAATACATGTATCACTGGTATATTTGAAAATATACAAGTCTAGAAATTGTAAAACACATTTTTAAAGTCTAGAAAAGCATAAACAGAGAACCAATTCCCCAGAGAAACGTTTTTAGCCGAGAAGGTAATAAATAACATGTGTCCTGGCCGCAACGGTGGACGCCATTTTAACGTTATTTTACGATTTTTGCTACATTGAAATGCTTTTAGATATTTTGAAATATTTGAAAATATAACTACAGGTTTTCCTTTGAGTAAAATCTTTTTGATATAAATCAAATGGTCCAGGAGCCATGGTCAATTTTTGTACTTGATTACTATCAAGCTAATTTTCCTTGAGTACTTTTATTTTGATGAGACGCCCAAAAATTTCCTATACCAAACTCTCGATTGTGGTAGCTAACAGAGGTAGCAAGGATATAATATGTCGATTTGATGATTCTCAAATATTTATTACTAACTGAATTTTCTTTTGTTATATCTCAAGATAATTATCTAAACTATTTGAAAAAATATTTGTCCTACAAAATCTAGGGTTGGATTAAAGAAGTCCCCTCTTTCCAACATGTATCGATAACGAGGTCATCATAAATGATTACTAACCAGCTGATTTTTTTTTTTTTTACTTAATTAATATTTATATAATTTAACAGATAAATTGTCCTACAAATTTCGTGGTACGTTATCCCAGTCCTACGCCTAAAAGTAGTAGTATACTTCCTTGATGTAAAAATAATTACTATCAAGCTGAATCTTCGTGAATAGCTTGGTTTCGATGAGTCGCCCAAAAATTTCCTATACCAAACTCTCGATTGTGGTAGCTAACAGAGGTAGCAAGGATATAATATGTCGATTTGTTGATTTTCAAAAATTTATTACTAACTGGGTTTTTTTTTGTTAAATCTCAAGATAATAATCTAAATTATTCGAAAAAATATTTGTCCGACAAAATTTATGGTTAGATTAAAGAGTCCCCCTCTTTCCAACATGTATCGATAACGAGCTCATCATAAATGATTACCAACCAGCTGTTTTTTTTTTCTATTTCTTTAGCGTCTCAAAAAAAAATTTGACTTTTTGGTAGATTCCACTCAACGAGAAGTTAAAAAATTAATTATCGTCAATGTAAATCAAACAAAAAATTTACAAAAAAAAAAATTCTTTGAAGAGTATGTATGCAGAATATATTCATTAAAAACAAAAAACGATCTGAACAAAGGACGGTATGAGTTATTTGAAAAAGGGTATAAAACAAAAAATGATAATGAAAAAATTTTAAAACATAAAATCGTAGGATATGATCCTTCCAGTTTGCCACCAACAAAAGAAGAATTGTTGCAACAAATTAAAAGAACTGTATTCATCTGCAATGTATGGTGTAATGCACACATGCGATGCCCCACGGAAAAATTGCCAGAAAATTTTGGATGTACAATAATTGATGGTAAATATGAATATTATTGGTTTGATGGTCCCCAAAATCCAACATTTGAAGAATTATCTTCTGACTGACAAGGTACCTATTAATACTATTGTTATTTATTGATTGATAATTCATCTATACTATAATAATAATATAATATTATAAAGAGGAAAGATTTGTTTGTTTGTATGTTTGTTTGTAATGAATAGGCTCCGAAACTACTGGACCGATTTCAAAAATTCTTTCACTTTTGGAAAGCTACATTATCCCCGAGTAACATAGGCTATATTTTATTTTCAAAAAAATTAGGGATCGTATGAAAATATCGAATATGTAACACAAGGTGAATAATCGAAAACCTATTTATGCGTACGCTGCAAAAACTATTGACAGTAGAACAAAATGATGTAGTACGGGTTTTTTGGTCTTAGCAAGACAAAAAGTCTGCGACAGCATATATCTAACTATCCTATTTTAGTCACAATAACCGCTTTTATGTTTAGCAAAATAATATTTCGTCCCAAGATTGAATTTAACGTTAAATGAGTATCGTCATATTAACCCTTATCCAAATTAAGTATTATGTTATCAAGAGTATTAATGTAGAAGTAAATTACTTTTTGTTTTATTCCAATCGGACTTTTCGTTTAGGAGTTATGACGAGTATAAAACGCAATGAATATGTGGATTGTAAATGCTCTTCGGACCGCGCAAATAATAATGCGACCGCATTGCGAGTACTGTTTGAACCCCTTTGTAACGCAGACAAAGTTGCGCGGGTCAGCTAGTTATTATATAAATTACTTAATTTTTTCATGTTATTACAGAGTTAGATATCACGAGAGAGGAAAGTGAAATAGATGAAGATGATGGCGAAGATTCTGAAGATTTATCAGATGAGTCTGATGAAGATTAACTTTTTATATATATCTTATATATATATATAAGTATATATGTATAAATACACATATTTTTGTACCTAGGTATCTAAAAAACAAAATTATTTAAATTTAAAAAACATTTTTCCACTGTATCTCAGGTTACAAATAGGAAAACTAAAAAATTACAATTTTTGTCGGACTAGTGATACACACCTGTTTTCTTGTAGGACGTTGTTTCATTTGGGTAAAGAACACACTAACCTATTATATAAAATTGTTGTCCTACAGTTAGTAAAGAGAAAAATGGTCTTGTGGTATTAACAATGTCTGAGCATAGGACCAGGGTAACGTACCACGAAATTTGTAGGACAATTTATCTGTTAAATTATATAAATATTAATTAACACGTTTGCTGCGTAACAGGCCGATATCGGCCTGCCGCGGTACTTCAGCTGGTGCGGACGAAGAAACCTATGTCCCTCTCGCTTGTGCGAAACGATTACCTCAGGTGTTTGTAAATATTTGACAGAGACAAATATATATTTCATATTGTGGTCAAAATTGTAGGTGTTCCCCTTCAAAACATAACGGCAGGCTTTTATCGACCTACCATCGCACTTACGGTGAAAAACATCCACTGAGTGCGGCAGCGGGCCTCTTTCAGCCCGCCCCCCCACCAGGCAGCTGGTGACCCGATACCGCACAGAGCGCGCGCGCCACCAGTTAGTGTTGAGCTATATAATTGATCTGACGTAGCGTTCGATATAATCAACGATGGCAAGCAATAAACGAAAAATACAAATTTTGGAAAATAAAGTAATTCGCCCTGAAGTTATTGACGAAATGAATTTAAGAAAAAAAAAATCATTTCAGAAAATCAAGTAAAACATAAGGACAATGACCATGTCCTTGAGATGAGCGCTAAACGAAGAAATTGTGCAGGGTGCTACGATAGACTGCGGAAAACCTTTAATAGTACCCAAGCAAAAAAAAAAGGTTAAGAAAATAAAAAAATATTGCAGGAAATGCAACCAAAACCTTTGCGTAACATGTTTCAAAGACAGGCATGAGTAAATAAAAACATTTTGCAGTTCTTTCACGATAATTCTGTTTTATTTTCGATATGCCCTTATTTTTCTCTGTCCCATCACTACTAAAAATACTTTCTAGTGCGGTTCAGGTCGATATCGATCTGCCGCTTTTCCTGCTTTATTTCTCATTTCCTGTTTGGCAGATCCCGGGGCGAATCAAACTTAAGGAAGTTGGATTCAAGGTCATTCTAACAATATAAAAAAAAATTATGCATTATGTTTCCACAAATTTATAGCAATTATCAATCAATCCTAGTGCTGGTGGGTCTAGAATGACCTGCCACGCACTGGCGGAAATATCATTGGGGGCGCATTTTGGCCCGCCACCGCACCAGATGAAGAATTATGATTTTACTTGCCGCAGTAAACGTGTTAAGTAAAAAAAAAAAATCAGCTGGTTAGTAATCATTTATGATGACCTGGTTATCGATACATGTTGGAAAGAGGGGACTTCTTTAATCCAACCATAGATTTTGTAGGACAAATATTTTTTCAAATAATTTAGATAATTATCTTGAGATATAACAAAAGAAAATTCGGTTAGTAATAAATATTTGAGAATCATCAAATCGACATATTATATCCTTGCTACCTCTGTTAGCTACCACAATCGAGAGTTTGGTATAGGAAATTTTTGGGCGTCTCATCAAAATAAAAGTACTCAAGAAAAATTAGCTTGATAGTAATCAAGTACAAAAATAGACCAGGGAACCTGGACTAAAAGTTTGTCATAAAAAGGTTTGAATGCAGTGATTTTTTTGGAACGAAGTTCCTTATCGCGCGTTATCGAAAGGGGGCTAGACGGAAAAAAATCTTACGAAAAGTTGTCACGACGCTTTTTTTTGTTTTAGATGATTATCGCAAGATGGCGCTGTGACGAAGTTGCGTGGGGCAGCTAGTAACTTCTAAAATTGTAATACTAGAACATAAAGATAAATAATTTGAATATAGTTTTAAAAGAATTTGTCACAATATTGATGAAGAGACTATAGTGGGCTGTAAAGCCAAAATATGAAAAAAAAACCCATCAGCAGCATAAATAATAAGCGTTAATTAAACAATTAGTTTTTTAACTTAACAGCGGCGAGCTGATTATCTTAGCTGAATAATTCAGGGGTTTGATGAAATTAAAAGTACGGTTTCCTCATTATTTCGGAAACTCGTGTTCAGGAGACCAAAACTGATTAGCTTAATTCAGTTTCAGTGAGTTCAGCTTATATCCTATTAATGGCTATTGTTTGTTTATTTAATGTTTGTGGGCTTAAGTATGATTCACGATGAGGTGAATGATCGAGGTACTGATGTGTAGTTGTAATGTGTATTATTACTCCATGTTTGATTTGTGTATGTGTCGAGCAGGCTCCGTCATGAAATAGTGTAGTGTGAATCGTGTAAGTCGTGGTGGCCGAGTGGTCGAAGCGCGTCCTTCTGAACGAGAGGTTGCGGGTTCAAATCCCGCCGGCTTGTACCTCTAAATCTAAATGTGAAAAAGATTTATGTGCAATTTTTCACAACACCACTGGCTAAAAACGGTGAAGGAAAACATCGTGAGGAAACCTGCATGTCGGAAAAGGGTTCTAAAAATCGTTTGAAGATATGTGAAGTCCCCAATCCGCACTAGGCAAGCGTGGTGGGCTATGTCTAATCCCACTTCTGAGGAGACCTGAGCCCAACAGTGGACAGTAATGGGTTGGTACATTAATCATGCTTAATACTGTTAAATGTCAGGTGTGAGTCGAAACTATTTAAAAACTATTGAATGATGTCAAAATAACAAATTTACTAAATGTATAAAATTAAGCCTTTCTATTTTCATTTTTCATTAAAATTAGAAACAAAATAGTCTATCTCGGGTCATTCACTCTTTACAGTATGACATGTATAAAGCTCTTCAGACATTATAAAAAGTAAAACAAAAATATATTAAATCAATTTTCAAGAAAAGAAAAGTTAATATCACAAATAAAACTTTTTATTCAGAGTTATATCCACATTAAAAGCTTAAAAAGACGTTCGTATGTAAATTATTATTTTCAAGAAAACATCAAAAGAATTTTGAATTTAGTTATAAAATTTAAGTAGTTTTGTAAAGAATTTTAGAGTTTTCAGTAACAATGGTTGAATTCCAGGAGTTTCTTCGGTTCAGGAATTTTTATATTCTCGTGAAATTTCTCCAACGCTTTTAAACTTTGGGGTTCCGCGAAGTATGTTTTGAAATATTATGGTTTACTTTTGTTATGTAAGAATGATAAATTCTTAAAATTGAAGTATGTTATGTCCTTATGAAAAATCGTATTAATTTCTGGAGACAAATATCCAGTAAAAGTAAATTTTCTGGCAATTTTTAATATGCCTTTGGAACGAAGTTCCTTATCGCGCGTTATCGAAAGGGGGCTAGACGGAAAAAAATCTTACGAAAAGTTTTCTTTTAGATGATTATCGCTAGATGGCGCTGTAGTCAAAATCTTTTAAAACACGTTCCTTATTTGTTTTAGATGATTATCGCTAGATGGCGCTGTGATCAAAATCTTTTTAAAACACGATAAGGAACGTGAACATCAGGAAAAAAAAATATAAGATATCTTTTAATCGAAAGGAACTTCGTTCCATCCGGGTGTCCCTCTCAAGTTTTTTTTTGTAAACTAGTAGGTGTGAACTAGTGAAATATTTAGTAGAAAGTAAGTAAAAATTTATGGACAACATATTTAAAGGGCCAAATACCTACTGGTTAGTACTGAAAGAGAGATAAATGACGACGTAATTTTTGGGACTTCGACTGAAATTCCTAGGTATAAACTTGCGACGGGAAAGAGTGCCGAGGGCGTAACGCGTCGCCCCGTCCCTCAAAACCCCTTGCTGGGTTCTGGCCTCAGCCGGGGTTCGGACGCTGAGTGCGGTTTAACTCCCACAAAACCCACTCGCGTGGCGGGATCCGGTGATTTCCTCCAACTTAAAAAAAGACATAAACTTAAATTATATTAAAACTTAATATATAGGTACTACTAAACCACAACCCTTTTGTAAAATATTTTAAAGCATATGTTACCATAATATATTCCCTGTGTTCTCCTTTTATTCTCCAACAAAGTGTAAATCCCCGACTTGTCCGGTGCACGAATGAAACTTTCAAGCCGCCAGAAATAGCCTTTGTTGAACATTCAAGCCAGCATTGTGAAATAAAATTTAAGTGAAAATCCTAAATAATGTTAACTTTGCAAAGGAATAGTTTATCTTGGTTTATCAAAAGAATTTTCAAGTTTGAATTTGTTATCCTTTTGAGAATAACTTAGCGAATGGAGAAATGTAAAGAAAAATAAATGTAATGGTGTTTACTTTTTTATTTATACTTTTAAAAGCTTTTCTTTCATTTGCACTGGATGTAAATATGTACATGTAAGTTCCATAGAAATGTTGCAAGTTGAATTTGACAAATTTCCCGGTTTCAAATTGAGTTGACAGTTTGCACGCAGACGAATATCGCGTGATAATGCAATATTATGATATAACTAGCTGCCCCGCGCAACTTCGACTGCGTAGAAAAAAAAATGTTGTGAACTACCTCTAACATTTAGGGGGATGAAAAACAGATGTTGGCTGATTCTCAGAGATACCGGATAAGCTCAAAAAAATTCATCAAAATTGGTCAAGCCGTTTCGGAGGAGTATGGCAACGAAAACTGTGACACGAGAATTTTATATATTAGATTTAACTGATCTGATGATAGAATCGAAAGATTTCGAGGAACTCGACGTGTTTGGGGTCGTTTAACTTATCTTGTCTTGCACATTACTTCTACAAGATACCTAGGATCTTAAAAGCTTGATTTGAAAACAAATACTTTTATAATTTTAATTTACGGTATAATTATTTTTTAGTTAGTAATTACGACATCTACTCCTGCTTTTATTCATTAAACCGCACTACTGAATGACCTGTCAATTGTGGGCTATACTGGATTCAATGGGATTTCCGGTGACCCAAATTACATATTTCATTAAGCAATTTTTATTTTAACGATTTATTAACTAAGTAATTTTTATTGCATGATAGATAAACGGTCTACTGATGGTAAGTAGTTACCGTCACTCATGAGCTCTGCAGTGCAAGGTTACTATGCAAAAAGCGCTTGAGTTTTCTCTTCAATCAAAACTGATCTTTAAACAAGAACTTATAAGGTTTCATTATCCTTAATTCCGATTCCCGAACCTCAGAATTCGTTCAGATAATAAGAGTATTACTATTCCTAAATTCAGGTGCGATAGTACCCTATTAATAAAACATGCGTCGGACTGAATTGTAACTGAATATCTTGAAAGGGCCGTCTCTTGAATTGGTTTCCTGAAACGATGTCTGACTATGTATGTAATGAGTACGATAAAACGCTAAATTTCAAGCACTTTTTGTTTTGTTTATGTGAAAGATGGTAAACGTAAATTGATGTGTAGAATAAGCTCTTGGATATTTTAGAACGTTGTGACTGACTAGTCTTCTTCTCGTCTTGTCTTTTTCTTCAAGCACACAGTATACCTTGGTATAGCAGAGGCACTCATAGAACTATTTAGCACGTCATAATAGTATGCAAAAATCAACGCAGACAGTGCTCTGTTCCACAGCAGATTTCAGGACATTGTTATCCGGAAAACTTTAAGTCAAACTAAGACAAGATGAGTGTAGTTTAAAAAGACTCGGTAGTAAATTAAAATAATTTGTGGAAAATTCTGTATAGTAAACAAAATATTTTATTTTTGTTGTATATGCATCAATTCTATGTATAATCTGTGCTTGTAGTATATACTCTGTGACCTTGACATAGAGTAGTAAATAAAGTGAGTGTGGTCAGGACTGGCTTTCTTTACACACCTGTGTCCCGATGTAATACTTTTCAAGGTAATTATACGAAAAAAGATTTATTACATCTAAACCGCTACATAAATAGTTTTTGTCATAGCAACAAATTTCCTCTTTCTCAATATCCTCACAAATTAAGAAAGTAACGGCAAAAGCCCACTTAAACGCGTCCAATGTTTTTGCCGGGACCAAATTTATCAGTAGGATCGTAAATAACTCGACCCTTACCTGGTCAGAGAGGCAGGGATGAAATTAACACTAGTTTTCACGAGTGGTTGCGTCAACAAGTTATATTTCTGGTATTGGGAAATGCTCTATACAAACCGTAAGAAATGCTCTTGGTTCAGATATAAGTTGTCTAATAATTTAAGGCCAATCAAGTTTGTTTGTCTGTCTTGAAATTAAAAAATCAAGTCAAGTCAAAAAGTTCTAGAGTGGCGACCACGAACTGGTAGGCGCAGCGTAGGCAGACCTCCCACAAGGTGGACCGATGACCTGATCAGGACCGCGGGAGGTCGCTGGATGCGGAAAGCGCAGGACCGATCGATGTGGCGAAGTTTGGGGGAGACCTATGTCCAGCAGTGGACGTCTACAGGCTGATGATGATGAAGTCAAGCCAAAGTCAAGTTTTGCGAATACAAAAAGATGATAAGATCTGATCTGGTAAGACAGCAGCGATTTTAGGGTTTGTGTGTTTTGTGGTAATTTTTGGGGACGCCTATTACCAGCAGTGGACGTCTACGAGATGCTGATGATTATAATCTCTCTATACATTTCTCCATATGAATGAACGTATTTGCGAATTTCGAATATGTGTTTTTGTTTAAAAAAATCACACAACCCCTAAATTCATCCCTGTACACGCCGTTTATAAATGAAACACACAAAATGGCAGTTTCGTCGTGTAAAGGCAAATAAATGACGTCCACCCTGATTTGTTACCGCTCATCTGTACAGTATTGGGAAATGCTTGTATTTTTATTTAAAGCACAGTATTTTTTGTGTAACCATTTATATTGGAGCAATGGTGAGGTCAATTTGATGCTTTCTTCTATGGTTAACGAAGGGGAAACCGGTCGGAATGGAGTTGTACACAGCTTTTGCTACAAATTGGCATTCTGTCATAATACGAGAAAACCTTATAGTGACGCTTGTCATTCGATTTGATTTAAATTCAACAACAAAATTTATAACACAAGTTACCTCACAAGCTTTCCTTCAAGATTCTAAGCTTTTAATCATAATAATATTATAAAGGCGAAAGTTTGTATGTATGGATGGATGTTTGTTACTCTTTCACGTAAAACTACTGAATGGATTTGAATGAAACTTTACCATAATATAGCTTATATTATACATCAGAATAACACATAGGCTACAATTTTTGATAATACGGGACGAACCTGATGTCCACGCGAATGAAGTCGCGGGCAAAAGCTAGTCTGTAATAATCCACAAAAAAAACCTTCCCAAATTAAGTATAAATACAGATAAATAAAGCTACTCAAAAACATCCAATCGTCAAGCAAAATCTCACGTTTTTACACAAAAACGTATCAAACCGACGCCGGCGAGATCAAAGAGACGAGCGATCATCGTAAATGTTTAGAGAAACGGATATTAAGAGATCGAAGAGATATCGTTTCAATTTGAAAAATTCAATGGTATCAATAGCTGTAAACCTACTTCAAAGAGGGATTTAATTCGTCATTGTTGTCATAAGTAGGTCTTTAGGCTTTATTCTATAGGTGTTTATTTATAGCACTTGCTACTATTTCTATATTTATATTACATTTATTGATAGCTATACTTATTCTATACTTATCTATACCAATATTATAAAGCTGAAGAGTTTGTTTGTTTGTTTGTTTGAACGCGGTAATCTCAGGATCTACTGGTCCGATTTCAAAAATTATTTCACTATTGGAAAGTCCATTTATCGAGGAAGGTTATAGGATATATTGTTTCCCTTTGTGACGCAGACAAAATTGCGCGAGTCATCTAGTATGACATATAATGAGCGAGTTAGTACTCAATCTTTTTAATGTAACCGACTTCCGAAAAGGAGAATGTTATCAAGTTGACTGTTTTTAAACTCCAGCATAACTATAATTAAGTTGGATTGATTCGAATGGTGTAATTTAATTTAATTAATTGATTTATTTGGGAAACCAACAGAAACATACAAATTATAAACAACACAGAAAGTTAAAGCGTTATCCAAAGAAAGTGTAACATAAATGTTCCATTTAACTATTATTTTAAAATTAATACATATTTTATTTTGTCTACTAAATTCTAATATTAGTTTTTTGTTCGATTCAAATTAACAAAAGAGGTCACACATATGTTTGTATTAAATACTCTCTCAATTACTGGCCAGTAAAAATTTTTTTTTTAAGAAAAATACCAAATTAAAGGCGTAGTGTAAAATTAATTGATGCTCTCTAGTTATTAACGTCTTGTTTGAGCGAAAATCTTCAAATTACTAATTAATAATCTGAAGGAACTTGATACCGCTCTCAGACTTCAAAGTGATTACAAAACTCGGATTAGAAGATTTTTAAATACTATTTTTCATTCGTATCATCTTTAATAATGTACAGATTTTCTGAAAAATAAAATATTATAAAACATTAAAAATTGTATCTAGTTGAATAAAGAACTTTTCAACAGTTTTCCAAAGTAAATGATGATTTTTAATGTGTGGTTTTTCTTGTCTTGTCACTGTTAATAAGTCTTGTAAGTAAAGCAGACAAGTGAAGTTAGCCATCTTTCTCAATGTGAATAAGAAGGCCGGTGACATTTGAGAGCCACAGACAGTAAGTGCAACTTGCGCTGAAGTGAAAATGAAAATTCGCACACACTTATGAGGCTCACCATACATGTCAAATTCGAACCCATGATCTGTACACGAGGCGGAAGTAATACGGTTTAAAAATATTTATTTTCTCAAAAGATTATACAAACAATCACTTATAGAGAAAACACAATAATAACTTAGTCTAAACAATTAAAACCAACCAGAGTAGCATGTGTAGGGTAGATGTGTAAAAATCCGCATTCAATGAATGCAACTGAACAAACATAATAATAACAATACGATACTTGTTTGTTAAGGCCTATGACATATTGAGCGATTTTATTCGAGTTGATTTTTTTTTAAATTTAGTAGATAATGAGTTTTTAACAACAAAAAATGTTATAAATAGTTGAAATAAGTATTTGATGATTACTGTTGTAACATTTTGATTATTTATTTTTTAACTTTTTTTTTTTTTTTTTTTACTAGAATAGTTATATTCAAAGTTAGTTAAAATCGGAGTTAAACTATATGTGTAGTGTTATGAGAATTGATTAAATTGCTTGATGTGATGAACTAATCCAAGAATTAAACACTTAGTATTGTTCAGATCGATGAAAAATCCTTTAAAATGTGGCTTTTTAATAAAGTCTTAAATGTTAACAAATTTTTAGTTTCCCTAATATTTTTGGGAAGTTTATTATAAATTTCTGCTCCTTCACGCATAATACTTTTCCTACCATAATTTGTTCTAGTGGATGTTAAATAAATGTTATTAGCTTGTCGCGTGCTACGTTTGTGGTGGTCAATCTTTTTTGTAAAGGTTATTTGTGTGTGAACATCTTTTGTAATTATTTTCCTGATTAGAATCGAAGTGTTAAATTTGTACAACTGTGTAAGGTTCATAAGTTTTGTATCTTTAAAGATTTTGGTTGTAGGTGTGAGGCGGTCATATTGAAATAAAGTTTTGATCAACCTATTTTGTGACGTTTGTAGTTGTTTAAGATTAGATTTCGCTGCAGATCCCCATACCTCAATTAGATAGTGAATGTGAGGTTTAACTAATGAGTTGTAAATTGTATATTTGATAGATTTTGGCAAACAGTGCGCTATAGGTCGCAAAGCGCCTGTTAAGGATGATATTTTATTGCGAATATTGTTAATATGTGGTTTCCACGTTAAGCGATTATCCAAAACTAGACCTAAGTATTTCTCCGAGCTGACTCTGTGAATTTCCTCTCCGTTGATTACTAATGGATTGTAATTGCTAATTTTCTTATTTTTGGCCGTGAAAAAGATGTAATTTGTTTTTGAAGCATTAACAGTCAACAAATTTGACTGTAACCACTTATGAAGTTTGTTAAGATCACTATACCTTGATAAATTAGGATTATGTTTGAAAATTAAACTCATCAAAAACGCTGAACTGGTTCAATAGCATTCATAATAATGTGATTAAGCGCTCAAAGCGGAAATACGCTTCAGAACTCCAGGGAACGGATCGGTTTAAACGCTGTAAAGCGATGCAGCTCTAATGAATTCCGACTCAATGAACCATTTTAAATAAGGTCCTTTGGCGACTGCTTTATTACACAACAGAAGAATTTCTCCATTAAATGTTATCTGTGTTTGTGCAGTTTTTATAATTTTAAATTGTAAATAAATACGATTGTAGTAAGCTAAATAGATTGATAATGTAAGAAAAGGTGACCATCATCTAAGGTGATTAAAACCATAGTCAGTGAGGACAGCTGATGACGAAACATAACCTTAAAAAGTTACGTCAGAAGTTAAGATAGCCTACCTCGAATTCACCTGATTGAGATAAAATAATAAAACGATAAAGATTACTCTATAATGTGAATGAACTTGTTACAACCTATTGCTGTCCACTGCTGGGCTTGGGTCTCATCAATAGAGAGAGAGACAGTCGACTACATTTGTCTAATACTGGTTAGATACTTCACATACCCCATATCGCCCGAAGAAGGGTTTTAAATCCTTCTGTAAAATTCCTCATGGGGGACTTTAAAGCAGTAGTATGATCTAGGTATAACTGAGCAACTGAATTGAAAACAAGAAACTCAAACGAAAAATGTATCATATTCGCTGGTCTGATATCTTACAAGATGTCTTTCAATTTTGTTTCATACTCGTGACGAAGTCATGGTGCAGTCTAGAAATATTAGCAGCAGCATTATAAGCAGAACTTATTCTTACTTTTAGTCGCTAATTTTAACAAAACATCTTAACTTGGTTATTACCTATCTTAATTTTGAAATTTGGAGGGAAATAGCATTGTCCTAACTCGTACTAATAAAAGTTGCGAGTAAGAGGAATAGTACTTCCTAATAATCACAACCGCTCTGACAAGAGTGTATCGATAAAGAAGAAGCAAGAATACTACACAGAATCCATGATGTCAATGATGATTAAGATAGCTCAGTATTTCCTGAACTATGTCGAACGGTGTTGAAGATTCACTGATTTTGATAAATCGCTTCATTCGTTTGGAAATGTCGATTACGTCAGCTTGGATTCAATCTTCAAAGAGATAATTTGATAGTTTTCTTATGACAAAATGAGATGAGATACTGAATATTTTTCGTGATAAATGATCCAGGCACTAAATTGGATGTTTTAGGTAATTTAGAAGATTGAATATTTAATACTTTCATGTATTTTCAACGGGTTCTTACCACGATATTTTAACAGGGGTGACGGCTTCAGATTATCGAGTATGTGGAATCCAGTGCTAAACACAACAGTCACTAAGGGTTCATGCTCAGAGAGTCTTGTAGATATGTAGTGAGTGTGGTGTGTCGTGATGTGAGTTCGAGTTCCAGTGGTACTACCCAAAAGCGAACGAGAAAGAGGGTAGACAGATTTATTTGCTCTTAAATCGACCCGCAGTATCCAGTGACGTTTGCAACAACGTTTGCAACAACGTTGAAATATCGAGACAACTCAATTAATGAAATATCGTGGTAAGAACCCGTTGAAAATGCATAAAAGTATTATAGAATACCGCGAGTGTCTGAATAAGTTTATTGAATATTTAGTTCTAGAAACCTTCTTAAAGCGTGAATAGTATTTTTTGTTAGGTAAATTAGAGTTACGTATTGACTTGAACAAAATAATGTGCTCAGTTCTAAATTATATTTGATTAGTACAAGAAGCAAAGTGAAAGATTTTTTTTCTCAACAAAATAATAAAACCGTTTAAGTAAGTGGTTAACATAACTGTACTGTACTGTACCAACCCATTACTGCCCACTGTTGGGCCCAGGTCTCCTCAGAAGAGGGATTAGGCATAGTCCACCACGCTTGCTTCACATTCTCAAAGTATTTTGTAGAACTCTTTTCCGACATGCAGGTTTCCTCACGATGTTTTCCTTCACCGTTTTTAGTCAGTGGTGTTGTGAAAAATTGCACATAAATCTTTTTCACATTTAGATTTAGAGGTACAAGCCGGCCGGATTTGAACCCGCGACCTCCCGTACCGAAGGACGCGCTTCGACCGCTCGGCCACCATGACTATACTCGGATACCACGACTAATTTAATATATTTCGTGCTTGTGTTTTCACCGAAGTAAAACACTCATATGCTAGTAGAATTCTTATATAAGCATTATTATTTATGAATAACTAAAAAAATCTATATTCATTTACTTAAACGTTCTCAAACAAAAACAATTTTGTATTCAAACGCTTAAAATTTACGTTTCCCAATAAAATACAGTCGACTATTTTGTATGCGTCTCATGAAAAAACCATCAAAATAAAAGTGTTAACAGCCACAACCAACGTAACATAAACAGTAACCCAACGCAATAAATATTTCCATTAGGTTGAAAATCGTAGAGCCACTTTAACGACACAATATTGAGTTTCGATACACAACATGAAACTTACAGAAGGTTTGAACTAGTTTTGATAGCTCAGGTAAACTTGTGGAAGCATGTAACCAGCATTTTTATATACCTACATAAACGAGGCATAAGAAAAGACCTGTATGGTAGTATAATTATTGGAACGAAGTTCCTTATCGCGCGTTATCGAAAGCAGGCTAGACGGAAATTCTTATGAAAAAGTTGTCACGACACTTTTTTGTTTTAGATGATTATCGCTAGATGGCGCTGTGATCAAAATCTTTTAAAACAATTCCTTTTTTTGTTTTATATGATTAATGCTAGATAGCGCCGTGATCAAAATATTTTATTTAACTAACTTAAAAAAATATATATTTTTTTTTAATTCCCTCACTAATTAATCGAAAGGAACTTCGTTCCATCCGGGTGTCCCTTGACACCTCTCAAGTTTTTTATATAGTAGGTGATGGATAACGGTGCACCAATGCTCTGGCTTTGCAGAGGTTCATAAACTACGAAAACCGCGAACCATGAGATGTGTCGAAATTAGTTCATCAAGAAAATAAATACACGCATATCAAATCGTAAAACCTTGTCCATTAAAAGCTACATTAGATTTTGCGCCAGACAACACTCAGACCATCCCCAGCTCTGTGCTGGGAAACAGGCAATGAACATATTACAGCCTGTATAAACAGACCTAACCAGTCTGTTTTAGCTGCAGGTAGGAGATGACCACAGCAAGCCGGTCCTTGCGGTCATGTTTCGCAAGGCTGGTGGCTTTGGCTTAACTGCCCGAGCCAAGAGGATGCAAACCTCAATAAAAAATACCCCAATCCTAAGGTGTGGACTGTGCCGAAAGGATGAATGGCTGGAGGGAGTCCAGCTGATAACACCAACCTCGATATGACGGGCTGATATCGTTGTAGTGTGCCTTCTCACAGGAATGGGCGTCACCCTGTGAGCGACCTTCTATTCGTCCCTACTCGTGGGAACCAAAATTAGTGACTCTTTAAATAACTCACCCTCTACCTCAACAGAAAATAAAACTTCAAAAAATAGCCGCAAGGCTTACACTCAACAAGTCTTCCACAAAGGACTATTCATTGGAAAAACTCAACCAGAAGATGTTTCACCATCTCAGACCAAAAGCACTGCACAACTCTCGGACTCGGTGCTTATAAACGAAACACCATTGTTAACTGACGCTCTGCCTCCTCCCTGGCAAAGAGTTCCTAACAAAAAAAAGAGAAAAATTCAAGAGGAGTCTCCCCCCTTTCTCCGAATGGCAGCATTAGCAACAATAGCTTTGAAGGTCTACCAATTGATGCTGAATCTGCACAGGTTGAGCAACCTAAAGTTCCGAATAAACCTCCGCCAATTATGCTTTATGGAATAGACGACCTCAAAGAATTAACTAAACTACTAGAAACTGTTCTCGAACCTCAAAATTTTAAATTCAAAGTTATAAACAAAAATTTACTTCGTGTCATGGTGAATACCGTTGAAGATTATCAAAAAGCAATAAATCTTATAAGGAACAAAGGCCTCATTGGTCACTCATTCACACCCAAAAGTACTAGGTGCTATCGCATAGTTATAAGAAACCTACACCACACTACCCCACACAGCTGTATTAGGGAAGAAATAGAGAAAACTGGTAATAAGATTAGGGGAGAAATAATTAACTCTAGGTTTGGTCCGAACAAATTGCCTACTTCTACATTTTTTGTTAACATTGAGCCTAATCCCAAAAACAAAGAAGTTAAGGGAATTCAATACATCTACCACCAACGAGTGAAAATTGAAGACCCTAGAAAGACACAAAGTATACCGCAATGTCAGAGATGCCAGCAATATGGTCACACGAAAAATAACTGTACCCGTCCCTTCAGGTGCGTCAAATGTGGAGAGAATCATAAGACATCAGATTGTCCTAAAAAGGACCGTAATTCTCCTGCTAAGTGTGCTCTATGCTCTTGCGACCACCCGGCTAACTACAAGGGGTGCCAAGTCTACCGGGAAATCCTAGCACGACGAAGTAAAACCATCACAGTTGGCAGAAGACCTCAAACTCACCAAAGCCAAAGCGAAAAAGTTCAAGCGAAAAATGATGTAAATCTGAATGCTGAAAATCGCAAAAACACGAATTCGTTCATCACAAAAAATGATGCTTCCTATGCCGACGCTTTGAAAAACACACCAAAATCAAGCTCTCCAAAATCTAAAAATCTACTCTCTCAACCAGTTCCAAACTTGGAACAGATCCTCGTCAACCAAGCTCATAAGATGGACTCTCTACTAGAACAAATTGGCAATCTGATAAATCTGTTGTCAATAGTTATTACCAAACTGACCTCAAAATAACAGCCTTACGCATTGCCACCTGGAACATCAACGGAATGACCTCTAAAATACATGAACTGGAGACTCTTCTCCATCTCCATAAATTAGACATCATACTGATATCGGAATCCCATGCAACAGACAAGAGCTCATTCATGATTAAGGGTTTCAATATCTATCTCACGCCACATCCTGATGGTGGTGCTCATGCTGGCACTGCACTTGTGGTGAAATCAGGGCTCAAACACTCTGTAATGCCTTCTTACTCAACTGCTCACATTCAAGCCACATCAATCCGCGTCGAGGACCGTGCAGGTCCAATCAATTTCGCTGCGGTATACTGTCCTCCAAAACATAAAATAACCGAAAATCAATTTGCAGAATTCTTTGAAACACTTGGAGCAAGGTTTGTTGCAGGGGGGGATTGGAATGCCAAGAACGTATTCTGGGGGTCACGCTGCACGGTCACACGGGGCAGGTCACTGAGGATGTGTTTGGACAGATATCATTTGCAACCACTCTCATCCGGCGAGCCCACCTATTGGCCTTCGGACCCTTGTAGAATGCCAGATCTACTGGACTTTTTTGTAACCCGTGGAATTTGTCACCTACACACATCAATAGAATCGACTACAGACGGCTCGTCTGATCACACTCCGGTGATCCTCACTATAAGCAATTCTGTCATCCTGCATGAGAGGCCGATGTTCCTTCATAACCATAAGACTGACTGGGAGGGCTTTCGCCGGGATATTGAAGATAATCTCAATCTTAACACACCTTTAAAAACTACTGATGATGTTGAGGAGGCCTGTTTGCATATAACAAACCTAATACAGTCCACTGCCTGGTCCAACACTCCAATACCTAATTCTAAGCCTAAATGTACTCTCCTGCCTCTTGAGGTGCGAGCCGAAATCCTAGAAAAGCGAAGACTGAGAAGAATTTGGCACCACACACGTAGTCCAACAGATAAAACTAATTTTAACCGTGCTGCTAAAAAGCTGAAGTTTTTCCTTAGAGAAAACTATAATACCAATCTCCGTAGAACTCTAGAATCACTATCTCCAACTGGGCGTCACGAGACTTCGCTTTGGAATGCCACAAAGAATCTTAATAAACCTCAAACGTCGTATCCTCCGATTAAAACATTAACTGAGGCATGGGCGAGGTCTGATGATGAAAAGGCCCAGGCATTCGCCGCACATCTGGCCGAGGTGTTCAAGCCGCATGCTGCTGAAGGTGGTGCTGAAGAGTATGTTCGTGAAATCATAGACCAAGACTATCAGTTATGTTTGCCCACACGCCCGACATCTCCTAGAGAGGTTTTACGAGAGATAAAATCCTTGGACTCGACCAAAGCGCCAGGGTATGATCTCATATCACCCCGAGTACTGAAGGAACTGCCTCGGAAATGCATAACTTATTTAACGATGGTCTTTAATGCTATATTTAGGTTGTCACACTTCCCATCTGTGTGGAAAATATCAGAGATTGTCATGATTCACAAACAAGGCAAACCGACTCATTTACTGACGTCCTACCGACCCATAAGTCTCACACCTGTCTTGTCTAAACTATGGGAAAAGATATTCCTGCATCGGCTTAAACCTCTGCTGGAAGACTCTGGAGTTATACCTGATCACCAATTTGGATTTCGTGAATCTCATTCCACCGTTGAACAGGTGCATCGCATTCACGATACTATAATGACAAGTTTCGAACAAAAGAAGTACTGCTCCGCCGCTTTCCTGGATGTTCAACAAGCGTTTGATCGGGTATGGCATGAGGGTCTTCTCTGTAAGATTAAACTAAGACTTCCACACTCAGTTTTCCCAGTCTTAATGTCATATCTTTCGAATCGTCGCTTTCTTGTGAGGCAAGGTGACGCGAGATCTTCTCTCCACGATGTCAGTGCAGGGGTGCCGCAAGGCTCGGTGCTTGGACCGGTTTTGTACAACATCTACACCTCTGATCTGCCCACTAGTACTGAAATAACAACTGCTACATATGCAGACGACATAGCATATGTTGCCTGCGACAGTGAAGCATCGATTGCTAGCTCTAGATTGCAGAAGATACTTGATGAGACAGATGCGTGGTTTTCCCGGCGGCGCATTCGAGCCAGTGCACAGAAATCAAACCATATTACCTTTGCACTGAGAAGAGGAGACTGTCCTCCGGTCAAGCTTGGTGATACCAGCCTACCCCATACTGATTGTGTGAAATATCTAGGTTTCTGTCTGGATCGCCGCCTAACATGGAAACATCACATTAAGCAGAAAAGGGATGCAGTCATCGCAAAGTCCAAAAATCTAAACTGGCTCATTGGTAGAAATTCCGTCTTATCAGTGGATAATAAACTCCTCATATACAACTCGATTATCAAGCCAATCTGGACCTATGGAATCCAGCTATGGAGCTCTGCAAGCAGTAGTAACATAATGTGCCTCCAGCGCGCCCAAAATGCTATCCTTAAGGAAATAGTTAGTGCACCTTGGTTCACCAAAACTGATGAGGTTCACGAATATCTGGAAGTCCCAACGGTAACTGCGGAGGCTGACAGATACAGGAAACTCTACAAGGCTCGATTAATTAAACATCCCAACACACTCGCGGCTGGGCTACTTGGTCAGACGGCAGGAACCAGCAGACTTAAGCGGCGACGTCATATTTTTTAATAGGGTCATGTGACGATGGTCACAATCCCTTCAAGACATTTTACTCGTCACACATTTAATTATGGTCTAGCGACCGATTGTAAATAAAGATAAAAAAAAAAAAAAAAAAAAAAAAAAAAAAGATTTTGAAAAAACAAAATTAATTGAACGCCTTTTAGTCGTAGTGGTTGGGAAGAGATATTTGAAATATCTGCTGTTATTTTGTTGTGTCGTAGACAGGAAGCAACGACATCGAGATCCATTAGCGACCGACGGGCGCCCTGCGGACGTTTTAGAATCAATTTTAGACGACTACATTCATATTTATCTCTATAATTATTATTATAAATCTCACTCTATACCTATAATATAAATATATAATATCGTCAAAGAGAATTGTTAGTTTCTTCACGGTAAAAACCAATAAATTAGTCTGTACATTTTCTTGGCAGTTTTATCTGCAGATAAAATGCACGAGTAAATGTGATTACCTAAATCCGCTAATAAGATAAATAATTTAGTTTATGCCTCGCATCCAGCTATAAAAGGAATTCTCCTACTTGACATTTTCAAAGTGCTGTGACTCCTTGTTCAAATACCATCACACAGTTAAACAGTTACTTAGTTTTTTAATGCTTCGTACGCAGACGAGCTAACGGGCCACCTGGTTGTAAGCGGTGTATCATTTGTCTATTTGAAGTTTAAAAACTCGGCGCGACGGGAAAGAGTGCCTAGAGCGTAACGCGTCGCGCCATCCCTTATAACCCGTGCTGGGTTCTGGCCTCAGCCGGGGTTCGGACGCTGAGTGTGAGGTTTTAGTGAGGTTCAACTACCACATCACCGGATGAAAAAACTAGTGAAATCCCTAAAAACCCTATACATTTTTCCCCGTTCATGAAACATTAGTAACAACGATATTTACATCATTTAACACCGATGAGATACGAACACGTGAAGTTTCTCACGAAAATTCGTCTAAGAAGGTTTAATAAGGTATCTGGATACTAAACCCCTAAATGTTATAACACGGGTACATAGTATAAAATAATAGACAGAAGTAAATAGTAGATAGATAGATATAAAATTCTTTATTGTAACACCACATATCACCAACAATACAAGTACTAAAACAATACAAGTAGTAAAACAACAACAAGTAATTTTGTACAAAGTATACAGTAGGAATGAATGCCATGAGAAATGTTATAACAGTCAAGTTTGAGTAAATAATAAATCTATAACTACAGTTTTTGGAACGAATTTCCTTATTGCGCGTTATCGAAAGGGGGCTAGACGGAAATTCTTATGAAAATGTTGTCACGACACTTTTTTTGTTTTAGATGATTATCGCTAGATGGCGCTGTGATTAAAATCTTTTAAAACAATTCCTTATTTTGTTTTATATGATTAATGCTAGATGGCGCTGTGATCAAAATATTTTATTATAATTCTCAATAATTAATCGAAAGGAACTTCGTTCCATCCGGGTGTCCCTTGACACTTCTTAACTTTTTTAAAAATACTAGTACAACATTCATAATATTATATTATAGAATGATTTTTTTCTCAAGGAGAGAGCTAATGGATCACCCGAAACGTCAATGGAAACTGCGAGGCCGCTATTTACCTACCAATCTATCTTAAAGAACTCATAGACACGCGAGAATTGAATGGAAGTTTATTTCTGCAAAGTTATTTTGTTGGAGAAGTCTTATATTCTTTATGTTTCGTACAAATATGTACGTGAGGATTTAGTAGGCTTTGTTTTCTTCAGGTATCATGATGTAGGATTAGAGTAAGAGTAGAGATTCGTCATTTAGTTTCGTTTTGTTGAATAATATATTTTTAGAATGTTTCTGTATTGTAGGGTTTTTTTTTTTAGTTGGAGGAAATCACCGGTTCTGGTGATGGTATGTGGGAGTTGAACCGCACTAAAACCTCCAACCGCTCACACTCAGCGTCCGGACCCCGGCTGAGGCCAGAACCCAGCACGGGTTTATGAGGGAGGGCGCGACGCGTTACGCCCAAAGCACTCTTTCCCGTCGCACCGCCCCTGTATTGTTAGGTAAAGTATTTTTTTAATTGGTAAGTAATTTAAATTAAGGTTTGGTAAAAAAAAGATAAATTTGATAAAAAGTGTGTTTAGGATAGAATAGCTTAGTTCTAATATTTATTAATCCTCTATATCTACTAAATAAAATGTTTTTTGAAAAACGTATTGTAAACCCAAAGAAAACAAATGAATTCTACCAAACTTTAATTATTATTCTGCTATCAAACAACAGCTACAAAAACATCTTGCAAAAACGTAACGTTTCCCTAAAATTTCTTTATGAAGACATCGTAAGACGTGTTCTGAAATCATTTGGCAGCTAAAAAATATTTTTAGTCCCATAAAAAATCTCTAAAAACGTCTACTAGTAATTTAGAGGCGCTAACTGCCTGTCGTTTAGATAAAACGTGAGTTATTGACATATTTTCCAAAGAGAAAGCGAAAATAGGCAACAAAATAACATTAAGTTTTGTACTAAACGATGTTATGGTGACTGGAGCGTTTATAGAGATGTTGTCTCGCTTGTTAATGGGCACAGAGAATTAAGTACTTGTATATAAGTATGAATTACCGTACGTAGTTACGTAGAACCGATGCCCGTTGGAGCACGAAGGTTCTGGAGTGGCGCCCGCGTCAAGGCAAGCGCAGTGTGGGACGACCAGCTGCAAGGTGGACGGATGATCTTGTTAAGATCGCAGGAACACGCTGGATGCAGGCCGCTACCAGCCGGTCGCATTGGAAATCTTTGGGGGAGGCTTATGTCCAGCAGTGGACGTCTACAGGCTGATAATGATGATGATGATATAAGTATGAATACAAAAGATTGTTTAATTCATACAAATGTCAGGGAATTCAATTATGAATTATGTCTTATCATAGTGGCTCACCAAAGTATAACACACGTAAAAAACAAATGACGATAACGGCCGACCAACATGGAAACGGGTGTTTTGTATGCATTGGCCTACCAGTTGTTATTTACGTGCATTGGAAATTAGCGAGCAAATATGTAAACGCAGCATTACGTTGTCAAATATAAAATCAATTTAGGGGTGTGCGAATAATTCGTAAGTTTCGAATAGTATCGAATTTGACTATGACGATGCATCGGAAATTTTTGTACCGGGGATCCAGAAAAGTGCTTTTCTTAAAAATAATATCACGATCAACTTCACAAAATCTGACATCTAGCCCATTCAAGATATTATCTACAAAATACAAATTCTTGTCCTATTTCCGATGCATCGTCGTAGTCAAATTATTCGATTGGATTCGATTCGAACGATATTCGCACACCCCTAATTAAATCATTTTTCAAACTAAACTAATAAAGTCGCTTCAGAATTTTTTAAAGTCAGATATTAAAAATATCTAGACATTATTATGTTGCGTGCTATCTTCCGTAATAACATCAAAGGAATGCATGTCAAGTGGAAGGAATATTGAAGAAATGCCTGCTGTTTTGTACTTATAAAGCGGAAATTATATTTTATTCGAGAGAATACACAAAGGCCGTAGAGGCCTTTATTGCAGCAAGGTTTTGTTTACGTAATCTTAGTATAAATTGTCGTATATTTTTTATGGTACTGGATTTTATAATTGAAATGAAAAGTGGAATTAAATTAATTTAATATCGGAAAGCTTATGAGCTTTATGTAGATTTTATTAATTTGTTTTTTTGTTTTATTTAAAGATTAGAGTACAAGAGTACGCACTTGTTAAAACATCTCGCGCTCTTCCCATTTATAACTAAGTAATATTTAAATATTAAAAAATATATAATTACATATTTTTTTGGAACCTAAGAAACCTTCTCTTAATCCAATTCAATAAAAAGAATTATCCAATTTCGTAAAGCTCTCAAGTTATATCGTAAACAAAAGAATTCGGAATTATTTCATTTACATAGATTTCCAGATTATTATTGAGTACGAAATTTCACATTTTCAATCTAAGATTAATAATTACGTTCGTAAAACTGAACATAATATTATAATCTTCTGTAATCAGTTTATTTTCGGTAAAAACCAGGCCGGATTTAATATCAGCACTGAGGCTTGTTTTTCGCTTTTGGGAGCGGGTTTCCAGAATATTGCACAGCGGTGGCCGACCGTAAATTAAAATTTTAATATACTGCGCGATTTTGTCTTGAATATTTTCTATAAAAAACAAGGTAAAAGATTATCTTTAAGGTGAATTATGAAAATGTATTTTAGGAGAATTTGTGATTTTGTAAAGACTGTACTGTACTGTACCAACCCATTACTGCCCACTGCTGGGCTCAGGTCTCCGCAGAAGAGGGATTAGGCATAGTCCACCACGCTTGCCCAGTGCGGATTGGGGACTTCACATATCTTCAAAGGATTTTTAGAACCCTTTTCCGACATGCAGGTATCCTCACGATGTTTTCCTTCACCGTTTTTAGCCAGAGGTGTTGTGAAAAATTGCACGTAAATCTTTCACATTTAGATTTAGAGGTACAAGCCGGCCGGATTTGAACCTGCGACCTCCCGTTCGGAGGGAAGCGCTTCGACCATTCGGACACCACGACTTAAAGACCACGTAAAGACTGTACTTATTTGTAATATAAAGTACTCATGTTTCAAATGAGACTACTTAAATTTGACGTTCTCAATTCGTCTTATTATTTATTTTTTACGTGTGTTCTTTCATAACTTTTGGACCGATTTGAATCATTCTGGTGTCAGATGAAAGATGATGGTCATAATTAGGTGGTTTTACGTTCTTTTGGATCTGTATTTAAAAATGTGGACGGTCTTTTTCATAAGAATATTATTCATTGTTTCTTTGCTATTATATATATATATTTTTTTTTAATTGCCTTGTAGGCAGACGAGCCAACGGGCCACCTGATCGTAATATAGGTATAGATCGTAGTATAATATGATGCATAGGTTTATTGTGTAGTATAGTATTTTATGTATGGAAATTTTATTTATTACTAGCTGGCCCACACAACTTCGTCTGCGTCACATAAGGAAATTTTCTCACCGTTTAAACCTTCCCTGGACTTCTATGAATATTTCAAAATTAAAATCAGCTCAATCGGCTCATGTATGTGCATAAAGTTAAATAAATAAATAAATATTTCCATTGCAAACGTTTTTAATGAAATACTTTATATATCGGAAATATTATGTTTTATTCAATCAAAATCTCTTATGTACATAATATGAGAGCCCTTTTATCTCTATTAGAACATAAAACCAAAATTACATTTACGATTAGTATTTTATGATTGTTTTTACGACTATACTCCTTGTAACGGGCTTAACATCGTTATAGTGTAATGATTACTTTAGTTAAAGATATTTATAAGGTAGAGTGGACAAAATTGGTACAGATTTTTCGGAAAGCTTAATAATAATATAAGGCACTAGCTTTTGCCCTCGACTTCGTTCGCGTGGACTTCAGGTTCGTCCCGTCTAACCCGTCTAGTTCGCGACGTCTATAATATAGTACTATTTAGCCGCAATTTTTTTTTACGACATTAGAAACCTCAAAAATTGTAGCCTATGTGTTATTCTGATGTATAAGCTATATTGTGGTAAAGTTTTATTCAAATCCGTTTCTACGTGAAAGAGTAACAAACATCCATACATACAAACTTTCGCCTTTATAATATTAGATTAGTCGGAGTCTGACGGAATAAATATAAACTTATTCAGACACTCGCGGTTTTCTATAATACTTTCATGCATTTTCAACGGGTCCTTACCACGATATTTAATAAAGAAGCTATCGAGATTTCAAGACATAGCACTTTTAACAGGGGTGACGGCTTCAGATTATCGAGTATGTGGAATCCAGTGCTAAACACCAACAGTCACTAAGGGTTCATGCTCAGAGAGTCTTGTAGATACAGTGAGTGTGGTGTGTCGTGATGTGAGTTCGAGTTCCAGTGGTACTACCCAAAAGCGAACAAGAAAGAGGGTAGACAGATTTGTTTGCTCTTAAATCGACCCGCAGTATCCAGTTTTCTCGTGATCATGACGTTTACAACAACGTTGAAATATCGAGACAACTCAATTAATTAAATATCGTGGTAAGAACCAGTTGAAAATGCATGAAAGGAATCAATATAATTTATTTTAAAGAAAACTTTAGATACTTGCTTTTAAGATCCTGAATGTCATGTATCAGTAGAGTGCTAGCCAAGACAAGTAAAATGATACCAAACACGAGAGGTCTACCTTATTTAGTACAAGAGTTTTTATGACTACCTTCCGAAGCCATCATCAGATCAGCACCATCATAATATTATTGCATTGTCACGCGATATAAATCAGCTCAATCGGACACCGGGAAGTTTGTCAAATTTAGCCAATATTGTCACTTGCGTTTTCAAAATATCTCTCGCTCTACCTGTTCATTCATAATTATCACAACCGTGTTTTACGAAACTATGGAAAGATTTTGGAATTTTCTTACATAACAAATTGTGATTCACAAGAGTCCATTAGCGGACAGTAACTACTTACCATCAGGTGGATCGTAAGCTCGTTTATTATATTAATATGATTAAAATACGTTTCGCCAATTGTTAATGAGAAATTTAGTTCATTTTGTTGTCGTTTTTGTCGCTTCTGTTTCTCTTTAGTTAAGTTAATTTCTGTATCTTGTTTGTGCCATCTACTTTTCTTATTTTATCGTCTTTGTTCTAGTGTAAGTTACGTGGTAATTGCGAATTACTGCTAAGCAATTATACGTATCTCTTTTATGGTTAAGATACCAGTTATCCTAAATGTAATGGAGACACTGACCTCGGAGCTTAAGCACTTAAGTCCTTTTTATTATGCATGTTATATCTTTTTATATTTTTTCGAATACCGGAAATCACTTCATTTCGTAACTAAAATAATGATGTAGAAAATTGCCCGTTATGAAGTACCTAATATATTTCAAAATATTATTTTGTATAAAATGTTGTTTTAGACAGAGGAGTCTGATTCTAAAACTTAAATTAAAAGTGTGTTTTGTGAAATTTCATTTTTTAGTATTTTGTGCTAGATTGTGTGTTTTCAAGCTTTTTCTATAGTCTCAATTAACTATATCCTTTTAATTAATGCTTTTTACTTTTTTTTGAACAAATGATTCAGGTTTTTGATGTGATCTCGTAAAAAAAGCACATATTTCTGTTTACATCGCAAATACTGAAGCTGACAAAAATCATAAAACTTGTAGCATGTTCATGATACAACATACACTTAACGTATGTTACGTTATGTTATGTAGGTGCCTTGTCATGTTACATTACACGCTTGTTTTCAATATAAGTTTATGTGATCGTAACGTAAACCTAATGCTGCGTGTACATATTGGCTCACCAACTTCCAATGCACGCATGTCAAAGGGCGTTTCACAAAATTTCAATTGCACACAAAACTTCCGTCTACATATTGAGAAGCCGTCACCGTCATTTGTTTTGACGTTAACGTACTTATTACGTTCGCGTTTACATGCTCACCAACAACCACCACGTAAAAACAAATGACGGTGATGGCCGATCAATATGTAGACTTTCTGCTATTATAGGTACCAATTCGTCGCCTCAGTGCTTGTTTGGCCAATCTGCACTCGAGCAAATTTTACAGGAGACAGCAAACAAGCACGGAATTTTCGTTAAGTGCCGTGTTGAGAAAAAAATTGAAATGAGATTTTTATTGTTTTAGAGTTGAATATTTTAAAATTATATTTTACCAGACGGATGGAAATTTTATTCTTTATAATACTGCATTAAAAAGTAATTTTCGTAAAAAATGTCAGATTGGCCAAACAAGCACTGAGGCGACGAATTGTCGAGTTTCTCCAAACGTATAGTGAAAGTTAGCAAGTAATGAACATTGTGCGATGGTTGGTCTACCAGTTGTCGTTTACATTGGAAGTTGGTTATCCAATATGTGGAAACCCCATTAAGTTTGCAGTCGTAAACGGGTATCGTGCAATCGTGTGTGCCACAATAAAATTACGTGCTTGCGTTCGCCGATCAAATATTACCAGAGATATATGTAATTTTTATGCAATAACAAATTATTGGGGATGTATCAAAAATTCGGATTGCATTCGCAAAATAATACTACAGTTAATTCAAAGATAAAACAAGCCTTCCCTACTGTAGGAAATCAAAAGCTGTTAGTGAAAAGAAAACTACAGAACAAGAAAATTTAATAAAACAATAAAAACTTAGAGCAAAAATATGACGCAATCTGATAAATACAATGTTCACGAATTCCATTTTCGAAAAAGCGCGCCAACATTATATCGTACATTTAAAAAGTATATTTACAAATGAGGTTTTAATTATTCTTATTAGAACTATTTATACATGGCGCTTTAGTCCCTAGTACCTTTGCCCTTATAATGTTTTTTTTTGTTAACATTGAGTCGCCTACACCTACAAACAAGAACTATCGAAATCGGTTCCTAAAATATGGATACCTACAACAAACATAAAAATACAGTCAACTTGAAAACCACCTCTTTTTGGAAAGTCGATAAAAAAACAAATTTATGTTTTAAACGGACCTACCGATCCGATAAAATGGCCTACAAAGCCAGCAATCTCGCCAAATTGTGTAGGAAGACTTTTAAATTCTCAGAACAGGGCCTTTTTATACGAATACCCTGACTTCTCCGGGGATTATATGTCGATTCCTGGGAATCGATTTCGATTTGATAAAATCGAGTTAGTTATCGATGTGCGTGATGAAGGTAGTAAAACTGAGGATTTTTAAAAACAAACATATTTTTTTTATTGCCTTGTTATTTTGTAAGACGGTTATATGCCAGCTGAATATTTTTAATAATATTTTAGGATTAATTCAGCTGTCTTGTTTTCAACTCATCTCTTTGAAATAGTTTACATTTAAAATTTAACAAGAGTGTATTGTTCCTAAGCACAATAATATGTTTTTTTTCTCGTTATTTTTTTTTAAAGAAAAGGAGTTTTGTCACTTAGTGACCATGCCACTCCTATTGGTAACATACTTAATCTAACAAATTATAGCAATAACTAGTAAACTAACAATAACAAAAAGAATAGAACACAACATGCCACGTCGGGATAAAGGTCAGACGAGTCTGGCCCTTAGACCCACCGCGACCAGGTGATACAATATGTTGCATTGTCTGTTTATCATATTTTGACCTAAAGTGAGTCAACTAAATAGTCTTAAAGTTTTAAATAGTGTTTGACTATGACCATCAAGGAGGCAAGGCAAAATAATGCCAAGAATTAGTGTATCCAACCGAAAAAATATTTACTAACATAGGTGTAACATTACTAGATATACTCTATCGAACAAAACAGTATCCAAATAAAACTATAAATAATCCAAACTATACTAAAAATCTAAACAAACAAAAAGAAAAAGAGAGAGAAACTAAATTACATAGTTCTTTTTGACGTGACAACGTCTTATAAATTGGTTTGCCGGGTGACGCTTCAAGAAACTGCGTTACGCTCCGCTCACGTTATGCGCTCACAATGAGAGTGAGTGAGAGGCACGCGTCCCTTCCTAAGAGCGAGAGAGACAGACATAAAAAGTAAAAGGCACGCGTCCCTTCCACTCGAGCACAGTTAGCCCGCGTAAGAGAATTCTTCCTACTATACGAATGAATATTCACATTAAAATTATTTTTCCACTCAAAGTCGTTGTCACGTAAAACTTTCGCCCGTATACCAACTTTACAGGCAACCAATTTTTTCTAAAATTTTTCATCTCATCACAATTATAACTGAAATCCTTAGTATGACTGAATACGTAACAACTTATTATTCGAATACCGTTATATTTATAAACTAGAATAGATTTTCTATAGCCACCAGAGGGCGCTGCGTGAAAAACAATTCCCTCAGTCGCTTTGTTGACTTGATTGGAATGGCTGGCGTTGACTTTACGGATAGCTTTTCATCTTAAACGTTTTATTATTGTGATCTTTCGTAATGTTATTGTAATTTAATGGTTTTTTAAGGTAAAAAAATATGGATGCCAAGGGAATAGCTGTCTTCTCGTTAGATTTATTGTAGAATAAATAATTACTGACCAGTTCACAAGATATAAAAGTGAATCGATAAACAGCTACAGATCATACTGATTAACAGATTGATAAAAATGTTGCTTGTATACTCATCAATATTACTTATTATTTTATTTTGATTAAAGTAGAATTATAAGGACTATTTAAGTCATTGTATTGGTATTGTATTGGTATTATATTGGTATTGTATTGGTATTGTATTGGTATTGTATTGGTATTATATTGGTATTGTATTGGTATTGTATTGGTAGGTATTGTATTGGTATTGTATTGGTATTGTATTGGTAATGTATTGGTATTGTATTGGTATTGTATTGGTATTGTATTATTGTATTGTATTGGTTTGCCGATTTTAATGATGGATAAATCTGATTACCATTTTTTTATTCTTGCTGACGGTTAAATTAGATTAAGATCTGACTACTACTTTTTTGTCTTGCAGAGTCAACCTGATCGTAAGTGGTTACCATCACTCATAGACTTTGGCAATGTTTCAAACACTAGCTTAAATTCACTGTATAAATATTAAATCTTTTACTTCAAATCCACGTATCCCTTCGTTTAGCATCTAGCTAAATGAGTAATGCTCAAAATGGGAGTAAAGCTTATTTAGTCTGCGAGGTGCTGTCTACATTATTCAGAGAGTTGACCACACTGTATCGGGCCCGCTTTTACGACCCGTATGCATATTTTAGCGACCCCTGCTTGTTGGCCCAGGTGGTACAATGAAGATTTTTTATGGTACTGCTTATCTCTTGAGTATGTACTGTTTTTACCGGCTTTCTGAAGGTGTGTTAGGTAACTATAGGTACGTATGTTTGAGAATTGTTTCCAAAGTTTTTTTTTTTATAATAATAATAATAATCTGGGTCATTCATTTATTCACTTATTTTTTACACTATATTTTTAAAAATATATTTACAAGAAAATAAATACAATCTGGGTCATTTTCATTTTATGGTATTTAATGTTTAAATAATATGTTAAACGAAGTTATTTGTAAGTAAGATTAGAGAATTTGCTTGGTGTGTTTTCAGAACAAACATCGTGAGGAAAACTGCATGTCGGAAAAGGGTTCTAAAAATCCTTTGAAGATATGTGAAGTCCCCTATCCGCACTGGACAAGCGTGGTGGACTATGCCTAATCCCTCTTCTGAGAAGACCTGAGCCCAACAGTGGGCAGTAATGGGTTGGTACAGTACAGTTTTCAGAACTCCAAACAAACAATCAATGTATCATAGTTACAGTATTTAATATGAGTTGAAGTTTTCCGAATCGATTACTTTTAATATTTTTGAAAAATTATGTCGATAAAAATGTAAGTACTTCCCACTCCACCGAAAAACTCCAAACTTTATTTTCACCCGTTTTATCCATCAAAACAATAAAAAAGTAGATCCGTCAGAGGATTATTTAATAAAAGCTTCGCGTGCGAGATCCGGCGCGTCACAAGTCTTTGACAGATGGTGGATAAGTTGCTTCGTCGTTTCAGATCGTGACAGGAACGAAGAATAATTTTACTATGCAGAAATAAAGTTTACGTTTGAAATGGACAATGAAACTTGGGTTTTCGATGAAATCTACGAAACACTATCGGAAACTGTAAAATTTTAAAAAATAAGATGTTGCACAACTGTGACGATCTTATACTATTTTCTAGCGATGATTTGAATTCTGAATTTAAAACCTACGCTGAATAAAGATACTCCAAAAATAATTAAGTTTAAAGTTAGTTACTCATCTCGATTTGACATTTTGTGTCAGTGTACGTTTGTCAAGCGCGATTTGTATGAAGATTTTCTTTTGTAAATATCTTTTATTTATGGCTTCAGCCCGTGACAGGAATGAATCCAACTGCCAAACTTAAAAGTCCAGGGACTTTTGGATTTGCTTGTAATGACAAGTTATAATTTTACAAAACATATAAACGACTGGTTTCCGGTTTTTAGATAGAACTCAAGTAGTGCAATTAAAGGCTTTGTTTTTACTTGACAACCTTTTAAATAAAACGCAATCATCGGAATCGATTCTTTCAGGTAATTTTACACTACATGTAACCTTGTTTCAAAAGAAACAGATTTTTACACTATTCTTTGCAACGTAGTTGTTGAAATTGAAATTGAAATGAAATGTTTATTTATTACCATTACAGTTTACATTTGTGTTTTAAAACAGCGAGTCCCGTACTAAGCTGTAGCTTATTATTATTCTTTTTAAAGTTTTATTCCTCCAACACCTTTTAAATGAAAAAAGAGTCATCTAAATCAGAATCATTTTAACAACATAAATTAGTTTTAACCGCATAAAATACCGCGGGTAGCGTGAACGTTAAATGTATCTATTCTATCACATTAGTGGTAAATGGGTGTATGATACAATTATGGCCCTGATGTATTGTGGTGCAACATTAACATGGCTCTTTGTTTATTTTATTAGATAAAATCAAAGTGGTTGTAGTTACATAGTATATTAGAGGAGATTCACATGATTTAGATGCAGTTTTAAGCAGTTTTTTTTTATAAAACGGTCTTTTTATTTCTCTTAACCAAATGTTATATTACTTTTATTACCTTTTAATTAAATGTATTCACGACCTGGTTTGGCCTGTTAGGAGTCACTGGATGCAAACAACACTGGACCAGGTGTTGTGGCAATGTTTGAGGGGTTTTTTTTAGTTGGAGGTAATCGTCGGCTTTTTACCCGAGTTATACCGCACTGAAATCTCCAACCACTCACACTCAGCGCCCAAAAACTGGTTGAGCCAGAACTCAGTACGGGGTTATGCTGGACGGTGTCATTACGGCACTCTTTCCCGTCGCTCCGGCCCCAAAGTTTGGGGTATGTCCAATACCGGACTACGAGGTAATAATGATGATGGTGGATTTTTACACGAGATCACGTAAAACAAAAAAAATAAATAATCAAAAGCAGTACAAATTAATCTAAACACCAATTATTTTTTTTTAATTACTTAAAACACCAATTTCTAAATAAAAAAACGTTCTAAAACAAACAACGTATTTAACATTCAAGAAATGCTTGAATAAACGCTCGCAGTAATTCTTCGGAACGATATATATCTAGATGGATTCTCGCCAGTGAAAAATGCTCGCGTGTGTCTGAACTGTAACTCATTGGACTGTTTAAAAGAGCCACCGAAATGTGCACAAAATAGAAAGAAAACAAAAGTAAAATTATTGGCAGACAACGTAGGCAAATCATGATACAATTTTTATCAACAGTGTGACATTGCAGAGGTCCATGAGCCACGATAACCACTTACGATCAGGTGGCCCGTTGGCTCGTCTACCTACATGGTAAAAAAAAATCACTAGGGTGTCACAAAAATATTCAAGGAACTCTATTATTTTCAAAAATTAAAATTTTAGGTCAAAATATTTTGTCGATTCTAAAAATTTATCGGCGATACAGGAACCTCTACGTATAACACGTCACGCCACCCTGAATAAGCTCTTCCTCATTTGGGTTTTGATCCCAATTGGTTCCAAACCTACAGTGTGAGCTGCGAGAGGTTTTACGGTTTATCTTATACATGCCCCCCCCCCCGAAGCTGGTTAAAGTAAATGTTCTCCTTCTAAAACCCTTCTGTAGTTTTCTTTATTATATTCTAAACTTCGAGGTCCAAACCTAATTTATTCACAACAGACAAAGCAAATGGCGCTTTTATCTTTGCTCCAATGGTATTTACTGACGGGATAACACCGACTAATATATTTATACGTTGTTTACTAGTTTTACTGTCTTAATTCTGGCAACACCGAATATTTACGGTATGATTAAAGCACTGTGTTGCCGGGGATGTAAGAATTATTGTTTTGTTTATTATTCGTTACTTAGTTACTGAAGGGGAAGGCGTTGTTACATCTATTTTTTACAAGAAGAGTATCTATAAACTCCGGTGGCTACCTTTCAACTTCATAGTCAAATCACCTCTATTGTTTCATATAATTGCATTTTCATGCGATATAAAATACATCTGCGTACAAAATGTCAGCTCAATTGGAAACCAGGGAGATTTTCAGTTTTAAAAGATTCCACACAAACTTACAAATTAAATTAAAGTGTTTAAAAATAAAAATATCGGTTTTCCATATAATACTGAAATTTCATAGATGTCTTATTGTCTTATTTGATGTCCATAAAAATCGAATCATTTGGCAGTCATAAATTACTCTTTAAATGACTGAATCATTTCAGTCACGCCCATTTTATATACGCATAATATAAGTAGTAGTGCGTCGTGTATTCGAACGAAATGAGCCGAAACTAACAATTCGGATGCAGGGGCTGAGAATACCAAAGCATTGAATAATGAATTCAGGGGCAAAACGAAATAAGTACCGTCAGCAAGAACAATCATAGTTTGGTCAAGATTTGCTGGTTTCTGTACAGTACATTATAACTAAACGGGTTCTTACCACGATTATTTTTAATTAAGCAGTCCCGATATTTCAGCACTGTTTCAAGCGCCATGATCACGGGAAGACTGAGAAACTGCGGGTAGGTCATTTAAGAGCAGACAAATCTGTCTACCCTCTTTCTCGTTTGCCGGTACCACTGGAACTCGAACTCACATTTCGACATACTACACTGACAGTATCGTAATCGTGGTAAGAACCCGTTTAGTAATAGTGTAAGTGATGTAGATAACCGCGAGTGTTTAAAGAAATTTAGTACCTTATAAGTTACTCACTAATGGAATTAGGTGTCTGAATTTACTAATGTTCAAAAATAATTATGTGTTGAAGAAGGTTCTAGCTAGTGGTATTGTAGTTTATAGACTGAGTGAGACTCTTTAAATTTTAAAAATGAAATTACAAAGTAGAATTTAAATACGAAACTATGACAACCTTTTAACCACGATGACTTACACCTGATGTTACATTTTCTTTATTTATTATTTAGCAAAAATATTAATGTGGACTATTAAATTTGACTTTTTTTTTCAGTTGTAGGAAATCACCGGATCTAAAACCTCCAACCGCTCACACTCAGCGTGCTCGAACCCAGCACGGGGTTATGAGGGACGACGCGACGCGTTACGCTCTCGGCACACTGAACACACGTGAACCCAAAATATTTTTTTATGAATTGCCATTTAATCTACAGTATATTTCTGACATAAAGAACATAACTATTCCGGAGTTTTAATTTATATCTTTCTGTCAATCCTCTAAAATATATCATGTTCTTTTTTGTCAACAGTACACGGTATCCATTCACCTGAATGTCGTTACGGGCATCGGCCAATTTTCAATTTTACACGACACGCCCGCGGAATTGAATTCTTTATACGACACCATTTTATTGTTTATTTATAGATTTCGTATAGCTACTCATGATGGATAAAAGTGTATAGGTACTTCTTTTTTGGATACAGAGATGCAGACCTTTTGAGTAATAGTGGTGGGATGACTGACTGATGAATACTGGAAATGCTGTCTAAGAAATTTATCTTATCAGTCCGTGGACAATTACTTCGAGACACCGGATTCTTGTTATATGCGGCGAAATGATTTGTGGTCGAATTTCAATATAGAAACTTATTCATCACTTACACTATTACTAAACGGGTTCTTACCACGATTATTTTTAATTGAGAGGTCCCGATATTTCAGCACTGTTTCAAGCGCCATGATCACGGGAAGACTGAAGAACTGCGGGTAGGTCATTTAAGAGCAGACAAATCTGTCTACCCTCTTACTCGTTCGTTTGCTGGTACCAGTGAAACAGTGCTGAAATGTCAGGACCTCTCAATTAAAAATAATCGTGTTAAGAACCCGTTTAGTAATAGTGTAAGTGATGTAGATAACCGCGAGTGTTTAAAGAAATTTAAATCGTAATACCCATAATTATTAGAAATTTAGAAATTTATTTATATGTAAGATTGCAATAATATGACGCTTCAAACAGATATTGAAATAACCTCCCGAAATCCAAGCCAAAACTATCTGAAATATCACTAAACTATAACACAATAAAAAGACATCTGCCCTTCATAAATTTTAATAAACCCTACTAAAAACAATTCGCTTTATTTTACGTCCAAACTTGTGTTGCGCCCTTTTTATCCCGAGGCGTATGTTTGCAAGTCGACGGGACTTATCATTGGCCCTTTGAAAACTTATAGGCCGGCGACAGGCCGAGATAAGGGTTTTGTTATTTCGCTAAAATGGAAGGAGCCCTAAAAATCAGTGAGATTAGCCGGCAGCGTTTTGACAATGGGATTTAACAATCTCGCTATGTTGATCTTCTGTTTGAGAGAATTTTTCGTGTAAAAATTATGACTTATTTTTGATGAATTCAGAATTTTGCTGGGAAATGTGAGATTAGAAACGGAACTAGAAATTGGAAAAGACCATTGGTATGATATTTTGATGTGGATGTCTTCCTTTTCTATGATATTTAATGTAGGTAATTTATTTTGACGAACACAAAACTTCCAAAAGAAAGCCAGAGAAGTCACTTGTATAATATTATTGTATATATATTCTCAAATTATAGCTCATTCTTGGTAATCATTATTATTTAGAAAAATATTCATCGTTCATCAAAATATTAATAAGTCAATAGGTGAATTGCTCATTAAGGTTGTCAAAGCTGATCATCAAACATTTGCTATTATTTATCAAGCAAAAAAACCTCGTCCTTCATACATATTGTTACGAGAGTGTTCTAGAAAAATCCAGAAAAGTGTATAAGCGAGACAGATATACGTTGCTATCTCTTTCACACCCTTCGAGACTAGTCCAGAGGTTTCTAGAACAGTATTCGAGAAGGTTCGAGGCTGTCAGAGAAGTTTCTAGAACACCTTTACAGACTTATCGAGAACTTTCTAGAACATGTTGCTCCATTCGGACCTATTCCAGAAGCTTCTAGAACAATGTGCAAGTGAGACAGAGATATATATTCTATCTCTGTCACTCTATTCAAGACGGATATAAATCGCCGGCGAGTTTCAAGCGACGGCAGTTCCAATTGGAATACGAAAGTGAACGGAGCGATCAAGCGAAGACAGTGTGAATTGTGTTTGTGAAGTGCTAGTTTTAGTATTTTAAGTTGTATATTGAATAAATTTGAATCTTTCTAAGGATAAAACCATGTTTAATTACTTATCCCGAAACTCAGCTCGTAACAATATTTTACTAAACATTCTATAGAACACGCCTTCAAAGGCGTGGGTATAAAAATATCCATAGCAAAAAATCGATTTTCATAAAATAACGCTCCATTATCTCGGATTCGGAATGCGCCCATCTCTTTGAGCGGTACAAGATAAACGGTAATTTATTAACGTGTAAGCCTTAGGGAAAACCTTTGTCGCGACCCTAAACACAGCCGCCCATAAAAATAAGAATATACACATATATAATACTCTAGAGCTCGCGTGAGTGATGCCTTGTCTTCATGTGAGTTGCTGGCGCGTTTATAATACCAAAAGGTAATCGGCTGAATTGAAAATGTCTACATACAATTTGCTTGTTTTCAGCGATTTAATGATTTAGTGTAATTTTGATCGTTAGTGAAATTTTTTTTTTGGATCTTCCACTAAAATAACAATGCTCCAAATTGGTTTAAGTTTCAAAATTCAAGGGGATTTATAGTAGTAGGGCGTCCCCAATAGTTTGCTGCCCCACTCAAGATGCCTAATCCTATGCATAAAAAGCAAACATATTATAAACCTTCGTTTACACATGACTTAAAAACCCATAACGGTAAAAAGCAGGCGATTTTAAATATAAATTACTCTGTAATTAATTAAAACGGCTTTTAATGACATCACGTAGCCCGCCCTTCGTTTTGTACCCACGTCATGGACTTTAAAAGAAAAAGGTTTTAAATTGTAAGAATGAAAGAATAATCTCTGAAATAAAATGAAATCATTCAGAAAGAAAAGGAAGTTATAGCAATAAACATAATAAATCAGTAACTTAAAATTTAAAGTTATATGGTTTCATAGCCAGGTAATTAAAAATATTGCAATGTCCCTAGAGCGACGGTAACAACTAACGAGCAGGTGGTAGGTTGGTTCGTTCGATTACATGGCAAAAAAAGGTACACGAACTAAAGGCCATCTGATCATACATGTAAATATAAGGGACTCTGACATACCTTCAACCCTCATTTGAATTAGGGCAAGTCATGGAGCTTGCATAGAAAAAGATAGCCATAACCAAGAATATTTTCCAAACCATTAAATGCCTCAAATAAGTCTACAAACAAAAATGATGAAGCAAACATCTTCTAATGCTGATAAATGTTACTGTCATCTAAACAATTGAAGGTTTTACTCAAGACAGTCTCATAATTTAAATGATTCACGTTATAATTGCAGTTTCACGGAAGATAAAATAGCAGCTTCTCTTGTTAAAATGATAAATAAGTCGCCATTTTAGGTGTTCAAGAAACTCTTTCGAATATAATCTTGGAATATTATTATATTTATATTTTTTCGGTGTTGACTTCAAGTTGAACCGATTTAGATGTTAGTTTTACTTGTATCTTGTGCTAGTACTTCTTGTTTCCCAAAGATAAAGTTTTGATTAATAGTTCTCAAGCCTTAAGTCCTGTTTTATATTGTTTGAAGAAGGACGAATCTTGAAAATCTGGAACGTAATATCAAAAATCTGCTTGTCCTATGAAAGAAAGAAAACTAATTAATTCAAAGCCATTTTCATAACGCTGTTTATCAAAGCATCTACTAACGGAAAAACAGACCAATCAGCAAATAAAGGAGAAGGAAAACAAAAAAAGAATCCTCCGGGATCAACTGTTTTCGGGAACACATCCTTTGATTTATTACCGGTTCCTAACGTGGTTTCATAGAGATAAAACATCTGGAAACAGCATCAAGAACCAGTAGCGTGCATGTATATTTTAGTAGGGTAATTTAGGTATGCATTTTTGATTCTATGGACCTTGCCACTGTCAAGAACAGGATGAAGTCAATTGAAAGAATATCGACATGCTGACATTGGAAGATCACGTTACGAACCGAATGTTGACTTTGAAAGTTGATGGATGTAAGAGTAGACGAAGGCCTAAAAAGAGATAGATGGATCGTGTGAAGGATGATATAAAAATACAAAAAACTTGAGAGGTGTCAAGGGAGTGGGATGGAATGGAACGAAGTTCCTTTCGATTAATTAGTGAGGGAATTGTAATAAAATTTTATTTTTTTAAGTTATAATAATTAGTTACTTTAAAACGTCTGTCTCTCTCTCTCTTTCTTAAATAAAATATTTTGGTCACAGCGCCATCTAGCGATAATCATCTAAAACAAAAAAAGTGTCGTGACAACTTTTTCATAAGAATTTCCGTCTAGCCCCCTTTCGATAACGCGCAATTCGTTCCAAAAACTAAAAGAATTTAAATCAGTATGCTAAATGAGCAGAGAGGAAACTCAGTGACATTCTTTGAATTGGCTTCACTCAGTCGTTTCCATACATATTAGTTCCATGTGGTTTCAGCATCGAGATAAAACGAAATACGTTACAATGTCAAGTGTAATACAGATCGGTCTCTTGTGAATATAGTATAAATAACACTGATGCTATGTGAAATGAAGAAGTTCAGTTTTGAACATGAATTATAGTGCCGTTGACAATAATAGTTAGGAGCTATTGGACACTTCTGATTTCATAGGTGGATGTTATACTTACTAAACATAACATGATTATATTTAAAAAATTGGTTGCCTGTAAAGTCGGTTTACGGGCGAAAGTTTTACGTGACAACGACTTTGAGTGGTAAACGCGTTCCTTCCACTTTTTATGTCTGTCTCTCTCTTAGACGGGCTAACCATGCCCGAGTGGAAGGCACGCGTGCCTCTCACTCGCTCTCATTGTGAGCGCATAACGTGAGCGGAGGGTAACGCAGTTTCTTGAAGTGTCACCCGGCAAACCAATTTATAAGACGTTGTCATGTCAAAATGAAACTAATAGCATTAAATTTAACTTTTATTTTATTGGAGAATCATCGGATTTTTGTTTCATTGGTTTTTATTTTTCCTTGACCGTCAGTGATTACTGTCAAGTATGAAAAGATTTGGAGATGCAGAGTTAGAGAACAAAATAACTTAACAGAAAGAAATTTTCATACAAATCTCTTTACTTTAAACGTATGTGGGAGCGAGTGTTGAAGATTTCAGAAAGGTTATGCCATATTGAAATTAAAAGCCTGATTTGTTCCTAATCCGAATCACAAAAAAAAAGTAGGTATGCATTTTTAAATAGACATTTATCCATTCGACTATAATAATATTGTCGCTTTCAAATTAAATTTCAATCGATATTATGTACTCATTGATTGTGCACAAGCGCTTCTTCGAACTCGAACTTTTCAAAATTTTTAAGCCACCTATATCTTTACATCTGCATATCCCATTAATCTGCGGTCAGAGTGCTTCTCAACCGTTTCAAGATGGAAAACCATGAACAATTCTTCGCAGTTTAAAAAGGTTCGACCCAATTTGATATAGCGTTTTATAAATCCAAGTATGACCTCTCCACCATTAATTCATCGGGCCTCGAAAGGGAGAGGAAATGTTAAAACGTCGACAATCGTTATTAAAAAAGTTTTATTAGACCGTAGAGTGGATTACGAAGGGAGCCTTTTTATTTTGTTGAAATTAAACGAGTTTTAGAGTATGTATAGGTAGGCATATAAATGTTGAGATAGGGGAATTGGAGTTTGTGATAGTATTAAATAAAGTCGCTTCTCCTGTGTATGCTTAAATCTTTCAAACTACCCAATGGATTTTGATATCCATGTCTCATGTAAATTAGTAATTGGCGCGATTACACCTCCAATTTCATCGATGTAAATGCACCAAATGTTAAGATAACGCGTAGTTATCAAAAATACTGACAGCTCAATGTGATGCTGAAATATTGTTATGTTGATAGAATAAGAGTTAAACATTAAATGATTAAGGGTAGGAACAACGGTTCGGGCCGCAGTAAGTCACTGTATGCAGACAGTACAGGACCGATCGTTGTTGCATGTTTGGGTGAGACTTATCTCCAGCAGTAAAAGAACTAACGGAGAAAGAAAATGAACTACTATTTTACTAATTTACTTTATCTATAACAGACCATAATATAATAAAAAACTTGAGAGGTGTCAAGGGACACCCGGATGGAACGAAGTTCAGAAGAGAGAGAGAGAGAGACGATTTAAACTAACTAATTATTATAACTTAAATAAAATATTTTGATCACAGCGCCATCTAGTATTAATCATATAAAACAAAATAAGGAATTGTTTTAAAATATTTTAATCACAGCGCCATCTAGCGATAATCATCTAAAAAAAAAAGTGTCGTGACAACTTTTTTATAAGAATTTCCGTCTAGCCCTCTTTCGATAACGCGCGATAAGGAACTTCGTTCCAATAAATCCATAGTAGTTCATAAATAAATAATGAAAGGTATTAGTAAACACTGTAGTACTGAGATCACTTCATACAAAATACTCATACAGTCTTCAAAGAACAATAGCATTGTTTAACAGTAAACAAAAACATACATGGCTATTTTTCAGTCTAGTGGCTGCATTGTTTTCGAACATTATAACCGGATTTCCGTCCCTGCTGTGGACTGGTGTGATAGCTCACAAATCTAATTCTGGATATCTCGCGGGGTCACTGCTGAACGCGGTATTTGTCGGGCGGTTTAGTGTTGGGAAAAATTATTATCGATAGAAAGGTCGATATTAAAAAAAATATGTCTGTGTGACTCTGATTTGTTGTATAAAATTGTTGATTGTTGTTATAATTGCTTTTGTTATCTATCATATTTTTATAAGTTAATTAAAAAGATTCCATAGTTAAATGATCGTCAATATTCTTGTACTAACTAGCAGTAAAACTTTGTATAAACATAGGGAGTAACTTTTCCTCTGATTTTAGTATTCTAAAATCACGATAAAAAGCCTTCGTCAAAGCTCTTTCTAAAAGAAATGGCGAGACTGTAATAAATATGTCAGTGCTCAAAAAACGAACTCTTTTTAAAGAGTGACATCACTATAATTCATCCTGTCACATCTCAGACTTGCAGCCGGCTAGACTACGAAGGCTCTATCTACGGACATAGAATAATTTACTGTGCAGAAGTAAAAATGATTTAAATCATCTGTGTATGAAAATTATCGCAAGATGGCGCAACTGTGGCCGATGCCGTAGTTCGTCCGGAATCGATCTTTTAGAAAATATTTTTTCCAGAAAATTTCTAAATCAAATTTTTAACAAATTTTAAATCTAAAAATAGAATTTATAGTTTATTTTTGAATTAAATATGCAACGTTAGGGTATACAGTGCCACTGCAGTGCAATCGATTTGCCCATTTGTTCGAAGTTTTGCATTAGTTGTGATTTTTTAATCTATGGTCAGGTGTCGTTGATACTTGCACTAAGGTCAAATTTAGTGTCATTCAAACATAATGTCATTTAATGACAAAACAACGCGGCAACACTGGCAGAAATTGTCGAAACACTGTACTGTAACAACCCATTACTGCCCACTACTGAGCTCAGGTCTCCTCCGAAGAGGGGTTAGGCATAGTCCACCACGCTTGCCTAATGCGGATTGGGGACTTCACATATCTTCAAAGGATTTTTAGAACCCTTTTCCGATATGCAGGTTTCCTCACGATGTTTTCCTTCACCGTTTTTAGCCAGTCTCGAAACACATCTTTTGCCAAATAATGAATAGAAACTACATACTTACTCGTGGCTATGTTAGGTGCATAAAATCAATTTGTATCAACCTTTACTTCTGTTTATTTATTCTTTATTGTAGACTCTATCTACGGTTTTATTTATTTAACCGTCGACGTCGCGGCGTGCGAACAACGTCGATGTTTTGTTTTCAAATGTCATGGTATTTCTTTGTTCGGTATTGAAAAGGATTTTAGTTCGATTGTTTGATTTCTGGTCTGTGCTAGGAGTTTGGAAGTTCTAGATTAATGTGATTGTTTTGGGATTTGTTTTAGACTGTATGTATGTTGAAAGTATTTTTACAGTTTATTCCACACAGATAAAATATAGTCTAGTAAATCCAGGGAATGTTTTTTTAAGGAATGATCATTTATTTCGTCTCATGTGATGCAGATGAAATTTCGTGGTCCCAATTGTACTGTATAAAAAATTATATAATTTTAAACTGATATTTTTTCACGAAATTTATAAAATACAATTCGATAATTGAAAAAAAAGTGAATCGCAAACTTGTTTTGGTAACTGCAAAACTCGAAAGCTACGCGATAGCTTAGAATGTGTTCTTCGACTCTTTCAGTTAATTTTTTACCTACAAATTTAAATTAAATTTAGAACACATTTTAGTAATTTAAAATATTTTTTATGTGATGAAATGTTTGATTTAATTATTTATCTTTATTTTAATGTTTTTGGCTTTAAGGTGATTAATTATTTGTTTTATATTGTGCATTGTGATCCTAAGTTGATTGAGGAATAAATAAAATAAAATTAAGAATTTTCTTCACATTCCAAACATGTTTCTCATTACATCCGCATGTTTCATCTATCAATGTCTACATCAGAAACGCCATGTACTTAAATATCAACGGAGAATTATTACAAGGATTTGGTAACTTTCATACTGTTTGCTTTAAACGTTAAGATATGTCATTTGTTTTATATCAAGTTTATTAATAAAGAAATACAAATTTTAATAAAATAAGTGAACCAGTGCAACTTTAACATACTTACACGAACAATTGGTGTTATCGTGTTTGGTGCAATTAAATGTGCCTACCTATACTATATGACGGCGTAAATAGTGTGTTGAGGTGTAATGACGTTGTAATTAGTCGATCTTCGTTTTGTTTTGTCAGGAATGACGTCACGATGTCCACTTGAACACTTGATGATCAATACTTTTGAATAAAAACTTCAAAGTTACGAGTTTTAACAGTTTATTATTTTTACATCAAGAGGTCCGTTCGCTTCGACAATTCAGACACGAAATGAATAATAACAGTGGCTAGCGCCTGTATTTGTAGCAAGTCTCCACTTCCAACTACATACCCGCACTGTGAATAGGTTGGTTTCCCTTGTTATCACCCCGTCACCCCGTGTTGTTGAAACATTGTACTGTACTGTAACAACCCATTATTGCCCACTGAGATAAATAGACCAGTAACATATAACATGTATTCCTTAAAATTTAAAGCTGTAAATATCTCTCTTAGTTCAGCAGTAAGTTTAAACCAAACTGTCGGACTAGATCCTAAGCATTAACTATTGCAATATGCATTACCGGATTAGTTCTGGATATAATCGAGTCGGGTCACGTCTGTTCTGAATCTGCGAACTTAGATTATAGATTAGATTTCAAAGTTTCCTGTTAGTTTATAATTGTAGTTTCATGTCGCTTTGGGAGGTTGAAGATCTTGTTCGATATTTTGGAGTATTTTAAATTTCTCATCGACTTTTTAAAGTGATCAAATTGTTAAAGAACCTTATTTTTTGTTGGTTACTTAGTTAGATCTGGTATACGTCTTTTTCTGAATGATATATGTACATAAATTGATTTGGACTAAAATCGTATAGGTACTGTTCACACAAAATGGCCGAACCCCGGCGTAGAACAAAACCCTGCAAGAGGTTATTTAAGGTGGCGCATTACACGCACCTCATCACTTTCTAGCTACTTGTAGTTATGAGTAGGTGAATACTGCAGTATTACTTTAGTATCAGAAAAATTGCACTGCAATCATTTCACATTTAGATTTAAAGGTACAAGGCTGGTTTTGAACTCCCGACCTCCCGTAGGGAAGACAAGCGCTTTAATCAATCGACCACGACCCTAAGAGCCCAAGAGTTTAATTACTAGTCATTCAACGGAAGTCTTTGGGGTAATTTATTAAAGTAAATAACAAATCTATAAGATTAAATGTAAAGGAAAAAGAAAGGTCAAACAATTATAGAAATCATTTGAACCCCAAATCGGAATCTGGTCACAATTCAGATTCTGTTGGAGAATGCAAAAGTTTATAAGAAAAGTGCGAGTGGGACTCTTGCTCGAAGGGTTTCGTACCAAATCTAGTAAGTTATTTTATTTTATTGTATTACATAAGAACATAAAACTAAATATTCTGTGAATACGTTAAGCGTGTACCAGTCATCTTTATTAGTACCGCGCGAGAAACGTTATGGAAAGTTTTTTAAATGGGGCGCCCTTAATCTTTTTTTTTGTATTTATTGTTATAGCGGCAATATAAATAAATCAACTGTGAAATTTTCAACTGTCTCTTTATCACCGTTCTTGAGGTACAGCCTGGTGATAGATAAGCAGACGGACATCGAAGTTTCAGTCATAAGAGACAAGATGAGAGATGTTTATTACAAATTAAATCCTAATACAATAATAAAAGCAACTAATACACACATAGGATTCAACTTAAACAGAGTCCGTTTTTATTATTTGGGTACGGAACCCTAAAAGACCATATTATTATTAAACGTGTTTTCTTTCTTTCTTTCTATATTATAACTTTTCTAATAAATAAAAGATACACCGAATATCTCATTAATTTATTAGTTTTCTTAGAAGCTTCAATAAACGTAGGTGGATAGTTCTTTTTCATGACTTCGCTGAAACGAAGGGAACTTGGTTCTTGTCCAAGAGATTCAGAGAAAAGCGAAGGTTAAGTTTGTATTGACAATGTTATTAGTGATATAATAAATAAATAATGTAGATTAGTTTTAATAAATGGCAGGCTATCTTTTTGGGTCTTGACTGTTATAATTTCTTTCACTAAATTCTAAATTTACAAATAAAAAATAAGGTTTCTTTTTTTTTTATTATTTAACTAGCTGCTGCCCGCGACGTCGTCTGCGTGAACCCTATGACCCGTTTTTTTTCATTTTTCCCGCCATCTATTCGATTTTTTCTCGCCGTAAATACCATCCTTGAACTTCAACGAACATTTTAAAAAAAGATTTGGCCAAATTGGTCCAGGCGTTGTTGAGTTATGCGCTTACCAACACATTTTGCGATTTATTTTTATATTATAGATAAGCACACCATACACATTACAAGCTAATACACAAATATATGAACTAAAGTACAATGAAAAAGATCTGGCTTGCAACGTAAGCCATGTGCGCAATGCAAAACAAAGCAGAAGCGTGTACAAGTACATTTCAAAAATAAACTTTAAACTACCTACAATATTATTTTATATGTAAAACAAAATGAATTCATACTAACAAGCATTGCTTCCAGTACCATTGTGATAAACGATGTCCTTAAGCAATATAATAAACTTGTTTGGTGAATCAGTAAAAACATCGAGTTCTGTTGACGACTTCTCAAGTTCATTATAGGTACGACACATACGAGTAATGGGACTATAATATGATATGTTGTTTCATAAGTCACTTAATTTTATTGTAGGAACTCATTGGTACACAAAAATGATATAAGTTTTATTGTTGGCTTCACTTTCTTTTACTATTTTTGAATGATATTGACCATTATAGATGTAATTATTTCAATGCAGCCCTTGGGGACGTTATATTGTGTCCTAAAAATCAATTTTTTATTAAAGTTTGGTAAAACTAGTTAAATATAAGTATCAGTATTGAAGCCATTAGCATCTGCAGAGCGCCTAAGTCAAAGTAATGTTTATTCCTAAAAACATCAAATTTCGAAATTTTTTTTTTGCCATGTAGGCAGACGAGCCAACGGTCCACCTGATAGGAAGTGGTTACCGTCGCTCATGAACCTCTGCAATGTCAGGGGACACTGAGGAGTCAATAAAATGTAAAAATAATCAATGAAATACCTCAATAATTAAAGGAGCTTTTACTTTATTAAAAGCTTTGAAAAAATCCCGCTAAGCATACTTTGAATAGTTGTGCTTAAAGTTTAGCCGAACAAAAGTGCCAAACGAACAATACCGACTTGAGTGCAGCTTTGCACTTTAAGCTTATTCGAAAGCTTTTAAACGATAAGTTTTCTAATGGTTATGTGTTGAATATTTATTGGCTTAAATTGTAAAGTTGTTAATAGTTCTACACTATAATTGTTTTTTTTTAAATAAACGAAGCACAAACCTTTTACCAGAGCTTTTGCCTAGCAGAATGAATGATTCGGTTCTGCTAGATATGAATGAATTGTTGGTATGCTTATTGCATATAAAATCAAAAAAGACACACAAAAACTATATTTTATAAAAAAAAAACATAACATGCTTATTAGCCGATAAACTGAGATCGTTTATCTACAATCGTAACAGAGATTCTATACTATAAATACTTTTTTGAACCTTTTTCGAAGCTCATTTTCTACTCCTACGTTACTTTATACTTTTGTAATACTTTTCTGGACAATAAATACTTCTTATTCTATGAAAAATATACATAATTTCGAGTATAAGATTCTATTCTTACTTATTGGTTTATAAGGAAACAAGCATACATCACACATCCATTCTCTGTATTTCAAATCACATTTCATATCACAATGATCACAACACGACACGTTACAATATACCACATTTCTGTTCAAAGCCCCATAAAGTCATATCCTTGCTTGAAATCACTGTTAACTTAGCTAAAACATAATCACATGTTAAGCAGTCATCACAACTTAGCGCTTCTCAAGTTATTCTCAAGTACATTATTAAAATGAAAACGCGCGAGTAAGCTTACCGAAGTCTCATAAGACGGTAATGCGTTGCTTCAAATTGAAACAGGACAAATTTGGAACGGTACTACTTGGAACTTGTTTACGTATAATCCGTGGTACGATTTGATGTCTGTTTATCAAGTTTTATAAATAATAAATTTCTTTAAACACTCGCGGTTATCTACATCACTTACATTATTACTAAACGGGTTCTTACCAAGATTATTTTTAATTGAGAGGTCCCGATATTTCAGCACTGTTTCAAGCGCCATGATCACGGGAAGACTGAAGAACTGCGGGTAGGTCATTTAAGAGCAGACAAATCTGTCTACCCTCTTTCTCGTTCGTTTGCCGGTACCAATGGAACTCGAACTCACATTTCGACACACCACACTGACAGTATCTACCCGCAGTTCTTTAGTCTTCCCGTGATCATGGCACTTGAAACAGTGCTGAAATATCGGGACCTCTCAATTAAAAATAATCGTGGTAAGAACCCGTGTAGTAATAAAGTAAGTGATGTAGATAACCGCGAGTGCTTAAAGAAAATTAATTTATTTATCACTATAATGAAATATACGAAGTCACAGGCAAAACTAACCAATAAGCAAAGGTCTGACTAAATTTGGCACATAATTAGACCAACATCCAAGGAGCTGTATTTACGTTGAGATAATCTTGAGTCGCGGTTCTCGAGCTAATAGTTGTGTACGATCCGCGAGTCTCGAGTCAATCTCACGTGTCACCGGTTTCGGTAGTCTAATTGCTTTAAATTAAATCTGTTTTCCAAGGTTTATTTGGTTACGAGATGTTAGTGGGGTTCTGGTAATAGTAATGCTAATTTTGGGTATAAATATGTACTACTGTACTGTAACAACCCATTACTGCCCACTGCTGAGCTCAGGTATCCTCCGAAGAGGGGTTAGGCATAGTCCACCACGCTTGCCTAATGCGGATTGGAGACTTCACATATCTTCAAAGAATTTTTGAAACCCTTTTCCGCAATGCAGGTTTCCTCACGATGTTTTCCTTCACCGTTTTTAGCCAGTGGTGTTGTGAAAAATTGCACATAAATCTTTTTCACATTTAGATTTAAAGGTACAAGCCGTCCGGTTTTGAACCCGCGACCTCCCGTACGGAAGGCAAGCGTTTCAACCACTCGGCCACCACGACTATTGTATAAATATGTATTAAGAAGAAATGAGTATTTTGGCACAGATTAATATTCGACTACCGATTGCAAGTGATTGATTGTAACGGAGTGAGTGTCAAACGTTTTAGAAATGGCAAGTGCAAAAAGAACATTAAAAGACCGAAAAGAAAATGAGGAGATCCAAATCGGAGATAATCGACATAGAAACCAAAGGATTGTGTTTTTGAAGTGGCATTGGCAGGGCACATTGTCTGCAGAACTGATGGTCACAAATTTGGCACAACGTGGGTAGACATGCTAAAAGGTGGAACGACACTCTGGTCAGGACTAAAGGAAGTCACTGAATGCAAACAAAATAAGATTAGACATTGTGGGGAGGTTTAAGAAAGAATTATGACCAGCAATGTACCTCTATGGGCTAATGATATAGATGATGAAGAAGTCTCAAAAGTATATATAGTGTCACATACGTCTGTCTGTACCAACTCATTACTGCCCACTGTTGGGTTCAGGTCTCCTCAGAAGAGGGATTAGGCATAGTCCACCACGCTTGCCTAGTGCAGATTGGGAACTTGGCCGGTTTTAGCCAGTGGTGTTGTGAAAAATTGCACATAAATCTTTTTCACATTTAGATTTAGAGGTACAAGCCGGCTGGATTTGAACCCGCGACCTCCCGTACGGAAGGACGCTTAGACCACTACCCCACCACGACTTATCAAGAAACAGTACGTACATAAATTATTTATCATTTTTAAGGATAAACCAATAACCTCAATGTCAATAGAAAAATCCCAACCGACAAAAGCTTCATATCACAATAACTTAAATGAATTACAAAGCGATCGAAAGCTCCCGGTTTACTTTGAGAAGCTTTTACCGGCACTTTTTAAAGTAAAGTCGTGTTACATCCGTTCGTGCGACTGAAAGTTTAAAGCTCCGGTAGAGTTAAGAGGATTGAGCTTTTCACTGCCTCGATTCTGAAGGTATTTTTGTTTGAGGAAACATTTCCTTGGGATGCTGGGAAAGCTCTTGATTGAGAATTTGCGAGATTAAGGTTGTTATTAAATGTTTTGTTAAGATTTGTTTGCTTTTATTGAGCAGGAATTACTAGGAATAATCAGACTGTTGTTCTTTAAATTTAGCTTTAAAATGAATTGTTTTTCTTTCTTTTAGTATTGTGTTTCTATTTTTATTTGCTTTTAATTGTTGTTCAGATAGATGAACGAACGGGTCCTCTGATCGTAAGTAACCTTTGCGATATCAAAGGACACTGAAGTCTGAAGGGCTGCTGCCTTTTTTTTTCAGTTGGAGGAAATCACCGGGCCGGGGCGGGCGGGGTATGTAGGAGTTGGACCGCACTAAAACCTCCAACCGCTTACACTCAGCGTTCGAACCCCGGCTGAGGCCAGAACCCAGCACGGGGTTTGGAGGGATGGCGCGATGACTTACGCGCTCGGCACTCTTTCCCGTCGCTCCGTCCCCAAGGGCTGCTGCCTAGTATCTCCTCAAGACTCTTTTCAAGTACCGCTTTTCTCTGTTCCCAACATTGATTCCCAGCATTCTGGTATTTCATATTTGTTAAAATACAAATATTTTTTCATGAAATAGTCCATTTTGAATCCAAATAATAATTTAGCACCGATTAATAAAGTTTAAATTATCAACTTTATTTCCAAACATACTATACACAAATTCTACATCAGAAAAAGTATCCCCAAATATAAAACCACGTCAATAAAAATTATTGATACAGTAGAATAAAAAACTTAATATCGTACGAGAAGAAATACATAATTTTCCTTTCAGAATAAGGTTTCACTGTAACCACGACAATGTAGTGAGCGTGGGTTTCAATAATTCATGCGGATGTTTCGACATAAAAGCGAGGACAGAAGGTTTGAATTGATATTTTGTGATACTGTCTAGTTTCTGTAATAGATTTGTGGGAATTGTTTTTATTTATTGTAATATTGTTGTATGATATTCCGTGGAGCTGAAAAACTTACTGTTTGTCGGTCGGCCCGTCCGCGAAGCGAAGCTTTGGTCGCCGTCGTTGGTGAAGTCCTCACAAGTTTCGTGGAATATATCACACAGTCCATAGGTCGCTGGTGAAGTCTTGGGTGTGTAGTTTTTGCACTAACAGGAGTAGAAGTTCGACTGTTGCTTGCGCGTTCAAACATGAAGTCTGTTCTTATTAGTGTTCGCGGCAGCCAATGGGCACGCGACGTACTAAGCTCCGGGTTACCGGAACGAACGGCCTGTTTACAGTTCACGAAACCATACTCCGATAAAACTATATCTTGTATGTAGATGTGCAGTATTGCAGCTCAGTATTACGACCAATCAGTTAATAAAAGTAAATTAAATAAAAAGGTAAAGCTTGTGGACACGATGTCTATTCCAGAACGGAACAATTGTATTAAAATAAGATAGTTTTTCCGACATATTCGGATAATGTCTTAATATTTTAGTGGGAATGGGACGAATCTCATAGTATTTGTAATGTTACTAATTATGCGCAATGGTGAACCCTTCCTAATAAGTGGGTCGTTAATAAAAACGTGACTATTTACTGATTACCATAAATATTGATACTATTTACGTATTGCAATTTAGATAGATTTCTGTTCTTTCTTTGAAAGTATGATAATAATAAGTAAGTTTGGCCCACGAGGAGACCGACATGTGGCGTGTTGAATCGACCATCATTGTACCGATCGTTGTATCTGTGCACGGCATAATAGCGAAAAGCTTCGACCAACATCGCCGCCCCCACCGAACAGTATCGTAATCGACTATTACTATAGAAGTGTCTTTATTGGGAATTATTGTACTGGACGGTCGGATACACCTTGTGAATTTTTTTCATAATATTCGTACGAGTACTTTTCGAGATAATGATTTTGTAATGACCATACCTGTACTGTTCGCTTAAAAATAAAAACACAGTTTTATGACGAATATCATCATATTAGGCAATTACTAACTTTAAAGTATCACACCTTCTACAGGAAACTGTTATTACAATCTTATTCGGGTACGAAAAAAATAATAAATTCCGGTACTAGACTTTTACGACTATTGTTTATCATGGAATAATAACGTAAATAGATAGTACAATGATCTGGTCAATTTGTTTATTCACCGAATATTATGGTAACATTTCATTACCGAGTTTCTAAAAAACAGTGAATAATATCGCAGTTGACTATTACTGTATAGATCACTGTCAACAATTCTACCCGAATAAAATCGTATCATTGCTTTACTAATGAAGATTCTATTTCAAATTTGGTAATATAAACTTTCGCTTATAACTGCAATCTTGTACAAAAATATATTTGTTTAATTACACTGCTGTATTGAAGAAAAAATCAGCCATTTTTTGGTATATAAATTATTATTATATGTAAACCTGGTAAGAAGTTATAAGCCAAAAATCGTTTTTTATTTTTCCTGTAAAATTTTGATTTTTCGATTACGGTATTATTCGGTGGGGGCGGCGACATCTAGAGAAGCTTTCGCTCCCCGGCTGGGTAAAGGGCCTGATTCAGAAGGCGGTCGTTTTTGACACGGCGCGTATTGTGAGGAGGTTCCTCTCTCTTGAGCCTTGACCACTGATGGTTTGGGTCGTAGACCTCGTCTTCCGTGGCTCTCTGTTTTTTATATTGTATTTTTAAATTTTATCTTATTGTAATTTTTTTAAAATATAATGTAAAAATAAGTGAAAAAAATGCATATAAGTAAGTTTAATTATGTTTTGAATTAAATGGAAAGTTTCTTTCTTTTCATATCATTTAAACTATACGATAACTATTAATAATATGTCGTCATCATGAGCCCGTAGACATCTACTGTTGCACATAAGCCTCTAAATCGTCATAACGACAGTCCTGTGGTGTGTGTTCCGTGTTTTCCCTCTAAAATTAAATTATAACAAATAGAGGCATCTGTACTACACTTTCTTAGTTCAAACTAAACTGAATTCAATAAGATCGGTTACGGAAGAACAGTGATTTATGGCGGGCCCCTCTGTGGCTCCACGCGTGTCAAATAATAGTTCGATATTAAAATATGAATGGTATCTATGGGAATGGATGCTATACGAGTATTTACATATGAAATTATTTAAAAATCGAAAAGATATGTGGGTAGTAAAAGTAATCAGATACCGGTCTGTTCTAAATCTTAAGTAACAAAGATTTATGTGTTACCTAACACTATTGGGTTATAGCAGTTGTAGGGACGCGATTACATACTTGCACTTTTGATATAATATATAAGTGCAGTGCGTAGCGCGATTCCCCAGTCGTTCCGAAAAGAGCATAGCGTACACTCGCGTCCACACATTATTGTAATCATATTCATTATTGTATATTGTAGAGTGACAATAAATAATGATAACTAGAATCACTTGTTCATTTAATTCAATGGTATCTACTAATTAGATACACAAGTAATTAATAAAGGGATACTCTTTCCGCATTATACGAGATACCCTAAACAGTAAAGAAAATCATAGGCATTAATCCTAATTCTTTGCGTCTAGAGTAGGGAGTAAAAGATCTTTGTTTAACCAACATAACGTAAGCTCACTACACATACCTATTAGTTTTTCTGCTTACTACGTAATTAAAAAAATACTGCACTCAATGAAAGTTGCTCACAGCAAACTATGCCTAAATGCCACCAATCGGGGACGGCGCGACGGGAAAGAGTGCCAAGCGCGTAACGCGTCGCGCCGTCCCTCCAAACCCCGTGCTGGGTTCTGGCCTCAGCCGGGGTTCGGACGCTGAGTGTGAGCGGTTGGAGGTTTTAGTGCGGTTCAACTCCCACATACGCGTAGCGCGGGCGGGGACCGGTGATTTCCTCAAACTGAAAAAAAAATCCACCAATACGTAGACGATAGTTAAAAAAAAGTTATCGTTTGAGATCGTTTTAACCTTACCCGCATTGAGCAAGCATGGTGGATTATGCTTGTTCTTTTACGGAGGAGAGTAAAGCCGAGTTTTAGGTAGTTATGTAGTTACGCTTGCCTCTAAACCAATTAATAAATAATCTAATGAACTATTATCTTTACATATGTTTTCAGAGAACTTCTATTCACGAGCTACACGCTCGGTCTACTAAGCGCCCACTCTGAACCCTTCAGGGAAAGAGACGCTCAATACCCCCACTAATAAAAACGGAATTTCCTAACACTTTACTTACTATTGTACATGTGTGGACCGCGGCTTGTTTCTGTAAGATATTTATGTTGATGTTAGAGTCTAGTATTTCACAATATTTATGCAGGGATTTGGCTATTACTCCTGTGGCTCCTACTACAATGTAATTATCTTTACTAATATTATAAAGAGAAAAGGTTTGATTATTTGTTTGTTTGTCTCGGATAGGCTCCGAAACTACTGGTCCAATTTCAAAAATTCTTTCAGTTGTGGAAATTTCATTTATCGAGGAAGGTTATAGTTGGTTTTCCTTTGTGACGCAGACGAAGTTGCGCGGGTTAGCTAGTAGTAAAATAATATTAAAAACTCTATAATACCATACAATAATACTAAAGGCCAATCAACAAAAACCTTCATACAAAATTGGACTGTGTACCGAAAACTTAGCCAATCTCAACTTCGAACATTATCAAGGTCGCCATTCAATGACGTCATCAAAGAAAAATACAGCCTCCCGCCACAAAGTAGATTATAATCTGTCTATAAACAAGTTTGGTCTGAAAATTGTGAGCTCCATAAAAATGTTGGAAGATGTAGGTAAACAGAACTATAAATACGACAAGTTGGGGAATAAGGGGAACTATTCGGTAATCGAATAATATTTTATGATTTTTTCCGTGATTTTTGTGGACTCTTAAAAGTATGGTTAGTGAGTTAAGGAGTTCTGTCTTCAAAAAATTCTAAGATATATTTTTTCTATAATCGATATTTAAGCTAGAATACAGCGTTCATCAATGTAAAAAAAAAAAGATTTATGTGCATATTTTCACAACACCACTGGCTAAAAACGGTGAAGGAAAACATCGTGAGGAAACCTGCATATCGGAAAAGGATTCTAAAAATCCTTTGAAGATAATAATATGTGAAGTCCCCAATCCGCACTGGGCAAGCGTGGTGGACTATGCCTAATCCCTCTTCTGAGAAGACCAGAGTCCAACAGTGGGCAGTAATGGGTTGGTACAGGTACAGGTACAGCGTTCATCACGTGATAACTTCATGTTATGTCGATCATTCTCATCAGCAGCTTAATTTCGTTCACAATTTAATATATGTTCAGCAAACTGTTTCGCTCTTTGTTCTAGTCTGGGTTCTCCATCCGAGAAGGTGTTTAAGACCACAGCCATTAATACTCCGGCATATATTACCAGCTCATTGCTACTCTCTTACCTAAGTCAGTAATCTTGTTATACATAACTAGTGGGGCCGCGTAACTCCGTCTGCGTCACTTTCAATTAAAAGTAGCCTATGTTCTTTCAAAGATTATCTGAGTTAAATTTCATCAAAATCGGTTGAGAGGTCTAAGCGGGAAAGTGTAACAGACAGACAGATTTAGAGAATCAATTCCCTTACCGTTTTTAGAAACTCCAAATATCAGGAATATCTAACACACACCCAAATTCAACTAAAGAAAAACCTCTAAACAAGCACAGTTAATGTAATTAAAACACTTAATAATCCAACTTTTCGCCCAGTTTAATTAACTTATAAATTATTCCATGACTTGGGTGTAATGTCAATGTTTACACAACGAGGCTAAATGCTACAATTATGAGACAGTTAACATAATTTAGTCGTTAAATTAAAATGATACTTAAGTGTGAAAAATCTAGATTGATGTTTTTTTTACTTTATTTACGTAATCTTATGTAATTTAATTTAATTACTAATATATTGCTTAGTTTGGTGTAGTGGGTTTTTTTTTTCAGTTGGAGGAAATCACCGGATCCCCACCCGCCCCGCGGGCGGGGTATGTGGGAGTTGAACCGCACTAAAACCTCCACCGCTCACACTCAGTGTCCGAACCCCGGCTGAGGCCAGAACCCAGCACGGGGTTTGGAGGGACGGCGCGACGCGATACGCGCTCGGCATTCTTTCCCGTCGCTCCGTCCCTGGTGTAGTGGGTAGAGGTTTTTAGGCCCAACGTCATCAACAACAACATCATCTTTTAGATACTTATATTTCAACTTCTCATATGATACTCTCTTTATGATTTTTCACATCGCTCTTTTACATACTATTAACTAGGAAGTCATTGTTTCATATATGAAAACACTAGCTTTTGCCTGCGACTTCGTTCGCGTGGACTTCAGGTTCGTCCCGTATTATCAAAAATTGTAGCCTATGTGTTATTCTGATGTATAAGCTATATTGTGGTAAAGTTTCATTCAAATCCATTCAGTAGTTTTTACGTGAAAGAGTAACAAACATACATCCATACTTACAAACTTTCGCCTTTATAATATATATTAGATTATGAATAATTACATACCCAAAATTGGCACTAGCTCCAAGGCCAGGATCGTCTTAATCACATTTGAATCCATAATCACTACCACTGTTGGGTATTCATAAAAAAAAATGTTAATGAACAGCCTAAAATAAAGAAGCTATTTCAACTTTATTTATGTAAAGAATATATTTAGTTTATTCTCGAGTCAAGACATACACGTAATAAAAATCACCATACGATTATTACTTATATCGTAAACCTATCAAAAGTTAGAATTGAGGGTAATCGAAAATTGGTTTATATTATTATTGGGAATATATTTCAAGTTTAATCTTATTTATACGATATATTACGTCCCACAAAACCCCGTGCTGGGTTCTGGCCTCAGCCGGGGTTCGGACGCTGAGTGTGAGCGGTTGGAGGTTTTAGTGAGGTTCAACTCCCACATACCCCGCCCGCGGGGCGGGCGGGGATCCGGTGATTTCCTCCAACTGAAAAAATAAATAAAATAAAAAGCATTATTAACGGCTTACCACGATTTTTAATTATTGGATTGGTCTCGATATCTCGACGTTGTTGCAAACGTCATGTTCACGAGAAGACTGGATACTGCGGGTCGATTTAAGAGCAAGTAAATCTGTCTACCCTCTTTCGTTGCCGTGATGCGGTCGCAATATTAAGCAATAATAATGCATGAAAGTTATGTAGCTTGCAGTCTATCTAGTATGTATTAGGTATGTGCCCACTGATGGGCTCGTGTTATAAGAAGCGAGATAGCCCACCAAGTTTCTCCAATGGGGCTTGGTTACCTATCCTACTTCTTCTATGTCCTATTCTCATAAATGCAGGTGCAGGACTTTTTAAACCTTTTCCATACATTTTAACATTCTGTGTTGCTAATATTCTATGTAACTGTACTGTACTGTAACAACCAATTACTGCCCACTGCTGAGCTCAGGTCTCCTCCGACGAGGGGTTAGTCATAGTCCACCACGCTTGCCTAATGCGGATGGGGAATTTCACATATCTTCAAAGGAATTTTGGAACCCTTTTCCGATATGCAGGTTTCCTCACGATGTTTTCCTTCACCGTTTTTAGCCAGTCGTGTTGTGAAAAATTGCGCAAAAATCTTTTTCATATTAAGATTTAGAGGTACAAGCCGGCCGGTTTTGAACCCGCGACCTCAAGTACGGAAGGCAAGCGCTTCAACGACTCGGCCACCACGACTATTCATTCTATGTAAATCATTATTTTATTTAACAAAATAAACTTAGCGGACATGTCATTTTTACTTTAGTATTTTTTACGAATACGAGTTGTAAGGAATTACATTTAAAGCAATTATAAATTATTAAAGTAGTTATCATTGAGTTCAGTACAATTTGGTATCCTAGATACAAAAAAAACGTTAGTGTGTGTCATTTAAGAGATGGGAAGTAGGAGGACGTTTTCAAATCTATATAGGTACAAACTATCTAAAATAAAACTAAACAGTGAAAAAGACGTTAATGTTAATAAAATACGAAGGGAAACAAACATAAGTTAAGGAACTGCTCCCGGTAAGATATAGGGCGGTCCAAACTTGTCTCGGGCGTATCGTAAATTGCAATTAAACGGAACAAACAGTAGTACGCTTTTAAGACAAACTGGATCTAAAGTGCACCAGCCCTTTTGTGAAAGTGGACCTTTTGAAATACTTAGTATTAGTATGAAGGTAGGCACGAAAGCCTCACAGCAGCCAAGTCTGTAGTTTCAAATTGGGGTATATCAGGAGAACAATGGACCAAGTTTTCAGCTTGCCTTTAACACGTTCACTGCGATACGAGGTGATATCGGCCCGCACCATGATCAGACGGCGACACACGGTCTATTAGGTCCCATCTCTCTTAGCAAAGTCATGCTCTTCGCACCGCAGTGAAGTTCATGTTTTTCTTAATCGCACCACACGAAAGTTGCCGGGAGGATCATTTAGGCCTCGCTTAGCAGCGAACGTGTTAATACCTACCCAATAATTTACACCAGCTCTCGGGCATATATGATTTCTACTATAACAAAACGTATATTAATATATTGTTTTGTTTTTACTGCGCTTATCGTATTTTGACTTTGTGATACAGACGCAGCTGTGTTGACCAGCTAGTCACTACCTAGTACAAAACAAAGTCGTTGTAGCTCTGTTCCTAGTCCGGGGACGGAGCGGCGGGAAAGAGTGCCGAGCGCGTAACGCGTCGCGTCGTCCCTCCAAACTCCGTGCTGGGTTCTGGCCTCAGCCGGGGTTCGGACGCTGAGTGTGAGCGGTTGAAGGTTTTAGTGCGGTTCAACTCCCACATACCCCGCCCGCGGGGCGATTTCTTCCAACTGAAAAAAAAAGCTCTGTTACTAGCTATGCTTAAATCTTGAAAACTACGCGATAGATTTAGATTAAGCATTTTTTAACTGAGAGAGTAATTCAAGAGAAAGGTTTATGTGTATAATACATGTATAGTATAGTTTAGAAACACTGATAATTTAAGAGTTTTTTGATGTGATGTCGTACATAATCACTTAGCAAAGTTTACATCGCAAAATACGCTCTTTGAAATCTTCTTTTTGTGACGAAGACGCAGCGTGATGGCAGCTAGTATAGTAATTAATAACATAATTAAAACTTATTTCAACGACACTAGGAAACTATTTTATTTGATTTCTATTTTATGATTTAATAGCTTGTTTGCTTTTATATTATAATATTATAAGTCATTTGGAAACTTGTGAAAGTTATTTATGAATGAAAGACGAAGTTTTTAATTTGAGTAATTAAAACTATTTACTGAATTGACTTTTGAAATATAATATCCAAATACTTTCATGCATTTTCAGCGGGTTCTTACCACGATATTGAATTAGTTGAGTCGTCTCGACATTTCAACGTTGTTGCAAACGTCAAGCAAACAAATCTGTCTACCCTCTTAAATCGACCCGCAGTATCCAGTCTTCTCGTGATCATAACGTTTGCAACGTTGAAATATCGAGACAACTCAACTAATCAAATATCGTGGTAAGAACCCGTTGAAAATGCATGAAAGTATTATAGAAAACCGCGAGTGTCTGAATAAATTTATAATATCCAAATTGCAACCCAAATCTTTATTCTCACATTTTGAATTCCTAAACTACGAGTAAAATACTTTTTGTTATTATTGCCATGTAGATAGACGAGCTAATGGGCCACCTGATTATAAGTGGTTACCATCGCTCATGAACCTTTGCATCAAGGAGCACTTTTCTCATTACTTCTCATATTACAAAGTCGACATCCACAATAGAGCCATGCGACGTCACTGAGCGTCAATAGCAACTCTAATTAATCCGAGTCGTGGAAATGTAGACCCTATTCTTATTGTAATAAAGGTGTTCCTATCAGCATTTAATTCATAATTACGTCGGTGTAGCTAGCTGTTTGTGACGTCATTCGACGCGATTCCTCTCAAGTGTACGTTGAATATCGTCCATTGAGGAATTCGATGACAACTTGATCAATCGATCTATTTCTGGAGATATAATGTGTATATTATTAGGGAAAGATGATGTAATGGTTTTTACGTGAATTAAGAGCTCATATAAACAAATTTGATGCAATTCAGAATTGCTATGTGGGCTATGTTAGAGTATTTCAGACAGTTTGCACAATTGGACTGAACGTGTATTTTGAACCTGTACATTATAGTATGTCATACTACTTAACTTTACCTGACATAATATTATTATGACAAATTATATTTAATATGTTTTGTATTAGTTACTAATATTTTTATTATATTGTTAAAATAACATAATATTATAGTAAAAATAATAAACTTAATAGAGAATAGTACCTACCTCTAGCAGTAAGGACAATTTATTTTATAAACGTTCAACAAGAAACTACAAGTAATTAACCTAGGCTGTAAAATGAGTAATCATTATATAATTTGAAAATACCCAACGAAGAGAGTACTTAACACCTCGCATTAGTTATTCCCAAATGACTGTCGGCGTTTCAGATAATTAAAATATAATGTTTAGAACCGTGTCCCAGTGGGGCAGGTCGTTATGGTTCAAAGTACTGCCTGCAAGCTCTTGTCTAATTTGAGTTTAAACTCGTGTTTTCAATAATAATTATCTTTAATTGCGGATATTTTTAAAAATAGATAAACGAGCTTACGTCCTACTGGTAAGCGGTCACCGTCGCTTATGAACCTCTGCAATGCCAGGGCAATGAGGGGCTGTTATCTATCGCCTACACCGATACAGGACTTTTCTTAAACCTCATTTAAAGAGGGACATCTCATAGCGCTCCGGGAACACCGCGGATGGGAGTCATATCATAACACTGGCTGAAAATGATGAAGGAAAACATCGCGACGAAAATTTAATATTGAAAAAGGTTTTAAAAATACCCTTCGATGGTATGTGAACTACATACCCGCGCTAGGCTTGACTAAGCTAGCTGGCCGTATCGCCGGCGGCTGCCAGTTCGGCGTCCGGGGGCGGCGTGACGGGAAAAAGTGCCGAGAGCGTAACGCGTCGCGTAGTCCCGTAAACCCAGTGCTGGGTTCTGGCCTCAGCCGGGGTTCGGACGCAGAGTGTGAGCGGTTGGAGGTTTTAGTGAGGTTTATCTCCCACGCACGCCACCCGCGAGGCGGGTAGGGATCCTCCAACTTAAAAAAAAGACTAGGCTGATAGACTATACCTACCTGATCCCACAGTTGACAGTATGTCATATGGTATGCAATAAAATCAAAGTGATTTAAATGAAAGTTTTTCGAATCGGTAAAAGTCTCAGTATCAGCCATTAAAATACTAGGCATCTTATCCATTAGTTGATAAAAGCTTCAAGCGCTCGTATCTCTAGGAATCTAGTTTTGTCACCGGCTTCAGGGTTGGTAAGGAAATCGAAATCCAACATTTTTAGTCTTTAAGAATCCTGATTATTTTTTCATCTGGCTTCCCTATTTTAAGTTTTGTGATATTTTGATAATATTCTTTATTTTTAAAGTAAGTGGATTTTTGTTTTTTGGGAAAACAATTTCATGATTATCAATTCAGACACAATGATGTAACAACATAGGCATTGACTTGTAGGCTTCTCAGATCAGCCGACTGCGCAATAAACCTATTTACATTTGCTACATTCTAGCAACTGCAGTACGATATCTCGTATATCGAGGGTATAGTGCTAAAACCCAATAAGTGTCAAAACAAGCTAAAAATGCTTTTTTAGTCTTTCTTGATCAGTTTTTTGCACTCTTTCTAGTAGTGTAATCAAATAAGAAAGTTAGTTGACGTAAAAACCCAATAAATTCCTCTTGTTTAGCTTGTTTCGAACCTTTAACTTTGAACATTTCGAAAGTAACAATTTGACACTTATTCGGTTTTAGCACTATACCCTCGATATATCCATATTATTATAAAAAAAACCCAACAAACATGACACCGTATGTCAAACATATTTACAGAAAAAATATATTATCTCTAAATGTGGCTAAAATAAATAGTAAACGTACTTATGTCCCTGACGTCCATTCCGGAGCCAGCCATTACATAATGAATCATAATCGAAATATTATCCGGCACAATATTATTGTGACAGCCCTTTTCAGTACGTTTCTTTAGTGATGTGCCTTTATCAAGAAAATAGAAATCGATAATAATTTCTTAGTTGACATTTTCATAATCTTTTTAGTAACGAACGATAAACCAATGTTCTGCAATGGATGTTCTGCGGTACACTGGTGTGCAGTGGATAATTGATATCTTGAAAAAATCTGTAGGAAAATTCATAGTAAGAGAGAAGTTTTTCAGGTCTCAAGGTTCATATTATTATGTATATTTATTTTAAAAATAAAGTTTTAGATGACAGTTTCTTGGCATTATTAGCATCTAATAAACGGTAATATCTGTGTAATGAAAAAAGGAAGTAATCATAATAATATGCTAATTTCACTAACGTGGAATACGCTCATTAAGTCCTCCACTTTTTGGCTCAAGCATGCCGGCATATAAGAAAAACTTGAGAGGTGTCAACGGACACCCGGATGGAACGAAGTTCCTTTCGATTAATTAGTGAGGGAATTGTAATAAAATTTTATTTTTTAAGTTTATATGTATTTTTATTATTAACAAATATAATGTTATATAAACTTAATCAGTAGGCTCATTTTTCGTAATAATTGGCTTGTGGTAACTGAAGTAGCAAACATATGTTTCGGATTCTATTTTATTTAAATGTCTTGAAAAAACTGCATCAATGGTAGTCTGTCTCTCTTATAGAATGAGAGAGAGAGCGACGTTTTAAAATATTTTGATCACAGCGCCATCTAGCATTAATCATATATAATAAAATAAGGAATTGTTTTATAAAATATTTTGATCACAGCGCCATCTAGCATTAATCATATAAAACAAAATAAGGAATTGTTTTAAAAGATTTTAATCGCAGCACCATCTAGCGATAATCATCTAAAACAAAAAAAAAAAAGTGTCGTGTCAACTTTTTCGTCAGAATTTCCGTCTAGCCCCCTTTCGATAACGCGCGATAAGAAAACTTCGTTCCAATAAGTACATCACTGGATGTGATACTGTTAAAATAGAAGCTAAACGACAAAACATCGACAACGCCACCTCCCTATCACTATTTGGCACTACGCCAACCCACCCATGTGTACAGTGGACCACATCAATAGCACTCTTGCTACGTACATGTAGATTTTTGGCAATATTGCTTTGACGTTACATAAGGTAGATTCCCTGTTATTAGTATACCAAGTGCGTTCAAGTTAATTACATGGGTGTACTTAGTTAGATCTGGGTTTTATTTTGATGTAATTAGAGTTGGAATTAGCTGTGGTTTGTGATACTTTTCGTTGGTGAAATACTTATAAAGATTCCGTTTTTTATGTATTGACTATTATTATATTTATATCTAATTTTATAGCGCTATGACTTGTCCTTCTTCAAACAAGGCTTAAGGTTATTTATGTTAGGTCATAGATAGCAACCTTTTAGTGTCCTCTGAAATTGCAGAAGTCCATGAGCGACGGTAACGACTTACGATCAGGTGGCCTGTAGGCTTGTCTGCATACATGGCAGTAATCAAATAATGCATTATATCTATCTATACAGTCTAAAACATGTAAAATGGCTTTACTTATGAACAGAACATTGTAAGAGTGCCGAGCGCGTAACGCGTCGCGCCGTCCCTCATAACCCCATGCTGGGTTCTGGCCTCAGCCGGGATTCGGATGCTGAATGTGATCGGTTGGAGATTGTAGTGCGATTCAACTCCCACATATCCCACCCGCGGGGTGGGAGGCAAACCGGTGACTTCTTCCAACTGAAAAAAAAAGGTTGTAGGTAGTAACAATGTCAACGTCAAACTCTTTAAAGCTCATTTAAAAAAGCTATTAGCAATTCAAATACATAAAAAACGAAATATTATGCCATTAAAGAGTCTCCATTAAAAGGAACTAAAAACTACATTCTAACTTCAATGACCTAGATATACAAACACAAGTACTAATATTCCCTAAGAATATTGCCGTTAGCGAATAAAAACTATACAAAATTAAATTTTCATACAAATCAATTTTTTTTGGTACCGGCAAACGAACGAGAAAGAGAGTAGACAAATTTGTCTGCTCTTAAATGACCTACCCGCAGTTCTTCAGTCTTCCCGTGATCATGGCGCTTGAAACAGTGCCGAAATATCGGGATCGCTCAATTGAAAATAATTGTGGAAAGAACCCGTCAAGTAATAGTGTAAGTGATGTTCATACAAATCGTTCTCAACAACTCACACTCACCAACACAAAATTCAAACTTCAAAAACAAATTATTTTTTTTTCTGAAATATAAGCTTCTGATTTCCTGGATATCAAGTAGAAGTAGAGAGCCAATACAAGTAAAACGAGTACAAATACGATGAGTCTATTTTAGACAAGAGTTCCCATGGCTACCTTTCGCCTTCATTAAATCAACTTCATCGTACCATATTATTGCATTGTTATACGATAGACAAAATAAAATACATGTAACATTTCTGTTCAATTGGAAACCAGGATGTTGGCAAAATTCAACTCGGAAAACTCCACTCGAACCTACAAAACTATTTAGTTATATAGCTACGTAAAGTTTTTTTATTTGCCTTGTAGGTAGACGAGCTATCGGCCCACCTGATCGTGAGCGATTACCGTTGCTCATGGACTGCACTGTCCGGGAACACTGAGGGGCCGCTACCTACGGCTTAAAAAAACTTATCGGAATTGTCAATGGTAGGTACTTCTAAAAAAGATGGTACATAAACCTTTACATCTGTACACCAAATATTAGCCATTAATACTGATCAAACACAGTTAACTATGAAAACGAAGTAAACAAGCATTGACAATGTACTAACTGTAACTAGGACAAAGAAACAAAAGAATTGTTTAGACAACACAAAGACAAAGGAGCGAAGTTAGGAACAGAACACTTGTTAGGAGAAAGGATTGTCTTCATAAATTCTCCTTTTTTAGGGTTCCGTAAAGAAAAGGAAAAAGGACCCTATTGTTGACACTTCACTGTCCCTGACCAGGATGTATTTCAAGAACGGTGATAGGTTTTTTTGACATTTAGAAAATCGCCGGATAATACTTCCAACCGCTCACACTGAGCGTCCGAATCCCGGCTGATGCCAGAATGCAGCACGGAGTTATGCGGGACGATACGACGCATTACGCACTGCGGCACTCTTTCTCGTCGCGCCGCCCCTAAAGAACGTTGATAGCTAGTCAGTTGAATTTTTCACAGATTATGTATTTCTATTACTTCTATAACAACAAATTCCGCTTCCGTGCAAAAAACTTGATTTTGTACTGTCCATACCTAATAACGGTGACAAGTAAACACTTTAACTATTTACAAAATATTTACTTTTATGTTCTCTTTAATTATAATGAATTAAAATGACACATTCCATCAAAAAAGTTCTATTTCCTGATGGGTAAGACTAGCCAACCAGTTTGTGATGACTGTAATATTCCCGAGGACATCATACACATTTTACCATTAACATTACCGGTTACCATTACCGGGCATTGATATTTTTAGTTTCAGTATTTTTTGTTTTTCTGTTCTTTGTTTGATGCTCGGAATAAATAATTTTTGATTTGATTTTGTTGGAATGTGTTCGCAGCAGTGTCTTTAGATCTGTATTGTTGACAAATGACATAAAAAAACGCCATGGATTGCAGTATTGCCTTAGCGAGTCCTCTTTCAAAAGAGGTCAAGCTGCTTTGTGAAATATATATTAATTGTTATCACAACTTGTACTGTGTAAGAATTATATAAGAAGAAAGTAATCAGTGTAATAATCGCATTAGTGATCTCTCTTAAAACAATAAATAAAAAATAAAATAAAATGTATAATTAAGGTGATGTTATAAATAGTACGGAACCCTTAGTGTGTGAGTCCCACTTGCACTTGTTGAGACAATTAAATGACATTTAATAGTGAAATATTATATTTGAAGAACAAAGAAACATTTTATAAAAACAGACGATATTCTATTCATTGTATAATTTAATAATAATATCATTTTAGGGTAATAAAACAGTCGAAGGAATAATGCTGTATTTTACTACGAAAAGCAAGGTCATGCTTCTGTTTAATCGAAATAAGTTTTCAAAAAATCTTACGACTCGTACAAGGCGTGATGATTGTAAAAAATATGGTAGGACTCAATGAAGTAAGTTGCTTGGCTAAGAATGATAGTTTTACCAAACTTCTGGAGTGACGGCCATGAACCCGTAAGCGCAGCGTGGGTAGACCTCCCACAAAATGGACCGACGACCTGGTCAAGATCGCAGGAGGTCACTGGATGCAAATAGCGCAGGACCGGCCGTTGTGGCGAAGTTTCGGGGGAGGCCTACGTCCAGCAGTGGACGTCTATAGGCTGATGATGATGATGACTATGTTATTATTGAGTATGCTTTATTGTAGTTATATAAAGGTATACACTGCTATTACTCATAAGCATAATTTTTACTTTCCTATCGAGTATGTCCCCTCCTCTCATTTCTACTACTGTAATTCTTGTGTATTCTACCACAACGACGACCACCGTAATGACTAAACAGTGAAGCCCAAGAATTTGAAGATATTTTTTTTCTACTAATGTATCCTACCCTTATAAACGTGTGTATCCACGACTTTAGAACAAGACGTATCTTAATTAGTTGTGCCATAAAGGCGTTGTAATAAAGCTGAAAGCAATAAACGGGGTCTATTCGACCTTGTGCCTTCAAGGGAGGTCTGGTCTTACGGTTTGTGTATCTTTCATTACCAGATAGATGACCCAAGAACTATGTGTAGCATACAATAATATCTTGGGTGATGTATTATGAATTGGTTTAAAATGATGAAATTTTCAAGTCAGTTTAAAATTGTTTTGATTCTCGTGTTCATTTTCTTTAATGGGACGAAGATATGGATTGACGGTTAGCGTTTTTGTATATAGAAGTAAAGTAATTTATTATTTGAATTGTCAATTTTAAAACTGTTTTCTTCAATCTATCTATCTATATTTTAATATTTTTAGTCATTATAACCTAGTTTCATCCTTGGTTGACAGATATATAATGGTTTAGGTATTAAGTCCGCAATTGTACTACTATTTACATTAAAACAAAATATTGTAAAAACATTAAACTTTAGTTCGCATACCGTTATAGGTTTTTTTCGTGAGAAAGTGTCATTGCATCGAAGCTATATTTATGTAGTTTTATTTCTGTATATAACAAATAAGTTTCCACCACATTATGTTGACCTACCCTACTTTTAGATTCCTCAGATTCCAAACCCAAAATTTACACTAAACAATAACCATAAATTCCGATACAATATACAAATAAACTGACCGTAATAAATTGAACTAGTCCAACACGTCGGGTTATTAATCTTAAATCAAATGGGCCTGTTTCGATACGTCCTCGATCACCAGGATTCCCAGCAGCCTCGCATAATTGGGGTTGCTCAATCAAGCTTTATTGTGGGCCCGATACTTGAGAGAGCCGTTGGTAACCTTGACATGGTGCCAGGGCCGGTCTAGATGTGTTTTTCTGTGCGAAATTGCCGCCTTTTTTGACCGAAATATGCAAGGTGTAAAGCCTTGTGGGACATATCACGGTATTTTTTTAATTATTTTTGATTGACCAAAAAAGGTATCCGATAAATTGTGATAGTAAAGGCGTATTTTTGAAGATAATGAGTTTGAATATGGTTTGTTTTGCTGGTTATTAGGTCCGATACATGAAAGTACCGTTGGTAACCTTGACATGTAGACAAAGCCAGTCTAGATGTCGTATTCTGCGCAAAATCACTACCGTTTTACAGGAATTTACAGACATTGAAGTTAGAATTTCATGAATAAGGTTTTTCTTAGAAGATATTAAATAGACTAAATGGCTCTTTTTGCCTATGAATGATCTCCTCTCATGCCAAGGTATTAAGGTTTACCTATCGCCTGTCGTTAGAAACTTTTCTTAAGTACCACTCGGAAAATATGCAGGATGGAAATTGAGTAAGATTTTTTTATTTTTTTTATCACCTATTCTCGGCCTCTAGATCAGGCCCTGCCCCATGGTCCTGGGTAGGTATTGTGTTAACGACTGTATTCAAGTGCTGTGAAAAGGGGAAATTACCGCAGATGGTGTGAACGCACGACGTAAATGTAGTGGGAACTGTTCATCTAAGCTCGGCTCATGAATAAAGAATGAGAGAATGTGTTGTGAAGTCGAAAGTTTAACCTGTAATTGAGCTTGCGAAATCATGTGTCCGATTTAAGACATTGAGTATGTGTTGTACTGTTTTTTCCCCTTTCTTTTTGGCCAATATTATTCAATTTAATTGACCTTGTAATATGATAGTAATCTTTTCTAGTTTTTTATTTTTGATGGAATGATTTGAAGGTTCAAATTTAACTGTTGAGCTAAAACAAAAATAAATCAAATATGTGTTTTATTTCATTTTGCGAATTCAGAAAAACTGTGAAATCATCCTATATTATGAATATTATGAGTTTTCTTGGAGCACAGAGAAGGCAGGTTTTATGAGGTGTTATTTTTATAGCAATTAGCCGCCTCATTGATTTTTGTTTATGTTTCTAGTATATTTGTTAATATCCAAACCAAAAAATATTTACCATTTACCATTACTGTACTGTACCAACCCATTACTGCCCCCTGTTGGACTCAGGTCTCCTCAGAAGATGGATTAGGTATAGTCCACCACGCTTGCCCAGTGCTGATTGGGGACTTTACATATCTTCAAGGGATTTTTTAGAACCCTTTTCCGACATGCAGGTTTCCTCACGATGTTTTCCTTCACCGTTTTTAGCCAGTGGTGTTGTGAAAAATAGAACATAAATCTTTTTCACATTTAGATTTAGAGGTACATGCCGGCCAGATTTGGACCCGCGACCTCCCACCATACCATTACCATTTAACATTAGGTAGACCGAATACCATTAGTATAAAAACCTAGCTCACAAACCATATATTAACACATGCATAACCATATACAAAGCACAAAAAGATCAAATGTTACATAAAATAAAAATAACAACAAATCGACGTCATTACGGACGAAACAACGCAAATGCCGGTCGAATAAACCGGGGATTATCGTAAATAACATTCAAAATGTATTTGAATAAATCCGACCAATCTCATTACTGTTCTAATGCGTCGGTCGAGTGTGAAATCGACGTCCATTACGGGAGTGTACTGTGTTGTTACAACTAAATCAGACCTGGAATTACTTCTTTATTAGTAATTTACAAATTGTTAGTATTTATTCACCTTAATAACGGAGATACAATTGTTTATCTACACAACAATCATAGTTACTGTAGTACGGGGTATTTAATGCCTGGTGTGCAAACTATGAGTTTTATAATGTGGGGTCGAAAAGACCTCGTAAATTGAACTCTTTGCACTACAGCCATATAATAGTATAATAATGTCACAAATACTGCGACAACGAAGTGCAAAGGGTTAATATGCAGTGTGCAAATTTTTAATTTAGCTATCCGCGCGCTAAAAATTTTCTATTAAAAAGTGTTCTAATGCGTCGATTAAATGTAAAATCGGCGTCCATTACGGGAGTGTACTGTGTTGTTACAACTAAATCAGGCTTGGAATTACTCTTTCTAAGTAAATTACAAATAGTAAGAGGTAGATACATTTACCTAAACAACGGAGGTACAAATATATATATTTATTTACACAACAATTTTAGTTATTGTAGTACGGGGTCTTTAATACCTGTATGGTTGGTGTGCAAATATTCGGTTTTATAAAGTGGGATCAAAAAGACCTGGTAAAAATTAATATATTATATTGTTCCCAATTTTTTTGAACTTTTCCAGCGCTTAAGGGTTTTAAAAAGTAGAGTGCCCTGGGTAATTAAATGACCTAATTAAGTGGCCTTGCATACCTGTGGTCGAGTTATAAAATTACATGGATGCATACGTTCTTGTTAGTTTCATTACGAGGCCGATTAAAACTCGATAAGCAGTAGTATCCTGTGACTTACATAATGCCAAGAAATTTAGTCGAATAATATAAAAATACAGTTCCATTCAACGAAACTATTACTCGAACTAGCACCGAGAGAATTTTCTAAACTTAAACGCAACATGAAAACATAAAACAATTTAAAGTGCAATTTCTAAGTTTCTTCAAAGGGTACTTGTTTTTACAATGTACACAAACAAAATGCTATCATATTACCTCCCAGTAGAGTCCACTTTTGTTTGTCAAACGTCATATTTCCGTTCACTGTGACAATAGAAATTGTAACAAACGAAACGTTGGCTTTTCTTGAGTTTTCTTCAAGAGACTTTCAAGCTATTTTGATGCTTATGTTTTTGAGTTAAAGCCTATTTTTGTGTGGTCCAATATTGATATAGTTGGAATTTATAATACGGAACTGCAGTTCAAGTTGAGAGTATGAGAAATATCTTTAGACAGTTAGGTTCGTTAATTCTAGTTTTTGTTCCGAAAAATAAAAAGTCTAAATAATTTATTTAGATCCTCGATATCATGTAGCAGTAAAGTGCTAGCAAGTAAACCGATCCGGAACACGCCTATCTTGTTTAGCACAAGAGTTCTTATGACCTTCAGAATCCATCATTCGATCAGCGCCTCTTTGTCATATTATTACATTGCCACGCGATATACATTTGCATGCAAAATGTCAGCTCAATCGGAAACCGAAAAGTTTGTCAAATTTAAATTACAAGATTCCACCTGAACCTACATAGTACATCCAGTGCAAGTTATTAAAGTTTGTAAAAAATTTTTAGCTTCAAAGATTGTGTTGTAGACTGAATCAAGTCAAGAGAAGGTTTGAGGTGTTTGTTAAAGAGTATCTTTTACGAGAAAGGTTACATCTACGATTAAGTTTGGCCCAAAAAACTGTCACCATTTTCATACACCATGAAAGTTACTTGTACTTACAGTATTTTCTTATATTGTGGCGACCAATAATAGCGCGCGAGATCCTGAATCGCGGTGACGACATTTGCAACGTTCGGCACATAAATACGACATCTGAAATCTACTATAGTGGGCTTCGGGCTGACCGGGCATACACTACCTCGCCCGGTCGGAGATCTCCCTTTGGCCTAATACAATCTAAACCTACAATATCAAAAACCAATTCATCTTCTTTTATACCTTAACCCATATTTCCAAAACCAACTTCTGTACAATGATTACCTCCACAAAATAATTCACAGATAAAATAATCCAATTACCCTTCCTTTTGAAGTAGAGTAAAACAACCTTTAATTTACAACAAATTTGTAATAAACATCACTATTTCTCCGTGATTTTAATTAGCCAAACGAGCTTAACGAAATTGATGTTATATCCGAACCTCTTCACCACATGGGAAGGCTTTGCAATAATAATCGTTGCTACAGGGCCGTAATTGGAAACAAATTTTGGGGGGCTACTTTTTTGTGTAAAGATAACATTTTAATACCATACATAGTTTCTTGAACTATATTACAAATGGAGGACTGTAACATATTTCGTAGTAACGGGTATTTTAATTTGTTTTTCGTTTCTTCAAAATTATTTGTACTGTACCAACCCATTACTGCTCACTGTTGGGCTCAGGTCTCCTCAGAAGAGGGATTAGGCATAGTCCACCACGCTTGCCCAGTGCGGATTGGGGACTTCACATATCTTCAAAGGATTTTTAGAATCCTTTTCCGACATGCAGGTTTCCTCACGATGTTTTCCTTCACCGTTTTTAGCCAGTGGTGTTGTGAAAAATTGCACATAAATCTTTTTTACATTTAGGTTTTAGAGGTACAAGCCGGCCGGTTTTGAACCCGCGACCTCCCGTTCGGAAGGAAGCGCTTCGACCACTCGGCCACCACGACTTCTTCAAAACTTCAAAATTATTTATTATTCGGTAAATAAGCAAAGGTGCCTCTAACATGTTCTAAATGTGCAATGTAGAGTTGATTCGAAATTGATGCAAGGCTACAAGATAGGGGTGAAGTGGAGGTACGTAAGTCTTGGCGTGCAAAACGTCGTGTTACTTCGCACAATGTCATGCTGAGTTCTGTTCCCAGTCGGACTTTTCGGAGCGGAGATTTTAGTGAGATTCGACTCCTACCTATCCTGTCCAGGGAGCGGCGCGACGGGAAAGAGTGCCTTGGGCGTAACGCGTCGTGCCGTCCCTCATAACCCCGTGCTGGGTTCTGGCCTCAGCCGGGGTTCGGACGCTAAGTGTGAGCGGTTGGAGGTTTTAGTGCGGTTCATCTCCCACAGATCCGGTGATTTCCTCCAATTAAAAAAAAAAAACCTGTCCTGACCCAAAAACACTACGAAATACTACTTAGTTGATCCAATGAGCTTTAATAACCTTTGGTCTTTTAAAATAAGAGTTCTAAATACGTTCTCAGCGCTGAAATCATTCAGTGAACGTTACTCTAGTCTTGAGAGCTTGAGAGTAAATCCGCCGATCCACGGCGCCGGCATCGAGTCTCACCCTACAAATATTTATGAACATTAAATGTTTACACGAGGCTTCATATGAGTTTAATTTTATGTGAACTACATGTGACGTCATGTGTGTAAACTACAATGTATGGATATATGGTTGATTAAGATTAGCTTGAAGTAAATGACTAGGATTGTGGGAAGTCATTGGATGCAGATAGCACAGGACCAGTTGTTGTGGCTAGGTTTGGGGGTGGCCTATGTCCAGCAGTGAACGTATGCAAGCTGATGATGACGATGATAAAACGACTTTGGTACAGGGTCTCAGTGTCCCCTGACATTGCAGAGGTTCATGAGCGACGGTAACCACTTACTATCAGGTGGGCCGTTGGCTCGTCTGCCTACATGGCAATAAATAAAAAAAAGGGTAGAGTTGAGAGGGTTCGCGCTCGTGGAAGATCACTTATGATGTGGACTGATGAGATCAAGTCCACATAGCGAGCTCCATTACAAAATTGTACCAGAGCAACCGATCGGGGAAACTTGACAAAATTAAATGTTATAATAGTCGTATAGTCTACACATTAGCTTAACGCATAGATTTTATTTAGACTCCGTAATAAGGTCTGAAGATTAAATAGTAATATCCCAAAAAGTCTGACTCATCAGGGAACATGATAATAAAAGTAAATAACAGAATACTGCAATTTATTATTTTAAATATGTATTTAACGTACAGTTAAAGTAAATATTATGGAACATACGAGCATTGACGAAGACATAATTTGATTACTAAATGTGTTATGTACAGTCGATGACAAAAGTGTTATTTATTATTTAATGAAAAAAATATGAAAAAGATTTTAGTGAAACTGATATAAATAAATACTTTATGCCCTTTGGAATATTAGCTAAATTGTATTAAATTAACAATATTTTAGGTTATCTTGTTGTTCAAAGTAAATTTTACTATAGGGTACGTTTTCTGTGACGAGGAACTAGACACAGTGAAGTATATCGTGAATTGATCAATGCAGTCTTTTTTACATAAACTTCCACTAATCAAAATATATTTTAGTTATATCACATTTCGTGAACATTAACATGAACATCCGCGTTAGTGTGAACACACCCTTAGTCTTGATTTGAAAGTCAAACATAGCTCGTTTCATAAGCCTAAACAAACATGAGTGAAATGGACAAAGTTTATGAAGTAAATATGATAATATGTTGACAGATCTATTAGACATTTTGCAGTATTATCTCATGCTCAAAAAATACAGTAGATTTGCCAAAAAGTACTAAAAATATGTATGTATGTATATGTAAAAATATGTTCCGTGTTCATTACTAATCAGTACCCACTATTGGGCTTTGGTTACATTGGTAGCTAAATCAATTATAGTCCATTATTCGGATTGAAGAGTCTGTAGCCAGTTTTTGGCGTTTTAGCTAGTTTTCCTGTTATTTTTACAAGCCAAGATAAAAAACTTAGTAATTTTATTCCAATTCGCAACACATTACATGGGGGCGTTATGACTGAAATGATTTAAAAGGGTCATTAAGTAAATCTATTTAAAATAGTAAAAGTTAAATGTGTCTTTAAGATATTCACTGTCGCGCAACGAGCAATGGAAAGAGCTATGCTCGGTATCACACTGCGTGATCGGGTTAGAAACGAGGATATTCGCAGAAGAACCCAAGTAACTGACATAGCCCAGAGAATAAGCAAGTTGAAGTGGCAGTGGGCGGGCCACATAGCACGTAGAACCGATGCCCGTTGGAGCACGAAGGTTCTGGAGTGGCGCCCACGTCAAGGCAAGCGCAGTGTGAGACGACCAGCTGCAAGGTGGACGGATGATCTTGTTAAGATCGCAGGAACACGCTGGATGCAGGCCGCTACCAACCGGTCGCATTGGAAATCTTTGGGGGAGGCCTATGTCCAGCAGTGGACATCTACAGGCTGAGAATGATGATGATGATGATGATGAAATGTGTTTTTGTTATAAAAAAAGCTTTTCACTAAATTCAAATACACGGAACACATATCAAAACTATTTTTTGTCATTTTGAGTGTTAGATTTTTCGTGGTGATTGTACCCATTACCAAATTAACCTGGAACTTTTACAAATATTGTCCCTATTGTGCCGCAGTGCGTGTCTACTTATTAGCAACATGTGTTTTAATAATAAAAACCATTTCGTATTTATAGATTGGATGTAAAACATGAAATTCTTATTTATTTTCAAACTGTATTATTGTATTTTTCTTTGTCTGCAAAAAGTTTTCTGCTTATATTTTAAGAAATGCTTTGTCATTCTATTTTTGTTTCGTATCTAATGTTTGCTGTCGTGACTGATGGTAGATTTTACAATTTTTTTTTTTGAGTTTATTTTTTCATTTTTATTCACTAATAGTAGCTTGATCTTTTAATTAATTGGAGACACTATTATTTTTATATTTCTAGTATAATAGCCATCCAGAAAATTCTTGAATTTTTATTTAATTTCACGACAAAAAAACAAGTTAATCATAAATTGTTTCAAATTAAAAAGCCACTTAAATTACAACATTTTTTTTTTCTTTTTTTTTCGATCGCAGGTACAAACAACCTAGTCTGTACACGGCTTTAGCTGCGCAAATCGTGACACGGCGCCGTAGCAGCAGTGTCTCGGTTGCCCTACGCCGGGTGCTACGTCCGCGCGACTACGATCGTAGTACCGCAATGCCCGTGTGAACGCGACTAGTGTTCAAAACAGTTTTGTGTTGTGAGCGTATTTAATTCGTGTTGAGGTTCGTTTTTAATTGTATTTTTTTAGCTATTTTTTATTTATTTTTTCTATTGTAAAAGTTTGCTATTAAAGTATGCAGATTTGAAGAGCGTAGACTTGGTTAAGTTACACTCAATTTATCGTAATTTATGAGCTTATATTTTGTTCTGTATTTAAAAAAAATAATTCTTTTTTTTCTATTGTAAATGTTTGCTATTAAAGTATGCAGATTTATAGACCGTAAACTAGGTTAAGTTACACTCAAATTATGGTAATTTATTAGCTTTTTTTTTTGTATTTTGTGAAAATTTCATTTTTTTGTCTATCGTAACTGTTTGTTATTAAAGTATGCAAATTTTTAGACCGTATACTAGGTTAAGTTACACTCAAATTATCGTAATTTATAAGCTTTAAATTTTCCAATTTCTCTAAAATTTTTTAAGATATCAACGTCGGATTTACAGCTTTTTTATTGCGAAAGCTAAAAGCTCCTTTTCACAAAGGAATGTATTAAATATTAATTTCATTTTGTAAGGTGAGGATCTCCTTTCATGAAATTGGAAAATAAAATTTTGTCCGTCGCGCGGAAAAATTGGTTTTGGTCGTATTACAGGTACTCTTGAATTTCCTCGACAATTTTCCGACCGAAATTGATTCGTGGAAATTTTCGATCGTAATTATCTTTTGTTTTTTTTTGTTGAGTAAAATTTTTTAATGCTTTAGGCGACTTTTTTCGCATAAAGTTTTAATGTTCAATTGAATTGTAGTTACAGTAGGTATATCATAGGAGTATTTAGAAGTAGTTTTTATACTTATTGTTTTATTATTATAGAAGTATAGTAGTGAGTATAATATCGCCTTACTATTTTAATGGTATCTGTTTACTGCACTATTAAATGTTATGGAACTATTAAAGATTTACTAGTACTAATTACACCGTTATTAATTTGTTCTTATAGTAGTAACACTGAGATTGTTTTTCAACTATTCATTTATATGCTTATTTTTTACATTATGAATAGTTGAAAATAAGTTTTTCAACTTATTAATATTAATGTAAATAAATTAATTAAACTAAAATTCATATTTTATATTATAATAATTTTCTTAAAATAACCCAACCGAAACCTAGGCAACCACACAGAGTTATATTTAATAGAAAGGATATTCTAGATATGACGATATTCTTGATGTGGCCAGTATCCTTAACAATTATTACCATGTACTATTTTTGGGATTAAAAAATGAATATTAGCGCAGATAATATTATTAACCGTTGGAACAGTCATTGGCAGTTTCAATCAATTATAACTGTCCAGTAATAGTAATATCCCACAATAGATTAATTAAATCCCTCTTAAAATATCACCGAAAGAAACAACAATGTCGATATAGCATATTCGGTATCAAAAGTCGATGACGCATTATTTGTTACGAAAATGGTATACTGGTGAAAATATGTAGTGTTACAATATAAGTTTTTAAGTGTCAAGTGATTTATTTTTGGAGACACTATTCTAAGGCTTTGTTTGGAAGTGTTAGGTACTTTTTATTTTACTTGAAATTGGCATCCAACTTATAGTTTTTAATATAACGAATTGTTATGACATTGCAGAGGTCCATGAGTGACGGTAATTGCTTATGATCAGGTGACCCGTTAGCTCGTCTGCTTACATTTAATAATGAATCTTCTTATATATAAAAATGAATTGCTGTTCGTTAGTCTCGCTAAAACTCGAGAACGACTGAACCGATTTGGCATATTTTAATCTTGAAATATTCGTAGAAGTCCAGGGAAGGTGAGAAAATTTCCTTATGTGACGCAGACGAAATTGTGTGGGCCAGCTAGTAGTTAATAATAATAACATTAAATTTTTAAGAATAAGCCTGTTTTACATATTCCAACAAAATTAGTCTCTATACGAACTTCAAACTAATTACGTTCAGCCATTTAAGCGTGTATGTGTGACCATTATTCACATATATGATGTTTATTTCATTTCATATTTGCATTTAGGTCATTGGGTATGATTAGTATAGTATTTCTAGAATTGCGGAGATAGTGCTGAAAATAGATAGGTATTCTGATAAATTAAAAACTGACTAATCTGTCGAAGAATTTAATAAAAGAATATTTATATGAATAATTTAAGTGATTTCCTGTGTCATGTAGGCCGATGAGCCTACGGGCTTCCTAATCGTGTGTTATCGTATCGTAGGGTTATCGTTGCTCATGGACCTCTGCAAGTTAGAGGACAGCTCCCTATGACCTACCTTTTAGTAATTTCTTTGGTAAATAACTAGATTGCGATATATTTTGCCAACATAGGTGATTGTTTAGCGAGCGAGTGCATTGTGTCGAATCTAATACGGGAACAATTTTAATTATTCCGCACCAGTGTAAACTTGTGTACAGTGTAGGATGACCAGCTACAAGGTGGACGGATGATCTTGTTAAGATCGCAGGAACACGCTGGATGCAGGCCGCTACCAACCGGTCGCATTAGAAATCTTTGGGGGAGACCTATGTGTGGACATTTACAGGCTGATGATGATGAGTGTAATCTTGCACAATAATAATCAGTTATTTACTTACCAAGTTGGTTTAAGCTGCTTTGCCGAAAATAATGACTTAACATTTTGGGTTTTTGTTCAGAAAAGGGTACACAGACCAAATGAATTAGCAACTTCACGAAATTGGTACAGATTCGATTGTCTTATTCAAAGTGCTGGAGGCTGTTTGGTTTCAGTTATTACGAAATTTTCTAGTTTGTAACAAGATAAGGATCGATATATTTTTCATTGCATAAAGAAATTAGGTTGAAATTTGAACGACGATGATGTAATTGGTTTTGAAATCAATGTTTTTTTTTAATATACCACAATTTGAAATAGCAAGGAAAAGTAAGTGGTGTAAAACAGAAAAATAATTTAGTTAATTATTATTTAACTTAACAATTAGTTATCAAATTAATTGTATTACGTTTATAGGTAAAGGTTTAAGAAAAGTCCTGTATAGGTAGGCGATAGATAATTATAACAGCTCCTCATTGCCCTGGCATTGCAGAGGTTCATGAGCGACGGTGACCGCTTACCATTAGGTGGGCCGTGGGCTCGTTTATCTATCACGCAATAAAAAAAAAGGTAAACAAGAATACGATCCACTGGTTATCTATCGTTTACTAAAATCACTATGCAATACTCTTTTAAGACGAGATTTAAGAAGGTCAATTCAATGTTTGGAAAGTATAATTTTGTGAAAAACCTAATTTTAAACCAAGTACAAAAATATTTAGTACTTGGTAATTAAAATTCTCAGAAACTCAATATGCTAAACCGTAAATAAAAGTAATTAGTATTTTGCTACTTTTAATTACTCGTAATTAAAAGTAGCAAAATATTCTTTATTCACAACTTTTCAACTACAATTGACACCTGACCTAGAACATTTTGATTCTAGCACTTTTGATGTATCCTCATTAAAATATAATAGGACTACCTGTATTTTTAGGTTGTATGTAATTTCAGAAGGATATTGACCAAAAAACATAAAATTTAACATGATCCAATTTACTTGTTTTTTGTTCTAATAACGAAAAACATGTTATTCTAAAGAACCTATAATTATGTAGAACTTTTAGGAACCAATATAAAACTCGCGTATTCTTAAGAAAACTTGGTAAAGAATTACTAACAAACAAGAAGTTTTAAGCTCATTAAAAAGAACTTTTGGAGTTTAACCTCAATTTCTAAGTCGTTTTTGTGAACCTTAATTATAAAACTTAGAGTGGATGAGATTGCTCACATATGGATACATATGACATTTATAGTAAAAAACACAGTAGACAGAGGTGTACAGGTATATTTTAGAAGTGTAAATGATAGCTAATATTTTACAAAACAAAAATAACATTTTACAATTTTATGACATTTAAAGGAATGATAAGTGTATATCCATTAAATAATATACAGCATTTAGAATTAGAAGTAATTTACAAAGGTAAAGAGTCTAAAAAATCGATATGTGAAGTCCCCAATCCGCATTGGGCAAGCGTGGTGGTCTATACCTAACCCCTATTCGAAAATGAGCCCAGTGGGCAGTAATGGGTTGTTACTAGTGCCCGACCGAAACTGGTTTTTTGGCCGAAACCGAAACCGAAACCGAACCTTCGGCTAGGCTCTTAGTTTCGGCCGAAACCGAAACCGAAACCGAAACTCACAAATTTCACAGAAAATTTTTTGTTTTTGAAAATGTCCTTGACTTTAGTGCATATTTTATCATTCCTCCCAAAATTTGTTCTCTTCATTATGGGTTATCCAAAAATTATGTCACACGTATCGGGGAAAGGGGAGGGTGTTTCAAAAATGTGACCAAGTCTGTCAAGGGGGAGAATATGTTTTGGCACCCCATGGGTATTTCAAAAATATGTCAAGTTGTGACAATGAGGAAGAAAGAGGTTTCAAAAATGTGATGTGTGACGAGGGGAAGAGAGAGGGATCATCAAAATGTAACCTAGTGTGACAAAGGGTTGGGAGGGGTTGTCTCTAATATATGACCAATTGTGACAGAGGGAGGGAGCGGTGTCTGAAAAATACGATAATCGACAGCAGTCGGCTTGCTTGGCGGACTATCCGAAGTATCGTGAGAGTGTCACGAAGAGGACGTGACACCCTCACGCTGAATACCCGTCTGAGTCAAAACCAACCTAAGTCGGGGAGCGCGGTTTACCATTCCCCGGTTGCTATTACGAAAAGAGTGCAACACCGTCTCTTAGCGTCTTAGTAGGACCTGGTATTCTTAGGGGGCCAGATTAGGGGGCAGATCCCAAACCTGTTCCCTCGCCCGACGGTGGCGTGTTCTTGCGCGGAGAGAAGAGCTCTCGCTCACATGTCTTGAGATGGTGGACTCGCAGAAGTTGAGCCACGTCGTCCGGTAATGACAAGTCCTTCATGACACGGAGCTACTACTTCCAAGCGGGACAAACAGCGAGCGTATGCTCCGCCATGTCCAGGTCACACGCACAATGATAACAACTCGTCGTCGACTCCACCCGTATCCGATGCAAGTACTTACCAAAGCCGAAGTTATTATCTACCACAATTTAAAAGATTTTTATTTTTTATTAAATCTCGTTTCAAAAAGGACAAATCATAGCCCACGAGCAAGCCCTTGAATTCTTGAGATTGGGTTCATCGACTTTCCAAGCAACACACCATGTGGCAAGGAAGAAGGGGTAAAAAATCATGAAATGTATCGACGTAGTTTGTGGATAACCCTGAGCAACATTGAATTCTGAAATAATAAACTCTACATGACTCTTATTTTAGAATATTAGGAATTGCTCAAAATCTCCATTTCAGAACCCCATTTATCCGTTATCAATCTGTTAATTGTTATCAAAAGTTTCGGTTTGGCCGAAACTTTCGGCCGTTTTTTGGCCGAAACCGAAACTAAGGCCGAAACTCGAATTTTGGCCGAAACTGGCCGAAACCGAAACCGAAACCGAAACTTTCGGTCGGGCGCTAGTTGTTACTGTACTATTTACAAAGGTAAAAGTATTAAGTTTTTAAATTTTGATCAAACAAAGGGAATTTAATATACTTTCAGTGATATTAAAAACAAGCCATCTTCAATTCCTCATCACATTAAATTACAATATTTCAAATAGATAATAGCTACATTACATTCTGTAGGAGACTGGTGCCTAAACTAAGCACAAGCCTATATTTAAAAAAAAAATACTTCATCCTAAATTAGATAATAAAATGAAACTGATTAAATACATGATTTAATTCAAATTGTATTGTACAGTTTGTCTGAAGTGGTCTGGAGTCAACAGGAACTGAATAAGGGCTCTTGTGCCTGAATCACTGAGCTCAGAGCATTTCAGAATGCATTGAAATCCTCCTTGCATCTTTGAAATTTTACACTTTAAATTTTCTTTTTAAAGTATCTTGAGTAGTGAAAAAGATCTCTTATAATATTTTAAAGATATTTTTTTTCATTCACAAATAGAGATAGACATCTAATATGAGATACTATTGGTGCAATAAAAGTTACAACATACTGGATAATAATTGGAATACTTGCATGCATTTTCAACGGGTTCTTACCGCGATATTTAATTAATTGAGTTGTCTCGATATTTCAACGTTGTTGCAAACGTCATGATCACGAGAAGACTGGATACTGCGGGTCGATTTAAGAGCAAACAAATCTGTCTACCCTCTATCTCGTTCGCTTTTGGGTGGTACCACTGGAACTCGAACTCACATCACGACACACCACACTCACTGTATCTACAAGACTGTCTGAGCTTCAGTTAATTTTCTAAGTTAATAGAAGGCAGAAAAAATATGTCATAGATGTTTACTGGCCTAATTTATTTTGAGACACAGGTTCCTAAAATTTTGTTAAAATTTTTATAGTTTTTAGACACGTCCTAAATACAGGCCGATTTTCTTCAACAATATAATCACAGCTAAACAGCCTAACTCTCTCAGATTGTATGTCACACCTATTAACCTTAACTAAAATTCTTGGAAAGCCAAAGTAACTTGAACCTTCTCGAAACAGGAGACATCAAGAACGAATTTATCAAAGGGCTGACTCCAAAACAAACAAACTATAGATTACCTCAAACCCGTAGTTTCAAAGTTCTAACTTAACCCAATAATAGTAATTGCTTAAGTTAGATTGTAAATCTAAATACTTGAATTTGATGCATTGTTCTTTTGGTAACAATAAATTCAATTAGAAAAACTGCTAAAATATTTGGACCTGGCCCACGAGGTGACCGACATGTGGCGTGTTGAATCGACCATCATTGTTCCGATCGTTGTATCTGTGCACGGTCTAATAGCGAAAAGCTTCGACCGTCATCTTCCAGCCGGGAAGCTTTCGCTTCCCGGCTGGGTAAAGGGCCTGATTCTGAATCAGGCCCTTTACCGGCGGTCGTTCTTGACACGGCGCGTATTGTGAGGAGGTTCCTCTCTCTTGAGCCCTGACCACTGATGGCTTGGGTCGTAGACTCCGCCTGCAGTGGCCCTCTGTTTTTTATATTAAATTTTTAAATTTTATTTTCTTGTAAATGTATTTTTAAAAATAGAATGTAAAAATAAGTGAATAAATGAATACTGAGAATTCAATTAAAAGTAAAAACTTACATACCTACAAGCTTCTATCCAAGATATCATGTAACAATAATGTATTAGCCAAAATATAAAAATAGCCCAAATACGATGCACCTATCTTTTTAGTACAGGAGTTCCTATGATTCAGTGGCGTGCAGTTCATATAAGGACATATGCATTACATACTCTAGCCTATCATATTGGATCGATTAACTGATAAATAATAAACTTCTCATTTTTATTATTTGTGGGTAATGAGAAACCAAGTGTAGTAAATTGTTAACAGGGTATTTGTAAAAATTAAGTAAAATTTACATGTCTGCATACCCTGACAAAAATATATATGCACGTCATTGCTATGATTGCCTTCCGACTCCCTCATTAGATTAGCTCCTTGGTATCATATTATTCCATTGTCACGCGATATACATATACGTGCAAAATATCAGCTCAATCGAAACTAGGAAGGCAGTCAAATTCAACTTGCAAGATTCCACTCGAACCTACACAACAGATACCTCAATACATAGTTACATCCAGAGCAATTAAAATAAATGCTTTAAGAATACTTTTACCGCATTAATTTTTAAATTATATTTCCCCCTGTTCAGTAGAAATGAATGGAATAATCTAGTTAAACGCAGCAAAGAGAACTAAGTCTCATAATTCTGTGAGTGCAAATCCGACTGCGAGAAAAAATTCAAAGTGAATTATGTATATTTTGTTTTATATTTTACATTTATAATATTTGTTTCTTTGGTTAGTTTATTCTTCAGAGATTCATTTTTTTTAATTGCCATGTAGGCAGACGAGCCAACGGGCCACCTGATCGTAAGTGGTTACCGTCGCTCATGAACCTCTGCAATGTCAGGAGACATTGAGGAGTCGCTACCTATGACATAACTATAAGGACCCTCCTCAAGCCTCGTTTGAAGAAAGACAAGTCATAGATTGTTAGATTTTAAAATTTTCTAATAATTGGAGACAAGGAAAATTTCTAACCCATAATATTGCGCTTACATTGGCTGGCTAACGTAAAAAACAAATGACGGTGACGGTCGACCAAACGGGGGTTTTGTATGCATTAGTCGGCATCGTAATAATGTGAAACATCGTTTGACAGTTGGTCACTAGTTATCATTTGCGTGCATTGGAAGTTGGCTGGCCAAGATGCAACATAAAGTTGAGAAACTTCTGGAAGTTATTAAAAACAAAGTCATTCCCAACCACATCTATTCCAAATTCTAATTCCATTTAAATTCAAAATACACATCTAAACAGCAATTACAACTTACAGCTCCATTGAAACGTTGACAATAGTTCAGCGGTTATAACAAGCGCTTGAAGTTTAAACGAGTTGTCATAGTACGGGATGAACTGAGGCCCAATGCAGCGTAAAATCGCTTATTTAGCAAACGGATCGCGCTGGAAAAGTAATTGTTGTGCGCTTCGGTTCCGCGGTGTTCTGATTTCAGAAGCGTGTTGCTTTTAATTGAACCTTTTCGGTTGTGTTTTGTTTTTTTTGTATGGTGTATGTTTTTCGGTAGACATGACCAAGGTTTTGTTTTACCTAAAGTTATTAGTGAGATAAATGCATCAGGAAATAAACGGTGTATTACTAATTTATGAGTTTTTAAGAGTTTTTCAATTCAAACGGTTTTATATGCAGATAACTTTGTCGTTTATAAACCAATTTTGATTATAATTTGTTAGAACGAAATTATTTCAAAGGTCTCACGATAAAGAAATCAGTTCAATCATCAATGTTTGATAATGGCAGAAAAATCGAGGGAAAATTAAGAGAGAAAAGTCGGTTGTTATAAATTTTGTAAATATATTACAAGTCAGTAGTTTCCTACATAACAATATTTATAAACTTATTTAAATATAGTGACTCATCCACGGAATCCCTTGATGTCAATCCTGACCCATATCATTTTGTGGGAAGCCTACCTCAATTTGAACAGCTGTGGTAACTGAAGAATCTCCGCCATATTGGTCATTCCTTATCAATACATAGTATTTTTATATAGCGGTTTTTTTTAATAGATAGAGTGATTCTTAAGGAAGGTTTGTATGTATAATAAATGCATAATATAGTAGAGAAACACTGATAAATGGTATATGTCTATCTCTTAGGGATAACCCAGCATAGCCATTTTAAATCTTTACTAAAAAATGGTTATTTACGAAGTGATTTTAAACAATACAGCATTAATTCTTATCCAATTAAGTACCTTAAATAAATTGTGCATTTATTATAGATCAATATGCTTTTTACAGCATGTAATTTAAGTGAATATTACCGAAGATATTACAAATTTAAAATGCAGGTCGTAGTTGTTTGCGCCGGGCGGCGCGTGCCTATATAGGGTACAATTTTTGAACCCCTTTGTAACGCAGACGAAGTTGCGCGGGTCATCTAGTTGCGTATAATATACTTTGCTCATTCAGTCAGGCTCAGTCAAATTTCTGAAGATAGTTACTATATTTTTCTGACGTCACAATAATGCGGATAATACGACTCTGATTTGGTATTTATCATTTGAAAGTAAAATTAATACAAAGTATTCTAGTTTAAGTTTAATGAAAACCTATTCAAGATGGTCGAACACACAATATGGGATTTTTTCATGACATTTATCAATTTGGGTAGCAATTAATAGGTCTTAAGGATTTCGAAAGTTTTTTTGTAATTAATACTACCCTATCGTAAATGTATCTCATGTTACCCTTTGCTTTATTTCATTCATTATAAAAACAGCTAAATTATAATCAAACTCTGAGGCAAACCAACCTGAAATACAGTAAAAAGATATAATGGCGTAAACAGTGTGTTGAGGTGTAATGACGTTGTAAATAGTCGATCTTCCTTTGGTTTTGTCAGGAATGACGTCACAATGTCCACTTGAACCCTTGATGATCAATACTTTTGATCAAAAACTCCAACATAACGAGTTTTAACAGTTTATTACTTTTACGTTCGCCTCGACAATTCAGACACGAATGAATAATAACAGCGGCCAACGTATGTATTTATAGCAAGTCTCCACTTCCAACTACCCGCACGGTGAATAGGTTGGTTTCCCTTGTTATCACCCCGTCAGATATAATTCACTTTATTCATACAAAAGACTCAAATCGTTTCCATTACTATTTATAAAGAGTGAAGGCTGAGCTATTTCCTGGTTTCCAGTCTAGACATTATTTGTCAGCTTTATTAAGTCGTCAGCGCTTCAGATGGCAGCCATTTTTCTAAGCTCCAATATTAAGGTTTTATTTATTCGTTTTTGTGGATGTGTTGGTGAGGAATGTCGAGTATGTGTGGGTGGAACAATATTATCGTCATAGGATATTGTTGGGACCGATTTATGTGTGAGGAGATGTTGGTTGGTGGTTGTGGTGTGTGAAATGCTTGACCTATTTATGTGGGAGAGTTGCTGACTTCAAAATTTATTTTGAAACAGTGTTGTGCCAGTGTGTAAATAGTAAAATGCTACTTTGAGTTAGTGAAGGATTGTTAGTTTCTTACAAGGCCGTCTGTTTAACTAATAATAATCTAGGACCTAAGAGATGGGGACGGCGCGACGGGAAAGAGTGCCGAGCGCATAACGCGTCGCGCCGTCCCTCCAAACCCCGTGCTGGGTTCTGGCCTCAGCTGGGGTTCGGACGCTGAGTGTGAGCGGTTGGAGGTTTTAGTGCAGTTCAATTCCCACATACCGGATCCGGTGATTTCCTCCAACTAAAAAAAAAAAAAAAAAACAGCAAACAACAAAATTGGCATCTAAAAATTACAAGGTGACGTTGCAGAGGTCCTTACCATCAGGATCCGATAACTCGTCTATATACAAAGTGATAGTAAACGAACATGAATATTCAATTTTCACGATATTTCATCTTCGTTATCATTTCGCTACTTCGCCAACTTTGTCTTCGAATTCCGTACAGTTCACAAACTTTATTTAATAAGAACTGCACTTTGACTTGCCGACGCGCAATTAAATTCCTAGTTTTACAAACAAACGCTACTAGACATTTCCTGGTCTTCTTTTTAAGAACTTTTTCTTTGAATTTTTGAAAGATTTATCTTAAAAGTTTTCGAGTTGATTTACTGTGTAACTAAGATTGTAGTGTTTTGTTTTTAAATATTTATTTCATGTAAAATAAAGTCGTGGTGGCCGAGTGATCGAAGCGCTTCCTTCCGAACGGGAGGTCGCGGGTTCAAACCCGACCGGCTTGTACCTCTAAATCTAAATGTGAAAAAAGATTTATGTACAATTTTTCACAACACCACTGGCTAAAAACGGTGAAGGAAAACATCGTGAGGAAACCTGCATGTCGGAAAAGGATTCTAAAAATCCTTTGAAGATATGTGAAGTCCCCAATCCGCACTAAGCAAGCGTGGTGAACTATGTCTAATCCCTCTTCTGAGGAGACCTGAGCCCAACAGTGGGCAGTAATGGGTTGGTACAGGTAAAATAAATAGGTAACTGAAAAAAAACAGTGAGTATTACTACTGTACTATCAAATTCAGTAAAACTTTTGGATGAAAGTTTAAAAACTCAACATTTTTTACCACTATAACTGTTACGGATTATTTTTTTTTAAATAAATGCCAAAAAAATAAAAACACGACAAAGATTACAAAAACTGATTCGATTATCGCGTCAGTCGGAAAGTACGAAACGAATAAGGAAGTAAATGATGAAAGAGTAAAGTTTGGGAGCAAAATAATAATCAAATTTAATCAAACAAGATTCGAGGAATCATGTCCAACTCCAAACAAAGTCAGTCGATTACGAAACGAAAGTTTTTAATTTAATTTTTAATATATTTTTGTTTGAAACGTTTGATTTATATTTTATCAGGATTCACAGATTAATATGAAAGTTTTAATCCTGATAAACGTTTTCTCTGAAGTCTGAAGTAATATGAAGCTTTTTAGATAAACTATTTTAATTAATATATTCGTTGTTCTATGAGATTCTCAGATGACTATCATTATAATATTATACACATACAAAGTTTTAATGTTTTCTAAACATTACAAGTGGTCGGATCTGGAGCATTCCACAGATGAGTGGATTATCTCAAAGATTTAATTTAGTTGGCCCATATTTTTAATGATATTTTATTTTTCTCCTGCAAGAAAAAGTAGTTAGCAAACGTGATATATCAACAAAACGTGTTCTGTGAGATTGTATATTATAATTATATTAAGATAAGGAGAAGTACTGAATTTTTGAGTTTAAGAAAACTATTAGAGAACGTCAGTGCAAGAAAGCCTACTATAGTACTATAAGGTCAATAATTACCTGGACGGTTGCACAAAGTGGGAATGAGTTGCTCGCCAAGGTCATTTCATTATCATAACCGATTTTTTTTTCGTATATTTAAGGTAAAATTGTATACTTTAAAAAAAAATATGCTCATATTACAAAAAAGCCATGCCCGCTGAATTTCTTGCCAGTTCTTCTCAGGACAGTGGCTACAAATATTATTTTTTGCGTCCGAACTGGTGTTAGCTTTTAAATTTTGACGTCAACAAGAATGAGCACGTCGTCAATGTTGAAAATAAAGTATTTCATTTGTCTTGTGAAGTCTAGTGAGGTATCGTCGATAATGACACGATTGACATGAATGTCGACTAAATTGAAAGGACCACGTATTAGGTAGGTACCTCTAAAAACTGCTGTTTGACTTTTAATACTAAAAACTGTACTGCATCAATATTAACAAATATACTATACTTTTACTACAGTTTCTTTTGGATTCTCTTTGCCCATATTCCTCCAAATACTTAACTAACTGTCAAAATAGTTTACAGGTAGTATAAGGAGCTACATTTAAAAATATAAATACTCGTATCATTCGATAAAGTTGTATACAGCTCGTGAAAATCAGTAACACCAAATAAAACGTATATGTGCAGTTTCAATATTGAATCGAGAATGAAGCCTGAATCATTTATAACACAAACATGTACTTTTTCATCGAGTATTCTACGATCCAGTACGTAAATATTAACGTTATTTATTTTCTCTTCTGATTTTGTAGCGATTTCCAATGGATAAATGTTTATCGATTAGTATTTGGTGTAAAGAGTCGGTTAATTTTATTTTTGTTAGTTTGAAGTCTTCCTTAAGTTGTTTAATGTCACTGAACTAACACTTACTGTTAGATTTTTTCTGTCTAGTTTAATTGTAAGTTGTATTAATCTTCTTTGTTAGATATTGAATTATTCATTTCAAGACTTTCCAAGTATTAGGTCACTCAGTTTTTACTCAGATTGAGTTTTTAAGACATTTCAAGCTCCAAATTAGAATATAGGTAATAACGATTTTAGCCTCTTTCTAATATATTTATACTAATATTATAAAGCTGAAGAGTTTGTTTGTTTGTTTGTTTGTTTGTTTGAACGCGCTAATCTCAGGATCTACTGGTCCGATTTCAAAAATTCTTTCACTGTTGGAAAGTCCATTTATCGAGGAAGGTTATAGGCTATATTTTATTTTCAAAATTAGGGATCCGCATGAAAATATCAAATATGTAACACAAGGTAAATATTCGAAAACCTATATATGCGTACGCTGCAAAAACTATTGACAATAGAACAAAATGATGTACTACGGGTTTTTAGTTATTAGGCAGATGTAAAAAAAGTCCGCGAGAGTATATATCTAACTATCATAGTTTAGTCACAATAACCGCTTTTATGTTCAAGAAAAAAAAAATTCGTCCGTACATTGAAATTACGTTAAAATAGTATTTTTATATGAATCTTTTTCCAAATTAAGTATTATATTATCAAGAGTATTAATGTAGAAGTAAATTACTTTTTGTTTTATTCCAATCGGATTTTTCGTTGAGAAGTTATGACGAGTATAAAACGCAAAAAAATATACCCAACGCGAGCCGCGCAAATAACAACAATGCGAGTACTGTTTGAACCCCTTTGTGACGCAGACGAAGTTGCGAGGGTCATCTAGTCGTATATACAATTGTTGAGCAGTATGGTCTTTCACAATACATTACGCGGTGTCTATATCTATATCCAAACTAGTTATTAAAATTTCGCCTGTCAAGACTTTTGTTAGAACCCAGCCCAAAAGAAACTCCTCAAAGCATAATATCTTGTCAAAAACCAATAATAACCAACGAAATTACTGTTCCAAATTAAAGAGACAAACTGGCACTTGGAAAATGAGAAATGCGAACGTCCTTCGGCAGTAAGACACGTCTGGAATATGATACAGCAAATAAAAATTCTTCGCTTGCTCTAAATTAAAAATGACGTAGGTATTTCATTTTAAGAGAAGCGGCGCGGTTTCGAGTGATATGATAAAATAAAAATGACGATATAAAAGTTTTGTTTAATGGACAGATTTTTAGGTGATGTTTTGGAGTCTAAGTTAATATTTAAAAAGTCTATGTAAATGTTATACTTTTTGTTGAAAATAAACTGTATTCGTAATTTAATTTAGTTTGCTGAATGTGGCACTTATTCTTGATGATTTTCAGTTCAAATTGGTCTCATATTCATTATCATATCAGCACGAAACAAAGCATGGGTGCTTTTGTCAAACCATTAGCGTAGGTTCTTAAGCCAAGATATTCTTCTACCTACAGCTCTCTTCCTCAAGACCTACCCCTGGACCACCAACTGAAGCAAACCGTACCAGTTTGCTACCATAATGCAAAATATTTACTCCAATTAGCGATTCGAAATCCAGAAACACCATTCCCAGCCGAAAGCACTAATCCAGATGAAATGTAATTTTCGCACTGAGCCTTACATCGGACCGTTTCTGCGGTTTTTGCCTGTGTTAGGGACGGCGACACAAAAAGTACAATCAAGGTAATTAATGAGCTGTTAACACACTGAGGGTGACGTCAAGACGTACCCACTAACGTTAATTAAGTTAGGGATTAATCTGTGACTTTCTTTCGCACTCTTAGCAATTAGGGAGAGTGGGGACTTGTTGCATATTTTATGGAAAACTTATGGAATGATTAGGCAGTGTTACTTTCCTTATGGTCTGTGGTTGTTGGGAGAATGATTAAAATACTAAATTATAATAAGGAAATGGATGTCTTCGACAATTGTGTAGTCTATTCTTTGTTATAAATTAACAAGCTAAGCCTTCTAAACTAGCCAGCAATATCAGTGATTTTAATAAATTCCTGATAAAGTGTGGAACATACGTCTAAAAAGAAACACAACAAGACACAGTCTTAAAAAGGAATCTATAGGTACAGTTACACATGCTAGATTATAGCACGAAAGCATGCTACTTTTGATCAATTGCTACTTAGTGGTACGTGTGTAGAAACATTGCTAATAATGAGCATGCTAGTTTTGAGTACAACGTGAACCAGTATGCTAATGAGCATACTAAAAAGCATGTGTAATTGTACCTTATTGCCTGAAAATTCATACTTCAAAGACATGTAATTTATTTAGTTCATCATTAACCTATTAATATAACTCTTTACATGCAAGTTCCAAATAAAACTACCTACTTCATATCAGTGAATGTACATTTTGTATTACCCAAGAGGGCAGTCGGCAACATATGGCAAATATCTGGTAAATTGAAAAAACCTCTCGGGGACTGCGCATCCAAAAAATATTATATAGCACTTTCGTGGGATGGATTGCCGTATATATTATTTATATTTGGTCGAGATATACTTTTTGCTGTAGTTTTTGTCTATGAATTATCGATAAAATATTTCAGCATCTTTTTGCACAAAATTTCATGCCCAAAAAGTACAAGGTTGTTTTGGTACTCATGCAAGTTTTTGAGGCAAGAAAATACGTTTCTTTAAAAACTTGCGGTTATCTACATCACTTACATTATTACATTATTATCCAAGACTGGTTAAGGAAGCTATTGAAATTTCGAGGAATAGCACTTTTAATCGGGGTGACGGCTTCAAACTAGCCTGTATGTGGAATCTAGTGTTAGACGAAAATAAAGCCAAAAAATCTAGTTTTGAGACGGCAGCCAATACTGTTAGTGTGGTATGTCGAAATGTGAGTTCGAGTTCCAGTGGTACCGGCAAACGAACGAGAAAGAGGGTAGACAGATTTGTCTGCTCTTAAATGACCTACCCGCAGTTCTTCAGTCTTCCCGTGATCATGGCGCTTGAAACAGTGCTGAAATATCGGGACCTCTCAATTAAAAACAATCGTGGTAAGAACCCGCTTAGTAATAATGTTAGTGAAGAAAATACGTTTAAACATTAGCATAATAATTTTAACTTGTGAAAGATAACTCATACACTTTGAACTCCGTAATGTATGTGTAAATCAGAAATTATAAGCAGCATCTCTAGTCCTACCAGATTCTGCAACTGAAGCCATTCTGTATTCCTTTAGAAAACATAATTCAAATGCAAGTGACATTCTAAGCTCGATCTCAAGTTACTTGCTCCATTCTATATTATACTCCAAACATTATTCGAAATGTGAATATGAATGTGTGCTTTGCATGTTGTATGTTAATGAGTAAGTTGACACTATTGTAAGATCATAATAATATTATAAAGGCGAATGTTTGTATGTATGGATGTATGGATGTATGTTTGTTACTCTTTCACGTAAAAACTACTGAATGGATTTGAATGAAACTTTACCACAATATAGCTTATACATCAGAATAACACATAGGCTACAATTTTTGAACCCCTTTGTAACGCAGACGAAGTTGCGCGGGTCACCTAGTGTGTTCATATTGGAATATTATAAATTCTGGTTCAAATCGGTACTTAATTAACGTATTTAATTTAAAAAATGGTTAAAATCACTGACACCTCGACGTCAATTAAATAATAACAATTGATTTCTGGTAAAAAGTTGAAGGACAAAGAGATGAGAATCACGTTACAAAACGAAAGATACAAAAAAAGTAAGAGACTAAAGAAGAGATGGATGGATTATATAAAAGAAAATATGACAATGCTATGTTATAGAAGACGTATACGGTAGAATAGGAATAAATTCAAAGAAAAATATATTGCATCGACCCTATTAATTGGGAACAGGTACAGCTACAGACAAAAAGAAGGTTATATACCTAACACTAATAATAAAATGTACAAAAGTCCTTAAAGTTTTCCAAAAAAAACATAGTGCAGTAATATAAATTGCTTTTGCAACTTATGATAAGTAACCCATTACGATTGATTCTCTACCAAGATGTTGTCGCATCGATTCTGCATTATCTTGGGAATCGTCTATTAGATTCATGGTAATAGTTATATCTGAACTATGAGAGGCATTATTATAATGGTATTGCTTCGGTCAAGTGATGCTGAAGCACTTATATGAACATTTAATATTTTTTTATATTTATTTGTATTAAGATTTACTTTCAATGTAAAAGATTCTAGTAGGACTATTAATTAAACGTTCCATAAAAATCTAATGATCATCTTCTGGGTGGAATTTTTAACACCCCTCCAGGAAAAGGAGTCGAAATAATGATTTTAACCAAAATTTTCTGAAAGGTTCTTGAAAAGAAACACAACTGCATTTATTAATTTAAAATAAATCTTGGTAGATATATCGGGAAATCAAACCCCAGCTTTTAAAAATACCACCCTGTATATGAGAAAAACCTTACGATAAAAAAGTTAAGTTACTTCACTACAAATTAAATTAATACTCTACCTAAACAAAAACATAAAAAGCACAAGCATTCTACTCAATCTTATATCACACATGTTCTTCTTCTAATCGTTCCTAACTTAAAAGGTCCTGACGCATGTAAAACGTATGTAAAAACAGTAAATAGTTTGCTCTAAGGCCCGACACACACTTTAATGCCGTCTGGTGGAATAAAACGTTATTTTATTTGTATACTCAACAGATATAGGCCAATTTATAGCTCAATAAATCCGTGCCTTGAGAAAAATCTCGAAGGCTACATCGGAACGAAATCACCAGTAATCTTGATCCAACAAAATTTGTCGTTACAACTACAAGTTGGGATCAGCCCTATTGTATTGGGATAGAGTTTGTTTTTGTCTGTGTACATCTAAATGTACTGTAAACAGATTGCGTTTACGTATGACAGAGGCGGGTTAGGTAGGTATCAGGCAAATTGCTGTTGACAATGTAATTTGGTTTTCATTTGCTTGATTTAAACTGTATTAGACTTCGTGGGATTGTAAGGAAAGTTAAAGGCATTCTGTAATTATCTACATAAATTGATTTTGATATGAATATATAATCCGACAAGATGTTCAAAACCTACCTATACATAGGTTTAAGAAAACTATTAAATAACGTCTGTGCAAGAAAGCCTACTATAAGGTCAATGATTACTTGGACGATTGCACAAAGTGGGAATGAGTTGCTCGCCAAGGTCGTTTCATTATAATAATCGCTTTTTTATATTTTGTCTATTTCATCTTTTGTATAATATTGTTAAAGTATTTAAAAAAAGATAATGCTTATAATAATAATACAAAAAAAAAGACATGCCCGCTGAGTTTCTCGCCAGTTCTTCTCAGGACGGTGGCTATAATAATTATTTTTTGTGTCCGAACTGGTGGTTTTTTTTTTAGCTTTTAAATTTTGACATTAACAAGAATGAGCATCTCATCAATGTTGAAAATAAAGTATTTCATTTCATTTCATTGAGAATCAGAATTCGGGAGGTAACTGGATGTGGACAGCGCAGGGCCGGTCTATGTGGCGAGGTTTGGGGGAGGCTTATGTCCAGCAGTGTACGTCTATTGGCTGATGATGATGATATTAAGATTATATAAAAGGCAGTATATTTAAAATTGATTTGTGTTTTATACAGAAATTTATTTTAAAGTTTTGTATTTTTGCTAAAACAATTAATTAATGAGGCTTGATTAATGAAGTTGCCCTTTTTGGTAAAAAAAAAACGATTTAGTTAAGAACTTTGACCTATTGTGTTTTACGCATCAAGGGGAAAAAGTAAGATAAATTAAATCATGCACTTGTGTGTTTTGAATTCCAGCTAGACCAGTGTTAGGACATGCTCTAAAAATCACGCTTTTCGTCTGTTATAGTTAATTTGAATTGAAATTTATCTATCTAAGCTAAAATCATAATCGCAGTTTTAAAATTTGAGATTTTTCCGTTTCCATTTGTTAAACAATAAGTTATCACATGTCATCATTGGCTTCTACTTCTTCAAAATTGACTATAAAATAATTACTTATAGTGTGAATTATGGCTTCAATCTTCAGCTTCATTTAATTAAATAATCTATTTAACCTCAAAATTAAAATGTAGACCAAAGTTATCAGTATGCAAAACAGTGCACTATTATCAAAATGAATTCCAACGGTCTTAATGCAAAAGTCGAACGAGCAACAATTAATTTAAAATTCAATTAAAGTAAATCCGGACTGTTGTTTATATTTGAGGTCGTGAATACTGCATTGCCGTTGGAACAACCTGGTGAATAATTTAAGCGGATTGGCAAGCGACTGCCACTTCACCTTATCTGTCTTTACATCTAGTAGTGAATTATTTATGAATAGTTTAAAAAGTATTACTATACTGTACTGTAAAAAGTAGTAACAACCCATTACTGTCCACTGCTGGGCTCAGGTCTCCTTAGAAGAGGGATCAGGCTTGTCTAATGCGGACTGGGAAAAATAATATATTTCAAAAATGCTATTGATATCCCTTAAAAATCCACTGAGTATAGGCCTCCAAATAACTTTTAGGTACTAGGTTTAACAACCACTGCATCTTGTGCTGAATGCATACAGTGACTTCCCGCAGACCTGACTAGATCAACGTCGTTGATCTATCTTATAGCAATGGTATATTTCTTTCTTCTTTCTTCTTCTTTCTTTCTTTCTTTCAATGCTAACAGCTTACGATGAAATGGCCCGTTAGCTCGTCTGCCTGCGAGGCAATAAACAAAAAAGCCTTTTTTTTGCCACTCTCACAGAAAAGCTAGAAAACACTTATTAAAATATTTGTAACTACATTAACAACAATAGCCCAGAGAATAAGCAAGTTGAAGTGGCAGTGGGCGGGCCACATAGCACGTAGAACCGATGGCCGTTGGAGCACGAAGGTTCTGGAGTGGCGCCCGCGTCAAGGCAAGCGCAGTGTGGGACGACCAGCTGCAAGGTGAACGGATGATCTTGTTAAGATCGCAGGAACACGCTGGATGCAGGCCGCTACCAAACGCGAGCATTGGAAATTCTTGGGGGAGGCCTATATCCAGCAGTGGACGTCTACAGGCTGATAATGATGATGATGATGATGAACTACATAAACAATTGTCTTTGGTTCTCCTTATAAATCATTTTTTGACACATAATCAAACTAGTCACCAGACCACTTATTCACAGCAACTATATTGTTAACAATATCATATCTTAACAATAAGCGAGCCTTTGAATACAAAATCAGTGATCCGAAACATATTTCCGTAATATGAATCATATGCATGAATGCACAAGGTTCATAGTTAATTTGTATCATAACTTAAATCGATAAAAACAGTTATTGAAATTAAGGGAAAGGTTAATTTGGGACTATTTATCTCCATTCTGTTTGGTTATAGATACATTCCAGGGCAAGCTTTGGAGATTACGTCGCCTCAGTGCTTGTTTGGCCAATCTGCACTCGGGCAAATTTTACAGGAGACAGCAAACAAGCACGGAATTTTCGTTAAGTGCCGTGTTGAGAAAAAAAATTAAATGAGATTTTTATTGTTTTAGAATTGAATATTTTAAAAAAATATTTTACCAGTCGGATGGAAATTTTATTCTTTGTAATACTGCATTAAAAAGTAATCGTAAAAAATGTCAGATTGGCCAAACAAGCACTGAGGCGACGAAGTGTTATAAAATTTTTGTGTGTAAGATTTTTTAACTTGTTTTAATATCATATAGGTAAAAAAGCTTATGGGCCACCTGATCGTAAGTTACCATCTATCATGTGTCTCTGCAATGCTGTATAGGACATGGGACTAATATCTATAAAAAGATGTCCTGCCTTTAAGGAGTCTCTTCAAGCCTTCGTTGACATAATACTTATTTACAGTATAATATTTGTTTTCAGTACTGTACTGTACTGTACTGTAACAACCCATTACTGCCCACTGCTGGGCTCAGGTCTCCTCCGAAGAAGGGTTAGGCATAGTCCACCACTCTTGCCTAATACAGATTGGGGACTTATCTTCAAAGGATTTTTAGAACCCTTTTCCGACATGCAGGTTTCCTCACGATGTTTTCCTTCACCGTTTTTAGCCAGTGGTGTTGTGAATTGCACATAAATCTTGTTCATGTTAAGATTTAGAGGTACAAGCCGGTTTTGAACCCGCGACCTCCCGTACGGAAGGCAAGCGCTTCAACCACTCGGCCATCACGACCATTATGTACTTGTTTTCAGTATTTATGTCTATTTATACTTCTCTTCTTAAAATATCCGACCCTTACCCTTCTCTGGTACAATTTCAACTTTGTAATTACTATTCCAATTTCAAACTTATTTTCGTCGAAATTGATAATGAAGTACCCTTAAGTGGGTGTCAAATTATAATTCATCTACTTTCATAAACTAGTAACACTGACGTAATTAAAATTACGTTTTTAATACTTGTTATCTAGGACTCTTGCTCTTTTTAGTAATTGAATTGATCTGTCTTATAAAGTTTTAATTGAAAGTTTTGAGAACTTGAAAATATATTATTATTATTGAATAGTATTGGTATAATTATGTTAATTAGAAATTAATTTATTATAAAGAAAAAAATAAACACAAGCTTTTAAGATCCTGGCTTCTAAGATTTTAATATCATGTAGCAGTAGAGTGCTAGCTAATACAAGTAAAACGAGCCCGACGAACACGACGGGTCTATTTGGTTTAGCACAAGAGTTCCTATGGCCACCTTCCGAATCTATGATTAGATCAGCGCTATTTTGTCATATTATTGCATTTTCACGCGACATACATCTGCGTCCAAAATATCAGCTCAATCGGAAACCGGGAAGTTTGCCAATTTAAGCTTGTAAGATTCCACCCGAACTTACATAGTTACATCCAGTACAAGTTAATATAAAGCTTGTAAAAAGACCCTAGATTTAAAAATCCATAATTCCTCAATTCGCAGTAAGCACCTAATAACGTAGAAATCAAACAACCCACAGTTAATTCGTCATAGCCACGACAACTGTTCCAATCTTAAACACAGATTAACATCTAACTACAGATTAATTATTTAAATGAAACAACTCAGTTCACTGTGATTCGGTAACTAAAGGGTTATCAATTAAACGATATAATTAATATTGAATATTCATGGAAATTATCGCGGTTTGTTACTTCGGATCGAACTTCGAAACAGATTTAATGGTGCTCAGACTAGAACTGTGATTTAGATCGTATCCGAAGATTGGTTTAGTGTAATGACGGTGAGATTAGAAGTTGTGGAAGGAGAAGGTGAAATGAGAACGTCATCTGATACTAGGATAATATTCGAACTAATATAATAGATTTTCAAAGGATAACTTATTATTTATTGGGAAAAGAAACTGACACTTAGGAGAAAGCTTGAAACACATCCTTACTTAAAATATTCCTGAAGTTCACATTCAAATGACTCGCACAGGGCAAGCATGGCCAGCTATACTCAGTGGCAGAGTGTAGACTTGTATGATACAAAAGTTGTCACTGTCAACTGTCGAATGTATACAACTGGGTCTATCGCTACTATAATTTAGCGATGTTTACGCCCTTGAAAACTGGTCTAGATAGCTCGACTTAATATAGGGCTAAATATGTAACTCTTTGGTACCCAAGAAACGGTACTAGAAGGCAGAGTCGTCCAGCAAGAAGGTGGGAAGATGCTTCGCTTCGCTTAACCTTGGGGCCCCTTTAGACACGGGTTGCTTTGGATAGACAACAGTGGAGGCAGTTGGAGGAGGCCTTTGCTACAAGGCATTACGAATTGAGGGACATACTGTAATCGTAAATATTGTTAATTTCTACTATTTTAATTATTTTTTGTAAAAAAAATATATAATAAATATGCTTAACGCTATTTTTCACTAGTCACGGCGTACGACAAAACCATAGTATTTTACTGAATATTATAAGAACCAACTTCCATATTACATATGCTAATTATAACCATTACTACTTCCGTAGCTTCTAAGGAAATAACGTTAATAAATACCCAAAGTAAAACAACACATACGCATTATCATCAAAGTAAATACGAATGAGTGTGTGAGCGAGAAATCGTAAGAAATAATGTCTAAGCGTGCAAAATAAAGATGTCTTTGAAATGGTCCACAAATCATTCTTTCGGTAGACGTAAGCCGAATATTTCGGGAAATTGCGAAAATATCAACTGATTTATGAGGAAAAATGTTTAGTTTAGTCAATTTTACACGTTCATCTTATTTTGCTTTTGTCTGTTCAAAGGTTAGGTTAATTCTGTGTCGTTGGGCACAAAGGCTTTTGATAAATGGATTGTCTAAAATAGATTTTCCTCGAAATAATAGTAATGGCTAAAAGCGGTAAAGGAAAACATCGTTAGAGAAAATATATATGGAGAGAAAACGAACCCTTGAAATTAATATTATTGTCAAGTTCCCAAAGTCAAAGTCAAATCATTTATTTCAAATTAAATGTGGACACACATACATTTTGAATGTCAAAAATCAAAAGTTCTACCACCAGTTTGCTAAAATTACGCCTCCGTCCTGAGAAGAACCGACGCAAGAAACTCAGCGGGTTTGTCTTTTTTGAAATTTAATATATATATTTTTTTTTAATATTGTTTTACAATATTTTTGTTTTTACAAATGTATCAATTGAAATGGCCTGGGACGAGCACCTCATTCCCATTTTGTGCAGTCATTTATATAATCATTAAGTTTATAATATGCTTTACTGCATAGCCGTCACCGGTCGTCTTACGAGTAACAACATTAATAGTCATAAACGAATTTATGAAGTTTGTTGTAGGATAAAGTGCTGTGAAGTGTCTAGAAACTTGTGAAATTGTTAACTGTTACATTTCGGATATTTACACTCACGTTAACGCTTTTGCACGTGTGTTTTGGACTGTTTTCTGGCGTGATTTAATACACAAACATTAATAGATATTGTTTTTTTAACTACCCGCAAAATAACATTATAACATATTAAAATTGTCTGAGGGCCTTTATTACTGGGCAAATTCAGTGCGGACTTTTATTGCTGTGCAAAACTTTTTTTTTCTTTTTATTCGTGATGACTTCGTCACAACCGGAGTGGGGTTGTTGTACTTCGACTGATTGTGATAGCGACCCTCTGGAATGCGCTAAATGCGATAAAATATACCACTTCGGGTGTGTATTTCCTGGTAAATCTAAACGGCCGGGGGATAGGGCATCACTCAAAAAATGGAGATGTCCTGGTTGTCAGCAATCAACACCAAAGGGAAGTAAAACTGAAAATACTCCTATCGAACAACCGGGTACAACGATAACTCATACTCGTCCCACAAAGAGACCAGCTCTGTCCTCACCGCCATCTAACAAGGAGGGGAGTCCAGTTACTTATAATCAAGTTAAAGAGATCATGGAAGAGGCGCTGAAGAAACACCTTACTAACCTAAACGCACAATTCACTAAAGAACTTGACGAGGTCAAAGAAGAGATGAAAAGTGTTATCCAAGCCTTGGACTTTGTTAATCTGCAATTTGAGGACATCATAAAGGAGAATAAAGCAAATCAAGTTCAGTTGAAACTTCTTCAGGAAAATAATGAAAAAATGCATTCTAATGTCCAACTGCTTGAAGCGAGATTAAATCAGATGGAACAGAATGTACGAAGCAAGAACATCGAAATTCAATGTGTTCCAGAAAAGGAGTCCGAAAATTTAAACAACATTGTAAAGGAAATCGGCAAGGTTGTGGGATGCGACATAAAAAATGATAACATACTGCAAGCTACTAGAACTGCCAAACAGAACCCTAACAGCGCACGTCCACGCTCAATTGTAGTGGAGCTGTCCACGCCTTTCGTTCGAGACACTTTTTTAGCCTCTACAATAAAATATAATAAACAAAATATCAATGATAAGCTGAACACATCCCATCTTCGCTTCAGCGGACAAAAACTTCCAATTTACGTAATGGAACATCTATCACCCCAGAATAAAGCGCTGCATGCGGCTGCAAGACTGGCTGCTAAAGATAAAGGTTACAAGTTCGTGTGGATCCGTAACGGACGCATTTTTATGAGAAAGAGTGAAGATTCTAACTATGTTTTTGTAAAGGACACGAGTGTTCTAACTAAACTTAAGTAATTTATACTTTAATTTTTTTTTGGAACACGAAATAGTTGAAACCAACAAAATTCTCTTGTATAAATGTTTATTATCAGAACACTCGTGGCCTTAGAACTAAGACGATTAAATTTTACCAAAATGTATTGATTAATAACTATGACGTCATTGTTTTAACAGAGACATGGTTGAACAGTAGCATTTCTGACGCTGAACTTTTTGACGATCGTTTTGTTGTGTTTAGAAGAGACAGAAATACTACTGGGTTTCATAATAACAAGGAGGGGGGTGGAGTGCTTATCGCTGTTTCCAAAAAGCTATCAGTGAGACGAGTCTTAGAATGGGAAAGTAAGTGCGAAGATCTTTGGGTAGAAATCAGTTTTACCAACGCAGGAGTTTGTACTAAACTAGCGATCAGTGCTATTTACCTCCCACCACCTGTTGATATTTCTATACTAAAACATTATATCGATCATTGTAATGTAGTCTTAGAGAACCATGATGGCAATATTTGTTTGGTTGGTGACTTTAACTTGAGCAATATTAATTGGGAAGCGATTGATCAGGGACATTCTAACAACCCTATGTCATCCGTGAATCAGCTGCTTATTGATTTTACCTATATTGTCAATTTACGTCAGTGTAATCGAATATATAACCACAGAAATAAAATTCTGGATCTCGTGCTCGTTGATTTTCAAAATTGTAGTGTTTCGTCTTCTGTAACTTCTTTATGCCCAATTGATCCCTATCATCCTCCCTTGGATATAGTAATTTCTATACATCCAATTGAAACATTAAAAACCGATACAGCCATTAAGAAATTCAATTTTTTCAAGGCAGATTATGACTCATTGAATGCGCATCTCTCACAAATTGATTGGGATGTAGTCTTTGCGGACTGTAATGATGTGGATAGTTTATTGAATAATTTTTATAGTACCCTTCAAGACCTAATTAATCAGCACGTTCCACTTGTTAGACAACGTAAAGTCAAATACCCGCCATGGTTTAGTATATCCTTAATCAAAATGTTAAGTGAAAAATATAAAGTACTAAGTAGGTACAGGAAATACAACAACCCGATGGACCAATTAGCGTTTAATAGATTAAATGAACGAAGTAAAAGACTTGCGAAATCATGTTATGATAGTTACATTATGGAAATCGAAAACAGAATTGGTAAAAATCCCAAACAGTTTTGGTCATATATCAAAACTAAAAAAACGGGATTAAATTCGTATCCTAGCGTAATGCACGATGGACAAACTTACGCATATGAAGGTAATGGTATTTGTGGACTTTTCGGATCGGTGTTTCATAAAGTATATGACTACCCTACGAATTCATCTGCTCAAGTAATGAGTGGACCAGCTGCATCTTATTTGAGTACAGTTAATTTTGGAAGCTCTAATCTGTCTAATGTACATATTTCACAAGATAAAATAGAAAAAAGACTTAAAGATATAAATATCGCAAAAGGTGCCGGTAATGATGGGTTTCCACCAGTATTATATAATCGTTGTGCTACAAATTTATCATACCCATTGTTTTACATTTTCAATGAATCTTTAAGATCTGGTGTATTTCCTAACCAAATGAAATGTGCCAAAGTTGTACCAATCTACAAGAATGGTGATAAGCATTCAGTCTTGAATTACCGACCAATTTCCATCCTTTCTACCATTAGTAAAATTTTTGAATCCGTTGTTTGCCCAATTATTCAAAACCATTTTCATAAGTTTCTTTCAGAGCACCAACATGGCTTTGTAAGATCTAGATCAACTGCAACTAATCTTGTTTCATTTGTTGAGAGTATTACTGAAGCAGTTGATAGACATGAGGAAATGGACGTTATTTACACAGATTTTAGCAAAGCATTTGATAAAATATCGCACAATCTGTTAATTAATAAGCTTGCTATTTATGGCTTTGCAGGAAGTTTTTTGGACTGGATAAGTTCTTATTTGAGCAATCGATCTTTTTATGTTGTGCTGAGTGGATATAAATCGAATAGTTTCGTTATTAGATCTGGCGTTCCTCAAGGATCTCATTTAGGGCCAATATTATTCAACATTTTTGCTAACGATATTCCACATTGTTTTCATTTTTCAACTCCTTATCTATATGCAGATGATTTAAAAATATCAAAAAAAATAAACACCATCCAAGATACGACTATGTTGCAGCAGGACTTGGACAGGCTGTATGATTGGTGCTCTTTTAACGGGATGGCACTTAATTTCAAAAAATGTTTTTTTATTAAATTTAGTAGGAAAATGAATGTGTTCGAGTCTAATTATAATTTCCGGGGTAATCCTATAATTCAAAAAGATAACATTCGAGATTTGGGTGTGATTTTTGACAGAAAGTTAACATTTATCCCGCATATAGATAGTATCGTTAAAAAGGCCTCCAATATGCTGGGCTTTGTTATAAGAAACAGTAAACAACTAAAAAATACCAAGACTAAAATACTGTTATATTACACATTAGTTCGTAGTGTTCTAGAATACTGTCCTGTTGTGTGGAGACCTCATTATGCTACACATATATTAAGAATAGAGAGAGTTCAAAAGCGGTTTTTGTGGCATTTGTCTCACGGGGTAAAAAAAGGGAAAATTAGCATGTCCTATCCTAAGAAGTTACAATTGTTCAATATGACTTCACTCGAAACACGTAGAACACAATTGGATTTTGTTTTTTTGTATAAAGTTTTAAACGATATAATAGATTGTCCTCAACTATTATATAAATTCGGTCTCAATGTTCCCCGACGTATTCCCCGCTACCCAGTCCCTCCACTAACCCCACCTCGGCGTACGACAGTCCTTGGTAAAAACTCACCGGTACCGCGACTTAGTCGTGCTCTTAACAACTGTATGTCTGCTGATATATTTCACGATAATTTAAATAAATTCCGCCAGTCCACGAACTCATAGTATTTGCTAAAAGATAGGTTGAAGGTTCTCTCTAGATATATATATTTAAGTATGTAAGTTTTTGGTCTATTTCCATTATTAATTATAAGATAAATGTAGTTGTATTTTTTATTTAGTTAGTCACAAGGTATGATTTGTTTTTCTTTTTTACTATTTTTTTTAATACTAGAAAGTTTTTTTTTTTTTTGTTTTTCCTCACTTTTTTCGTTTTTAATTAAATTTAAGTTACTCATAATATTAGACATGCGGTGTTTACCTATAAGTGATTGTGCAATTAGCCCGTATTATGCAATACTTAAGTATCGCTAATAAGATTTGAACTGTATTTTATATTATAAACATTGTAACAATTGTTGGTAAGCCAAATAAATAAAAAAAAAAAAAAAAAAAAAATAGCCGTTCTTTGATAACTCTGCAATAAGCAATCAGTTTGGACTATGCCTGAATTCTCTACTACGCAGATGAGAATCATGTAGTAGGTACTGGTAAGGGATTAAAACTATCATACATGACGTGGTGATAACAAGGGAAACCAACCTATTCACCGTGCGGGTAGTTGGGAGTGGAGACTCGCTATAAATACAAGCGCTGGCCGCTGTTATTATTCATTCATGTTTGAATTGTCGAGACAAACGGACCTCTTGATGTAAAAATAATAAACTGTTAAAACTCGCTATTTTGAAGTTTTTATTCAAAAGTGTTGACCATCGAGTGTTCAAGTGGACATTGTGACGTCATTCCTGACAAAACGAAATAAAGATCGACTATTTACAACGTCATTACACCTCAACACACTATTTACGCCGTTATACATAATTACTGTGGATTACTTAAAGAACATGGAAGTATCTGAAAGCCTGATGAGCATAAGACTAATTATTGTAGAGCCCTTTTTTTCCGTGTTCACTGTCATCGTCATTACTATCCTCTGACAAATTTCTGTCAATTTAACCAATATTATAAATTACCTGCATTTTTTGCTAACAAGTTTTAGCAGTACCTAAGTGACCATCAATCAATTATCATAATGCAAAAAGGAATCGAGTTGCTCAATCGAAATTGATTCGAGAAACATCTCAAACAGTTATAGGTCAAATCAGACATTCCTATCGTGACTTGGTGTAAGCTCCGGTCGATCAATTTACCGAGTCAAGACGTTGCGGGAATACCAATGATATTCAGGAAATGTAGGTACGCCTGTATACCAGAGGTGGAAATTTTTACCCAAGTATGAAGTTTCAAAAAATTTCTTTAAACACTCGCGGTTATCTACATCACTTACACTGCCAAATGGGTTCTTACCACGAAAAAATAATATGACTTATAACACCGGGACTTTGTATAGTAGGAGCGAAAAGGATGGCCAATTCGTTTGGAACTATTAAAAGTATCCCCAAAGCGGAAGGTTTGGATTAACTGCTGGGTAGAACTGGGTCAAACTTTTGCAGTACAAGGACGTAAACAAAATGTATGACTTTAGTGAATAGTACAATTTTATTATTAAAGAGTTAAGTATATTGCATGATTTGGTATAGATTAGTGGATTGAAAAGATACAAATAATGAGATTTTAACTTCATCCTGGACAATATGGGCCAATGGTAACATAAGGTTGATTTTAGTTTTAGTTAAGCATCTAGTTGGTATTTCCAAAACACTTCTATTTGCTCTTCTTTAGACAGAGTTTGAAGTTCACTCACTGTTTATGATCCTCAATAGTCTAAACTTTTCTTGCTAAGCAACAAAAAGTCAAAGAAATTATTACCTTTATCTGACAACCCTAGTTATAATCCATTGGTCTATGACGCAAAGATTGTTAAAGAAAGGTTAGATTAATGGCATGCGATGAAGCCTTCGCAAAGTTTTTACAACTTTGAAAAATAAAGGCCCGAGGAAGTTCCAAAGATCATAAAAGTATCATTGTTTGAGTTTGTCGTTTGATGCCCACAATTTGGTATAAGATTTCTGTTTGGTTAAGTGTAGTAGTTCCTAACTATAAATCTGAATCTAACTTGTCTGGGCCTTTTTATAGTTTAAGGAATATTACTGGCATAAAGTTTTTAACTAAGTTTGGGCTATAAGGTTTTATGGCGACTGTAGGCGACTGAATGTTAACAAACATTATAAAGGCAAAATAGCAACTAAAGCGCCATCTATAAATAGTTTTATTAAGAATGATTAAAACCTCATTTCTTAATATCCTTTGTAAATGTACTATGTAATGTTGGCGCTCTTTTTTAAATTTCGAATTTAGTGAACATTGACAAATACAGATTTCGTCATATTTTTTCTTAACTTTTATTTTTTATCATTTTTAATTGATTGTTTTTATGTTTCTTCTGCACTGGCAACGTTAGATTTCTTACATCGACTTTTGAAATTGTAATTGTCTTATTACCTCCTGGAAAAGTAATTGTTATTGTCATACAGAGTCACTAAAAAAGGTACGGTAAGGTACTCTATTATTTAAAAAAAATCAGTTTGATCCCCATTCGACTAAGTTGATTTGCAATGACTTAAAATACTAGATACTGGAATATAAAGACAATAGAAAGAAACACCGAATCAATCTCCAAAATAAACTTCCCTCGGCCGTTAATTACAATAGCAATTACAAACCAAAGAACAAACAATCGTTCATTACAAATAGAACGATTTGTATTCACGATCAATGTCTCAATGATTGCCTCATGCATTATTTATATCGACAATGACTCCATTCATTCTATTGTTCTAATTTTATTTTGTAACGCGCTTCCGCGTTTTTTGTTCCGATTTTTGCGCGTCGAATTCAGGTTGCGTATTTATTTGATAATACTGATTTTCTTTTCTTAGTTTGAAGAAAATGTTGTAAACAAAATTTTACGTGAAAAATAATATTGCTTTGGTAAGTTACATTTTTAGGTTATGTTTCCACCTTTACTTGTATATACGACTTAAAAAAGAAACAGGTATATAGTCTGTTACTAGACGTCAAATTTAGGAAAAAAAAACCTGAGAGGTGTCAAGGGACACCCGGATGGAACGAAGTTCCTTTCAATGAAAAGATCTTATATTTTTTTTTTCTAATTTTTTTACGCCCGATATGGAACGTGTTTTAAAAGATTTTGATACAGCGCCATCTAGTTATAATCATCTAAAATAAATAAGGAACGTGTTTTAAAGATTTTGATCACGAATTTTGATCGAAAACAAAAGTGTCGTGACAACTTTTCGTAAGATTTTTTTCCGTCTAGCCCCCTTCACAACGCGCAATAAGGAACTTCGTTCTAACTAGTTTAGAAAACCTCAACCTTCACTTGTTTAAAGTCCAAAAAAAATAGTACCGCATTATTTAAAATTCTGTACAATGAAAAGTACTACTTTACAATAGTTTTCACTTAATAACCAAATACATGTATATTTTCAACAGCTTCAAAGATAGTTGAGCTTTTTCTGCCTCTGATTTAATTTTTTCTTTCTGTTTGTAATTTGTTGGTAGAATGGGTGAAACTCGGCTTTGTGCATCTTTGTTTTTTGTATTATGAGTGCAATAAAGTATAAACTTATTCAGACACTCGCGGTTTTCTATAATACTTTCATGCATTTTCAACGGGTTCTTACCACGATATTTAATGACTTGAGTTGTCTCCATATTAAACACAACACAACAGTCACTAAGGGTTCATGCTCAGAGAGTCTGGTAGATACAGTGAGTGTGGTGTGTCGTGATGTGAGTTCGAGTTCCATTGGAACTACCCAAAAGCGAACGAGAAAGAGGGTAGACAGATTTGTTTGCTCTTAAATCGACTCGCAGTATCTAGTCTTCTCGTGATCATGACGTTTGCAACAACGTTGAGATATTGAGATAACTCAATTAATTAAATATCGTGGTAAGAACCCGTTGAAAATGCATGAAAGCAATAAAGTATAATCAAAATAATATATGTGTAATATAATTTTAATCTCAAACATACACGTCCATGTACTTCATATAAGATTCACAATAAATTGATACTCGTGTTTACTCAGATTAAGCAGTTGGTTTACGATTAGTTTCGGCTCTTGAGTTTCTCGTTCAATTCACACTAGTCTTGTATGTCTGTTTTATTGTCTTTGTACGATGCTCAGCCCCTGTTACGCAGAATATAATTGTATTATTCACTTAGTTGGTTTCAATGAGTATGAGTTTCTTCGTTGTTGTTGAATTTTGTATCGGATTCTAGTTTAAATAAAGTATATTTTAGGTTATGCTCTTGTTTTGTATACCTCTCCTCTACTTTCATTATTTCTGCAACACCTTTGATGAAAAACCTTAGTAATCCACAAATGTACTTTTGTTGTGCATGAAGTATAGTAAATTTATATTCAAAATATTTTAACCCTAAACATAACTTAAAACCAAAAAGCATTGCAATAACAATGCATGAAAAATTATTACCTATCAAAACAACCATACCACAGAATATTCTATGTGTTCATGGTTGTCGTAAAATATACGCAGTTCACATTCGGTATCCTCCCCAAACAACTATACATTTACGACAAAACTTCAACTTTGTATGATTTTCCTCAACAGTATTTTTCTTTTCAGACGAATAAAACAAAGTGGAACATCGCGCGGCTCTGTGCACAAAATTTAAAAATCAAATGACTTGACACTGGAACGCCGAACAACCTTAATACGAAATTCAAAAATGACGTGTCCGTTCCGTCGCGCCTCTTCGCAACATCAGTTTGCAAATGGCGCCGGCTCTGGAAACAAGAAGCCTGAGTTTCGATCCCGCACTTCATCGGTGCACTTGCCCGGACCCGAGGAAGAAGATAATGAACGTAATACATTGACGCTGAAGCATCTAAGTGAGGCCTTACAACTGCTTACTGCGCCATCGGTGAGTAGCGTTCAAATTTAGAAGTTACGAACTAAGTTTTCGAGTGCTATATTGCGGTGTGGTTGTTAGGGAGTTTCGTGGTGCATATAAACCTATTACATTCATGATGGAACGATGTGCTTACGAGTACTTTACTACTTAAAAGTTCAGTAAATTCAGTAAGTTGGAATTCTGTATAATTGCTTAATTGACTGCTTGAAACTTCCGTGTCTACTTGAAGTACAATCCTTAACCTCTTCAATTTGAAATCAATTTAGAGATGCTATTGCAATTGTATTTCGTTTGTAATATATTTTTAGTGAGCTAAGTCGATGTATTGCAATTTTTTTTGATTAGTCGATGTGTACGTAATTATCATCAAATTTTGGGCATAGCATTATTACATCTGGAATCAACATCATGAACAACAGAATGAAGCCAATTTAAAGTGCACCTATCGCGCGTAACTACACGATATTCTGGCGTTAGTGTACCGATAACACTCAATTCGTTTAACACACTAATAAAATATTACATACACATAAGTTCTTTAAAATTTCACTTTGTTATTTCTGATGTAAATTCAAAATATCGTGTTGTTACGCGCGATTGGTGCGCTTTAAATTGGCTTCATTCTGTTGTTCATGATGTTGATTCCAGATGTAATAATTCTATGATTTTGGGAATAACTGAGTGACCAAACCAATGAAAAAAAAAAACAATTTCTTCATAGATTTACAACAACATACACACTTAGCACAAGAGACACAAATTATCTTAACAATAAGGTTAGTTATACCACCGAGATCCTCTCAAACTGCTCAAACTAATCTCGCAAAACGATCAAGGATTAATGTGAAGTCACGTAAGAACATGATGCAAAATTGGGTCACACGTGAGCAGTTACAAGTTGTTCAGCTGAGCCTCTCTGTTTACCAAGACGAGACATGAGGTGCTTATTCCGGAGATAATCCATTTCCTGATATTGTGAATCGATATAGGCGTACACGATAAAATATTACATGTGACCTCGTTTTGGAGTACAGCAGTATGTTAAAGGGTTAGGTTGAACTGTTTCGAGATGATAAGAGTTCTCATAAAATATGCAAGATGGCATGGAATATATTTTGTTTCTTCGTAATTAGTAGAAATATGGTAGAGACTTGTAAGAAGAAGTATGAAGCATCGAATCAGAATTTAGAAGAAAAGTAAAATTATAATTTCTGATTGTGCGTACTAATTTTTATCAACAACTGAACGACATAAAGCCCTTTGAAAAGACGTTTCAATTTACTTAAATCCTAATTTTATGGCCACTTTGTTTTTAGGATAAGATTAGATGTGACAAATTAAAAGTAGAACACTCTTCCCCCCGAAAATGTGAAATGTAAAATTGTATAATACTGTAAAATACTTTAAAAAAATATATACTCATAAAAGAAAAAAGACATGCCCGCTGAGTTTCTTGCCAGTTCTTTTTAGGACGGTGGCTACAATTATTATTTTTTTGTGTCCGACTGGTGGTAGCTTTTATCTTTTGACGTCAACAAGAATGAATACGTCATCAATGTTGAAAATAAAGTATTTCATTTCATTTCATTTCAAATCCATACTTTAAATAAGGCTACATTAAAATTCAGGCCGCATAAACTTTGTCTATTCACGATGCTGTCATAAATAATTTTGGTTTTATGCTCACTATTATTGTTTAAAACTGCTTCATACTAGTCGCAATAGCCGAGAACGTGCGTCAACACGGAATGAGAGGAATAATGGGACCGTGGGCGGATAGTGGATCCTGTGAAGTCACGTCTTCGAATAAATGTATATATAGGGTGTCCCAAAACTATGCGACTCAGAGCAGGCATCATAAAAATTTCAGACAAACCAAGCAATTTACGAAAAATCTGTGAATGCAGTATTATTAAACATCAAAAATAAAATGATGTTTTCTTTCAGCAAAACATCCTATCTCTAATATTTTAGTTACTTCCCGTTCATGTTGCATAGTTTTGGGACACCCTGTATAGAAGGAGGGTGATAGGTACTCTGTTCTAAAAAATATAGGTAAAATTAAATAAAAATCAATTATCAACAAAACTGTCCCAAGCAACAATAATTTCGGAAAACTGAGTGTTGAGTATCAAGTTCAAGTGATCGCGCAGACCCTATACCTTCGCCATGCCAATCAGCTGTCGAGCAAGTTTTTCATTAGACATTTTTAACTTGCGTTTACTAAACTTTATATCATATTCTTTGAGTTTAATATTTTTACTGGTCGTATATGACCATCAACTATAATGACCTTCATGTACCATTATTAACAAATCACCCTGTATATTACTGTATGCAGTGGTATAATGGATTTTTATGTAGGACAGCTTTGTGTAAAAATAGATCAGATTGGGTGTGTGGGTGGTTCCGACGTTTCTACTTCAAATTTCGTCCTTGACTAGGATCAGAGTAGGTGGCTAAAAAGTTAAAAGTAGTGTTTGTAGCCATTTAACAATAATTTAAGTATTTGTGTCACATTTTAATTAAAAATAAAGTAGTGTTGTTTATAAAAGTTAGGTTAAGGGCTTAATCAAGGAAGAGTTATTGATGCAATGAGAAATATGCATAAAAAAGGTAAGACAATGTAAAACATTACAACAACAATCCTGGATTTGTAAAATCAGTATATTCCAAATTCCTATCAAAAGGAATTCATTCCTTAAATATTGAACAAAATTAGGCTCCCTGAATATTTGTATAAACCTCTTTCCTTTATTAAATATTTAGGTATTACAATATTTAACCTTTAAGGTCCATCGCTTTGAGGTTGCACAAAAGATGTTATCAAAGGATCCCTTTCGAATATTCTGGACCACCGTCTCAGGCTTATAAATTGTAACTTCTTGCCAAAACTCTCAAGTGTCTATTTGACGTTTATTACTACAGACCAGACACTTACGACTAACTTTGTCGAATATTGATGAGGTTAAAGATCTAAAAGGTCTGACGTGAATTTTTCTGCCAACTGTTTTGTGAAAGTATTTTAGATTTTCCTTTGAGATAAGGACTAATTTGAAGCCTTTTAGGTTGGACCTTGAGTCTTGTAAAATATACCAATAGGTATACGATCTATATACTAGGTTATATTCTCATAAAATTTCATTCGGCTTCATATTTAATGGTCCAGTAATAGCGTTTACAAAATATGCTACATTATTTAAGATTAATCACATTTTGATGGCATAATCCGAATAATCATCACTGAAACGATAATCTGCAAAGATTCCGATTATAATTATCGTATCATCTCCCATCAAAACGTAATCAAAATTGCGAATACCACAAAGATTATCAAAATCCTTTCACATAATGGAATGTTCCGAAATACCAAACCTTAAAGTATCTTCAGAGCCCAGTAAAACCCCACAAATCAGATTACAATACGTTGCGGATTTAAAAGGTTTAATTCAATACATTCTGAAGATAAATGGAGACAGTGTCACACTTAGAACCGTGCAGTAACTCAATAGGTATTCAGAACGACCCACTATGAAACTTTCAATTCAATAGGGGTGTTTGAATTATAGCGCATAATTACACTCGCCCCATTTTTATAGGTTATGTTGAAATTGAATATGTTTATGACTTTTATTTTGCTATATCTGGGAACACATATCTTTTGTGTAAGCGATTTCTAGAATTTTACTGAGACTGTTTTATGGTTGAAATTCATTTTGTTTCTGTGATTATTGAAAAATAGATGTTGTCATGTAATGAAATATAGACAAACAAAGTACTTATTTAGATTTTTATTGCTTTTAATAACAATAAGTTAGTCGCTTCTTTTGAGTTTGTTAGACGGTCAGTGACAAGGCATTTTAATCCAATCTTCACTTCAATGACTTTCAGAAAAGGTCATTCTGAATTTCATCTCTCCTATAGTTCAATAATGCAGCGTAGGTTGACCACCTACAAGATAGACCTGGCTGAAATTTTATTAATCCATTAAACGCAGTTGGCGTTATCTTCTGATAGCAACTAACCTGTGCTAGAAAGCGAACATCTATTTTTTTGTAATATTTTTTTTTATTGCCATGTAGGCAGATAAGCCAACGGGCCACCTGATCGTAAGTGCTTACCGTCGCTCATGAACCTCTGCAATGTCAGGGGACATTGAGAGGTTGCTACCTACGACCTAACTTTAAGGACCCTCCTCAAGCCTATTATATTTGAAGAAGGACAAGTCATAGCGCTCTGGGAATACCGAAGAGGGGAGCTCATTCCATAGTCGGATGGTGCGTGGCAAAAAAGTGTTCCTGAAACGGACCGTGGATGACCGCGGTGGTTCCATATAGTAAGGATGAACTCAACCTCGACGCCGCGCCGGGTGGTACGGTAATAGAAGGGAGATGTTGGAATCATCTCAAATAACGATGTTTTAGTTTAGTTAAAATTAAAAATATCTAATAAAGAAGAACTAATAAAGTAAATCGAAGTAGGCAACCCTATAGCAACTGCCAACGTTCTGAATACGAATTCTTTCAGTTAACACCATTGTGTATCCCTCGCGATTGAACTGCATCGATACGCTCACCAATGGATTCCCGTAACAACTTTGACTGAGCCTATTCAATGCCTTACGGTAAATACAACAGGAGAAATACAGATTGAGTAAATACAATTAATATGAGGATAGGTGTAAGTAGTATGACACACTAGGAGACACAAAAAAAGAATACCGGCAGCTTATGGCGAGGCGAATATGGCTTAAATATAGTGAATGTTAACATTTAAATTATAATTTCTGCGTACGGTATTAATTTCTATCAGATTATTCAAGCACCGAAAACGGTTCAATTGATGGGGTACGATTACCTATGGATCTTTGTAGGAATTATATATTGTATTATGTTAAATAATTATATTTGTACTTTCAAGCATTTTCAACGGGTTCTTACCACGATATTAAATTAATTAAGTTGTCTCGATATTTCAACGTTGTTGTAAACGTCATGATCACGAGAAGACTGGATACTGCGGGTCGATTTAAGAGCAAACAAATCTGTCTATCCCGTTCGCTTTTGGGTGGTACCATTGGAACTCGAACTTATATTACGACACACCACACTCACTGAATCTACAAGACTCTCTGATAATGAACCCGCGAGTGACTGTTGTGTTTAGCACTGGATTCCACGTACTCGATAATATTATAGAAAACCGCGAGTGGCTGAATAAGTTTATAATTATATTTGTTATTCGTAATATTCCTTCCTGTTGTATTCGCTCTATAATCCCAGTCAATTGAGTTGCATATACGCACACGGATTTCCATAAAAACTTCGGCTTAGCCTTTTCAATGTTATCACGTAAATATACCGAGTTGGGGAACAAATACAATGGATCGTGGATCCGGGGTATGGTTCACGAGTGTTTTGTTATTTACGATTTTATTTTTAGCTTGTACTGAATGTATACATGGAATGGTATATTATCCTTTGTTTTGTAAAATTCATCATACAACGTAATCTGTGTTATTTGTGTAGATATATGCACAGATACTAACAGATATATCGGTGAGTATTGGGGTACTTAAATCGATTTTAAGGTTGTTTTTATGGTCTAAGCAAGGACCCCTTGCGAAAATCTAAGAATTACACCAGGTTTTCTCAGTAGAGAAATCAGGCAAAACCACTAAGTAGTGTGGGTTCAGGACTTAATGTAATAATATCTTCGAATAGTTGTAAATTCTTCTCCAATATGTAGGTTTTTGCACGATATTGCCATCACCATTCTTACCCAGTATTTATTTTTTCGGGCATTGGCGCACCTCTTACTTACACCACTGCACTCCTGTGTAGCGAGGATCCACTGCGGCGACCATCGTAAAGACTCTGAGCAGTGAAGCCCAGGAAAACCCGAGGGAAAGCTAACTTGTCTTGGGCCCCGCAACGAATTTAATCAGAAGATGATAGAAGGAGTAGGAAAAACATGAGTCTCAACTTCTTTTCTCGCAAAGCGGGAGAATATTAGCTAAAAATTATAATTTTGCAGAAAATAATGGATAAAAATACAAATTTATAAATAATTTACAGAAACGTTATAAATAAAATCCACTCTGAACTCTTAATTACTTTGTCGCACCCTGATTGAAAGATAACACGAATTTAATTAACGTAAAGAGATTGTTTCTCTAATTTTTGCAATTTGCGTCGTTAATGGAATAATTGCGACAAATTTCGGAGCAACAACGAATAAACAGGCTAATTCTATTCGTTTTCGGGTTTACATTTTGTCCTGTAATTGCGAAATAAAATGTTGGTTGTAATTGTTGATCTTTAAATCCTAATTCAAGCACAGAGTCTCCGATAGTTATTGGAGAAGGTACGACATGGACATTCGACATAAGTTTCGTCTTGTCCATGTTCATTTTTAGACCTACTTCCAAGGAAACTCTGCTGAGATCATTGAGCATTGCAGAGAGCTTCTCCGCGGTTTCAGCCATGATCACTACATCGTCGGCGAATCGAAGGTGAGTTATGTACTCGCCATTTATATTGATGCCTAGCCCTTTCCAATCCAGAACCTTGAAGACATCCTCCAGTGCAGCGGAGAACAGTTTTGGTGATATGACATCACCCTGTCTCACGCCGCGCTCTAGAGGTATTGGTTTCGAGGTCTGGCCTTGGAGTTGGACTGACATAGTGGCGTTTTCGTACAGGAACTTCAACACTTCGATATACCGGTAGTCGACTTGGCACCGCTGAAGAGACTGCAATACAGCCCATGTTTCGACAGAATCAAAGGCTTTCTCGTAGTCCACAAACGCCAAGCAAAGAGGCAAGTTATACTCCTCGGTTTTCTGTATAACTTGTCGCAGCGTATGTATGTGGTCTACGGTACTATAGCCTTTTCGGAAACCGGCTTGTTCGGGAGGCTGGAAGTCGTCAAGCCTGCGTGAGAGACGATTCGTGATGACCCTCGAAAACAGCTTATAGACATGGCTCAGGAGCGTAATGGGTCGATAATTTTTCAGAAGGGTATTATCACCCTTCTTGAAGAACAATGCGACCAAACCCCTGGTCCATGCCCGTGGCGTTTTCCCTTCGAGTATGACGGTATCGAAAAGCTTCTGAAGAGCCTTGAGGATAGGTTTCCCTCCCGCTTTCAGAAGCTCAGCCGTGATACCGTCATCACCCGGCGCCTTGTTGTCTTTCAGCTGTTTGAGGGCCATCCTAATCTCGTACAAGCTGACGTCCGGAATATCTTCGGTATAGTGTCGGGTAAGTTTGGCTCTTGGGTCTTTTGCCAGGTTTGTCACGGGTTGCCGAGTACATGTGTACAACTGTCCATAGAACCTCTCGATCTCATCCAGAAGCTCAGGACCCGATGAAACAACTCTGCCATCAATGGTCCTCAGTTTTGCCAACCGACTCTGCCCAATAGACAAATCTCTCGCGAATACTTTGGTGCCTTTGTTTCGCTCAATGGCTTCTTCAATACGCTTAGTATTGACTCGGCGCAGGTCTCGTTTTAAAGATTTAGAGATTTGTCTATTGAGGTGCCGATGTTTAGTGGCATCATCTGAGGATTGCAGAGCCATTTCACGGCGTTGTTCCATCAGCTTCAGGGTAGAGTCCGACAGTCTCTTGGTTCTGTTTGTACGGTGGGCCTTGAAGAACTTAGACCCTACCGCTTGGACAGCTTCCACAAACCCGTCATTGTACTCGTCCACTGTGCCGGCCAGGCTATTAAGGCGGTTCTGAAGTTCGAGCTGAAAGCTATCGGGGTTTTGGATGTGGGCTTGTGCTGGTCGGAGCGTAGACTTCATCAGCCGGGATCTCTCAAGCTTGATCTTGAGATTCAGCGTGCCCCTTACCATTCGGTGATCGCTTCCAAACTTAATGGCATTGATCACAGAGACATCGCTGAATATTTGCCTTTTTGTCGACATGATGAAGTCTATCTCGTTTTTGGTAGCACCGTCGGGGCTCATCCAGGTCCACTTCCTGTGGTCTCGTTTTCTGAAGAAGGAGTTCATCATGTATAATGCCTCCTTCTCCAGAAAACCCGCCAGTAAGTTTCCCCTGTGATTTCGACACCCGACTCCAAATTGCCCCACTCGCAGCTCTCCCTCAGAACGTTTGCCCAGCTTGGCATTGAAGTCCCCCATGACAACGGTGAAGTGAGATTTGCAGCTATGCATGGCTCTGGATATGTCCTCATACATAGCCTCCACCTCATCGTCGGAGTGTGCCGAGGTCGGAGCGTAGACCTGTATGACCTTCAGCGAATAACGCTTTGTTATTCTGAGTATAAGGCATGCTACCCTAGCCGACACACTCTCTATCTTCACGATGTTGTTCACGAGGGACTTGTGGACGATAAACCCGACACCACCTTGGGACAGTTGTTCGCCCTCCCGGAAGTAGAGCAGGTTGCCGGACCGCAGAATTATCGAGTCCTCCCCCTCTCTTCGGACTTCAGATAATCCTACTATGTCCCAGCGCAGCCGGCTCAACTCTTCCTCTAGTTCCGCAATTCTCTCGTCTGTTCGCAGTGTACGCGTGTTTAGTGTTGCCAGGTGCAGTTTCGGTTGTTTTTGGTAGCCGGATCGCACCCGGGGATTCTTAGCACCCCCTGCCCCACTGTTGGCTTGGTCGCTACCATAACCAAGCACAGTGGGGCCGCCGGGGACTGGGGGCCAATTCTTTTTTGACGTTTTCATTTCGAGGGGTATTGCCGTAATCTAAAAATGAACATGGACAAGACGAAACTTATGTCGAATGTCCATGTCGTACCTTCTCCAATAACTATCGGAGACTCTGTGCTTGCTTGAAGTTGTTGACGAGTACGTATACCTGGGACAAACTGTCCGGTTAGGTAAGTCCAACTTCGATGCAGAGATCAAGCGACGAATCCAACTCGGCTGGGCAGCGTTCGGGAAGCTACGGAAAGTTTTCTCGTCCACAATACCGCAGTGTCTCAAGACAAAAGTCTTCGACCAGTGTGTGTTGCCAGTGATGACCTATGGATCAGAGACTTGGCCGCTCACGATGGGTCTTATTAGACGACTCAGAGTCACTCAAAGAGCAATGGAGAGGGCTATGCTGGGTGTTTCTCTGCGTGATCAAATCAGAAATGAGGAGATCCGCAGAAGGACTAAAGTAACCGACATAGCCCGAAGAATTGCATCTTTGAAGTGGCAATGGGCAGGACACATTGTGCGAAGAACGGATGGCCGGTGGGGCCGAAAAGTTCTGGAGTGGCGGCCACGAACCGGTAGGCGCAATGTTGGTAGACCCCCCACAAGATGGACCGACGATCTGGTCAAGATTGCGGGAGGTCACTGGATGCAGACGGCGCAGGACCGGTCGATGTGGCGAAGTTTGGGGGAGGCCTATGTCCAGCAGTGGACGTCTATAGGCTGATGATGATGATGATGATGATGAAATCCTAATTAGTAGAAGATTTATGTGCAACGTATAGGATTTTATATGGACAAAGGGATGATAACCTGTAATTTTTGAATCCCGAAATACTGCATAACATTGCTTAATCTTCAATATCATGTCCCAATCATTTCTCAAACAATCTATGCATTTACACCTGTAAAAAACCTAATGCTGCCAGTGAGAGAGAAGTTAAGAACGAATCATAAAATAAAACTAAGAAAATAAAAGTTGTCAAAAAATGTATAAAAACCTCTGTATTCGGCAATGGAATGTTCTAAATTCAAATAAGCGCGCCAACATCTATTCTCTATTACAATTCAAAAAGTATTTACACAAAAGAGGTTTAAATAACAAATATTTAAACTATTTATAAATGGCGCTATCGTCGACACAAGTTTGTTCTTTACTAGAATATAATAAAATATGAATTATTGATTCTGCCGCCTACAACACCTTTTAAAGAAAAAAATATAGCTCTTTTCACCAATTGCTGTTTTGCACTTACTTCACTACGCATTTTAATTTCCTCTAACATCGGAAGAACCTTCATCAATCTCAAGCCATAAAATACTGCGACTGAATCCCATTCAGTTCTCAGCATCAGCATAAATAGGTTGAATGGAAATAAAATAAAAGAGCACGTGAATCTCTAAGTGAATTACAGAGGTCCTCAGATTGATAGTGCCGGAGATATTTTATTGTACCACTCGCCTGATTGCGGGAACGATTTAATTGAAAGAGCTTAGACGATCGCAGAAAAGTACAGAAGACGAACTCATAAGTGGCTATTATGAATATGAAACCGAAATCCCTCTTAAATATGTCTTCAAAACATAAAAAAGAGGGTGTTATAACCATCACAACTAATAATGGCGTGATAATAATTCGGGAAAAATAGCTGAGCTGCGGCCCATAGATGTAAACAAAATTTTGAAATAAGCATAGACATAAACCAAGTTTCAGTATAATTTATTTTTGCCATATAAACTGACGATTATCGTCTCTTATGGACCTCTGCAATGTCAAATCCTATCCTTAACCTATCTGTATTCACTCAACTGGGATCGGCAACCAAATCTGTTTGTTTACTTTTGCCAAGTCTGTGGCAGGAGCCAAAATTGAGCACAGTTCTAAAACTTGTTTTGATTACATTTTTTAATCGTCTCATATTTTACGGAGATGATATATTTTCGCGTTTCGTTTAAACAGTTTTAAAAGACAACTATAACTTACATTATATTTCTCTACGTGCATCATTTTGTTCTATATGTCTATTCCTTTTCATTTCTATTATTGAATAATATACAGCTATACCATGCATGTCGGAAAAGGATCCTAAAAATCCTTTGAAGATATGTGAAGTCCCCAATCCGCACTTGGCAAGCGTGGTGGACTATGCCTAATCCCTCTTCTGAGGAGACCTGAACCCAACAGTGGGCAGTAATGGGCTGGTACAGAAAACAGCTATAAACTTATTCAGACACACGCGGTTTTCTATAATACTTTCATGCATTTTAAATCGACCCGCAGTATCCAGTCTTCTAGTGATCATGACGTTTGCAACAACGTTGAAATATCGAGACAACTCAATTAATTAAATATCGTGGTAAGAACCCGTTAAAAATGCATGAAAGTAATACAGCTATTTGTGCTTCTGTATAGAAAGTATTCTGGAACCGAGCTGTTAACGAATGAAATCGCTGGAACGTAAGTGTGGTACTTCAATAAACTATAGAATGAGTTGGAATTTAATGGGAGACTACTATTGTTCAACTGGTTGTCTGTCTCACGAATAATGCGGGAAATATTTTATCTAAAAAAAAAGCTAAAAACTTCACTCATATTATTAAACGAGCTCTTACGATACGTCACGTCGAGGTCACCAGTTGTGGTTACAGTGAACTTATGGCCAAAGGGAGATCTCCGACCGGGCGAGGTAGTGTATTCCCGGTCAGGCCGAAGCCCACTGAAGTAGATTTCAAATGTCGTATATATGCGAAGATTTCTGCAAATGTCGTCACCGCGATTCAGGATCTCGCGCGCTATTATTGGTCGCCACATTTATAATTGGTATATTTTCGATATTTTCATGCAGACAGGAATATTATGACCACAAGAAGATTTTTATAGCTATCAGTTTAAGAACAAATCAATTTGCTTCTCGTTTTTTGAGTAGTACCACTGGAACTTGAACATCACGACACTATCAACTGGATTCTGAAAACATGCATTAAGCACTAGTTTTCTCAAACCACATAATCTGAAGTCTACTCAGTATTGTCTCGAAATTTAGATAAAATATATAGTCTATTTTGTGTGGAAATCAGAAATAAACGAATAGACGTTCCACTACTATAAAGTAATGAACGGAACGCAAAATCGGTCCTTTGAGATCATCTATCTACAAAGCCATAAGTTCTTAGCATTGTTGAAGATCCTGTGAGAACAGAGCCTGCGTCAAAAGAAATGCTAATTTTTGCGAATTTTAGAAGAATACACTGAACTATAATATTATGTAACAATTTTCACTTTTTTTACTGAACATTAATATTGTTGTTGTTGAGTGTTGAGTGTGTACAGTGAGTGTGTTGTGTCGTGATGTGAGTTCGAGTTCCAGTGGTACTACCCAAAAGCGAACGAGAAAGAGGGTAGACAGATTTGTTTCCTCTTAAATCGACCCGCAGTATCCAGTCTTTTCGTGATCATGACGTTTGCAACAACGTTGAAATATCGAGACAACTCAATTAATTAAATATCGTGGTAAGAACCCGTTGAAAATGCAAGTTTTAACACATATAGAAGAACCTACTTTACCAAAAATTAATAGTACATTTAAAACTATTGCTAAAGATATAGAAAACTATCTTGCTGCAATTATCCGAAATCTCATCTAACATATTGCTCCACATATTTCTCTCATTCATCAAAAAATAATTGGCTTTATTTATTCTCATATTATACGTATCGGGTCATCAAAGAGGGTAATTAATCAATCTTTTCATTACCATTTACGGGTCATTTACCACCCCTTGTGCGAAGGGAAAAAGCCGGAATCATGTGCGTATATATTACTCAATGCGTGGGCGATATCATTGAATAGGAAATTGTGTTACACTTCTAAAGTACCTGTATATTAAATTACTGAAATTATTAATAATTCCCAAACCTAAAGTTGTATATACGTTAGCCACTTTTATCCATTCGAATAACATCAAACTCTAAAATATTTACAAATATTCACAAAAATTACATTTTAGTTAGTCGTTTGTCCTCTCTTTTACTTTATTTGTATTCCTGCTCGTGATATTCTATCTACGTGACTTTGGCAGAGTCATCCGCAAGGAAAGAACTTTTTTTAAAAGAAGAAGACAATTCAATAATGCTTTAAACCTCAACACCGTCTCCAATATCTCCAAAGAATTCCATATAACTCAAAACTCCCAACTCAAAACCTCTAAATTAGGAAGGTAACCAACAAATCCGTAACAACAATTGAATCGTAAATTCATTGTTTCATTAAACTGTCCACTCTCACGAAAACGTTCGGTTTAACGACAAAACCGTATCTAATTTTATGAAAGCAACGTGAAATAGTAGCCACAAGGAATGCTCCGATTGAAATAGTTGTGTAACTGTAGAAAATGAACGCCTTCCCGGGCTGAGGCCGAATACTTCAGATCCGCAAACTGGAGATTAAGTTTTTACGGGATTGCGGTATTCATTGGATTTTCTGTTTATTCTGTGTCGGATTTAAATGTTGGATTTTAGTTTAATTGAGTCATTGTAAGAATGTTGTTTAACTCAACGATACTGTCTCAAAATGGTGAAGGAAAAATTGTGATTAAAGAAACTTGAAACATATTTTAGGTAAAGTCTCCAAACTATTTTTGACAAACGTGATAAGACTATGACTGATCCTTCTACTGTGTAGCTTTCTTACTCCCTTAACACACATTTTGTCATATATCTGACGTCTTCTACGAATGATGAATGGCGCCGATAGGAGTTGTTCCACCGGCTGGTTTGTTAAATTTTAGAGGGAAACTTCTTCATTACTGCTAATTAACCAAACTCATCATCAAAAGAGTAATTTTTCAATTGTTATTGAATTGGACATTGGATTTAATATTGGGCTGTTGAGGGAATAGCCTTAGCCATAATCTCTAGAGAAAAATTTAAAGATGGCGGATGACAGATGACAGATAAACTATGACGGGTTATCAGCTGTCAATGTCAAGACGGATCTTTTTGGTGATCTGGCCAGACCCCACCAAAAAGAAGACGACGAGTCGATTTTCGAATTTTATGGAGATTTTGCCTCGTAATTGTTCGAGCGCTCCTAACCGAGCAATAGGGTTTCTGTAATGTCAAAAACATCACGAGTTTTTACCTACCACCTTGTACCACTATATTATATAACATTTAAGATAGAGTACTACATTTTATTTTTACCAAACCTGACAAGAAATACAATCGAAAGGCACAAGATATTTCATACGAAATAAATGATATATTTTAAGTAACCCTTCAGAATACTCGTCCCTTGAACACGTTCTGAATTCTAATATCACCGGTGGGCTGTATCGACTAGACTCCCACTACAAGAAATTTTACCAGGAATTTCCACAATTTATATCTTTATTTGGATTTCTTGGATATTATTTCGTTTTAGTATAGAACATTTCTTACACTATTACTAAACGGGTTCTTACCACGATTATTTTTAATGCGCCATGATCACGGGAAGAACCATCATGAAACAGTGCTGAAATATCGGGACCGCTCAAATAAAAATAATCGTGGTAAGAACCCGTTTAGTAATAGTGTAAGTGATGTAGATAACCGCGAGTGTTTAAAGAAATTTAGAACATTTCTGTGTAGAAATTTAGTTTGAATTTCAAAAGTCAAAATCACGCAGGTAATTCTGGCAAAATCGTTTCGCAAAAAGTTAGATAGGTTGTTGGAAAATGATATTTACCTATGCTTGTGTTTTTGATCATATAATAACTCAAAACTATTATTATCATAAGACAAAAGAGATTTCACAAAACTTTCTAAAATACAAATTTTACACTTGGGTTTCAACTGGAAAAAATATGCTTCTAAATTGAAAATCACGCCACACAATCCACTTACTAATCACGGCGTGACGTGTGAAGTCTTATAAATCTCATCCAATTGTTCCTTATAACCCAACGGGGAGTGCTGATGGCGTGCATGAGGAGGATTGATGATAATAGACGAAAACAAAGGAGACAGTAGATTAATGTGTGCAAGATTCAATCTGTTGACTTCTGATTTGATGTTGAAGCCTTTTGTATCTTTAATGATTACAGATTTTTGGATTCTTTTAAATATATTTAAGTTGATTTGACTCTTAGATGTGTTAAATAACTAAGAAGAGATGATTGGTTTGTGTAAAAGAAGATATGAGAATTCGCGATGTAATATAAGCCTTATAATCCCATTTGAATGGGTTATTGTTGAATTAAAAAAAGTGTCTTGTAAATAAAATATGATCTCGATATGATATATATGGAACTATATCCTTTCTATATGGAACCACCGCGGTCATCCACGGTCCGTTTCAGGAACACTTTTTTGCCACGCACCATCCGGCTTCGGTATTCCCAGAGCGCTATGACTTGTCCTTCTCCAAACGAGGCTTGAGGACGGTCCTTAAAGTTAGGTCGAAGGTAGCGACCCCTCAATATCTCCTGACATTGCAGAGGTTCATGAGCGACGGTAACCACTTACGATCAGGTGGCCCGTTGGCTCGTCAGCCTACATGGCAATAAAAAAAAATATATATGATATGCTTTTCTAAACTGATATGATGCTCAGTTTAACAATATGTAACGGTTTGATGGATATTTTTAGCATATGTCTACTGGAGGTAGAGTTGGTGATGATAATGCTTTGTTCCACCTCTAGTAAAGTGGAGAAATATACCTTTAAAACCAGCATTTTCTTGGTGTAATTATAGCATCGTATATATTACCAATACTAATGTTTTCCTACTCCTTCTATTATCTTCTGATTAAATTCGTTGCGGGGTCCAAGACAAGTTAGCTTTCCCTCGGGTTCCTGGGCTTCACTGCTCAGAGTCATTACGATGGTCGCCGCTGTGGATCCTGGCTACACAGGAGTTACAGTGGTGGGAGTGTGAGTTGGGCCAATACCCGAATACATTACCAATACGGTTGTTTCCCTAACTTTATCCTGGTTATTATTACTTAAAGTTTAATGGAGGCGCACTCTCTTCGACACTAACCTATTTTGTGATTCTATTCTTATCAAAATGTTAATTTGGTCTATTTGCACTATGACTAAAGAAACTAGTCTCTTTGTTTTCTGTGATTCTTTAATATTTTAGTGTATTATATGTACTGTAATTATTGGATGCTAAACCTATTGGTAAACCTATTGGAGAATGCTCCGAGGAACTCTTTGAGATGATTCCGTCATCTTCCTTTTCTATTCCCATCGCTCTACACGCCGCAGGGGTAAAGCTCATCAAAGGAACGGACAGTCCGGTTCAAAAGAACCTTTTTGCCCCGCACCATTCTGCTGGTGGTGATCTGGAATGGACTCCCATTCACGGTGTTTCCGGAGCGCTATGACATGTCTCTCTTTAAACGAGGTTTAAGAAAAGTCCTGTATGTGTAGGTGACAGATAATGGCCCGTCTTTGCCCTGGCATTCCAGAGGTTCATGAGCGACGGTGACCGCTTACATAGACATTGCACTCTTTTATTTGAGTGTGTTTTAAATAAAAAAAAATAGGTAAAAAACTTTTTGAGTTAAACGGTTTTATGTTAAACATACATTGCAATGTTTAATATAAATGTACTAGAAACCAAAAAATAATAAAATAGATACAGTCGTGGGAATTATAAACATATGCATAGACTAGACCAAATTAAAACCGTGGGGCACGTCATTTGACCCAAGAATAAATAATAAAACAAACGGGGTGAGCTAAACCGTTTAAAAAAAAACACTTATAGCTTTTTTTAGAAAATAATCAAATGTTGTCACGTATACTAAACTTACACGGTTCCTCTAAGTGTGAATTCAAATAGGTATAGGTACAATACTGTGAAAAACAGAATGTCGTGACACACTCATGTATCTTATTGCAATAGATGGGTCACGAACCGTATTTGTTTTCGTGCAAAACAACATTCCTTACAAACGGAAATTCTTTTACGTGACTGCATCTTGTGGATTTTATATTTGCACTGGGAGCGTCTTTTTGAATACTAAATGGCGCTCCGAGGACCTCGGCTGAAACCTTCGTATCGGCTTTATTAGATATTCAGAAAGTAAGCTCCCAAATAAATTTGAGGAGTTACGGAGCAATTCTCGATGTGTACGTATTAAAATGGTTTATGTAACCGTTTTTATTGGTCTTGAAGAGGGTTTACTTTTGAATAAAATGCGTGGATTATTAATGTGAAGATGGATGACATATCAAACTTCTTCTTCAAACGAGGCTTAAAGAGAGTCCTTAAAAGGTAGGCCGTAGGTAGCGGCACCGCAGTGTCCGCTGACATTGCAGAGGTCCATGAAAAACGGTAACCGCTACGATCAGGTGGCGTTAGCTCGTTTGCCTGCAAGGCAAAAAAAATGGATTTAAATATTTTATTTAGTTTCAAACATAGTGGCTACAAGGGCCCACATTACAATACATGAAAATACATAAAAGAAAAAAAAAAAGTGTTAGTAAGTCTTAAACTAAGTGTTAGTGACAACATAACAGAAACGTGGCCTAAGCAATATATCATAGGCCACGCTTCCATTCGACTCGTCCCACATGAGAATCCACGCAATGGGCTATGTATGGTGAGTCGTAACGTTGGGCTATCATCGCCAAGATGCTGTTTGGACTGTCCCGCACTCTGCAAAGCAGTGATGCGCATCGTTTTCGAATGGTGGTACGGAAACAATCCACTCGGGCTTCTGCAAACATTCCCGATGCGATATGATTATGTCGTTCATTTATCATTTGCCGAACCTGTCATTCATTTAGACCGATAACACCTTATTTGATCACATAAAGCTTGAAAAATTGTCAACCTTCACCTTCGACGTAAATAAACTCGTAGCAAAATCAGTATCTTATTTTTTTTCCTTCGTGAGTTTTGCTCTTACTCTAAATGGTAAAACTAAACCAGCCAAAGTAACCACAAGGCAAACATTACTTCCATTAGACATTTTATACGGAACCTCCATTTTTCCACCATTCGCCAACACGACATCCGTATGGCGATCACTTAAGGTGTAATATTACTAAGATGGGGTTCTGATGATAGCGAATTTCTACAAATTGTATGATATATTTTCTTGAGAAGCTACTTGATAATTTTTGATATTATATAATGACTACTAAGTATTTTAGCTTCTATATTCACAGTAGTTTCTATTAATGAATATTTTAGAGGAAGTAATTGTTATTAGTCTCATGATAACAGAGTAAAGTCCTTATCAGCTCAACCTTATCTTATTCAAATGAGGTCGGCGCAATATATTTTCTCTCTCAATTCATTTCCAATCTGGCATAAGTCCTCTGCCACGCCGCAAATTTTCATATCTTCTTTCACACAATCCAACCATCTCTTCTTAAGATTTTCTCTCCTCTTACATCCACTTTTAAATTCCACATTCGCTTTGTAACATGGTCCAAAGTAAAGTCCTTACTGACACCTAAATATATTTTAAATAACTATGGTTACTTCTTGTTCCTATATACAGGGTGATTTCTTAAAGAAGGTACATATTGCTGGAGGGTGATGAGTACTCTGTTCTAAAACAGAATATTACAAAAAATAGGTAAAATGCCATTTTTTTTTAAATCTAATTTCCACAAAACTACCTCAAACATAAACAATTTCGGCTACAAGAGTGTTGACTAATGACTTCTAGTGATCTCGCGCACACCACACCTCCGCCACACCCATCAGCTGTCGAAAAACCATCATTTTACAAGAATTTTAGATATTTTTAAGTTGCGATTACTAAGGCATTAAGCCATAATCTTTGGTAATAATATTTTTACTGGACGTATATAACCATCAGCTACCATGACCTTCAATATGTACCCTCACTAAGAAATGACCCTGTATACAAGATAAAGATGAAATACAATATAATTATTGGTGAAAAGATAATTTTCCTACCGCGTCATCTTCTACCTTAAACCACACATCAACTACTGAACTCTTGTTTGTCATCCCTCATTTTAATTACAGCGACGTCCCTTTTGACAATTTATAAACTAAAATTTACTACCTTACGAACAGTGTAATAACGCTAATATTCTTCGACAGTCGAGACACAGAATAGGTTGCTTGACAGAAGTAATTCTCGAATTTCTGAACATTTTTATCTATAGTTTTATGACTGGTTAAGTGATTGAGAATTTGATTTTCAGCAAAAATATTACAATTATTTTTTTAATTATATGAATAGTTTAGGTGATATATCGTAAAAACCATTTCAACCCCTATTTCCAAAACGTGGGACAAGGGTGGTGACTCCACAAATTTAGTTTTAGCCTATTTATAAAAAAATAAAATTGCGTCCTCTAAAAAACATTTCAATGGACTATAATATGTATATTGTAACATTTCAAAGGACTATATATATTGTGTATATTTACGTACTATACTTCTGACAGGTTATCCCTTATACTATATTCAACAAAGTCAAAGTCAAAGTCAAATCATTTATTTCAAATTAGATGTGGACACACATACATTTTGAAAGTCAAAAATAAAATAAAATCAAAAGTTCTACCACCAGTTCGCTAAAATTACGCCTCCGTCCTGAGAAGAACCGGCGCAAGAAACTCAGCGGGCATGTCTTTTTTTTAATTTAATATGTTTTTTTTTTTTCTTTTTTTTTTAAATATTATTTTACAATATTTTTGTTTTTAACAAATGTATCAATTGAAATGGCCCGGACGAGCACCTCATTCCCATTTTGTGCAGTCATTTATATAATCATTAAGTTTATAATATGCTTTACTGCATAGCCGTTCTTTGATAACTCTCTTAAACCTATTTATAGGCAATGTTTGAACGGCCACTGGGATTTTGTTATAAAGCTTTACAGACAAACCCTGGAAAGAATTACTTATTTTATGTAATCTAGATGCTGGCAACGCAAGCTTGTGTTTGTTCCTAGTGTTAAAATTATGAATATCCGAGACTTTAGGAAATTCATGAATATTTTTATGTACATACATTAAATTTTCATAAATGTATTGGGACGCTAAAGTTAGAATCTTAATTTCCTTGAATTTGTCCCGCAAAGACTCCCTTGAGTTCATATTATAGATTGCACGAACAGCTCTTTTCTGCAGAATAAATATTGTTTCTACGTCGGCAGCATTGCCCCATAACAGAATACCATAAGACATAACACTATGAAAATAACTAAAATACACAAGGCGAGCTGTGTCCACATCAGTGTATGTTCTTATCTTTTTAACCGCGTAAGCTGCAGAACTGAGCCTTCCCGCCAACCTAGTAATATGGGGGCCCCACTGGAGCTTGGAATCCACCGTTATACCAAGAAAGACAGTTGACTCAACAAGCTCCAATGTTTCACCACTAATAATAACATTACTCTTAACTTGTTTAACATTTGGTAACGTAAATTTTATGCATTTAGTTTTCTTACTATTTAATAACAAATTGTTAACACTAAACCAATGAACTACACGCGAGATGGCATCATTCACATCGTCATAGTCAAGTTCTTGACGTTTAAGTCTAAATAATAAAGATGTATCATCTGCAAACAATACAATCTCGTGACGTGCTTCTACAAAGCTAGGTAAATCATTTATATAAACTAAGAACAAGAAGGGACCCAAGATAGATCCTTGAGGGACACCCATTTTAAGCATGACACCGCCGGATCGCTTTCCATTAACATCGACTTTTTGTATCCGTCCTGATAAATAAGAGGTTATAAGATCTAACGAAGCGTCCCTTATACCATAAAAGTGTAACTTCCTTACTAATGTATCATGATCAACACAGTCGAAGGCTTTGGATAGATCACAAAACACACCAAGTGCATCACGTGATTTCTCCCATGCCTGAAATATATTTTTAACTAAATTTACACCCGCATCAGTAGTGGAACAACCCCTAGTAAAACCAAATTGTTTATTATGAAGCAGGTTATTCTTATTAAAATGAGTTAGAAGTTGGTTAAGGATTACTTTTTCAAAAATTTTACTTAGCGCAGGTAGCACAGAAATAGGCCTAAAATTTGAGGGGTCTGATGTACTACCTGATTTAAATAAAGGTATTACTTTACTGTGTTTCATTAGGTCCGGAAATACACCAGTTTTAATACATTCATTGAAGATTTCAGTGAGAAACGGTGCAATTACGTCTATTATATGATTAATAACCTTAATTGATATTCCCCATAAATCAGGAGTTTTTTTAACATTAATAGTTTTAAAACTTTTTATGATATCACTTGTATTAATCTGGCTAAAATTAAAATTGACTTTACATTTATCAACATGATTTTCTAATAGTGATTCAGCAATGGCAGGAGACGAAATCAAGGACTTGGTTGTGGAAGATGGAATATCTGCAAAAAAGTCTTCAAAAACGCTAGCTATCTCTTGTTGAGAATTTATAACTTTATTATTAATTTGCAGTGTAAATTCAGAGTCATTATGTATTACTCTTCCAGCCTCCCTATTGATAATGTTCCAAGTCATTTTAATTTTGTCTGGTGCATTTTTTATTTGCCTAGATAAGTGTAGTGATTTTGCCGCAGCACAGACTTTTTTGAATATTTTTGAATACGTTCGGACATACTGTTGGAATGATTCACTATGATTATATGACTTTTCATAATACAAGTCGTAAAGTCTTTCCCTGCTTCTATAAATTCCAATAGTAGCCCATTCACAAAAACTCTTTTTATTTTTTAACTTGAATAACTTAGGCACAAATACATCATTAAATTCTTTATTAATCAAGTCAAAAAAATCGTTATACAAGGTATTGGGGTCCTTGCTGCTGCTCAAATTACACACTTTTGTTGATACATTTCTCCTGAACTTTTCTATACGGTTAGGTACAATTTATAGGAACAAACTCAAGCGTTTTTACATTATTATCATCTGATTTACTTTTAAAAGATAAAAATTGACCACAGTGATCAGAAGGTAAATTATTAATAATGTATTTTTGCAAAGGTTTAGTGTTTGTGAAAATATTGTCAATACATGTTGCCGTTGATTGAGTAATTCTTGTTGGTTCATTGAATACATTAACAAAATTATATGATTTGAACAATGTTCTGAGTCTAATAGTGGTGTTACTATTTTCTAATAAGTTGATATTGAAATCACCACAGATAAAAATAGGTTTATTAGATTCAGAAAGTCTTATTAAAACATTCTCCATTATTTCTTCAAATAAATCATATAATGAATTTGGGGGTCTGTAAAGACTTACCACAATGAAGCGCTCTAGTTCTACGGACGCAATTTCAATAGTCCTTTCCACCGAGAGTGCCACTATATCCTTGCGAACTTTACATTTCAAACTTTTATTTACAAGGATTAGTGAACCTCCATGAATCGCTATCTCTCTGCAAAAAGAACTTAACATTTGATGATCCTTAAAATTAAACATCAATTGTGAACTTTTAAGCCAGTGCTCAGTCACACATAAAATATCAACATTGTGAGACTGTAAGAATAATTCTACAATTAGTTCTTTACCCAACATTCCTTGTAAGTTTTGGTGTACTATATTAATAACATTATTTTTACCATTTTGTGTTGGGTTTTTATCAATTATTTTATTACTTTTATTGATGCAAGAGTCTAACTCTTTTGTCTTAAAGTTTAATTTAAATAAGGTCTTGGAACGGATTCCAAATTATTGTATAATGTCATATTTGTTTTCTGCTCAATAGAAGCAGTAGGTATTCTAGCTAATTTCAACATAGCTAATTGTAAACAATAATGTAGCGAATGTGCTACTTGTCTAAAGTCAGATTTAATTAATTTATACATGTCATATTTTATTGTTATCAAATATCTATTTTTAACAAATTTATTAACATCAATTAGTTTAAATTGTATGTTTGAAGATGTTAAAATACTATTATTATTGTCAAACATATTATACAAACAGTTATTGATGTTAAATCTTATTTTATTTTCTGCTGGCAAACTGTTAATATATGGAAAAGTAAACATAATAGTATTTTTTATATTTAACAAAGTGATTCTATCAATATAGTTTACTATTTGTTTTTGACTTAAACCATCTCTCCTCCCAATCATAATAACTAGGATTGTTTTTTCACAATGACTTGTGGTCAGGATCTTGTCGAATATTAATGCAGGGTTAACACCTGGCATACAATGATTTATCACTGTCTGTCCCAAACACAAGTCATGTAAGGCTACACCCATATCTTTTCCGAACTCATCACTGTATATTTTTATTACATATTGAGTAGTAGAGGAAGCGGATGGCTTTGCAGTGATCAGAGGTATGGGGGCAGTCACCGATACTGACTTCATAATATCATCATTACCAAGGTTATTTTGTTTTATCTCAGAGGGATTGGATGTAACACTTTGAGCATGTGGTAACACTGGAAAACCTGATGCAGAGCATTTGCAATCAGCATACTGCATTGTCAACGATTCAAAGCGCTGTCGATTAAAATCACAGGCACCAATCAAGCCATCCATTGCCAAGACATGCTCACTTATATCCCTCTGTGCTAATTCATAATTTAATGTTATTTTTTCTAAACTTGTCTTTAAAGTGTTTATTTGATTTGTTAAATATTCTATCTCTTCATTGTGCTTCTGATGAACTTGTTCACTATCTTTAGTCATTGAGGCTAGCTTATGCGACAATGAACTTCTTTGTTTACAGATAGATTTAATGTGGCTTTCAGACTTGTAGTTCCTTAACTTTTGTTGTGTCTTATGTATTAATTTACTAACTTTTACATATTTTTTAAGCTTATTCTTGCTAAATACTAACTGAGAGTGAGCTGTAGCATCTGCATCACTACCAGTCAGATCAATTGTACTTATGTCAAGGTTAAAGGCAGTTGTTGCAGGTACCAAAGCCGGTTCACTCTCAATCAGTTCCGAGTACAATGTTTGTGTTTGCCGAGCCTCAAGATTAGATATCTCTGACCGCAGGTCAGAGACACAATCCTCAGCCTCAGCCAACCTTCGTTTCAACTCAGCATTGTGATCTACTAAATCAAAATACTCATTGCTGCATTGAGAGAAGGTGTCAACGGTACTCTGCAATTGTTTATTTGTCTCAAGAACTTCATTATGCTCAATGAAGAGCTGAGACAACTGTTTTTTAAGCTCCGTGTTATTTTTAATGACTTGTAGTATTTCAACTTCGTTTTCTTTTAATTCTATTTCTAGTTGATCGCATTTTTCGCGTGAAATTTTTAATTGTTGAAGAGTCAGTTGGAGCTGATCTTCAACCTGACGGGTTTTGATACTGCGAGTCATCATTTTGTTTGTGTAAAATATGTAAAATACGAAATAACAATTAAAGTTTTGTCGGTTAGATTACCCGCTATTTACAAAAAAAATTAAAACACTCACCGACCAGAAAGACTACTAAAACAATGTTTATCACAGTATTTAATAATAACACTTAACTAACACACTTAATACACTACTTTAATGTATATTCGATGATATTATGAAGTTTTTGTTTATTTTTATTTAAATATTTACGGGAGCAGAGAATTTGACGTTTAAGCGCTAGGAGTGTTGCCAGCAAAAACAAATCTGACTATTAACCTCATTTTTGCACACGTCATGAAGTTTCTAAAATTTCACTGTCAGTGAAAGATTTGTGCGAGTTCTTATAATTTGTGTGAAGCTTTATTTCTGTTTAGTTAAGCCGTTGTCGAAATATTGATCGATAATCAATTTTAGAAAATGTTACTTTTCGTTTATTGGGTTATACTTTATTGTCGATGTTGCTTTAGTTTATGATTTTGGTTACGGTTATTGAATCGTTTTTGACATTTTCTTCTTTATTGGCTTGTTTGTGTTCGATTGTTTTATTTTTTTGTTTACAATGAGATATTAGTGTACATATTTTGGAATATTAATTTCGAATACTTTTAAAAGATGTATAAAGTATACAAGATTATTTCATTGTTTTCGTACTGAGATTATGATTGATATTTATAATTTGAGCCTCTCCAAGTAGCCATCACCTGTTTATTTTTGGTTTATTTTCAATCCAACACGAAATATATTGAGTTGAGGGTCTCATCATTGTTTATATTAATTTGAAGATAAGTTACAGAGGGTAAAAATAAAATTGATTTGAAAATAGGGAAAAAATAGAAACTCAACTACAGGAACACTTTTAAAATATTTTCTGAGGAAATCTTAATAAAAATTATAACGAATGTGCTGACTGCTTTTGTTTTTGGTACACTCTAAAAGATATATATCAGATCATCACCGTGTAGATTTTACGTCTTTCAGAGTACTAAAATTTTATAAGAATACTAAAATACAATTTGGAATACAAGCAATATATCGTTTTAGCTCGTAAAACTAGATATATAAATATATTTCGTCGTACAATAATGTCTGTAACCCCGCTTGTGTCGATATGGCTTCCGAGACTAGGCAGCTAACGTCGTACAGCTTATCAATATATAGTCACATTTACGTAACCTTTGAATACACATATTAAAAGTTTTATATATTTAACAATTTTTGTAGCATCTCTAGATCATTAAAACAATAGTAGATCATTTATTGGTGTTATTAATCAGTATATACTTTATATTGCATCTACTTAATGTATCGTACTTACAATGATATTATGTTTCTTTGTTAACAGAATGAGTGCCTACATGCAGCCGTAACAGCGTTAACAAAGAACCAAGCTGAACACTACGACAAATATAATTGCCTGTAAGTAATGAAATTATCTTCTTTGTTTGATGTTGTTTTGTTATTTCCTTGTACATTTCAAAGTGTGTACTCGTAGCTACTACTAATACTGCTATTTTTTCTGTTTTCTTCTTTTTGTCTGATTGTTACTCTTCATCTTTTCTGCCATTAATTGGGTTTACAATTGAGGTACCTATTTCGATTTCATTTACTGTAGATGTAGACTTTCATCTACTTTATCGTTACTTCAACAATGAGTAGTCACATTATTTCATAATGTTTCAATATATAAAAGAACAATACGTTGAATGAAATGAATAAAACCATATTTTCATTCGCAGACGCAGATTACCAGACGATGTGAAAACCTGTAGAAATTATGCTTATCTACAAGAAATTTACGACGCGGTGCGAGCGACAGACAGTGAGTATCTTAAATATATCATTGAGAGTAAATTATCTATGGAAATAATAAGAATACACAGCGAGAAAATCGGTTTTATAATTTTGATCACAGGAATGGTATTAAAAAAAAATTGAATAATGGAAATTCGTTTTGTATAAACGAAATAATACAAATTCCAAATTGTATTATTTGGAATTGGAATTACTATTATTTGTATTATTATTTGGACCTTAAACTGACTTCCACGCTCCCAGTAATTTTGAAGTAGGTAGTGTGGTTAAAGGGTGACTGTAAAGTAATCGTGGATATTAGAACCAAAACTACCAAAGAACAGTATTTTTTAAAGATTGAAACAAAAGATTATAGATAGAAGGATTCTCTTGCTACTTAAAGTAAATATTGAAATATAAACTTGAGAGGTGTCAAGGGACACCCGGATGGAATGAAGTTCCTTTCGATTAATTAGTAAGGGAATTGTAATAAAATTTTATTTTATAAAAACTATTATTTATCACAGCGCCATCTAGTGATAATCATCTAAAACAAAGAAAAGTGTCGTGACAACTTTTTCATAAGAATTTCTGTCTAGCCCCCTTTCGATAACGCGCGATAAGGAATTTCGTTCTAACAAGGCAATTATGATAATAGAACTTAAGTATCAAGATTATAGTCAAAATAAACGTATAATAAGGAATGAGATGTGGGAATTATTTGCCTAAATGCCAACACTGAAGAACTGAAAGCATATTTATCTCAAAGCCGAAAATGGGTCGGTAAGATTAGGTTTCCTAGATAACTGGAGTACTTATAAATCGAGAATGATGCGGGTTGATTTCCACGTAGCCTGGGAATGAATGTGATTTTGATATTAAAATTCATATATAAATTTAGTAGAGAATTATAGGCGACAGATTATGATATTTTATCAACGTGAACCTTATAAATGGTATCTTTGTTAACATGGTGTCTTTGTTAAAATAACATTAAAACTGGACAAGACTTATTTTAGTTTAGATAATTAAAAACATTCATGCAAGCTTTCAAAGTAGTAAAGAGTAAATTATTATTACATTATTATTATGTGAATCTCACTTCACCAGTCGTGGTGGGGTAGTGGTCGAAACGCGTCCTTCCGTACGGGAGGTCGTGAATTCAAATCCGGCCGGCTTGTACCTCTAAATCTAAATGTGAAAAACATTTATGTGCAATTTTTCACAACACCACTGGCTAAAAACGGTGAAGGAAAACATCGTGAGGAAACCTGCATATCGGAAAAGGGTTCTAAAAACCCTTTGAAGATATGTGAAGTCCCCAATCCGCACTGGACAAGCGTGGTGGACTATGCCTAATCCCTCTTCTGAGGAGATCTGAGCCCAACAGTGGGCTGTAATGGGTTGGTACAGGTACAGGAATCTCACTTAATCCGATCAAATGTCTTTGATCAAATATTATTAAAAATACAACACTTCCTAGTAAAGATAACCTTGTAATCTAAAATTTCGAGTAACTAATTAAGGTTGAAAATTTATCCCAAATTATCGCGATACAAAGTTAGAGAGATTAAAGTAAATATTCTGAGTAACTTGATTAAAACCTTTGAAATCATTTCAAGAAATATGAAACGGACTTGCAAAGGGATTCTAATAACTTTATGTACACACTTAATGTATTTAAAATTTACTTTACTAGCTAATTCTCGTCGCTGTAATTTTGGGATTTGCTTCTTCACAAAACAAAGTACAAAATATTACTAAAGGGATGGTAATTATATGATTATGAATATAATATAAGCCTGACATAGTGATAATAGATCGGGATGCGCATCAGGCGGTGCTGATCGATGTCACCATTTCACATGACGAGAACCTTGTGAAAGCAGAAAAAGAAAAACTTCTAAAATATTTAGACCTGGCCGACGAGGTGACCGACATGTGGCGTGTTGAATCGACCAAAATTGTTCCGATCGTTGTATCTGTGCACGGTTTAATAGTGAAAAGCTTCGACCAACATCTAGAGAAGCTTTCGCTCCCCGGCTGGGTAAAGGGCCTGATTCAGAAGGCGGTCGTTCTTGACACGGCGCATAGTGTGAGGAGGTTCCTCTCTCTTGAGCCCTGACCACTGATGGCTTGGGTCGTAGACTCCGCCTGCAGTGGCCCTCTGTTTTTTATATTGTATTTTTAAATTTATTTTTTTGTAAATGTTTTTTTTTTAAATTTAATGTAAAAAATAAGCTAATATATGAATATGGAAATATAACTTACAGTACGATTTATTTAAAGTATGATTATGTACTTTTCATATGTATTTTTCAAATCAAACATTGTTACTCGTACTAACTCGTAATATTTAAAAACAATTATTAGACCATCGTCATAAGGGCTTATAACCCTTTCATATTGCTAAAATTTTGTACCGAAATCTTTTACCTCAAAACGGAAAGAATCCTTTTCAAATATAACATGAATTTTCCAATACCTTCAGGTTTTCAGCTGAATAGATTGATGTCATTAATAAGTCTCACAATAGCAATTCCTCTGACAGAGCCAAAGGAGATTTCAGAAAGAGCAACAAAAAAATTCATTTATAATATCACGAACGCTTGACTCCTTTTGAACCCTCCTCAAGGTGTATTTAACTTTTAGATGTGATCCTTTTTACTTTTTATGTATACTTATGGTTTTAACGGATTATTTTGAATCTTGGAGCTGTTACCGATTGAGGAATTGTTCTATATTTTTGGAGCACTTTACTGTGATGACATAATTGGTTTCCTTAAAATTGTAACTGGATCTTGATTTTATGGTTGAGGACTCAATTGACCAATTTTTTTTCATCATGTTCGGGTCCGAGTTAAAACTATGAATAGATTAAAGAAACCTTATTACGAGGGATACTAATCGATTCTTGAATGTTATAACATCGTTTGTTTCATTAATTCCAGACTCATAAATCTATCCACCGGTTTCCCTGTCAAATCAGTCACCCAGTAAATCAAACAGAAAATTAAACAAAGCAAAATTAACGCGAAGATTTCCAAAAGCCTTATTGAATAACTTCGTTAATTACAATCTCTGGATAATATCTTTTGTTAAAATTAATTAAGTTAAATTCGTCTTTTGGCGAGGTGTCGTGTTATAATGGAAATTTTGTTACAGGTGTTAGCACTAAAGATTTTATGGCGAAATTAGGGGAATATTTAATATTAACTGCGTTCTCGCACAACTGCCGTTTGGAGCGAGCTTACAAATGTTTAGGCACCAATTTGACTGAATTTCTGACCACATTAGACAGTGTACATGACGTTTTGCACGATCAGGTGAGCTTAAAATTTGGTATTCAAATTGTTCTGTTTACATTCCCTGCGATTTAATGTTCTACCGAAATTAATTCCTCGTTTGTAAATTTAATGGGCTTTGCTAGTTGTGGAAATAATATTGCAATTCACAATTATGTAGTTTTAACATTACATTTTGATTAAATTTTAGTAATAGGCACTAATGGCGGGGAATTATTTTGATAGAATTTAAGATTAACAACTAAAAAAATCGGTATATTTTTAGGATGATTCCTTAAAAGACGAAACTATTGAATATGAAGCCAACTTTGTCTGCACAACATCACAAGAAGGAAAAATACAGCTACATCTAACTACTGAAAGTGAACCGGTCGCGTATCTATTAGTTGGGAGTCTTAGTGCAATAGCGCGAAAATTATATGACACACAAACGGACATAAGACTGATGAGCTACACTAACGATCCTAGAAGATTTAGGTATAGTATTTTTACAGATTTATGTGTGGATGTAAGACCCCTATCAAGAGAAACTATTTAAAATATGGTTACATTGAAAATGCCACTATATTATATTTATTATTCAAAGTATTTCCTTATCCTTACATGTCCATACGGACAAAGTGAATTCGATAATGAAAGTAAACGCCACACTGAAATGAAATCTTCCAATTTTTTTCTTAAATTACTTCCTATTCCTGGATGGGCTTATAATTTAATTAACTGAAATAAGAATATTTATTATATAATTCATAGGTACGAAATTAACGCTGCTCCGCTACATCTCAAGACGAAAGAGGAAAATTGTGATGCTACACCCGAAACAGTCCCAATCGCTACATCTACTAAAGTGACAGACCTAAAGATAGGAGTCGCCAGTTTCTGCAAGGCCTTCCCTTGGCATTTCGTGACAGATAAACGATTGGAACTAGTCCAACTTGGTACGTATCCTTGTTTTTTTAGTTTTTTTGGGAGAATTGATTTTATCTGAGTGGTTTGGGAATTTGGCAATGAACTCGGCTATTGGGAATAGGATTGTCCGTTATGTAATTTCTCGGTTTTGGAGAATGTTTCCAATGTATAGGAAACTACTTTTAAGGACTTAATCGTATATACGTTGTATATTTATGGTTCTTGTATGAATTTGTTGAAATAATTATGGTTTATAATTATGATCTCTACTTATTAATCTTACGATAAAATACCTACATATACCTTGATGTATATATTTATGCACAACAAATGCTTCCAAAACACTCGTAACTAGCTATATTATACTTCTAAATCCACCAATCACATCATACACTGCAAGCAATATAATATAATATTTAACCTTCTTATTATTTGTCCTCATGAAATGCTACAAAGTGAACAAAATGTATTCAACATTAGCTCGCAGAATTCATAACCTTTGAATAAATTTGGAATCCATTCGTGAAACCGCTGTATATAATTCGAAATCTAAATTTATGAATAGAATTCTAATTCCAAGTTGGAACTATTCCTCCCTGACCTAGAAAGGCTTTGTATTATGTAAGCAGAGGTATGCTGTTCCACATTGAATATTCAAGTTTATCTATAAACTACGCTTTGCAGGCCAACCAACGCAATTCAATTTGTTTGAAAACGTAGAACTGGATAGTGACGGCACAGAATAATTTTACTGGAATAAAAATTAAATGTAAATACTACATGTATACAGGTTAACAGTAACCGTTGACAATTGCAGGTGTCAACTAATCTGACTTTTTATTCCAATTTTGAATATACGGAGTTTCTGCAAATGTTTGACTTTTTGTCCCGCCTAGCGTACTAGTTTGAAACCACAGTTTGTAACTACTTGATTTTTCGTGTCAGTGGGAGAAGCAAAATGTGAGTTCGGAAAACCAATTATTTTGGTATATTGCGAATTAAGCAAAAAAATAAAAAAAATACTCCTTACTTATTGATCAAGGTCTTCATCTCTTCTAATAGCTGTCAAATGTCAGCCTAGAGCTAAAATGAAGAAGCAATTTCAACAACTTTCTAATAAGTCTTGTTTGAAAAAGGCAAGTCATAGCGCCAAAGAGGGGAGCTTACTTTAAAATGAATTCTTGAAATGAACTGCGGATAATCCCGCTTGCCCCAGATAAAAGGAATGAATGGTAAGAGGAGATGATGAGATCATCTCGAACAATTACCCGGAGCACTTCCCATGGAATAATGGCGTCTGTTTGGTTGTTGAATTAATTAATAAAATATAATTTTATGGCTGCAGTAAAACAATTTTAGTTCCAACTCCCCGTATTTAATTTCCTATTCTTCATTCATTGAGTTCTCAAGACAAAAGCATTCTCTATTCTCTTTTTTATTATAATCGGTCATAGATTGAGTTTAGCTATTGGTATTATCATCCTTTGAGATCCGAATATATTTGTGTTATATATTGTTATATAACCAGATATGAATTCTATGTAAACTCATAACAGATACAAAATAAAATGTTTTGAGTCATAAAATTTTTATTAATCTGTAAAAGTTATATTCGTTTATAATGTACTATTAAACCGAAGAGTCTTCGTCAAGCGTTATTTTCGCCTCACCTTCACATCGCATAAAATAGGCCTCTTGAATTTACGATTCACTTTACGATAAACCCTTATTATTTACTGCTTTGCTGATAATTTATTCTTTTACCGAACCTAATTGGAGTTTATTTCCAATTAATTAAATTTATGGTCACATAATCCGATTTAAGTAGTATATTTAAGTAATAGAATGTGCTATTGTCAACACTCATGGTATTTATTTACCGTGAAACTTGTATATATGTTATATATATATATATATATATACCCCCTCTTCGGAGGAGACCTGAGCCCAGCAGTGGGTAATAATGGGTTGGTAGTTGTATATATGAGAATGCCTAAAAACCTCTTTGAAGATATGTATACCCAACCCACATTAGACAAGTCACAAGACACAAGATACTCGAGACAACAGTGGGTAGCAATAGGTTGATACATTGTTATTTCTCAAGTACATCGTAACGGTGTCAATTATACGTCATTAAAGACGTATATTTTAAGCTTCAAACCAAATAAATGATCTTATTATGCTGCTCACTAAATCTGACTTCTACCTTATGGAATACATACTTATCTGAAATTTATCAGTGCTTGGTAGCCCATTGGTGATTTACATAATATTAAACTGTAAACATATATGTAAGAAGCATATATGAGTTTAAGATAAATTACCATCGACTCAATATCCATACAGCAAAACAGCTATTTAAAAAAATCCGGAACGAAATATAACAATTAACTTGGCTCCTTCCACTTAATTGGGGACCTTAGCCCACCTGGGACCATTCTTTTCCTTCACACCTCAGACGCCTGCTAATGATGTTGAAATAGGGTCGTTAAATTTCCCGGTAATGCTGGCAGGTGATTATCGAAGGGTTTTACGTCTGTCCCATTTTCTTAGACCAACGTAGTTACCGTTCATTTTAATGGTACGGTCTATTGCAAGACAAGCGTTTTCAGTTTTTTGGTATCGAACGAAATGGCGATTTCGTAGAATATATTATGGTTTGGGTTCGATTTTATGAGATTGTTTTCTCAAATCCAAATTGTATTGTTCCGTGTAATGCTTATTTGGAATTGCTTGTGCGTAGAGAAATGGGTTTCTTAGTATAAATAGGATGTAGCTATTCAGAGCTTTGTGTCCTTATCTCTTAGGATTGAAAATATTAAAATGGGACTATTCGTTTCGAAGTTTACTTATTTATTTTATAGCTTAATACTTAACTGCTAACGTTTATGTCATAGTTGTTAATAACACTAAAACAGATAATTTTTAATGTTTGGTTTCATTTAAGATAGGAATGAAATGAAATGAAATCTTATTCATAAATTTATAGAGCCAGTCAGAAATGTCTTATCTTGATTAATGTAAATAAAAGAACAAGTTACTAAACTAAAATATCAATTGGCTGATATCAAAAAGTGTACAGACGAATTGCATATTTAAAATTTTCATTTTATTATACTTATTACTTCGATATTGACGAGTCAAAGATTTAAACCTTATTGAGAACAATTCAAGGTTCATACTCGTTCATACTCTATATGTACATGCAAATATACAGAGGCGGTGTTTAATTATGAGTGGCAGGAACGTCACACAGATTCACGAGTATTTCCATATTCCCAATATAACGTATTGAAAGCATGTACACACGCAAAGATACGAATCAGTACAAATCGAATATTCAAAGTAAGATCCTTCAACAAAACAGAATAAATTACAAGCGATTTTTACAGCGGTTGCAAATGCCTCGCCATTAGATAAAATACGATAAAATAAATGTGGGTGTTCCAACTTTTTAGGGGCATTTACATATATCACAGTCACGGTCGAATCAGCTGGTTTCGGTTGTGAATGAGGCATTTCAGCGTGAAAGGCATTACTTGGAACAAATCGTTTTGTTACGAATTTCACAGTTTTATTTCAATAATATAACAATATAAAGTGACCTAGTTTGTCTTCAATCGTTTGGGAATTTATAAGAACTTATTTTTATCAACATTGGACATAAGCATTCTAAAGGGGTTCATCGGGAGTTGATATACTTTTCAAGCTTTTATGCTAAGTAGCAATTTCTGATTGCTTTGTCCTTTTAGTATACCAAAGATGCTATTCGATCTCAGTTCAAAATATTTACTGGTTTTATACGCTACACAGCAACATGTCCGGTGCAAAATTAAAAACAAGAACACTTGATTTTACTAAGACTACCTAAATACTACTTTTTGGTTATAAAATTATTCAAACACTCGCGGTTTTCTATAATACTTTCATGCATTTTCAACAGGTTCTTACCACGATATTTAATTAATTGAGTTGTCTCGATATTTCAACGTTGTTGCAAACGTCATGATCACGACAAGACTGGATACTACGGGTCGATTGCTCTTAGCAAACAAATCTGTCTACCCTCTTTCTCGTTTGCTTTTGGGTAGTACCACTGAAACTCGAACTCACATCACGACATACCACACTCACTGTATCTCACTCACACTCACTCACACTCACAAGACTCTCTGACCATGAACCCTTAGTGACTGTTGTGTTTAGCACTGTTCAAAATGCATGAAGTACTTTTTGGTTGTTTTAATAAGAACAATATATATTTTAAATCCTATAAAAGACAGAATTAGATTACCCATATTAAGTTCTATGTATCTAATATAATCATCACTCACACTTCATGAACTAAAAACACTAGATGGCTATGACGATCCAAAACCTTCACACTCAAAGCATGACTACTATTTTTTCTCGTTTCTGCTTTCGAAACGTTCATTAGTGTTTCCGTCTGACCTGGATAATAAAGTTATTATTAATGAGCTGTCTGATGATAGTGCAGAAACTTTTTTCGGTCGAGGTCAACAAGCACTTACTCCGACCTCCATTTCAAATGCAGATATTCGACAGAATGAGTATCTGATTCAGTGACTTTTGTAGTTATTTGTTCATTGATTATAACAAGCTGTTTCACTTTTATGATTGGGTTAAGCTAGCTATTACTTTGATAATACAAATACGATTAATGAGCTTCAATAAACTCAAACTCATATTCAGCAGTATAACGTTACCAAAAGTCACATACAATTTTGCCAGTCTTACTGATACTTTTTCTTCAAACTTTGGAAGCTATGTTGCTACTATAAAAAAAACGTCACACTACTCTTAACCTTGGGTCCTTTCTTTAATTTTCCAAAGATGTGTATAAGTAGGTCTCATACTACATGTAATACGCAAGCAATATAAAAACTGGATCTCAATTTAGTCCTGTCTTCATAGGTGGTGGTTTTATGCGTCTCTTTGGCATGCATCTCGCATCACACGGGTCTTCCCTCAACACATACTTCAGGCTCCTTCGTCCTCGGGGTGTACCTTTGGATTTCCGCGAAATCCTTAAGAGAGTCAACACCCCATTCATGTTCTGTTTGAAGATACCAGGATCCAACTCCTTGGCTGAGGTAAGTGATTTTTATTAATGTCCCTTGTGTTGGTACCGAAAAGTTCGGGAACCAGTAGGCGCAGCATGAGCAGACCTCCCACAAGTTGGAAGGAAGATGGTCGCGGGAAGTTACTGCAAGCAGCGCAGGACCGGCCGTTGTGAAGGGATTTGGGAGAGACGTATGTCCAGCATAACGACAAAACTATTTCAGATATTAAAACATGACGACCATTATAAGTATATTAGTATCGTCAGATTCAATTTGCATCATTAACATAGCAAAGCTCCCCGTCGTGACATTCATCAGCCAAAGAAGTCTTCTCATCGGGCTCTCAAACGAATCAAAAGCCCGAAGAACTCATTATCAACACAAAAACTGATAACGTCTTGATTAATTACCAGCTTTAATTTCCTCGCCCTTTGATGTATACAAAAAGGATATTTCTTCTGATTCTATTTTCGGAAGATTTGAATGAGATATTTCGAGATTATCAGCTTAAGAATTTAAGTGTATATTTGAATCTGTAGGCATTTGAGATGAGACTTTCGAATTAAGAGATGAATTCTTAGATTGACTTTCCATTGATAATTTTGATTGTATTATCTTTGGAATTAGTGAGATTTAAAGTACCTAATATTTTAATTATTGTTTTCTAATTGCTGCATTCCTCCAAAATAAATATCATGTTATATGATTGGTTACTTTAAGTATATTTGATTTACAATTCACCAAAATTCTTGTCGTATCTTGAGATCAACGGTCAAAGTTAATCTACTTTAGTTAACCAAAAATAAACTTCAGAGAACTCTGATAAAACTGCGGTGCTGTGAACACGACTTGTTTACGACAGACTTTTTTAACTTCCTCAAACTGGGTTGAAAACGTGAGAGAGAATTTTTCGGTTGAAACAGAACCAGACCGTGAATATTGTGGCCTTCGCTGAAATTGTTGACACTTTTAAAGGTGCCGGTACTTCTGGGTGCGAATAAAATTTTTGATACAATTTAGTCTGCTCTGTTTAAATATTATTCAAATAATATTTTTAAGTAGGATATTTATAGATTATCGTCAAACTGTGCTGTATATTTTATTATTGTACGTAATTTAAGAGTATTCAAAGACACTATACCAATGACGAACTTGAGTGTTGATGGATCAAAAAGGAGAGGAAGGCCTAAGAGAAGATTTGAAAGTTTGCAGCACAACAGGTGATTATTCTAGAACAGTAGTAAATGGATAAAGAAAATATTATATTGCACCCATTAAAATGGAATAAGAAAGAGAAATAGAAGTTGATAAGAGTATCCAAGAGAAGCTGATAGGAAATAGGCCCATATAGAAACTCCACAACACAGGTGTTCGTCAAATTTACTAACTTATATCACTAACGCTACTTTCCTCATTTTATTTATTTCCACAGAAATAATATTTACAAAGACACTAGCTGCCCTGCGCAACTTCGTCTGCGTCGCATAGGAATTGTTCCCGGCAATCTTAAGTACTCATCAGGGCGCTTCATTAGAGCCTAAACACGATGAGGTTATCTTGCTTAATGACGGAGTTCCCATAGTCACCTTCCAGCTCCATCATCAGACCTTGACCAACTGTAAATCTAAACCATTCTCGAATCTCCACGAACACACACAAAAAAATTCATCAAAATCGGTCCAGTCGTTTAGGAGGAGTTCAGTCACATACAGACGAACACAAGAAATATATATATATTACTAGCTGCCCCACGCAACTTCGTCTACGTCGAAAAAATAAAAAAAAAATTAGGGGTGGACTACCCCTAACATTAAGGGGGATGAAAAATAGATGTTGGCCGATTCTCATAGATACCGGGTAAGCACAAAAAATTTCAACAAAATCGGTCAAGCCGTTTCGGAGGAGTTCAAGTTCGAACACCGTGACACGAGAATTTTATATATTAGAAGAAGATAAGCTAATACAGAGATAACGACGGCAATTAAAATTTCCACGGTAACATCAGAAATATTGTAATATAAGACATTTACTTTTGCCTTTTCGACACTTAAGTCACCCTCATTACCCGCTATTACGACACGGAATAAAGATATTCCCCGCCCGCTAGCTCTCTGAATAAGTAATATTCGCCAAGAAAATGTAATCTTTGAATAAAAATGGCATTATTTCAGCTAATCTCTCATCCGACATTGCGATTTAACTCCTTGGAATTTATGTCTTAGTGCAAAACTTTGTTTTCGTAAAAATGTGTCATCAGCTTAGATTAATCCCCTATTCACCAAAGTGGACTAAATATTAACCTCATATTAACTGCAACTTATATCATATTCAAGTCATCACTTGTAACAGTAAGCATGTCCTGATATTTAGGAAAGCAGTATCTGAATACAACTGTATCTGAGTACAAAACAGTGCTGTTCCTATTATATTTAGGTATATTATCATTTCAAAACTTTCTGGTAAACTATGACCAGGCTTTATAGTTAAGATCATTCGAATAGTTCTCCTGTAAATTTGTATGTTTGCACTTGTACTACGTTGTGAAATATACTTTGTTGGAAACCTTTTTGCATTCACTAATTAATTTTATATATGACGGGGTGATAACAAGGGAAATCAACCTATTCACCGTGCGGGTAGTTGGAAGTGGAGACTTGCTATTATTCATTCGAGTTTGAATTGTCGAAGCGAACGGACCTCTTGATGTAAAAATAATAAACTGTTAAAACTCGCTATTTTGAAATTTTTATTCAAAAGTGTTGATCATCGAGTGTTCAAGTGGACATTGTGACGTCATTCCTGACAAAACCAAATGAAGATCGACTAATTACAACGTCATTACACCTCAACACACTATTTACGCCGTCATATACTATATACTTTACATTCTAATTTATAATACCAAAAATATTAAATTGGGTAAAAATATTTTAGTAAATATCTCTGGCATTTTTACTTCAATTAGTTTTGTTTTACCAATATAATACTATCAACTGTTTTTACAATAAATTGACAACCATTTTCGTGTTTTCATGACCCGTTTCACAATTTTATTTCCATTTTATTACTCAACGATAACGTACTTTATGATGAAAGATAACATTTGTACTAGCATTTTAGGTATCATAAACAAAATATACATAGTAAACTATTTTAAGTAAAGAATAGTTACTTAGAATGATCGGATTCTTCTCAGTTTTCTTCTAATATATTATTGTGACCTATAAAATTACTCACATGCACACACATACAAACACACTGCTTAATCCTTTAATATACTCCCTTTTCTTTTCTTATAATATTTCTTTTTGTAATATATTTTATTTCCTTTGATATAATACATACTAATTTATTTAAATTTTATTTATTTCTATTATTTTAAATTAAATTTAGTTCTGACCTCCATGAGAAAGGAATTATCTATTATAGACTGGTTAAGATACTATTATTATTATTATAAGGAAGAAACATATAAATACTATAGTTAAACTAGATCTTCACTTGTTTTGAGAACACATTTACATACATAGCTTGACTTCTAACCAGCTGTGCTATTTTGAGCATAATTAAACAACACACACAATAATAAACTTATTCAGACACTCGCGGTTTTCTATAATACTTGCATGCATTTTCAACGGGTTCTTACCACGATATTTAATTCATTGAGTTGTCTCGATATTTCAACGTTGTTGCAAACGTCAAGATCACGAGAAGACTGGATACTGCGGGTCTATTTAAGAGCAAACAAATCTGTCTACCCTCTTTCTAAATATCGTGGTAAGAACCCGTTGAAAATGCATGAAAACACACAATAATAATATACGAGTGTTTGCCTGAACGTATGTGTATTTACACTTACTATTAGAAGAGCAAACAGAAACTGAATGGACACAGCAAGAGGGTGAGAGAGTGTCCACAAAGGTCCACGAGTGAACAATGAAATGATCCAATTAAAAAATGATGTAATATAATTATGTAATTTGGTTTAAAATTATGCACTGTAGATTCCTATTTTAAGAAATAATAAAAAAAGATATTTTGATTGCAAAAATACTTCAAATAACTAGTGAGATAAAAAATACGACAGCAAATTCACAGACACTTTATAGATTTACAAATTAATACAGTTACAATGTATATTCAAATTCTTTCTTAACATTATCATAAAGTGCTCCAATGTTTTTCTCCTTAATCTCTTTCGAAATTTATGTAACCAATTTAGAAGTTTAAGAGACTACAAAGAATAGGAAAATACTTTTATGCTACTGAAGAAATTAATTCAGAAAACTCCTGTTTGTACAACATCAGCTCATCTTAACGAAAATTTAATTTGAATAATAATATAATCATTCTTTTGCGGCGAGGCTGAGAATAACTTCGCTACAGTTTCGTGAAAATTTCACTATAAAATAATAAGTTATTCCGGCATATTTTTCTTTGTCGTCAGTCTGTCTTTTTGCTTTTTTAAGGTCAAATTTATGATCAAGTTTTTTATTCAGTTTATCTTTATTTCTTGATTTTGTAAGATTTCGTCTATTCCGGTGATTCTGGCATTAAATTGGCGTAGGTATATTTAAAATTGTACAAAAGTTATACTTAAGAATATTATGTTATAAGATACATAATGTAGTATACTAGTGCGTGATCATCATAAACTTTATATATAAACCATTTATTTAATTACAATCAATTTAAAACGAGGCTTCAGGAGGGTCCTTAAAGTTAGGTCGTAGGTAGCGACTCCTCAATGTCTCCTGAAATTGCAGAGGTTCATGAGCGACGGTAACCACTTACGATCAGGTGGCCCGTTGGCTCGTCTGCCTACATGACATTAAAAAAAAAACCAAGGCACATATATTTTCTTTATTGCCTGTTCAAAAATTCCGAACCAATAAACTTATAAGGATTCTGAGACTAATTGAAAACATTCTATCATCTTGTCATCTCCAATTTTAACGTAAACACCATCACGGTTGATGAATTATTTTGAAGTATTTCAATATCCAAGTTACTTAACTAGAGGCATTGTTTCATTAGATGTCCAAAGTTTGTCTATAGAAAATACTTAATCATCGTTGACTCCATTAATTATAAGTTTGTGTGAATTATCAACTTATCACATTGAAATTTTTAGTTACTTTGATTAATTTAAGTTTTCAAGTTTTTGTAATTGCTCTTCGAGTTTGGGGCACGAGTTTTGTGGGCACAGTTAATTTAAAGTTTTTTTGTTAATGGTAGGTTTGATTTATTGTTCTTTTAATAATCATTTGTTTAATTCAACTCTTCTACTGTTCACTCTTCTTGAAAATACTCATAAACACTTAGGTACACACTCTCTCACACACACACACACACAACACCTACAAACACTACACACACGCATTATACGCAGATTACTCACCGTTTTGCTATTAAAATCAATAATTGCCTATGTTTTGTCTCACTAGCCACTAAGAAGTTATTTTCTGTTTGTAAATTGGTATCGATACCAATGGTTAATTCGACTGTTAAATGTATTAGTAGATCTTCACGAGACCGGCTTGACCTAGTGTGGAGATCTAATGGTTAATTGTATAATTACACTGTAAATTTTTGGCTGAATAAATATTTTAAATCTTTTTTTAATTAAGACTAGTTTTTGTTACTTCGTTTTAGTTGTAGTTGGTTTATCAGTTCAACATTGCCTTACGATTTGTACCCTTTGGTTTCATATTTTTATCACTATGTTATACATTTAAAAGTACATCAACTACTTAACATTTCGACTTGTGAATCACAACGTTCACCCACAAACATTCTATACCAAAGCTTGTTAAACTAACACAATTATTCACTACAATACACTTACATCTCACATCTAGCAATCCCCTGAAGCTATGTCAGCAATCTGCGCGGACTTCATCCCTTTGTCGTTCGACATCCTTAGTGGGCTTCAAAACACTTTCACTTGAAGAGGCCTTTGTACTTGTTTACACAACAATATTACTGAGTGGATAGCGACAGAATTATTTACATTAAGCCTAAATTGGTTTAGGTGTTTCATGGGCGAGTACAAAACAAATACACTTTGATGGTTCGTGTTTAAATATTGGTCTGATAACGATGTTTATTGGTGTTTTCAGTTTTGTTTTGTCTGCGTTAATTGCTTTTGTTTTTCGTTTTTATTGTTTTACATTTTTGGGTTCATGGCTCGAAGTATTATGGTACAGTAAGCATCTGTTGCTTACATTGTTTTAGGAAGATTACCAGGCTTTTAAATTTTGGATTGATTGTTGTATTTCGTTTAATTTTGATGTTTTTTAGAATTGATTAGCGTTTCTTAATTATTGTGATTTTTAATGTCTTCGTTTATTATTTTATAGTTTTCGTTGGGTCTCAATTTAAACATTATTTAAGGTCATTTTATACCAAGGGTTACAAAATGGATAGGCATATAATAATATGGCTTCTATCACTCAGGAATAGTTTCCAATTAGCATGATTTTTCTTTGTTCATCAAGTTGTGGTATTATATTTAAACAAATCTCTTCTCTTTGCAATATACATAAGTATAATTCAGACATTACTAATTAAAATGCAGATTCACAAGCTTATAAACTAACTAAACAAATTCATCAGAATTCCAGAGTCCAGTTTTAACCAGAGACAATCCGTAAAAGAAATCCCGTACCGAAATGAGCTCGTTAACTTAGATTTGTTAGGGAATGTAAACATTCGATCCGATTGTTGATCCCTTAACTATGTTTGATCAAGGAATTGAGCAGGTTTCCCAGAAAACGTTTGCCCTCGGATTACGTTTGGATGTCGCGGGAAATATCGTTCTGGGACCAATTTTGGTTTTGTACTTGGTAAAAGTTCGTACCAAGTTCTTTGTCAGAGTTCGTGTTTTATTGCTGCTGGTTAGACTGTCTAGGGAATTAGATGGTTGGTCATGATGGACGTGTGTGACCTTTATGAGGTCAAATATGGAAGTTCGGACAACTGCTTGTTTCAGTTGGGAGGAATTAGTTCGGAGTCTTCTATTTAGTGAAGTATAGAGTGAGTTTTAATTTGATTGCTGGAACAATTGTGTGGCGTCCACGGTTAAATTGCCAGAATTAGCTCAAATGTTGTGGACTACCAATTTGGGACTATTACGATGGAAACGCATTAAACACGATGTTCTCAAAAACTCGCACCGGCAAATGAAATACGTGTCAACTAACCTGGACTGTTTTTCACCGCCGCGTTGAGCATCCACCTTCTTGAAGTTGTCACACACCTTCGAAGACTTCGAGTTCATTCTTTTGTCCCTTGATTTGGATGTATAAACGCAGTTTGATAGCGGATTTCGGGTTCAAATTACGCGCGCGCGCGGGATCGTGTCTCGAGCGGCCGGCGTTCGTAACTAGAGAGACTTTTTTTTTTACTCGTTCGGAAACGTTCGGAAAGTTGACATGCGTTTTGAATCGCTTCATTCGTTCAATATTAAGATTTGAGAACATAAAAATATAAAATATGCACTTTCAGAACGAAACAAATTGCATCTTACGCAATTGGTTTTAGGTTATGTTTTTGATTTGAATTTTCATTACTTAATTGAGATTCTTCTTCTTTTTACATTCCTACATTCTCTAAACTATTAGTTGCTGTTTTTATTTCTAATTTCCTTAAGTGTATTGCAATTTCATTTAACCTTAAGAGATCTTGCTTAAAAAATGTAGTAACAGGAAATTGTAGTATTAAAAAGATGAGAAGACCAATAAGGATATGAAAGTAGAATAACGAACTCAAAAAACAATATCACTTTCTTTTAGATCAGAACCTTTTATCTGCCAATAAAACAAACCCTTTTTTGCATTAACAGAATGTTTCCATTCGTTCCTTGTTACTTAATACCGTTTTTATGATGAGTGTATTTATTTTGTGGAAAGGAATGCTCTTGATTTTTTGTCATTTTTGATGTTGAGACTCCTTTTGCTTTGTTTATCTTTGATGCACACTGTAATATATCGTCTATTTTTAATACTACTAAAAACATTTTCTCTGGTTTAGGTAAAAGAGATATTAACTTATTCAGACACTCGCGGTTTTCTATAATACTTTCATGTATTATAGTTTCCTCTTTCTCGTTCGCTTTTGGGTCGTACCACTGGAAGTCGAACTCACTTCTCGACAGATTACAGTAGACAGATTTGTTTGCTCTTAAATCGACCCGCAGTATCCAGTCTTCTCGTGATCATGACGTTTGCAACAACGTTGAAATATCGAGACAACTCAATTAATTAAATACCGTGTTAAGAACCCGTTGAAAATGCATCAAAGTATTAAAATAAAGAGATATTAAAAAAAATTACAAAATATATGGCAAGTACATTTTGAACCGTGAATCGTCTGACGTAGAAGTCTGCTTTTAGAATATTCACCTTCATAATCATCACAATTGACTAAGCATATTGAATTTATCGGTTTACTATAGTCCTTGATGAGCCAATGGTTTAGTATTTAGAAGGAAGGTGGACATATTTTTCCTTTTATCGAATGTTACATGCCATGTTAGAACGCAAAATTAACCATACATACATTGGCCGATGGGGCCGAAAAGTTCTAGAGTGGCGACCACGAACTAGTAGGCGCAGCGTAGGCAGACCTCCCACAAGGTGGACCAATGACCTGGTCAGGACCGTGGGAGGTGGCTGGATGCGGACAGCGCAGGACCGATCAATGTGGCGAAGTTTGGGGGAGGCCTATGTCCAGCAGTGGACGTCTACAGGCTGATGATGATGTTAGAACGCTAATGACCACAGTAAAATAGAAGAGAAACAATGGCTTTAAAATATGTTAAAATTTTATAAAATGACCTAACAACTTATAATTTAATACAAAACTTCTGAAATAATTTAAAATGAATTTAAAAATAGCTTTCGAACATCAGACGGAGTTGGACCAAAAGTTTGTGCGTCTAATGAGACACGTATTGTTATCCAAATTAACCATTTCACTGAAGTTGGTCGGTGCTAGTCGTGGCCCACAGAGAAATGGCTGAAATTATTTGGTTATTCGTGGAAACCGGCGGTATTGTACGGTAGTTTCTGAACGAGTATTGAGCTAGTCAGACTAATAACCAACATTGGACGTTGGCCTTAAAACTGGTACAAATATGGATTGGACAAAAGCACTAATTTGGAAATATTTAATGTTCATAAATTTCTTTAAACACTCGCGGTTATCTACATCACTTACACTATTACTAAACGGGTTCTTACCACGATTATTTTTAATTGAGAGGTCCCGATATTTCAGCACTGTTTCAAGCGCCACGATCACGGGAAGACTGAAGAACTGCGGGTAGGTCATTTAAGAGCAGACAAATCTGTCTACCCTCTTTCTCGTTCGTTTGCCGGTACCACTGGAACTCGAACTCACATTTCGACATACCACACTGACAGTATCGGCTGCCGTCTCAAAACTAGATTTTTTGGCTTTATTTTCGTCTAACACTGGATTCCACATACAGGATAGTTCTTCAGTCTTCCCGTGATCATGGCGCTTGAAACAGTGCTGAAATATCGGGACCTCTCAATTAAAAATAATCGTGGTAAGAACCCGTTTAGTAATAGTGTAAGTGATTTAATGTTCATGTTTATACGCTTTGAATAGTCATGGATAGATCGAGATGATAATAAATACAAGACTTTCTTTTTGAAGTTTTAGTTGCCTGTTGATACTGGATAGGTTATTTTTAGGGTTCTGTGGTAAAAACTAGGAACCCTAAAGGTATCGCTAGCTTTTCTCTAAAACTGTCAATAGTAGGCAAATGTAAATTTGGAATATGTACATAATTATATTTATTACGAGGAGGTTTGTACAGAGTAAAAAGATGGAAATGATTTTATAGGATACCTCTAGTGTACGAAAAGTGTCATGTAAAAAAACGATTTTAAGTCATTGTTAAGAAAAAAAAATAGTTAAATGTTTTTGTTTCTGACTAAAAAATATTTGATAAGCAGCTACGCACTTCTGCACTGCTTATCGAATTGCACTTGACTGGTAATTATATAATTATGTTATACCTATTTGAAATTATTTATTATCTCGACTGTATTAGTTCAGAATGCATGCATCAGGTTTTGCTTCAACATCCCTCCCCGTAGTCACATAACACCTTATCTGAATAAGCACAGGATGCTTAGCCTTAAGTTGAGGAGAAAATTTCACTTGGGTTGTTTATTGTTCGGAGTTATGAAATTAAATAAACCAAATTATCTCTTCGAAAAATTAAAACACTTCGGTGGAACCAGACAGCAACGACTATGCTCGCAACCATTGGCCACTCACAGCCATAGCTCTGCAGCTTTTCGGGGTAGTTTTAGATATGTCGCTTCAAAATGCTGGAATAATATTCCACCCCCGATTCGGCACAGTGGATCTTTGGAGTCTTTTAAATCATCTTTAAAAACTTTTATTTTAAATTTTCAAATTAAATACGAAAATGTTAATATTAACTACACCGTTCTTTAATTTAAATTATTTAAACTTTCTTGTATTTTTCTGTAACCTCACCGACTTTTATCCTGATTGTTTTAATTGTTCTGATTGTTTTAATTGTTCTGATTGTTTTTTAATTGTTTACTTATTTTAATTTTATACGTTCGTTATATGCTTTATATTTTTTTTTATTTCAAATGTACTGGCTGCTTAGCGCAGTGGCAGTGTTTGCGTCGCTCGCTTGGTGCCGGCGGAAGATCAGCGCCGCAGTATTAACTGTGTTAATCCTGTTGGCATTGCTGAGCCGGTATCCTTTTCCAATCCAAATGTTCTATTTTTATTTTTTGCTCTCTCTAAGTCTTATGTATTGTTTGATTGGAATAAATATTTTTATTATACTACATATTCATTTATTTGCTCATTTTTTACATTATATCTTTAAAAAAACAATCACAAGAAAATCAATTTAAAAATACAATATAAAAAAAGCAGAGGGCCAGGGCTTTTTATTATTATTATTATGACTGACATATATCATACTCTCCCAATTCATTTGGGGTTTACCATTTCAGCGGGCTTTTGGCCAAGCTTGAAATGTTTCATTTTATAAATAGTATAAATGTTTTTGTGATTGCGTTTATATGAATGAATGTTGTGAGAATGTTAAACTATCAGGATGTGTAGATGTTAATTAGTCTAATGAGAGAAATTTTCTAACTATTCTGCAGGTGTTTAGTATGGTTGCTTTTTGAAGTAAAGTGTAAGTGAATTTATGAATGCCCAAGAGTGTCAAACTAGTATGTAATGTGTGTGGTATGATCCCCGTGGATGAAAGAACGATTGGTATAGTTTTTACGGTTTGTACTTTCCATTGATTTTTTATTTCGATTGATAATTCTTTGTATTTGGTTATTTTTTCAGTGTGCGTTGATGTGAGATTGTGTGTGTTAGGTATAGCTATATCTATGAGGTATATAGTACTTTTGTCCTTATCGTAGAGTAAAATATCAGGTCTATTGTAATAAATGGTTTTATCTGTAATTATTGTTCGATCCCAGTAAATTTTACAGTGTTCGGATTCTAATATTGTTTGAGGTTTATATTTATAGTATGGTACCTTTTCTGTGATGAGTGAGTATTTGTGAGCAAGGTATTGATGTATGATTGCGGCTACCTGGTCATGGCGATGTTTGTAGTCTGTTTGGGTTATGGATTTGCAGGCTCCAGTGATGTGTTGTATGGTTTCCGGGCTGCTGTAACAATGTCTGCAAATATCCGATGTCAAATTTTTGTCTCTTATGATATGTTTTCTGTAGTTTTTTGTGTCTATTGTCTGATCTTGAATAGCAATTATGAATCCTTCTGTTTCAGGAAACAGTTCTCCACGTGTAAGCCACGCATTTGATGCTACTTTATCAATGTTAGGGTTAAGTAGATCTTGCCGGTGTCTGCCGTGGAGAGATTTTTGCATCCAAGTATCAAATTTGTCGTCGTTAGATATCAATTGTTCATTTTTTTGTTGTGTGTGGTCTGATAAGTTTAATGGTGTTAATTTTATGTCTAATTCTGTTATTGTTTTATGCAATATGGATTTTTCTGTACAATTTTTAAAAAAGGTGCGCATTGAAGTTATCTGTCTATTGTGAAGGTTCTGAATATCTATAAGGCCCCTGCCGCCTTCTGTTCTTGGAAGGGTTAGACGTTGGATACAAGATCGTGGATGGTGCTTTCTATATTTAGTAAGTAAAGTGTTTATTATACGTTGGAGTCTTTTCAAATCTGTTTGCGACCATGTAATTATTCCAAAGGAGTACGTAAGGATCGGAATAGCATACGTATTGATGGCTTTAATAATGTTTCTGGAATTTAGCCGGGTATTTAAAATTTTGTGCAGTCTGTTCCTAAAGTTGCTTTCTAAATTTACTTTGGTTTGTTTTTGATGTATTTGCTGCGATTGCTGAAAGCCTAAATATTTGTAACCCGCAATGATATCTATTGAGTCTATTGTTTGATCATCATTAAGTTTATAATTATTTGGCACTAATTTACCTTTTTTGACGGATTGTATTTTACATTTATCGATACCAAATTGCATATGAATGTCGTTAGAAAATTGTTCGGTTATGTCTACTAACGTGTTCAACTGATGTTGGGTGTTTGCATATAGTTTGATATCATCCATATAGAGCAAATGAGATAGGGTATAGTTACTTGTAGTACTAGAGACGGTAAAGCCGTTATTGGATTTAATAAGAAGATGTGAGAGTGGATTTAAAGCTAGGCAGAACCACAGTGGACTAAGGGCATCTCCTTGAAATATACCTCTCCGTATCTTTATTGCTTCAGATTGAACGAGTTTGCCTTCATTATATTGTTTAATTGCGGTAGACCAGTGGCGCATAGCGTGTTCTAAGAATTTTACAAGTGTGGGGTGGATTTTATATAAATCTAGAATATACAGGAGCCAGGAGTGAGGGACAGAATCGAATGCTTTTTGGTAATCTATGTACATTGTAAATATATCACATTTTTTGTTTATTGCATGCTTAGAAATTATTGAATCTATTATTAACTGTTCTTTACATCCTTTACTATTTCTTTTGCAGCATTTTTGCTCTTCGGATATTATATTATTTAAGTTTATATGTTTGTAGATAGTTTGTGTTATACATGATGTCATAATTTTGTATACTGTTTGTAGGCACGTTATTGGTCTGTATTTTGCTGGATTATCTTTATCACTGGGGTCTTTGAGCTTCATGTAAGTGGTTCCTTCAGTGATATATTTTGGCATGGTAGTTTGTTTAAATTACTGTCTAACCGTCTGATAACGTACTAAACCGTATAACGTGTCTGAATAGTCGTGGTGGCGGAGTGGTTGAAGCGCTTGCCTTCCGTACGGGAGGTCGCAGGTTCAAAACCGGCCGGCTTGTACCTCTAAATCTTGATATGAAAAAGATTTCTGTGCAATTTTTCACAACACCACTGGCTAAAAACGGTGAAGGAAAACATCGTGAGGAAACCTGCATATCGGATTCTAAAAAAGAAGGAAGGGTTCTTAAAAATCCTTTGAAGATATGTGAAGTCCCCAATCCGCATTAGGCAAACGTGGTGGACTATGCCTAACCCCTCTTCTGAGGAGACCTGAGCTCCTCCGAAGAGGGGAGTGCAGTAATGGGTTGTTACAGTACAGTACTATCCAACCTAATTTTATGTTAATTATTCTATTTAGATAAAATGCATCGCGTTTTAGGTAGTTAATAGATTTTTAAAATTGTTCATTCTTTCCCATTTTAAGTAACCTTTCTGTCATAGTGGTCGGTAACTTCACACTAGAACTAGGAAATAAATTAACTGAACTTCGTTTGACCAAGTTGGCAACTCCAGGCGTTCTTTAGTTGAAGTGTACTTGAATTAGAGTGGACACAATTGTTCGTTTCCATTGAAAATAATGTATAGATAATATTAATTGTTTTTAAAATATACTAGAAGAACCGTGAAACTTCAAAGCGTTAGAGCGTGAGGAATTTTTACAAAGGTTTTGTATGTTCTTCATTACTGTAGAATATAAAACTTTTTACAACTTTTCCACCTTTTGATTTCCTGTAAGTTCTAGAAGGTTTGATTGTGTGTTCAGTTCATTAAGTTCAGAGACAAAGCCATAATTTATTTCTGGTAAAAATGATCATTCAGTTGATACATCTTTTTCTAGTAGACTCTCGTGTTCGATTAACACCTTTGATGCATTTGAATGTGTTGGGATATTATAGAAATCAAAACATACATTGTATTACTTCATTTATTGTATTTATAGAATACAAAAAATGATATAAAAAGAAAAATAAAATTAAAATGCGACTACTCTCTATATAGCTAGAAAAGAAGTGATTTTGACATAACGCGAGACAGAGTCATCGCTCTATGGAAAACAAAGAGTTTTAGTTTAAAAAAAAATATATAAAGTTTATATGTTCAATATGGATTGAACAGAATGTAATGATAATCCGCTTCCATAAACGTATAAAACAAATGACGGTGACGGCCGACCAATATGGAAGTTGACAAGCCAACGTGGAAGCGCGATATAAAACCACTCACTCACCACTGGTGTTTAAAAAACTGTTAAATCATTTAAAAAATTAACCATACATTAAAAAACTGCTACTAACCACACCAAATACAAAAAAAAAATACAAAAAAATAAAAAGGAGTTTCAAATCGGTTCAGCCGTTCATACGTGATGCTGTGACCAAGAGAAATAGGGATTCATTTTATACAGTATCCCAAGATTTACGAAAAATCTTTGAATATACCTACATAACATCCTATCTCATATTAAAGATACGTCTCATAGTCATGGAACATATATAGAGATACATACATACTGTAACAACCCATTACTGCCCACTGCTGAGCTCAGGTCCCCTCAGAAGAGGGGTTAGGCATAGTCCACCACGCTTGTCTAATGCGGATTGTGGACTTCACATATCAACAAAGGATTTTAGAACCCTTTTCCGATATGCAGGTTTCCTCACGATGTTTTCCTTCACCGTTTTCAGCCAGTGGTGTTGTGGAAAATTGCACATAAATCTTTTTCATGTTAAGATTTAAATGTACAAGCCGGCCGGTTTTGAACCCGCGACCTCCCGTACGGAAGGCAAGCGCTTCAACCACTCGGCCACCACGACTATTTATATATAGAGATACATAAAAATATATTATCTAAAATTATTCTTGGGATAATGGAAACGAACTTCCGAATTATGTCACGTGTACTTCTAAGGGTTGAGGGCTGGGTTTCCGGGTCACTCTTATTTACAAAGTAAAACACCGGAGGGATTTACATAGAGATGATACAAAAGTACCTTTTTAAGCAGTTACTTTGTATCATTTTAATGTATAAGAGTTTTTGACTACCTGTGTAATTGTTTTATACAAAGATAAATGTTATGTGTCTTTTGTAATACGTGATCTCTTTTTCTGAAACGAATATTTATTATAGTAAATATATTATTTTTATTTATCTGTTTCTTCCGACTAAGTTCAAAATAATTGGGAGAAGTTCCTTATCACGCGTTATCGAAAGGGGGCTAGACGGAAATTCTTATGAAAAAGTTGTCAAAGAGAGAGAGAGAGACAGACGTTTTAAAGTAACTAATTATTATAACTTAAAAAAATAAAATTTTATTACAATTCCCTCACTAATTCATTGAAAGGAACTTCGTTCTATCCAGGAACTTCATCCCTTGACACCTCTCAAGTTTTTATTTATTTTGAAGAAAACTTTTTAAATACAAGCTATTAAGATCCTGGATATCATGTAACATTAGAGCGGTAGCTAATACAAGTAAAACAAGCCCCAATACGACGGTTTTATCTTGTTTAGCACAAGAGTTTCTATGATCACCTTCCAAATCCATTATCAAATCAGCGTCATTTTGTCATATTATTGCAATGTCAATGCGTGCAAAATATCACCTCAATCGGAAATCGGACAGTTTGTCAAATTTAACTTGCAAGACTCCATCCGAACTTACATAGTTTCATAGTTACATCCAGTGCAAGTTAATGTAAAGCTTGTCATATGGATACAATACATTCTTCGGAAAGTTCCAAGTAATATTGTTGAATCTACAACATCAATTTTTCACAAGAATTTTTTATCTTCATCCCACTCAAGATTTTTGCACACCAATTACTGGGCTATAAATATACCCAATAATAACTTTACTTGGAACATTATTGAGGAAAGGAAAATTCTAATATAGAAATCATTAAGACGATCTTATCACTCTGAACGTAATATATTCCACACGATTGCTCTCTGAAGAATCAGAAAGTAAATTGGGTCTTGAGGGATAGCAGAACTTTTTTAACGAAATAATTGAGTAATTATTTCAATATATAAGAAATGAAAATGATAATACATTTTATTATAAACTGATTCTAACAACTAAACTTCATAAATAAGACTTTCTTACAATAATTTCTGAACAGTATCATAAATGAAAAAATAAATTAAAAAAACCAACTTAACAGATTCTGAGATCTTCTGAAGATGTCAACTATATTTCAGTGACAGTGAGCAGAAGACGAATCGGAAACTTAATTTTTGTTTATTTATTTTTTAATTTTGTTTTTAAAATGCTTATTAGGTACTTCCTTTTAAGATACATTGAGGTATTTTATAGTAGGCTTATGCCTATTAATTGTTAGACTATATAATTTATTATGCTTTTTACATTTTCTGTTTAACATAATACTTTTACATCGTTGACAATAGTAACTATGGAAACTACTAGTTCGTTCCTACGATCAGAGATGTCGCTTATCAAAACTTTGCACTTAGCAACACCTCCCCTCAAAGTTTATAACACTACTACACACATAACATCATCATCCCATTAGTCATTCTATCATTCCTAAATTTTTTATACATTCGTAATGTTTTCATGAAAATCCTCCCCTGGATTTTGTGAACATCCTTTCGCGACGAGCCATGACTTTTCTTTTTGTTGGTCGTGCAACTATTTCCCATTTACCATTCTTTATTTCATTTTCCAAAGCTCTTCGCCATTCGGGTTCATCGTCTTTATTTTCAATTTCTTTCCATGTCAAAGGATCAATAGCTGCCATTCCTGCTATAATATCAGTATCTTCTATTTCAAGCTCCGATTCTGTATCTGCCCCTGTGTTATTTGTACCTGGTTTATATTCTTTACGCAGTCTCCCCGCTAAACCAGTACGGATGATTTTTGGTCTTCCTCTTCCTCTTGTTTTTATAGGATTCGTCTTTTGCTCTACTTTTTCATTTTCAGGATTGTCCAACTTAATAATTATTTATCTGTTATCAGAACTTTCTCCTTCTTCATTTTCACTATCATGTATTTCTACATATTCACTATCAAAAGCGCTTTCCTTCATAAACCTTACATCTCTTGTTATAACTATTTTCTTAGTTTTAGGGTCATGAATTCTATAAGCTTTAGATTGATTGTCATATCCCATAAATATTCCGACTTCTGAATTAGTTTCAAATTTTCCTTTCTTTGTTCCCTTTTGTTTGTAGTATACCTTCGCTCCAAATGTGTTCATGAAAGTCACTGTAGGCTTTTTCCCTTTCCATACAGTGTGAGGTATTTCACCTTTCAAAGCTATAGTAGGACATCTGTTTCTTATAAAGTTAGCTGTATTTATAGCTTCAGCCCAAAAACTTGGAGAGCTTCCAGCTTGATACATCATGCATCGAGCCATCTCAATCAATGTCCTATTCTTTCTCTCAGCTGTATCATTTTGTTGTTGTGGTGTATATGGTACAGTTAATCTTCTTTTGATTCCTTCTTTCTTTAAAAAGTCATCAAACTCTTTATTTATGTATTCTTTTCCATTATCTGACTGTAAATTCTTTATTTTCATACCGGTTAACTTCTCTGCATATGCTTTATACTCCTTGAAAACTTTCAAGACATCACTTTTGTTAGTTATAAAGTAAACTTCGCACCAGCGAGATCTGTCATCAATAAATGTGACAAAGTATTTCTTCTTACCATATGACTCATGTGTCATCGGGCCACACACGTCTGTGTGTACTATCTCTAATAATGAGTCAGTGCGTTTTTCATTACTCTTAGGAAATGGTTTACAAGTCAGTTTTTGACTTATACAAATTTCACAATCCGACAGTTTTTCACTATCTCCAAACGTCAAACCATGTACTAAGCCGTTCTTGGCCATAGCTTTGAGATCACGCTCATTGATGTGGCCCAAGCGTTCATGCCAAATGTCAATAGGTTTTTTCACCATTTGCACATTATTGGAGTACTGCTGATTCAACCTTACATGGTATAAGTTACCCACACGGTCGGCCCTCATATGAACCTTCTTGTTCTTATCAATAACAACAGCATCTTGCTTAGTAAAATGAACTTCATATCCATAATCAGTCATTTTTGACACTGACAAAAGACTTGTTCGTAAGTCTGGCACGTAGAACACTTTCTGAATGTTAACCAGGCGTTTTTCACAACCTGTATCAACCGAGATACTAACTTGACCTACCCCGGTTATCTGTGTGCTGTCTTGGTTTGCTAAACGAAGTTCATTGTCTAACCGTGTAAATCCCTTCATCATGCGCTTATCATTGCACATATGTCCTGTGCATCCACTATCAATGCACCACACAGAGCTGATCTGTTCGCTTGTACGAGCCTCTTCGGTCGTGCTGAATATTGTACTTTCCTGCCGCTCAGAACTACTACGTTCTGCTTGTTTCGCGCTATGCTTAGTTTTGTGTAAAACTTTAGTCTTGCATTCTCTTGCAAAATGTCCCCGTCGACCGCAACGATAACATTCTATTTGTGCTTTATGGTTGTATAACGTATGATCGTTCTTCTGGTCCACTTTGTTAGTGCGTTTGACGAACATCGCTCCTTGGTCATAGATTGTAACCTTTCTGCCTTCATAGTCTTCGAGAATCTTTACCTTGAGTATGTCTGTCGAAGGTAAATCATCCCGTGATTCCATTGCAGTACGGAACATTGTAAAAGAATCTGGAAGGCTATACAACAATAAAATTGCTAATAGTTCGTCAATCACCACTAAACCGATTTCTCTCAGTTTCTTCACTGCATCAAAGAAATCTGCAATATGCTTTCGGAGATCATCTTCTTCACTCATGCGCGTCAGTACAAGTCTCTTCAACAATGATGCTTTACGCGCTGGCCCGCTTGATTCATACATTGATTTCAATTTATCCCATATCTGTTGTGAGGTATCCAAACCATCTAATGCTGCAAGCTCACTAGGACTAACGGCCAACAGTATATCTGATTCCGCCTTTCCATCCAGTCTCACCCATTCTGAATACTTAGGGTCGGTGCGCGCCGGTCGTGGCACGGCACCCGATACGAATTCCCACAAATCATTTTTTTTCAAAATGGCTCGCATGTGGATTTTCCACGTATCATAGTTATTCGCACTTAGAGGTTCAATTTTAATAGTAGCAGCCATGATAAAGTTTTAACTTTTTATCACGAAAAAAATATTTTCTTGAACGAGTCCATTTCAACGAGCACAAACATCACTGCACTTTTTAGTTTGTTTTTTGTCCAAAACCCCACAAAATCAATTGTATATATTACCCTGGGCTGGGCCCATAACCTGTTAGACTATATAATTTATTATGCTTTTTACATTTTCTGTTTAACATAATACTTTTACATCGTTGACAATAGTAACTATGGAAACTACTAGTTCGTTCCTACGATCAGAGATGTCGCTTATCAAAACTTTGCACTTAGCAACATTAATAATATTATCAATACATATTATAAATATGTTATAAATAAATAAATTGATAAAAATATCATTTTATTTTATTCATATTGATATTTTGGCGTTTGGGCTACTTTAGGCTACTGCAGCTGAAATTCGGCTACAATAGGCTACTTTATGCATGAGAAACGGCGACATTAGGCCAACCGCTGTTGGCAACACTGATAGATCTAAGAAATAAAGAAATAGTTGACAAAAACTAATAAAAGATATACCAACAATTATAATTATTATATTCAACGTTATTTAATCCTGAACAAGACTCCAGCGAAACGAGATATATAAGGGCCCAGTAAACATGTTATCGGGAACTAACTAATAAGCTTTTAAACCTCGTTCTTTGTTCCTTTGAAATACACAGTATGTGTTTTCTCGAACATTTAGAACTCCTTCATAAAAGCTAATGAGGAACTAACGAGCTTCCTTGTTGTTTGCAGGAGATTTATGACAAAACTATATTAAAATTCTTTGTTGACTTTTATATCAACTTTGATTATAACAGGTGTTTCAAAAGAAATTACATATTTAGTGGATTGATTAAAAAAAGGAAGCGGTATATAGAAAAAATGTTTATTTATTGTTAAAATACACTTTTTGGGAATTCATTTCTTAAAAATAATATAGTCTAAATGTAAACCCTCACGTTGTTGACACTCATTTCATTTAATCGAACAGTAAAATTACTTATGACTGCTCGACAGGTGGATGGCTGCCATTTCGTGACGGATATTTTCTTTCAAATGCGCCAGTGAAGTTGGTTTATTAGCGTAAACTTTAGATTTAAGATGACCCTATAGGAAAAAGTCCATAGGGGTTAAATCTGGGCTACGTGGAGGCCATATTGAAAATCTGAAATCGCTCAATCATCTGATTTACGAAATTAAGCCTCTGACCGGCATCTTGGGGCTTTAATTCTTGCACCAATTGAATTTTGTAGGGGTGCAGCTTTAGATCTTTGTGCATAATGCGATGTAATGATGATCTATGCACATTTAAAGCACTCGCGCGCTTCCGAATTGAAAGGCTCGGGTCGTCACGTACAGATTGATTAACACTCTCCACGTTTTCTACCGTTCTTGATGACCTAGGTCGCCCGGATTTTGATATATTCAGCGTTGATCCAGTCTCTTCAAACTTTTTAACCCAATGTCGAATGAGAGGAAGGCTTGGCGTATCATTTAAGTGGCGAAAACCTCGAATACTGCAGAATTTTCTACGCGCGACAGTTGTCGAATCACCGTTCTTGTAAAACTCTCGCACGCACAACGCGCGGTCTGCTCCCGAGAAACGCTCCATAGCGACTGAATCCCCAAGAGCCAAGCTACCAATTGACATAACCCCCGCACCCCTTAAGTACGCAGCGTTCACGCAGTAAGCTAAACAAATATAAAAATTTCTTTTGAGACACCTTGTATTATATCTACTTAAAATAAAAAAAAACTAGAGAGGTGACATGGGACACCCGAACTTTTCGTAAGTATTTTTTCCGTCTAGCCCCCTTTCACAACGCGCGATAAGGATCTTCGTTCCAATTGTGAAATGTAAAAAAGCAGTATTTATCTTCAATCATACCTGGTGTTTTTCTTGTCATTTAATTAATTGTTTCACAATTTAAACTATTCCTGTTCCTACAGGGTCTCGAAATAAAAGGTCAGATGGTGTTCTGCTCCGAGTCAGATTCTCTTCTCTTCGTTGGATCTCCATTCCTGGACGGACTTGAAGGTCTGACTGGGAGAGGTCTCTTCATATCTGACATACCACTCCACGATGCTACAAGAGATGTTATTCTTGTTGGAGAACAGGCTCGGGCACAGGTAAGGGTGAATTATTTATAAACATATTATACAGGGTGGAATTTTTAAACGCCCCCTCCAGGGGAAGAACTCCAAATAATGATTTTAGCGAGTTTTGCTGAAAGGAAACATTATTTTATTTTTGAAAAGAAACAAAACTGCATTTTTAAAAATAATCTTGGTTTACCCGTATTTTTATTGCATCAATCGATAGAGTGGCTTTTTAGGATCAAATCTATCTAAGAAACAAGATAGTTTAAACGAAAAGAAAACCACAATATTCAAGTTTTAGTATAGTATGTGGCGTGTGTGTGACAATAATATTAATATGACGAATAAGAATGACAAACGATACTTTTAAAATGTCTTAAGATTATTTCAAAATCTATGAAAACTAAATCCAAATAATAAATCTAAGACTATAGTCTGAGTAAATAGAGATTTGAAGGGATAATTAGTCTCAAGATAAGGTTTTAATTTAAAATAGATAGATGAGATTGTTAGCTCGGCAAATTTCTAATTTCACTGGAACTGAATTTCTATTAACGAATTATTCACTGGTTCGATTTTAGGAATGATTTAAATATTCAAGAAAAAAGTTTTTGTGGTGTAATTAATGTTTTAAATTGTTCTTGAAATAATCTATACTAATATTATAAAGCTGAAGAGTTTGTTTGTTTGTTTGTTTGTTTGTTTGAACGCGCTAATCTCAGAAACTACCGGTCCGATTTCAAAAATTCTTTCACTGTTGGAATGTCCATTTATCGAGGTAGGCTATATGTTATTTTGAAAAAAATTAGGGATCCGTATGAAAATATCGAATTTGTAAGACAAGGTGTAATATTAAAAACCTATTTATGCGTACGCTGCAAAAACTATTGACAATAGAACAAAATGATGTACTACGGGTTTTTAGGTGTTAGTAAGACCTACAAAAAAGTCCGCGAGAGCATATACCTAACTATCATAGTTTAGTCACAATAACCGCTTTTATGTATTAAAAAAAAAAATTGTCCGAAAAATTAATTTAACGTTACATGAGTATCGTTATATTAACCCTTATCCAAATTAAGTATTACGTTATCAAGAGTATTAATGTAGAAGTAAATTACTTTTTGTTTTATTCGAATCGGAATTTTCGTTTAGAAGTTATCACGAGTATAAGACGCAATGAATATGCGGCCGCGCAAATAACAACGCGACGGCATTGCGAGTACTGTTTGAACCCCTTTGTAACGCAGACAAAGTTGCGCGGGTCAGCTAGTGAAAAAATAATGAGCAACTGAATATTAATAATATTGTAGTATTGTGACTGTTTAGAAACGAGATAGGAGTTCAGCTTTTAATAAAGATTATGTAAGGAATGTGTAATTACATTCCCTGTCCTCTAAATATCCTGAGAGATCTATATATGGTATATGCTTCCAAAATTCTTTACTCAAATAATTATTTAATCAGATATCTCAATACTGTCATGCAAATTTAGAGGAAACACTGAAAGCAAATGCAACAGCAGAACTGAAGAGTAAATTCTATAAACTCTTGTCGCAGTGAAGACTTGTTGAACTCTCAGGGACTTGACTAGATGCCAATAACACAGAACTAGTATCGCTTTGTGTGCGTTATTAGATTGTTTTCCGAAGGCGCCATGTTTTCACATGACGTCACTCAAACTGAAATCGAATTTACCTGAGGTGTACAAGTCATGGTTTTTGGAGTGTTATACAAAAGAAAAACAATACCAAAATCATGTGCTATTTTAACTAATTGCATCTTTATCCAATTGAAACAAAACTCGGTCTGTAAAATAGGACAATCCAAAAAAAAACTTAACATGCATACACATAGTAATTCGTTTAATAAAATATTTTTCGAATTTTTAAATTTTAATAATATATGTACTTATGGTCAGGATGGATTGAGAAGACGTATGGATAAACTCAAGAACTCTATAGAAGAAGCCAGTAAAGCAGTAGACAAAGAACGGGAGAAGAACGTCAGTCTTCTGCATTTAATATTTCCTCCGCATATTGCTAAAAGACTGTGGCTGGGTAAGTACTTTCTAAAATATCATACAAATCTCATTTACCTTTCATATAGATTTTTTTAGAAGAAAGAAGCAATCTCTAGTAGTCACACAAAACACTTCAAGGTATGCCAGTGCTGAGGCAATTTTAAGTCCAAAAGGCAGTTGTGTCAAGAGTTGGTGCTGGTATTCTGGAAGATGTTAAATAATCAAAAATAAGATCTTTTTTAATTTGTAAATCTATTCATCTGTATAGTTTCCAATTTTATAGCCTGTTTCTCCAAAACATAATTCAACTTCGAAACTCAAACATGAACTAAGCTTTGTAACTTAGAAACGTCAACTAAGTATCTAAGCGACCTCAAACTCGACAGCCAATTAGTTACTTTACTCGAAGCAGAGGCCGCAACATGGTAGGTAGCGACAGGTGCGGTCGAAACTTTTATAATTCCATGAAGTTTTATTAGGGAAAGAAGGCGTGGGTCGCTGAGTAATTAAGATAGATTGGAGTACACAGCAGGGGCCTCATAACATCGTATTTGCTCATAGTAATTAGTTGACATCATAAAATCATTCCATCGGAGAAGTGGAGCATATGAGTTATGGTTTGAGTAATTAAAATGAATGGTTTTGCGGCTCCCTTGATGGAAATGAAGAATTCATTTGAATATGTATAAGTTTATGAGTGTCATCGCAAGTGTTATTGCGTGTTCGGTCGGTTTTATGAGCGAGGAGTCACATTAAAGTAAAGTAAAAGTAAAAGTAAAGTAAATTTAATTTTACATGTATTCCTGTGCAATTTCATTTTGTAAACTGGGATTCCCTGCTTTTTAAAACCACTGAAACTCATTATTTGACTTTTCCGAAATCAATTCTATCTCTACCATATTTTAATTCTCAACTACCTTATCCGAGTATGATCAACCATTACGATTATCATCAATATTATCATCATCACGCAAAACCTTATTTATTTCAAAAACAACTTCATTATTTGCATCTTCCTGGTATATAGGTGAGAAGATAGAAGCCAAAAGCCACGATGACGTCACAATGTTGTTCAGCGACATTGTTGGTTTCACCTCCATCTGCGCCACAGCCACTCCGATGATGGTCATCGCCATGCTTGAAGATTTGTACAGTGTCTTCGATGTATTCTGTGAGGAACTTGATGTGTATAAGGTAAATTATATTATAATATGTTTTCATAAATCTATCTTACTTACACGTCCACGTCTGACGCACTAAACCGAGAAAAAGAGCAAAATCTGAGTAAATAAGTATGTTATAATAATTACATCCGCTTGACATATTATCTAAAGGTATAAAGGTATCTAAACCTAATTCTATACCTATTTTTTTAAATACTTTAAATGGTGATTTATTTAAAAGTGAAATATACCTAATTTTTTTTTAACAACCATAATTTATAATGTTCTTCGTACATTACATGTGTATAACATTCAACAACATCTGTCTGTTTGTGGTTTTCTAGATATCCTCAAATAACCTTTAAGTTTTATTTCACTTAGGTAAATGGATGTTTAAAAATTAGTTCACGATGATTTCCAAGAATATATAAATCTTCGTTTCTCTGTATCATTAAATTTAATGTTTCAATCTTAATTATACAAGATTACAAATCGTCGTAACAATATTTTGATAATAGCGAAAATTGAGTCCAATTATTTTTACGTCTTCTCAATATCAGGAGGAAGAGGATCATTAATTGCTTTAATTGAATGGACGTTTATAAATACTTGGATCCTGCTATCTCCTTCAGTATTGGAGTTACTGGAGAATTTAATTACTCCGGACAAATACGAGCCTATTTGTATGGTTCCCTTTATTTCTTTGATCTCTGTTCTACCATATTTGTATTATATTTTGTGATGGTTAACTGAATAGTTATTTGATATATGTACATGTTTTTGACGGAATATTTTTATATTGTCTTATATAAAAATATTCCGTTTATACTAGACAGTATATTAGATAATTTATTTTAAATTCCAATAGTATCACCTTGTTCGAAAAGAGATTTTGGATGATCATCTCATATAGGTATTGTCGCTTCGACAGTTTACAGATCTTGGTATTCATTATAAATGAACTATGCAAAAAGTACTTCTTAATTCTAAGAATATTCTAAAATATTTAATTTTGGAATTACTAAAGATTATGCACACTTATGAAATATGAACCGATGATTCTAAATGTAAACACATTTATTTATCTAATAATTTATGCAATTCTAATTAAGCTCCAAAGACAAAATACCCAAAAGCAATCAACGTATAAAAGAGTAGCTACAGCAAACAGAATGAGTTTGCCAACAGCAAAGGTTCTGACGCAGAAGCTCATAAAATTAGAATTTCTTAATTAGCAACACACGTAACGAGCCGTATAATTGATGTTCTTTGGACAAAGTACGCCCTTAATTCTTTTAATTACAATGTCTTTAATGTTTTGATAGACGATTAAGTTATTAAGTTTAATAAGGTTAGGTGTTTAAGGATGTATGCCGGTAATTATGATGCGATTTGAGTAATTTAATGATAGGTATATTCTTCTTTGTGAGATGATTTATACAGCTTATGTTGGTTTTCATGGAAATGATTGTTTTTGACTAGCCTAAAGTCCTCTTGATGGTAAGTGGTACCGAAACTCATGATCTTGCCTTTCTCTCACGATGGTTAATCTTGCAAAAATGTCAACTAAATTTTTCGGGCGTAAAATATACTTTAACAGAGCCGCTTCACATTTATGTTTCTTCCAGACCTTTTACATATAAATTAATATAATTAAGGAGCGTTTAAACCTTTATCTGATGCCATATAAATGGAACAAAGAATATCCTCACTATTGTCTCTAGGTGGAAACAATAGGCGACGCGTACTGTGTGGCAAGTGGACTACATCGGAAAATTGACACACACGCTCCCCAAATAGCGTGGATGGCACTACGCATGGTTGAGACGTGTGCTCAACATTTGACACATGAAGGGAATCCAATAAAGGTACACATATAGTAATAGGTATTTAAATGGAATTTTAGAAATTCAAAACTAACTAAATCTTATGAATTAAGGTCAATTAAGTAGCGTCAAAAATAAAGAAAGCCTAACTCGTATAACGAGAAAAGACGAAGAGAAAGAAGACGTTAGAAAATCTTAAGCTAGTACCAAATAAGAATAGTACAGTATAGTACACAATAGAACAGTATAAGAACCAAACTAAGCATTGCTAAAGAAATTGTGTTACGTACTTTGTTAAAGCTCCTTGTTTCCGATATATACGTTTTCAATTTTTTTTTTATTTATAAGCACGAAAATAAAGTACTACACAAAGAATATACTTAAAATTTCTTAGAATTTTAATGATTCATTTTTACAGATCAGCACCATTCAGCACAATTTAATTAGTTTACAAAATAATTCAGACAGTTTAATTTCAATAATAAATTCCTCAAATTCTTTCCTCGTTAGATATAAACTATAACATTGTCACGAATTGACCAACTCTGTATATAAATTTAGTGATATTATTCTACCTCAAATCCTACTAATAATAATCTTTCCATTTAGATGCGTTTAGGGCTGCACACTGGGACGGTATTGGCTGGGGTCGTCGGCAAAACTATGCAAAAATACTGCTTATTCGGCCATAATGTGACCCTTGCTAATAAATTTGAATCTGGCTCGGAGCCCTTGAAGATCAACGTCAGTCCTACTACTTATGAGTGAGTTTTATTATCTATATGTTCGCTATTAAACTACTGTTATGATCAAGAACTTTAAAATTAAATTTCGTCGCAATACTACGACATTTTCATCATAAATTCATCTACCAATTTACACGACTCCAACTATTCTATATATGTCAGAATTTTATGAAAAATGGAGCTCTCAAGACGTGCTATACATTCCTAAAGGACGTGCCACCTGAACTTAAATGCCCTTAAAAATGTATGACGTGTAATGTTATAAGGATTGCCCTTTTCAAACACGAACTACGGACACTAATGGATCATAACATTTAAGGAGCCTAATAGGATTTCTTTACGTAACTTATGTCTCAGAATTTTCTTGGGCACTTAAATCTCACATGTCTGAAAAAGGTCATCTCCCACGCAAACATTTGGTCCGAATAAAGTCAACCTCAGAAACGACGTCAAAAGGTCCATTTTCGATAATGATCCCAAACTCCAGCGGACTCGTTCACAATGAACCAACGCTGGAGTGAATCTCCTGATCACAAAAGGAATTGGGCCAGTATAAAAAACAAAATTCTCTCGCAGGTGGCTAATAAAATTCCCGGGCTTCGAAATGGAGTCGCGCGACCGTTCGTGTCTCCCGAATTCATTCCCCAAGGACATCCCCGGAACATGTTATTTCCTTCACAAGTACGTACACCCGGGGACGGACCCTGCGGCGTCCCAGGTAAGACGCTCCCACTGGACAATGTAAGGTAATAATTTAGAGATTTGTGACAGCTGCTGCTTCGTTTTGTTCGTACAACCAGAAATGTTCGTATAAATAATATTCTACTGCTCATTACTAACGACTTATAAGCTTTTGATGAGAAGCTATACACCGTACGAATGAAATACTTTTAAATTACAAGTCTTATTAAAAGATTCATTTGGTGCTACAGTGAATGCAGCTTTTAGAAAAGCTCAATTATCGGGTAATATATAAAAGCTGTATATTAGGTTTAAAGTCTCCTAACTTTCAGTACTTGAATACTGAACAAGCAATCGAGCCAGTGTGTTCATTAACCCGGGTTGAGCCCGAGCATGTCTCGAATATTCATTACCACTTAAAACTAATGACAAAACACAGCAGTATCACAACTTTCTAAATCATTTTTACATTGACTTAGTAATCTCTCATTATGATTTCAATTAGGCTGGATAGAAAAATATAATGTAAAAATAATTAAGTTACTTTGATAATTCTTCTGAAATTTGTTTATAATTGAAGGTTGGGTATCCAACGATCCGTCAAAAATATGTTACAAACAGGAAACAAGAGCCCTTCGGGGAAATATAACGTATGCATCAAAAGTTTTGCCGAGAATTTTTCATCCATCATATTATCATGTTCCAGAAAATTCTTTTAGACAATTTTGTTGTTTTCTCGAACAGGTAAAACATATACAGGACGCCTTAAAATATTACGAAATCGGACTTTTTGGACAAAATAGTGCGTCTGAACAGGATCCTGAACCAACATAGTTGTGATTTTAGTAATTACGTCTCTGCTTGTTTTATTATTATCTAAAATGTAAATAGCTTTAATTAGAGCTTCATTTGTTATCGTTTTAGGTGTTTTCATATTTGTTGATTATAGGATATTAATTATATTTAGTGTAATCAGTTCGTTATTAATATTCAGTGTTGGTTAGAGATCGTGTACTGTATCTATATAGATGTTAATGTTGCTGTTTGAAACGTGTCTAGTTAAAGTAGATTTTTGGCTTTGTAATTTCATAGTAGTAATATTGTACTTTTATACATGTCTCGTCTAAAATATAGTCACATTTTCAAAATATAACATTTAATCTTTTCTTATAGGAATTCATAAAAATATTTCTTTAAAAATAGTCATTTCATGTAGTTACGTACTCTTATAGTGATCTTTGTGAAGCTTTACTATTTAATATAAGAGAATGTACATAATTTTGGAGCCGGGATAATACGACTTACTTAGAATTAATGCGAGTTGCTGAAAAATAAAGCAAGTTATATATAAATTTCGCTGTATATTAGAGTAATATTTTCTAATATAGTAACTTTATATTTAAGATCTCTTGCCGTGGAGAATTATAATTTAACATTTTATTTATCTTTTGTTTAATATTATAATATTTAAAATTTAACTATTGTATTGTAAATAATTTTGAATTCGATAAAGAATAAAAAGCGTATGTTCTAAAATAGGTAATATGCTTCAGCATTCAATAGGACACTAAGATTTTTATCATATAAGTCTTAATATGAATATAATATATTAATAAATAAGAGATATTCATTCTATTTAGATCATTTAAGCGAAATATATTTAAATACATAATTTCAGAAAAAAGGCAATCGTGGATATAAAAAAACATACATACATACAAATTTTAGTAAAATAATTGAAAATAATTGAGTAGTAGTGAAATATATTAGTGTTTGTTTTGAACTTCAAATATTATTTAAATTAAGGTTTACATTATCTTATTTCAAAGAAAACTCTTGAAAAATAGTTTACATTAAAAAGTAATTATCTTACATAATTAGGTAAAAATGTGGTGATGAATACATAATTATTAAACTTACTTTGAACACAAATAAATATAAATATCCAAGTATAGAAGAATTCAATATGAAAACTAGTTATATATTGGATGCAATGAAATAACAAAAATAATCTAATTGGAATTTAATCAAGAATCAACTAAAATTCGGAATAGAATTTCACCACTCATAGACTATTACCAAATTTGAACACGTTTAAATTTTAATGAATTAAACCACTCATTCGTATATAAAATTAAATATGTGGGTATTCACTCGTTTGTAATATAATATTGTGTCTTATAAATATAGAGTATCTTTTAGAATAATCTATAATATTAAAATATTAATTTATTTTGTTAAATCTTTCCTTGTGCCTTTAATAATCTATTTTCAACCAAAGATCTATTTAAAACTTCGATAAAATTTGTAGGATTTAATATGTGTCCCCACCTCGCGTGACTCATAGTGTGAGGCGATGTTATTGTTTGAACACGTCACACCGCACGTGTTCTTGTTATCGAATGACTTAGCCGACACAGTTGTGTCGAAGAAACGTCTTCGGCGCGGCATACCTTCCGACATATGCGTAGTATATTTACTTTCAAATTGTTATTTCTATATTCTAGTCTTGTTACAAAAGAATCATAAAATATTATAGTTTTAGTAATAGCTTTTCAAACATTCCTTTTTCAATATTTTCAGTGTTGTGATTTAGAGTAGCATTAATTAATATAATAAATTATTAAATAGTTAAGCACGCTTAAGTATATGCACAATATGTGTATCTAGTCAATAAATAAGATAACACTCAACATATAATGGATTTTCTGAAGATAGGAAAACATATTATTAAATCATAATATATTATATTGGCTTCTTATCTGTTTCAGTATATATTCCAATTTGTTTTTGTAGAATTGAACAATTTTCACAACTTATGATCAAATATACCACTTACGGGTAACTTGCAATAATAGTTTTTATATCTCATTAGAATATTATGAGACAAAGTATATTTATATTAACTTCTTTTTTCGTTTCAACCAAATATTTATTACACTACCACCTTCCAATGGTGATTTCCTAGTGAGGTTACATATTGAAGGTCATGGTAGCTGATGGTTATATACGACCAGTAAAAATATTATTACCAAAGAATATGGCTTAATGCCTTAGTAATCGCAACTTAAAAATATCTAAAATTCTTGCAAAATGATGGTTTTTCGACAGCTGATGGGTGTGGCGGAGGTGTGGGGTGCGCGAAATCACTAGAGGTCATTAGTCAACACTCTTTAAGCCGAAATCGTTTATGTTTGAGGTAGTTTTGTCGAATTTAGATTTTAAAAAAAATTGTAATTTTACCTAATTTTTGTAATATTCCGTATAAGAACAGAGTACTCATCACCCTCCTGCAATATGTACCCTCTCTAAAAAATCACCCTGTATATTGCTAGCGAATGGCAAACACTAAATAAAAAATCTTTTAATATGCTAATCACTGCGGGTTTTGTCATTACGTGTGACTGAAATTTTGGTCCTACGTTTAGCAATTACAAGGAGCCCTAATTCCAAGCTATATCAAGGCCTTTCATTACCTAGGCAATACTAATTTTGGTAAAACAACTTTATGTATAATTTCTATTTTCTTTTATGATTCTTTGTCTTAGTTTACCAAGAAATGTAAAAGGTATTTTATTCTATTTTTGCTCTAAGAGAAATTAGCTCTCTTATAATAGAAATATATAATATACAAAAAATGTAAAGACATATATATTATTATGCAGCTTATCGCATACATCTAAGCATAAAAAAAAATTATGGAATAAAAATCGTATGGAACAACAAAAAAAAAAATTAAGTGTAATTGGCGAATTTTAATTTAATGGAAGGGGACAGATCTTAACGACCAGTCTTTTATACAAAGTGGTGCCCGATTTTAAGGTGACTACCCTGATGACGTTATCGTAAAACATATATATCCCTAATATTTTATATTAGATGCAGTATTTAATTAATAAAATTGTCTGATCTCGTTGTCTGCTTAATATATTTGAGTGATAGGACTCACTAGTCATTATAATTTACGAAATAGGTAAATTATAGATCTTATTGTTATAGATTGTAAATTGATATTAATACACATTGTAACTTTACATATGTATTTTCAAGCGTTTTATTCCCGCTTGTTAAATACAAAATTATGTCGAAGATGAATCTGTTAGATTGTCATATATTTAGTAGAAAAGCAGATGTTTAATGTTTTTAATTCTTCTGTAAAGTTATAATACTATTTGAAAAATACATTAGCATATTTTCAGGCATAGATTCTGAAAAAATCCTCTTTATTTCTACATAATTGATTACAAAACAAATACTTCATTTGAAGCATAAAATAAAGTAGGTACCTTTTAAAATTACATAGAAGTATAGTGTATTTTCTAAAAAAACTCAATAGGTATATTCACTTATAGTAAAATGTAAATATTCACTAATTATTTAAAATCTAGATGTAACTAGCAATTTCAGTTCCAAATTTAAATATATACTTCTGTTAATTTTTATATGTTAAGGTCCAAAGAGGCTTTATCTTAATGGAAATGACATTAAAGAGCTCCCACTACACTAGCGTATGCTATGATCGTTCTATGAAAGTTTTTGGCAATAAAAAACTAATTTATTAGCCATATACCTACATCAAAAGTATAAAAGTATCTAATCTTTTTAAAGATATATTTTATTATGTATGCAATGTTGTATTTTTCATCAAGCTTTTGATTGTGTCCATGTGAAGTATTCTATCTCGTGTCATTGACCTCATTATGCCTGATATTATATTGTGGAAACTGTAATGTTCTCTGTGTTATGATCAACTTGCAATAATTAAATTGAAAGAATCTTTTGTGCGATAAAAGTAAGTATTCTTTTACTATATTATCTAGTGTATTAAATACTACTTCTTATGCCTATCACGTTCATAGGACAGTCATGGTATGATATGGTGTGGACTCATTAATCTTAATTCACTAATGTAAGCTGTTTGTACTTCACGCTATTTCAAAATCGATGTACTACGTGTTGTTTTCTCGCCTTGAGATAATTTTAAACTGTGAAAGCACTATTAGTGGAAAAAATAAAAATGTTTCTTTCGTAATATTTGTTTTATTTTTAAAAACCTTTTCATATATCTATATTTATAGCTGCGACCCGCGATGCTGCGTGAACCCTATTCAGCAACTAATATTACCGCTAAGAACTAATTCCTCATAATGCCTTTGCCATAGTTAAAAGTCTTTTTATTCTAAAAACTAGCGGGTCCGCGCAATTTCGTCTGCATCACATAGGGAAATTATATAGCCTATAGTCTTCCTCGATAAATGGACTATCCAACACTTCTCTAATCGGACCAGTGGTTCCTGAGATTAGCTCGTTCATACAAACAATCTCTTCAGCTTTATATTATTTAATAGGTGACCCGCGCAACTTCGTCTGCGTCACGGAGGGATACAGCATAGCCTGTAGCCTTCCTCGATAAATGAATTTTCCAACAGTGAAAGAATTTTTAAAATCGTACCAGTAGTTGCTGAGATTAGCGCGTTCAAACAAACAAACAAACTCTGCAGCTTTATCCATACCTATAATTATTCTAGAAATAATCGTCTGCCTTTTTATCTGGGAAATTCTATACCTGAACTTTTACCTAAAATGTCACGCAAAATGTTATTAGGTCAATCGGTCTATTCAGGCTAATTTTACGACTTTTTCAACCAATTTTCCAAAAAAGGGGAACTCATTTAAAATACTTTTTTCTAATATACGATTCTTTTTGGCAGTATTTGCTGTTTTGTGTTTGTCATTAATTTTAATGCTCCAGCTGCCTACCTATGTATAACAACTTTTTCTATAATTTCTTAGAATTTGAATCAAAATCGTACTGAAGAATATTGATAGAATCCTTAATTTTCATGAACCAGCAAAGTCATAATAATATAATCTTAGACAGAAGTTAAATGGAAATAAACATTAAAAAAAAAAACAAAATGAACCTATGTACTACTCACATTTATTTTAATAAAAACACAGTATTACAAAATTCTGGTATTGCTTTGGGTCTCGCACTAAGCTAGGCTTGTGTTGCGAAATCCGTTTACAAGAATCAAGTTGGACACATCGGCAATGTAATAACGCGTATTGTACAATAAAATTAAATTAATAAATTGTATTATTTTTATGCAGACAATTATTTTACTAGAATTTAATAATTCAAGTACAATAACCAAGCAAAAAATAGTATTAGGAAAGAAAAGACTAATTGTACACCCCCTTATAATAAATATTCCCTTTAAACTCATCTACTTTCGAATTTAAACGGGAAACGCTCGATCTTGCTAATTACGTCTTAAATTCAGCCAAGAATTCAATTTGATTACAAGACAAGACCAAATTTCCCTTGAGATCGAACTTCAGTACAAACGAAGGTCGTTGCCATAATCATTCTGTACTACAACCACAACATAAGTAATAAACAGAAATAAATTATTTTTATTAGATATTTAAAGGCGCTTCAAGATAAATCAACGAGCTCTGCACTAATCAAGGTGACATTTCATGACATAGCAATTAGCATTAATGCATCTATATTACATTTGAAAAAACTGTGCCTATAATAAATCGTAGCAAATCTGCTGTATGTTAACCACTCAACTGAGAACGTCACTATTCGCTAGATGGCGAAACTGGGAACTTCGTTCGGAATCAATACCGTGTTTGAGCCTCTTTTTAAAAACATTTTTTCCAATAATTTTAAATTTTGATTTTTAATTAAACATTATATTTTTGTAAATCATTATTACTAAACGACTCTGTATTGCATTATCAACGAAAATATACCATCTCCGTAAAATATGAGACGATTCAAAAATTTAAACAAAACAAGTTTTAGAACTGTGCTCAATTTTGGCTCCTGCCACAGACTTGGCAAAAGTAAACAAACCAATTTGGTTGCCGATCCCAGTTGAGTGGTTAAAATGACTGTAGTGCAAATGTCAACGGTTAATGTCAAAAACAAGGCACGGTGTTTCCCAAGCGCTATGACTTATCCTTCATAAAAAGACTTCTGAAAATACCCCATAAGGTAGGACGTAGTTTGGGGCCCCGCAGTGTTCTCATGACAATCCATGAGCGACGTAATTGTGTATAAAGATACACGAAAATTAAAGAATTTTCGTCACAAATTAACAATTTACATATCTATTTCTAAATACACTTTCTACTACTTATATTTAACAAAAAATCAATATGACCTAAACACACGTTATTTTTTTTTTAATAATATTGCAGCAGTAACAATTACTTCTGTATATGAATTATTTTGTGGCACAACCATAAATATGTTAATGTGGTTTTGCTGAATCATGAATTATTTAAAGCGCAGTTATAAATATAATAGTTCTGCTTTTGGTAATGGCCTTAATCTTTATTGTAATACAAAGGTTTCATAAATAAATGGATTATGATATTAAAGCGGTTTCTCGATAATTTTCATGTTATTTTTGGTCTGAAAGATTGTGAGGTTTCTTTTCTTTGTGTGGGTTTAATAGGGTGGTGTGATTGAGGTCACAGTAGGTGGTGATAGTATCTGAAGAGTTTTTACTCCGAGAATATTAGGTGTACAGAATTAAATTCACATGATAGTCGATATAAGAAAATGTTCCTTTAGTATGACACTATGATGTTTACCTTCGTTGCCGATTAATATCAATAACCAGGAGTGATTTTATAAACACTGGGAATTTTACCAATTGACATTATGTCAATCAGAGCAATCAATATAAGAAAATATGCAATATGCATACCACACAATAAGATTAAAATAAATTTTCATTATAAAACACTTCCGATTCTAAACATTAACTTCCATTGAAGTATAATATGTAAAGTTTTAAGTGTAAAAATTAAAAATAATTCCTCTAAAAACCATAATATGCTCTGTTTAAGTTTCAATAACTTAACTCGCGTTATAAAACCACCATAATAGTATTTTGATGGACACAAGATGGACCGACGATCTGGTCAAGATCGCGGGAGGTCACTGGATGCAGTTGGCGCAGGACCGGTCGATGTGGCGAGGTTTGGGGGAGCCCTATGTCCAGCAGTGGACGTCTATAGGCTGATGATGATGATGAATAGTATTTTAGTGACAAAATCTAATCTTCCTAAAGAACTGATATTTTTCCTAATATTTCAACAAAACGACAACTCCCAAAAGCCTTCCATAAAAGTCAGACCACCTACACCAAACATGTCATAAGTTATGAGCCCCAGATGAAGTTTAGTTTGCAATTTGTTCTAAGTTAACTCTCTAGAGATATAGAGTTAGTATTAGTGTTGAATAATATACCAAGGTATTGTTAAGGGGAGCGCATATTCAGCCCTCAACGCAAGATGCGTTGCAACAATGTGTTGTATTTTAATTTACAATCAATCAAGTTTAATTTTTTCTGTTCATTTAACTCTCCTCGGTGTTTCATGGTCGCCGATTTTTGAAAACCACTTCAAGGTTTGTTAAATAACAACACTCTAGTGCTCGGTCATATTAATATATTACTGTTTTCTCTACAACATTGAATTCAAAGTTAAACTGTACATTTTTTCCTTATAAAATAAATCTTTTTTACATTTGACTACCAATTTTCAAAATCATAAATAAAATGCGAAATAATAAGACCTATTTACAACATCATGACTTATTCTTCTTTAAACGAGGCTTGAAGTCCTTAAACTAGCATTTCAGAGGTCCATGAGCGACGGTAACCACTCAGTGGCCCGTTTCGTCAGACCTCAAACTCGTCTACAAATATGGCAAAAAAAAACTAGAAAACTGCTTTATCTGGGAAAGGTTTCTTATAAGGAAAATTAATAATGTATTAAAACATAACCTAATGTGCTTCAAACATTAGAATATTGTACGGAGAGCCGTAGATTATTTCAGAATAAATCAAACAATTTTTCCACTTAATCCAAGAGCCTGTCAAGTTTTTTCATAAACTGCCTATGTACATTACCGAAACACTTAATTGGTTGTTCAAACATACAAAATAAATCTCTAAATTAATTTTCCACGAAAACAGAAAGCAATCAACAAACGCCAAAAATGTACGTTTTATTTTTAAAACAATTTGAACGGTCCAAATAAGACTTCAGAAAAATATTTGCGTGGAGTTTCTCGCGCAAAATTACAGAGGGCAAACACCTCAAATAATTTCTGCGGCAAAATAAAAAAATTCTGAATATTTCCATAATTTGACGGTTTCATTATCTTACGTAGCTTTGTGGTAAAGGGAAGACTCTTTTGTTTCTTGGGGGTAGTGTCGCAAGGAAAATACGAAGTGAAATTCTCGCTTGAGGGTTGTTCGCTCCTTCTATTTCGACGATTTGTAAAACAAATAACAAACGTGTCGAGATGACGCAAACATTTGCACGATTTGCCTTATTCTGACTTGTAGAAAGATAAAATTAAGTATTACGTTTATTACGATGACTTGTAAAAGATTTTGAATTCATTATTATAAGTTGTTGGGACGAAGTTCCTTATCGCGCGTTGTGAAAGGGGGCTAGACGGAATAAAATCTTACGAAAAGTTGTCACGACACTTTTTTTGTTTTAGATGATTATCGCTAGATGGCGCTGTGATCAAAATCATTTGAAACATGTTCCTTATTGCGCGTTACGAAAGGAAATATTTTTTATAAGATATCTTTTAATCGAAAGGAACTTCGTTCTATTCGGGTGTCCCATGATACCTCTCAAGTTTTTTTTTACTACTGAGAGGAGTTCGATGATGGTAGTCTAAATTACTGTAAGACTTTGGTCACTCGCGGCTCTCTGGCTTGTGCTTTAAATTTTTTTTATTTCAATTAACTACTTCATAGCTTCTTTTATTTTGTCTTTTCCTTTCCATCATAAGTAGCAGACTCAAAAAAATCGTGATGAAGTAAACGTGTTGTCATCTTTCAGTTTTTTCTGCATGTTTGTCCCAATGTATCTGTAAAGACTGATAGATTCTTTCGTTTTCAGTTTCGTCTGCCTACGAGTCAATAAACTTTCATTTATCGAGAAATGCTATAGGGGTATACGCTTTTTGACGCAGACGAAGTTGCGCGGGTCAGCTAGTTTATATTACAACTAAGTGTAGAACGCGCGTCTTATGTCATACGAATCTGATTCTAATTTCATGTGTTCTGTAATATTACATATTAGAACACGTGCGACATTTTGCGATAAGACCCGCTAAATAATATTCTAGTAATAGCAGACACGTTTCTAGAATTATCATTCGTCCTGGGCACTAATTAGAGGCACACGCACAGTAATAGACGTGTCCTACGTATGACATTTGTCACATACCAATGTTGGATTTCTTCGAAACGGAAATATTATACAGATATAAAGAAAGAGATAGAGAGAAACGGTTTTTACGAGATACAAAGTAATTTAATTAAAAAAAATGCCAGGGCAATGAGGGTCTGTTATTTATCATCTACCTATGCAGAACTTTTCTTAAAACTATGCATGATACTGTAATTTGTTTTAATTTAGATTTTAGCCAGTGTTTATTCTGTTGGTGTAACCTCAATAAATAAATAAATAAAACTCATTTGAAGAGGGACATGTTAAAGCGCTCTGGGAACACCTTGGACGGGAATCCATTCCAAATCGGAATGGTACGGGGCGAAAATTAATCGCAACAACGTAGCAGCCCTATGGTGTCCTGGTTGACAGAGCTTTTAGGATCCTTCGGTACCTGGATCCTGGTATTAAAAACTAGAAAACTGCTTTATCTGGGAAAGGTTTCTTATAAGGAAAATTAATAATGTATTAAAACATAACCTAATGTGCTTCAAACATTAGAATATTGTACGGAGAGCCGTAGATTATTTCAGAATAAATCAAACAATTTTTCCACTTAATCCAAGAGCCTGTCAAGTTTTTTCATAAACTGCCTATGTACATTACCGAAACACTTAATTGGTTGTTCAAACATACAAAATAAATCTCTAAATTAATTTTCCACGAAAACAGAAAGCAATCAACAAACGCCAAAAATGTACGTTTTATTTTTAAAACAATTTGAACGGTCCAAATAAGACTTCAGAAAAATATTTGCGTGGAGTTTCTCGCGCAAAATTACAGAGGGCAAACACCTCAAATAATTTCTGCGGCAAAATAAAAAAATTCTGAATATTTCCATAATTTGACGGTTTCATTATCTTACGTAGCTTTGTGGTAAAGGGAAGACTCTTTTGTTTCTTGGGGGTAGTGTCGCAAGGAAAATACGAAGTGAAATTCTCGCTTGAGGGTTGTTCGCTCCTTCTATTTCGACGATTTGTAAAACAAATAACAAACGTGTCGAGATGACGCAAACATTTGCACGATTTGCCTTATTCTGACTTGTAGAAAGATAAAATTAAGTATTACGTTTATTACGATGACTTGTAAAAGATTTTGAATTCATTATTATAAGTTGTTGGGACGAAGTTCCTTATCGCGCGTTGTGAAAGGGGGCTAGACGGAATAAAATCTTACGAAAAGTTGTCACGACACTTTTTTTGTTTTAGATGATTATCGCTAGATGGCGCTGTGATCAAAATCATTTGAAACATGTTCCTTATTGCGCGTTACGAAAGGAAATATTTTTTATAAGATATCTTTTAATCGAAAGGAACTTCGTTCTATTCGGGTGTCCCATGATACCTCTCAAGTTTTTTTTTACTACTGAGAGGAGTTCGATGATGGTAGTCTAAATTACTGTAAGACTTTGGTCACTCGCGGCTCTCTGGCTTGTGCTTTAAATTTTTTTTATTTCAATTAACTACTTCATAGCTTCTTTTATTTTGTCTTTTCCTTTCCATCATAAGTAGCAGACTCAAAAAAATCGTGATGAAGTAAACGTGTTGTCATCTTTCAGTTTTTTCTGCATGTTTGTCCCAATGTATCTGTAAAGACTGATAGATTCTTTCGTTTTCAGTTTCGTCTGCCTACGAGTCAATAAACTTTCATTTATCGAGAAATGCTATAGGGGTATACGCTTTTTGACGCAGACGAAGTTGCGCGGGTCAGCTAGTTTATATTACAACTAAGTGTAGAACGCGCGTCTTATGTCATACGAATCTGATTCTAATTTCATGTGTTCTGTAATATTACATATTAGAACACGTGCGACATTTTGCGATAAGACCCGCTAAATAATATTCTAGTAATAGCAGACACGTTTCTAGAATTATCATTCGTCCTGGGCACTAATTAGAGGCACACGCACAGTAATAGACGTGTCCTACGTATGACATTTGTCACATACCAATGTTGGATTTCTTCGAAACGGAAATATTATACAGATATAAAGAAAGAGATAGAGAGAAACGGTTTTTACGAGATACAAAGTAATTTAATTAAAAAAAATGCCAGGGCAATGAGGGTCTGTTATTTATCATCTACCTATGCAGAACTTTTCTTAAAACTATGCATGATACTGTAATTTGTTTTCATTTAGATTTTAGCCAGTGTTTATTCTGTTGGTGTAACCTCAATAAATAAATAAATAAAACTCATTTGAAGAGGGACATGTTAAAGCGCTCTGGGAACACCTTGGACGGGAATCCATTCCAAATCGGAATGGTACGGGGCGAAAATTAATCGCAACAACGTAGCAGCCCTATGGTGTCCTGGTTGACAGAGCTTTTAGGATCCTTCGGTACCTGGATCCTGGTATTAAAAAGGTTCATGAGCGATGGTAACCACTTACTATCTACTGGGGTAGATATTCGCTTATTAAATGTAAAAACTGTTGAATTCAAGTATAACACAAAAAAAAAGGTCTTTTCTTAAAAAAAATAAATTCATTACAAGATGGATAAGGTTCCTCGACTCTACTTAAACAATTTCTAGACATATTAAACTACTGTAGCCTGAGGAAAACATGGCATGAAGAGCTGAAATTATATTATATCTCTTTGAGTTTAAACCCTTGCGCTTAACATATAAACGGCGGACATTTTAGTATAAAGATGACAGTAATGAACAAGTCAAAGGATATAATGGGAGGTATTTAGGAAAAGCAGGAAAAGTACTTGAAATAATGTTTTTTACTGTTAGGAAACATTTATTTTTGAAAAGTAATGAAACGGCACTCAAAGATTTTATACAAATCGAAATATCGAAATTACTACAGTTTGAAAAAAAAAACTTGAGATATGTCAAGGGACACCCGGATGGAACGACGTTCCTTTCGATTAATTAGTGAGGGACTTGTAATAAAATTTTATTTTTTTAAGTTATAATAATTAGTTAGTTTAAAACGTCTGTCTCTCTATCTCTTTCTATATAAATAAAATATTTTGATCACAGCGCCATCTAGCATTAATCATATAAAACAAAATAAAGAATTGTTTTTAAAGATTTTAATCACAGCGCCATCTAGCGATAATAATTAAAAAAAGTGTTGTGACAACTTTTACATAAGAATTTCCGTCTAGCCCCCTTTCGATAACGCGCGATAAGGAACTTCGTTCCGAAAATCTATGGATGCAATTGTGTTCCTTTTCAAAAATAAAGAAACCTTTCCTTTGAGCAAAATTTCCAAAATCATTACTTCAAATACTTTCCTTAGAGTATTTCTAAATTCCACCCTGTATTTTCATATCATTACATTCATTACGACATATAACAAGAGTCCACTGTATCATATTACTGAGTAAGGCTCGCCTCGGGTCATTTCTGTACGGGAATAGTTCACCAAACTATTTTATAAGTATCAAGACTTCGTTATATTGCCAAAAGATTTTAAGCCTTCATCAGTATTTTTTAAGATATTTTGAAACCATTTTTTGGGATAGCTGTTGGCTATTAGGCCTTTACAGCTTTACCAAGCTAGAGTGCGTGCTCAGAAGAGTCTCGACTGAGTATAGGGTCCAAAGTCGACTGATTTCAAATTCAAAAGCCTTTATTTCCAATCTTAAAATTATACAAATAAAACTTACAACTAACTTATCCTAATCGTATGTGCCCGCTGCTGTGGTCGGTGTGTTATGTGACACGTAGGCGTCTTCCAGACTCTTCCATTTCTCTCTGTCCCTCGCTTCTTTGGTCCATGTTTTGCTTGCAATCTTCTTGACGTCATCAACCCATCGTTTGAACTGTCTCCCTCTACTTCTTTTTTCGACTGATTAGCACATCATAAATCTACTGACTGCTGAAATTACTTACCTACTGTATCAGCCCCAGCCGGGGTTCGAACGCTGAGTATGAGCGGTTGGAGGTTTTAGTGTAGTTCAATTGTCACATATCCCACACCCACACATATCGCGGGGCAGGTGAGAATCCGGCGATTTGCTCAAACTGAAAAACAAAACTTACTGAATCAATCACCACTGGATATATTCAGTACTATCCAGCTAAATTTAGCTGCAACGACCGAGTCAGTAAATATATTTTTTGATAAATTTCTTTAAACACTCGCGGTTATCTACATCACTTACACTATTTCTAAACGGGTTCATTCCACGATTATTTTCAATTGAGCGATCCCGATATTTCGGCACTGTTTCAAGCGCCATGATCACGGGAAGACTGAAGAACTGCGGGTAGGTCATTTAAGAGCAGACAAATCTGTCTACCCTCTTTCTATAGAATATAATTGAAAATGATCTTGGAATATATAATAATTTAGAAATAGTGTGATAATTTTTGATATTTAATTATTTAAATAGAATATTTAAATAAAAAGTAATAACGATCTTTAAATGCACCTAAAATATTTACAATGCTATGCAAAACTGAACTATGTCCGACATTAATGATTTCAAATAGCTTCATTATAATATAAATGCGTGGGGTGAAATTTTCACTTGCAATCCTCATTTAGAGTTTCGTAATTCGATCGTTTAAATTCATTTATTGTAGTTATCGAGGTGAAATTGGTTTTGTTATTGTACAACATTACCTGTTTAGTATCAGTTTCTGATTCTTGTTTTGTTTTTACTTTGCCTAAATTACTTTGTAGTTGATTTCGACACGCATAGGGTGTGGTGTTATGGGTGTGTACTTGCTTTAAAGTTTCTGTTAAGTTCTGTTGCTTTTAGTTTCTTTTTTGTATATATTTGTTTTGTATGATCTGAATTACTTTAAATTTTTTGTATTATTTCTAATTGTTGCAAAAATAGTCATTTCTCAATCAATTATTATTAGAGAATGTTGCACGAATCAAACCGAGCTCCCCTCCTCGGTATTCCTTGAGCGCTATGACTTGTCCTTCTTCAAACGAGGCTTGACGAGGGTCCTTAAAGTTATGACGTAGGTAGCGACCCCTTAGTGTCCCCTGACATTGCAGAGGTTCATAAGCGACGGTAACCACTTCCTATCAGGTGGGCCGTTGAATCGTCTGCCTACATGGCATTAAAAAAAAAAAAAAACGCCTCATAAGGATCCACTTTAAAATCATATTTTCAATGTCGTAAAGGAATTCGAATTGCTCGGAAAATAGAAACTGAAAATCCCTAAAGTTGAGGATATTTCTGTTGATTCACATATCAGTAAACTAACCTCAAAATTGGAAACTGAATAACCCGTAGTTTTGAATTTATTCCTACTAACAGTACTGTAACTACAAATCCAGTATACTCGTATGTAAAGGAATTATCTACACTCAAACATAATATATTTTCAGATCCCGTTTAATAGTCATTTATGAACAAAAGCGCGAATAATACGGCGCACGCCTAGCATTATCTTGCAGAAGCATTCACAATACAGGCGAAGACAATAGGACACATTAGCGTCGCGAATTGAATTAATTCATTAACTAAATTATCGCTACGTAGGATGAGTTCTGCGACTTATTCAAACAGTCGCAATTTCTACATTCATTTTATGTATAACTAGATGATCTGCGCAACTTTGTCTGCGTCACAAAGGGGTTCACACAGCACGAGACTTGAGTTTTTTGGTATTTTTTTATACCTTAGCTTACATAACTTACACTATTGAAGTTTTAGAACGAATTTTGTAGCCGCTGTAGATCTTGGCTACACAGGATTTATAGTGGAAGTAAGAGGTGGGTAAATATTCGTCTCTTGAGTTACAGTATACAGCTAAGTATGGTAACGAGGAGAAATTAATTGAAATGACAGTATCGGTCAACAATATTAATTCATGCAATTTGTCTTCGTATATAGGTCAGGAGGCAAACGTCCGTGTGTTGCAGTCATCAATCTTGCTTGTCAGTTTGACTGACATTCCGCTGATTAGCGCTTGATGTTTTGACTATTCTAAAATTAAATAACAATATATTATGTAGTCGTAGTCACTTTGAGGAGGAAATTTTAAATATGGCGCTAAGTAATGGGTATTTTGAGTTTGATTCGAATGACGGAAATGTGACTTATATATTAACTAGATGACCCGCGCAACTTCGTCTGCGTTACAAAGGGGTTCAAAAATTGTAGCCTATATAGGCACGCGCCGCCCGGCGCAAACAACTAAGACCCTGCATTTTAAATTTGTAATATCTTTGGTAATATTCACTTAAATTACATGCTGTAAAAAGCATATTGATCTATAATAAATGCACAATTTATTTAAGGTACTTAATTGGATAAGGATTAATGCTGTATTGTTTAAAATCACTTCGTAAATAACCATTTTTTAGTAAAGAATAAAAATGGTTATCCTGGGTTATCCCTAAGAGATAGACATATACCATCGCGGACTTTTTTGTTGAACTTTTTAAGGGGAACAATACTGTAGTACATTATTTTGGTCTATCTCGTAGGGTTCAGCCTGCGTTTGCAATATAAGCGCAAAAAAACGTGCTTATTTACGACATCACATTAGAAACCTTTAAATTTATCAGTGTTTCTCTACTATATTATGCAGTTATTATACATACAAACCGTCCTTAAGAACCACTCTATCTATTAAAAAAAACCGCATCAAAATCCGTTGCGTAGTTTTAAAGATCTAAGCATACATACGGACATACAGCGAAAGCGACTTTGTTTTATACTATGTATTGATTTGTACAAGGTGAGTGTTGATTTGGTACTTATATAGTTAATTATTAACTCCAGTTAGAGTAACTTCAGTTATAGTTAGGCTTCCGATCCAGTTGCTTCATCAGTAAAGTTGATTTCTTATCTTTAAATCGGACTTTGTCCACTAAATCAATTTTAATGTTTGTTGGAACAAAAAAAACACAAGATGACAGCAAAGTTAAATTGAATCAAACAAACAAAAATCGAGAATCAACTCTAAAAAACAAAGAACAAAAAAACTGAGACATAACTAAAACAAGAGACGTACGAAACTTTCTATATAGAAACTTCGGAACATTTGTAACACACATTCTGCGCCCTTCAATAAGGACTGTTCCCATTCTCTTGTTATTTAAAGCTTTGTTTGTCGATCGATACGGCTTTCGCGATAAAGTAAAGGATTATGGTTGACATGCGGTAATACTGGTAGTATTAAAGTACTCACGTCCATATAGATTTAATTTATATAAATTTTGAGTAACAATGAAGGCGTTGTAAACATTTTTTTGTTATTATATGAAAGTTTCAGTAATGAATGTACGTTAAAGATAACGAAATTGTAGGTCCTTAGGTTGTCCTTTTTTAAACGAGGCTTGAGGAAGGTCCTTAAAGTTACGTCGTAGGTAGCGACCCCTCAATGTCCCCTGATATTGCAGAGGTTCATGAGCGACGGTAACCACTTACGATCAGGTGCCCCGTTGGCTCGTCTGCCTACATGGCAATAAAAAAAAAGTAGCGGCGTTAAACGGGATTGTTTCTCTCTCATTACAATTAAATAAATTACTATATGTTTTATGTATTTCAATTATTATTAATTGCAGGATAGATAAACGAGCTTAAGGTCTTCATGATAGTAAGTGGCTACCGCATACTCATGAGCCTCTGCAATACCAGGACGTTCCCATTATTCAGTACTTTTCTTAAACCTTATCAATTCTTTTCGTGTATGGTATTAAGTTTCCTTGCATTTCCTTTTATATCAATTCTGCTCAGCTTACTCGAATACAAATCTTGGTAAATTTTCTCCATTAAACCGCATTATAAAAACCTACAACGAAATTAATTCTGACAGCATTGACATCTTTCATGATTCACCTAACGAATTTAGACAAAATCTGATAAAATTGTTGAAATAAAATCGGTGGGTGAATTTTTGTTGTTACTTTTTCTTATTTTGTGATTTCACTTTTAGAATTTTTTTGTTACTTTGATTTAATACTAGTTTTGTGAAAGCTGTATGCACCTCTATTTGTGTGAATGTAGTTGGTGCGTTGTTATAAAATAAATAAATAAATATAAATATCATAGTATACCAAGTGTCGGTAAAAACATCATTATCAACACTGATCAATCACTTTAACATCGATCCATCTTAGCACCCCTATTCACAAGGCCTCCACTAGAACCTTTCGTCCCTACGGCAATCCATTCATTGTGAAGTGTGGCTTGTCCATTGGCACTTTAAGAACAATTAAATGTGGTTCACGTTATACTTTGTCAGTTTCCGACCGGCGCAATTCCAGTCAAACTTGGCCATACATTTTTGACTTAATAAAAACTTGTCAGGTGTCATGGGACACCCGAATAGAACGAAGTTCCTTTCGATTAAAAGATATCTTATAAAAAATATTTCCTTTCGTAACGCGCGATAAGGAACGTGTTTTAAAAGATTTTGATCACAGCGCCATCTAGCGATAATCATCTTAAACAAAAATAAGGAACGTGTTTTAAAAGATTTTGATCACAGCGCCATCTGTCGATAATCATCTAAAACAAAAAAAAGTGTCGTGACAACTTTTCGTAAGAATTTTTTCCGTCTAGCCCCCTTTCACAACGCACGATAAGGAACTTCGTTCCAATAAATCTTTGATAAAAAATACGGGAACTATGTATTATAGTGATTAGGAGTTCTAGAAACATAGATGAGAGAGTCTGAAGGTTTGATAATCAAGGTAATTGTGATGCTATGTGTTGATAACTATACTTTAATATATCAAAAACTGAAGACGTATAAAACGCCTTTTAAACAAAGAAGTAAGAAAATAACTCACAGTATCAAAAACCTATTCAGTAAGTCAACCAACTTGCCAACGAATCTCTATCTCCTTTCAATAGTTATTTGACCGTAGTCACCCTTTTAATAACAATATTATATGTAAACTGTATCTGTGACATCAGTCCGAACAATTTGAACTACACGGGCTGGTTCAATATTGAGATGACCCAATTATAAACAACATAATCGAATTAACACAGCGCTTGTGAAGTAGAAAGTCAACATGTACGCTAACTAAATATACACTCGCTTTTTGATGCCAGAAATCTGCTGGACTTTCAAGAGTTGGTTGAAGTGCAGATTATTTTGATGATAATTAAATATGTAGGGAGTATTTCCACATTGGCTCACGTACAAAACAAATGACGGTGACGGCCGACTAATATAAAAGTTGGAAGTTGGCGAGCCAATGTGGAAACGCACCAGGGTTTTGTAGTTGTCTAACGCGCATAGTGTATGGTGTAGCAATGTGTGATTGTCTTTACGTTGCCATTCCAGATGAGTGATGTACTAAGTAGCACAATTGTTTACTATATTCTGAAGGACTCGCTTTCGGTAACAGTAATGAATATACAAAATGTTTGCGCACACTACATTGTACTTGCGTCAATGAGTTCACATTTTATTATAAGCTTTATATTAACTTTGCGGCCACGAACCGGTAAGCGCAACGTTGGTAGACCCCCCACAAGATGGACCGACGATCTGGTCAAGATCGCGGGAGGTCACTGGATGCAGATGGCGCAGGACCGGTCGATGTGGCGAGGTTTGGAGGAGGCCTATGTCCAGCTCTGGACGTCTATAGGATGATGATGATGATGATGAATGTAAATATTTACATAAGTTCGAGTTGAATTTGACGAACTAACAATGTCTTTCTTTTTAGCTGACATTTTGCACGCAGATGTGTATCGCGTAACAATACAATAACGTATTATTGCACTATCGTAATACAATGCAGCTGATCTAATGATGGAGTCAGAAGATAGCCATAGGAACATCTGTACTAAACAAGATCGTCGTTTATGGACTCTTTTTGTCTTAGTTAGTACTTTACTGTTACATATCCAGGACTTTAGATCTTGCATTTCTTCTTCTTCTTTTTATTCTGGACCTCGTCCAAGACTCGGGACGATTCGCCAATGTGAAGTGAGTCAGATACACGGTCTTTAAGACACTAAGCCAAAGTATTATTCGGTTTCCAGCTTCAGCAGTAGGAAATGCTAAGATCTTGCATTTAAAGAGTTTTTTTTAAAAGAAATTATTACGTGTGCAATCTCAGTCTTTAAAATGTTTTCACAAAAGTGCCACACTATAATAAATGAAAAGCTGATCTAAAGACATAAAAAAAAAGAAAAAAAAAATTGCTGATTTTATATTTCTACTTTTTGCTATAGATGTCAATCGCTGCCTTATTAATAGTAGCGATAATTAAATCTTATAATAATATATATATTTAAAGAACTTATCCAAAACATACTCAGTCGATATAGCTACTGTAAACTTCATAAACCAATCCCACACAAATTGAAGAGGAATCACGTTACTACATTTAATTGTAAACATAAACCTTCTGAACAGATTTACGCTAGACAAAGTTTCAATTGATATCACATTTCCTACCCCTTGTCAATTACTTAATTGTTTACATGTGTAGCAACTCAATCCAATTAACAATTTGTTCTACATAAGTCACAGTTGTACTTGGAAACAGATTCCAAAATTGTCTTTGGAATGAAGTTGATTCTGGAAATTATAAGTTAATTCTTACTCTTTCTTATTAGAATGAATGTGTTTTTGTTATGGTGGCAAAAATGTCTGGGCTTACTTTGTTTTGCATGCTTGCAAATGTATACAGGTTGATTTCTTAGTGAGGGTACATATTGAAGGTCATGGTATTTGATGGTTATATACGACCAGTAAAAATATTATTACCAAAGAATATGGCTTAATGCCTTAGTAATCGCAACTTATAAATATCTAAAATTCTTGCAAAATGATGGTTTTTCGACAGCTGATGGGTGTGGTGGAGTTGTGGGGTGCGCGAGATCACTAGAGGTCGTTAGTCAACACTCTTTTAGCCGAAATTGTTTATGTTTGAGGTAGTTTTATCGAATTTAGATTTAAAAAAAAAATTGTAATATTCCGTTTTAAAACAGAGTACCTACTCATCACCCTCCTGCAATATGTAAAAAATCACCCCGTATAAGTCTAATAGTTAAGTAATTCAAGCTTATGTAATAATTTGCTTCCATGCTTCAACGGCGTGATAGAACAAAAAAAAGGCACATTGTACCAGCAATTTTTTAATAATAAAGTCCAGTTTTCTAACCACTCTAAATAATAACTGACATTTAGGTCATGTCAAAACCGTCTATCCAAAAATTAGACCGACAACTCGCCAATCCCGAAATCATTAAACGCAAACCCACATCATAAAAGAAATAATTACTCCAGCAAGCCACAACAAGAGAACTTAATTAACTCATTGCGATAACCGGCTGGAACCGGTTCGCAATCCGAGATACCGGTTATTCCGGAGTTCACGCTCGATATCCGGCTATTTCATGGTCTATTCGTGCCGATTCGAAAGCTAGCTATAATGAGGTTATTGGCGACGTTCTGTGGACTGAGCTACCGAATGATGAATCAAAATGCTACTTAAAAGTTTTTTTAATGTATTAACTACTAGCTTTTGCCCGCGACTTCGTTCGCGTGGACTTCAGGTTCGTCCCGTCTAGCCCGTCTAGTTCGCGACGTCTATAATACATATCAGAATAACACATAGGCTACAATTTTTGAGATTTCTAATGTGAGGTCGTAAAAATTCGCGACATCTATAATATAGTACTATTATACCGCAATTTTTTTTTTTACGACCATAGAAACCTCAAAAATTGTAGCCTATGTGTTATTCTGATGTATAAGCTATATTGTGGTAAAGTATCACTCAAATACATTCAGTAGTTTTTACGTGAAAGAGTAACAAACATCCATACAAACTTTCGAATTTATAATATATATTAGATGTAGGACCTGACATTGCAGTGATGGTAACCACTTACGAGGAGGTGGGCCGTTGACTCGTCTTCCTACATGGCTAAAAAAGCATCAGTTGATATCTCTTGGGTAGATGACAGAAGTCATGGTAAAATGGCGGGACTTTGCTGGAAGTCAAACAGACTATGCAGAGTTATCTTTAAAGTGCTGAGCGCTCCACCACTCATAGTCAGGTGGAACGTTTAGTAGTTTAAATAAAAAATAGCGCCAGTGACCATTAAACTTTGGGGCAAAAAAAACTTTACAAGAGATCATAAATAAATAGATAGATAATAGCGGCCACTCACTGGCAGACGCTCCGTTTATAAGCTTCGAACTATTTAAGCTTTCTTAAAGTTCAGAAAATAACATTGTCATTTTGTTGATGTGATATTTAATCATAACTAACTTTCGTGTTAGAAATTTTCAATCTCAATTGTCCTTATTACCTTTACTACTTTCTTGTTTTACGCTCCTTTACAAGGATGGAGGGTGATTGCGAAATTCTCATATTTTGCGAGACGTTAGAGTATTACGGCTTATAACCATAAAATTCTATCACAGAACCTCGTAAAACAGATTTTACGACGCTGCCTTGTGTCAATTCAAAAATATCTTTAGTATTAACAATTTCGTAGGTATTCTCAGAAATGTTATTTAACTTTATATTCTTCAACATCAAAATGCTTCAACGGTTTGATGGACTAAATATATCATTCAATTTTGACTCTTAAATACATTTTAATTACACTTCTTTTTCATTAACATAAACGTTAACAACTCCCAATTAAAGGTTGAAACGATAACCCAAATCTGATATGTCTTCGGCCATTTTGAATCACGGAGCGTTTGAAAAAAGAACAATAAATCCTTCGACGTACGCCATTAATGTCAACTGGTTCTGATAAGGGACCAAATAGAATAGGTTGTTTCCTTCCTTAGTGTTGTCGAGTGCAATTACATTGTTGTGGCCAAAAACATCAACAAGATTTATATCAAATCAGTCGTGATATATAACAGGAAACGAAATGAACAATACATGCCATAACTTAGTACGCATACACTAACAACACAAAATTGTAGTAAGCAAAATACAGATTGAATATTATATTTGGAACGAAGTTCCTTATCGCGCGTTATCGAAAGGGAGAGGAAATTCTTATGAAAAAATTGTCACAACATTTTTTATGTTTTAGATGATTATCGCTAGATAGCGCTGTGATCAACATATTTTATTTAAGTTATAATAATTAGTTAGTTTAAAAGTAGGTATTAAACTAACTAATTATTATAACTTAAAAAAATAAATTTTATTACAATTCCCTCACTAATTGAAAGGAACTTCGTTCCATCCGGGTGTCCCTTGACACCTCTCAAGTTTTTTTTTACTTGTTTATATACAATTTATTACAACACCACTGGCTCTAAAAGGTTAGTCATATCACCGTGAAGAGATCTATTGAACATATACTCGAAATAATATAGCCTCTATAGGCAAGCGTGGACTATGTCTGATCCCTCTATTGAGAAGACTCGAATAACTGGTCCAGTAATGGCATTTCCAAAAATTACCTGCCCTTTTTACCATGTAGGCAAACGAGCTAACTGACCTTCTGATCATCAATGGTTACCGTTTCCCATGGATCTCTGCAAATTCATGGAACACTGTGGAACCGACTGACTAACTTACTGATGAGCAATGCAAGACCAAGACCAATTTTGCTCATGACTAGTAAAAATAAAGTAACAATTCGACATGCCAACTAATATTTTTCCAAGAAAACCATATGTTGACGTTGTTAAAAATTTTTAATCTCATTTAATTACTGTGAAAAAAAAAAATGTTGAGTCTTGCGTATTTAGTCTAGGTCTTGCATAGTTGGTCTTGTTCTTGTTCATACAGTCTTGCTCTTGGTCTTGCGAGTCGAAGTCAAGACTGCAAGACCAAGACCAATTTTGCTCATCACTAATTCCGATTTGGAATGGATTTCCTTCCTCGGTAGTGATGATCAAAATTGGTCTTGGTCTTGCAGTCTTGGTCTTACATTGTTCATCACTAGACGATCTATCTTTAAGAACATTCTTCAAACCTCATTTGATCAAGGACAAGTCATACGCTCGGAAAACAGCAAGGAGGGAGCTGATCTTAACTCTACATAAACTTTAAAACCTAATTTGGTATATTATTATGATACACGTTCGTAACTCAAGATTGAAGTTTTATAGTTTTCAATCAAGATTAGTTTTTACGATCGATTCTTGCAAAGTGTTCGTTTACACTTAATTTTTACGATAATTTTTATAATGCATAGTGATAGTGATAAATCGATGTCATAGTTGCGCCTATTTTGCGTGTGGGTGATGAAATCAGGATGTACTCCAACCCAGCTCCTCTAGGAAGCCAGCCAGCTTCTTAGGTCTGGCGACCGCCTCAGAGAGCAACCTCGGTGAGCCAAGGTGTAATGCCCGGTAGTGTGCGACTCCTGTGCACTTCAGCAGCACATGAGCAGCTGTTTCTTCCTCCTCCATGCAGGCTCTGCATAGCGGACTGTCAGTTATACCTAGGGTGAAAAGGTGTTTGTTAAACGGTCCATGTCCAGTTATAGCTCATACTACTGCTTTTAGGTCTTTCTTCTTCAGGCGCAGTAGTTGTTTTGTGAATTTTGGGTTTTATAATGCATATTATATCTTTTGTTGTAAGCTACGTTGCTAGATAATAAGACCTATTTTGGTGATGTAAAATATTCAATTCTTTGAAACTTTCCAGATTTTTTTCATTGCAAATTTGATTATTATTTCTCCATCATTATTTTAGTGTTCGTTAGAATTTTATTGCAGATTTATATTATTTTAAAAATATATGGTGACGACATGATTTAATTTTATTTGTAGCATTTTTAGGTCATATAGAATCTAATTTAGATCTGCTGACCCGAGCAATCAGAAGCTGAAAGTATCGCTCGTAATTTATTTTATAACCAATGACCATAAATATTTATATTTATAATTGAATATAGAACGACAGTAAAACCATTGTTTTATAGTTGTTTTAGATCCAAATTCGCAACAGTCATAAAATCAATGGGAACAGATCAGGATATTTTTTTTTATTGCCGAGTCGAGCCAACGGGCCACCTGATCGTAAGTGTTTTACCATCCGGTTACCGTCGCTTTGAAACTCTGCAACGTCATAGGACACTGAGGGGTCCCTGAAGCAAGTCCCTCAAGCATCGTTTGAAGAAGGACAAGTCATATAATAGTATAGAAAATATTTTTCTGAAATTATTTTTTGTTGGATATTTTGGTACTACATACGACTACAGCAATGAATTTAAATCTTTAAACGTCTATAAATATCTTGTAGTTTTCTCTAAAATCAGTTCAGTCTCTTCTCAGTGTTTTTGGTTATTTCTCGTAGTTTAGGATTTGATTCAGGCAGAATTAATAAATATAATGAATCATGGTGAAGTAGAGATTCTTACGTTAATAAATATTAAGTTTTCATTTAATTATTGTAAGCTGCCATGACAGTCTCTGATGCCATCTCATGTTAGTTAATCTATGAGAATCAAAGGAGAAGCCGATAGGAATGGGGTTGTACCGAGTATTCGCCACTAGTACGAAATGTGAACGTGAAATTTGTAACAAATATTTTTTAAATAATAACAATAAATGCTAAGCCTATAGTCTGTTATAATAAAGTAATAGTATACTATGTAATTTATTCGAAATACAAATAAAACATAATATAGTATAGGAAGAAGATGAATAATATATCGAGTTTAAGTTGTATATTCAACTATTCGCGTCTCTGAGTTAAGTGCCGTTTACATCCGGGTTAGATCCAACTTAGTTATGCTTTGTTTAACTTTGTTATATTAAAGTGTTTATTAAGTAATTGGCGTATAGTTTGAGACCTTAATTTGCTCTATACGGAGTTCCCATGGAGGTCAATAAGCGATGTTAACCAAATAGCCCATTGGGTCATCTATTTGAGAGGCAGTAATATTTTTAAAAAAGACTACAGTACAACAATACCTATTGGGTTCAGTTCAGAAACACAATGAAAATTCCTTGGTTCACAATAACAGTTTATTCATTTTCCAAAAACAGTATAACCATCCTCCAAAATCAGTACAATTATCCTCCAAAACTCAGTCACAATTACTCTCAACTCTGTTCACTTTGAAATCACGTCGACTACTGTATTCAAACGACAGCTTACACGCCTTTTATACTTTCTTGAGAAATAAATCAGATGGCGCCACTAGTATTTCCGTTCGCATAAAATAAAATTAAAAGAATCTAACAACACTCTTATAAAATGATTCATCACAACCGGAAGTCCTTCCTTTAAATCGACGTAATACCCGCTTCTACAAACAATTAAATGGAATTAGAGAAAAGTCACCTAACAGCTCGGCCATCCTGTAACTAAGCGAGTCCTCGCGCTTGTTTAACTCTCCGTAAATCCGATCAATTGCAACCATTACTAAAAGATGAGAAAAAAAAAATTAATAAAAGGAGACCAAAACAACCAACTAAAAATCAAGCAACGTAGAATTCAAGTGTCCACACAAAAAGCCATGGTTGAATTTTACTCCTCGACACTAGCCTCGTAGCACCATAGCTGAAAGCCATAAAAAACGTTACGTGCCCAAAAGCCTCCTTCATTCCACTCCTGTCTTCAGCCGTTTCTTCATTATAATATCCCTGTTATTTAGTATTCCCACCATCGAAAAGGCCTACCTCTTTTCCTCTTCTGTCCGGTGTATCAGTTCATATAGTTTGTTTCATTTATTGAATCATCTGATAGTATGTCAGTCCACCCCTTCAAATTTCTTTACCGTTATAGCATTCTGCAAGCCTGATAACATTTTTGATGTTTAATTTGATGAGGTCTTGAGTTTGACATTCAGATGGGAGAATTGGAAGGATACAGCCTTCGAAGACTTCTCATTTTCACGTTTTTGTTCTTCACTATATCTTGAGATTCCAGTTTCTCTTCCTAGCGTTGCCAACTCACGTATTCCTACTTCTTTTCTCGCAAAATCCATTAGGGAGATGACCTGTCCGAAATTAACAGTATCCGATTTCATTAAATAAATTATTTCCTCTATTCTGTCCATTTGTGTCCTTCTGTTCATTGCCTTGTTTTATCAGTATCACATTCCCACTTTTCGACTTTTCCTATTTAAATCCTCCGAATTTGTTCAGCTCTACTAATCACACTTTAATGATGGGTCCAAGTGAAGTGGTCCCTCTATCACATCCACATGCTCCAGCCCTGACACGGCCGCACTCCAAGCGAACGAAACTTCGCACCTCCGGGAAGCAATACCTATCCTTCTATCTTGAATAGGTCACAACGTCTCTTACAACACAAGATCCTCACCATCGTGCCTCACTTCGAGAATCTACCAGATAACTCCTTTGAGCAAAAACCCACCAAATACAAATACAATACTCGCATAAACTTCAAAAAAAACGTAAGGCCTTGATCAATAACAAAATTTCCCAGTTATCCTAATAGTCCGAGCTTCCGCACCTGCCGATTGGGCAGTTACAATCCGACGTCATCAATGGCCACAACAGCTCTATCAATGGGTCTCCGACTAAAACAAGATACCAGCTGTAATCAGAGAGGGACTAGAGAAGTTGTGTTACAGACGTACACCAGCCAGGCCTTCTACTTGCATACGTCGCATTTTGCTCCAGGATCATATAGAGCCAAGAACGATACGCCAACAATCATTCGTCCACAAAAAGCATTAATCTGACTCTCATCTTCTCACTATCCAATATTTCCTGCAACATACTCTCATCAGTTCACAATCCACATCCGACACTATAAGGGGTTCAGATCCTCCGTCTCAGTCACCATCCGATAGGCTTTTGTAAATTCTCGACCTTGCAAATCACATGAAACAATCCCTACACAACAGCATATCTGGAGCTAGAAGCGCTCGATGTTGTCGATCACTACAGTTGTTGCTCTGGTCAACCGCGTTTTCATGGAAGTCAACTCTACAACAACCCAAAATGGTATCCTTTCCAACATTAATTTCCAATCGTATATTCTCTAGGACAATACTCCCTTCTACTTCAGACACAAACTCTGCAAGCGTTTACACATGTCGTTTGAACATTCGATTCATCTGGAATTCCAGCGACAATTATATCCGGACCTTCTGTAAAAAGTATTAACTCAAAACATAGGAGTGAATAACACTGCCATCAACAATGCACATTCCTGCAACACCGGCATAAACAGCACCAATAAAGCAGGCAAATTGTTATCGTCCCCCATCAAGACTCATAAAAATAATAGACTTCTTCTTAACACAACGTTCGTCTTTCGCGTCTTTTGTCCATCTTCTTTATCTGTCATCCCTTTCACTCTGAGCTTCGTCCAAAAACATCTTTCACAACATTGTTCGTTCAGAAACTACCATTCTCACACAAATCCAGCCAGTTCCGTCCGACCCTTTAATCAAGGAGAACTTTGACTGAACATCAACGTTGACATGCTGTAGGTAAGCATTTATTTGGATTTCTAGGACTCTTGCAGGGCAGAAAGCCTTTCCAACCTTCCCTTGCTACCAGATATGTCCAGAGTGATCCAGACCCAAACTCCCTTGATTGGTAACGCGCATTGGTCAGAAACAGTCCTTATCTAGTAATTCAAAAGGCGATCGCTCCCTCGCAATCGAAACACCTATTACCGCCACTGTATCAACCTCAGAAGCACCAGGTAGGTTCCAATGAATAGTTGTCTGCGTAATGATCTGTCACTTGTATCTCACGACTCCCCGAATTGCCCTACTTTGATGGTTCCGCAAGTTCTTCTTCGCTAAATTACGCCACCTACGCACTAATGGCTCTATGATCCACCCCGTGAAGTAAACAAGACACATCCTGCTAACCTGAGATTTTATAGCGAAATAGTAGATTAGTCATCGTGTATAATGCTCTAATGATTCTTCAAACTCAACTATTTTGCTCAACAATCTGTGTGAAGTCCGGCGTAACTCTCACGACAAGGAGAGGGTTCCATCAACTTTCGCTTCTATCCCTCCCAGACATGTTCCATAATGAATCAAATCTATTCTCCCCCTTTTTTTTCTTCCTTTATTCAGTCGGTCTCTTTGTTTAGTTGAAACTGAATAGTTTTATCTTTTGCCATAAAACGATGTAAGGCAGAATTAATATCATTTGGCTTACTTGTCCATATTCCTCGTGGTGACTGCCGCTCCGCCGTTCTGTTCAATCATTTAAGAACCCTGATAACGTTTCCGAATGTTACCCCTTATCTGTCTCTTTGTGCCATTATTCATCGAAATCCTGGAGACAGTCTCCGCGTCTTCCTTTGTATTTCCTAGTTTTGTTTATCTACTCCAATATCAGATATGCCTGATCATTCGGCCTTGTTCCTTCCCGCAACCTATCCATCTGGTCCAGCCCCAATCCAGCTCCAGGTCCCATCCAGCTCCAGGTCCAATCCAGCTCTAGGTCCAATCCAGCTCCAGGTCCAGTCCAGCTCCAGGTCCAATCCAGCTCCAGGTCCAGTCCAGCTCCAGGTCCAATCCAGCTCCAGGTCCAATCCAGCTCCAGGTCCAATCCAGCTCCAGGTCCAATCCAGCTCCAGGTCCAATCCAGCTTCAATGCAGGCCCAGTCCAATACAGGCCCAGTCCAATACCAATCCAGGTCCAGTCCAATCCAGGTCCAGTCCAATCCCGGTCCAGTCCAATCCCGGTCCAGTCCAATCCCGGTCCAGTCCAATCCCGGTCCAGTCCAATCCCGGTCCAGTCCAATCCCGGTCCAGTCCAATCCCGGTCCAGTCCAATCCCGGTCCAGTCCAATCCCGGTCCAGTCCAATCCCGGTCCAGTCCAATCCCGGTCCAGTCCAATCCAGGTCCAGTCCAATCCAGGTCCAGTCCAATCCAGGTCCAGTCCAATCTCAATACCAATCCAGGTCCAGTCCAATCTCAATACCAATCCAGGTCCAGTCCAATCTCAATACCAATCCAGGTCCAGTCCAATCTCAATACCAATCCAGGTCCAGTCCAGCCCCAATTCAAGGCAGCGCAGTCCAGTCCAGTATCAATCCAGCATCAACCTAGTCAGTACCAATCCAATTTAGCATCAACCTAGTCAGTACCAATCCAATTCAGCATCAACCTAGTCAGTACCAATCCAATTCAGCATCAACCTAGTCAGTACCAATCCAATTCAGCATCAACCTAGTCAGTACCAATCCAATTCAGCATCAACCTAGTCAGTACCAATCCAATTCAGCATCAACCTAGTCAGTACCAATCCAATTCAGCATCAACCTAGTCAGTACCAATCCAATTCAGCGTCAACCTAGTCAGTACCAATCCAATTCAGCGTCAACCTAGTCAGTACCAATCCAATTCAGCATCAACCTAGTCAGTACCAATCCAATTCAGCATCAACCTAGTCAGTACTAATCCAAGTCCAGCATCAACCCAGTCCAGCATCAACCCAAGTCCAGCATCAACCCAAGTCCAGCATCAACCCAAGTCCAGCATCAACCCAAGTCCAGCATCAACCCAAGTCCAGCATCAACCCAAGTCCAGCATCAACCCAAGTCCAGCATCAACCCAAGTCCAGCATCAACCCAAGTCCAGCATCAACCCAAGTCCAGCATCAACCCAAGTCCAGCATCAACCCAAGTCCAGCATCAACCCAAGTCCAGCATCAACCCAAGTCCAGCATCAACCCAAGTCCAGCATCAACCCAAGTCCAGCATCAACCCAAGTCCAGCATCAACCCAAGTCCAGCATCAACCCAAGTCCAGCATCAACCCAAGTCCAGCATCAACCCAAGTCCAGCATCAACCCAAGTCCAGCATCAACCCAAGTCCAGCATCAACCCAAGTCCAGCATCAACCCAAGTCCAGCATCAACCCAAGTCCAGCATCAACCCAAGTCCAGCATCAACCCAAGTCCAGCATCAACCCAAGTCCAGCATCAACCCAAGTCCAGCATCAACCCAAGTCCAGCATCAACCCAAGTCCAGCATCAACCCAAGTCCAGCATCAACCCAAGTCCAGCATCAACCCAAGTCCAGCATCAACCCAAGTCCAGCATCAACCCAAGTCCAGCATCAACCCAAGTCCAGCATCAACCCAAGTCCAGCATCAACCCAAGTCCTGCATCAACCCAAGTCCTGCATCAACCCAAGTCCTGCATCAACCTAGCCCTGCATCAACCTAGCCCTGCATCGACCTAGCCCTGCATCGACCTAGCCCTGCATCGACCTAGTCCTGCATCAACCTAGTCCTGCATCAACCTAGTCCATCCAAGTCCCAGCCATGGTCACTCGACTCTTTACCTCGAGCCTTCCCGCAACCATGACATATCAATCCAATCCAGTCCAGCCATAGTTACTCGACTCTTTACCTCGAGCCTTCCCGCAACCATGACATATCAATCCAATCCAATCCAGCCATAGTTACTCGACTCTTTACCTCGAGCCTTCCCGCAACCATGACATATCAATCCAATCCAATCCAGTCCAATCCAATCCAATCCAATCCAGCCATAGTTACTCGACTCTGTACCACGAGCCGTCCGCAACCATGATATATCAATCCAATCCAGTCCAGTCCAGTCCAGCCATAGTTACTCGATGTTACGTGAAAAAGAGAAAAAAAGAGACTTTAATGTAACGGAATTCAACTAAGTAGTATTCAAACCAGAGTGTGGGGAAATGAAAATAAAATAGAAAAAAAAAAAAAAAAAAAAATGGATCCTCTCATACATAATGAGCGTCCATTTGAAACTCATTTTTTTTGTAAGCTGAGCTCAGTATCATCCATAATGAATACTTTAAAAAAGATGTAATATCAGTGACTTACGGTTTTCTGTGGGCGCAGTACAAGAAAAAGTGGTACCTTTTTCCGTCGATCCCGCTTCTGAACTATTGGGTTCAGTTCAGAAACACAATGAAAATTCCTTGGTTCACAATAACAGTTTATTCATTTTCCAAAAACAGTATAACCATCCTCCAAAATCAGTACAATTATCCTCCAAAACTCAGTCACAATTACTCTCAACTCTGTTCACTTTGAAATCACGTCGACTACTGTATTCAAACGACAGCTTACACGCCTTTTATACTTTCTTGAGAAATAAATCAGATGGCGCCACTAGTATTTCCGTTCGCATAAAATAAAATTAAAAGAATCTAACAACACTCTTATAAAATGATTCATCACAACCGGAAGTCCTTCCTTTAAATCGACGTAATACCCGCTTCTACAAACAATTAAATGGAATTAGAGAAAAGTCACCTAACATACCATATTGTAATAACTTTGTGAAACATGAAATTATTACAAAAACTATAATAAAATAAAGTGCATTAATAAGTCGCGTTTTTACTCAGAGCGTTTTCTTCCAAGGAAGTGTGAGGAAAAAAACTTATTTTAAAGTGACCTAATGGTTCGAATTTTCAAATATTACTTATAAGCCTTAAAAGTAAATAGTGCAACAACATAAAAAGCCTACTAGACTATACTCTGCTCTACAACAACAACCCATTACCACCCACTGCTGGGCCCAAGTCTCCTCCGAAGAGATGTTAGGCATACCCTAGTAAACCCACAAGGAATATTCATTCGCACATCAGTAGTGTCAAAAATATTTACCGCGTACGGTATCAGTACGCTGAAAACTACAAATATAATAAATCGTGAGATACCTGCGTATCTCCGAGTTAAAGGTCATGATTTACGAGTACGCACCACGCTTCGGTACGCTTCGTTTCATCTGGCTACACTACGCCGCTTCGCGTCAGAATTGTGTCGAAATATTTGTCCAGTTACGTTTAAATTTTATGAAAATTTATTGTGCACTTTAGTGTATTGACTACAGGTAAAAATATCCAACCAAGTATCAGTAACTGGTACCAGTACCTAGTATCATTACGAAGTATCATTATCGAGTATTAAATACAAGAATATTATTTATTTCCTAGTGATGACGATAACATAATAGGTTTAGAAGATACTTTAGTAGTACACTTATTATATTAAAAGTTACAATATTTACCATAGATTATAAAACAAATTCTACGACCTTTTACTACTTAGTCCGCTTATTTCGAAAATGCATAATTTCAGTTGTTTAGTTTTCAGAAATGAAGAAATGTTTCATTTCAACAAAATTTGGTATAATCTTAATATAGAGTACTAACCCTGGTAGATGTATTTCGAAAATTCCCTTACCAACCTTTTTTTTTCAGTTGAGGCCACTGTGGCCCCAACCCAAGCACGGGGTTTTGAGGGGCGGCGCGACGCGTTACGCCCTCGGCACTCTTTCCCGTCGCGCCGTCCCCGACCTTACCAACCTTAGTAGGTCCTACAACATTTAAACTTGTACTAGTGATTACCGAAGCTTGTAAATATCTGCAATGATTTACGAGCACGATCCACGCCTGGCTACGCTTCGATTCCCATCGTTTCATCTGTTATAACGCCCCATAGGCACGCGTTTCGGAAGGAGAGAATTGGTTCTGTTGATATAAGTTTCCTATTTGAATATTTACCTAGTATTTTAGGAGTTCCTACAAAAATACCAAGTATTACTATCTGCGTTAATATATTTTTAAAATTAATATATTTTTTCTAAAATTTAAATGACCGAATTCCTTTTATCAAGAATAGAGTAAAACCTGCTATTCACATCGTGATCGGTTCACATAGAAAAGAAATACACACATACATAGCACGCACGCACAAATTATAAACATTTCAAACTAACACCAAAAACGTACCTGATAAGTAGACCACTGCAATGCCAGCGGCGTATTCCATCTAACGACTACCATTTAAAATTATTTTGTGACATCGTTTGAAGAAAGACACGACGACAAAATCACCGAGAAAAGGCTCATTCCAATTTTATGAGCATAGCATAAAGCATATTGATCAACTAGAAATACGGTTATCTACGTCACAAAGGGAAAAATATGATTGATTTTGAGCAACTTGTTTATATTACTTTCAAGAATAATTAATGGGTTCTTACCACGATATTTAATTAATTGAGTTATCTCCATATTTCAACGTTGTTGCAAAAGTTGTCCCGAGAAGACTGGATACTGCGGGTAAATTTAAAAGCAAACAAATCTGTCTACCCTCTTTCTCGTTCACTTCTGGGTAGTACCAGTAGTAGTAATTATGCATGAAAGTAATGTAGAAAACCGCGAGTGTATGAATTAATTCTGTATTATACTTCTTTGAGATTTTTATTTTTTGTTGTGGTTTGTTTGTATTTTTTTAGCGGCTCTTTCATAAAGCAACAAGTCTCATGTAGATTTCCTAATTACGAAGCCTTTATTGCTACTTATAATATTTTCATACATTCAAAACAAGCAAGCATGTTCATGACCTTACTACATTAGGTACTACTATTCGTACGAAATGCGTTATATCATGAAATTTAAATACCCAGAAAAAAAAACACTTTTGTTACTTTAATTTATTTTCTATGTAATAAACAACAGGACCGCAGGTGTACCAAAGCCTACAGAACTAAACAACTAAATCCCGGGATACCGTCTTGACCCCAATTTGTCGCAACGACTTCAGTATTGTCTTGCATCGGTACGCATCTTTTTATTTGGGTACGCACTGTAAAACGTATCGAAGTAAGTAGCTTTCAAGATAAATATACTATATTGAAGTTTATAGTTTTTTATCGCCACTTTTTAAGCGATGTCCAGGAATACAGCGGCGCTGCTACCTATTTATAAAAAAATCCAAGCGTATTTTATCAATCAACTGGGAACTGACTGTCTTCGTATCAATAAAAGGACAAGTACATTTTTTTTATTGCCATGTAGGCAGACGAGCCAACGGGACACCTGATCCGTTGCTCATGAACCTCTGCAATGTCAGGGGACACTGAGGGGTCGCTACCTACGACTTAACTCACTCCATAGCCGTATGGTGGATTATAATATTATTTACAAATGAATACTATGAAATTAGTTTCTGTGGAATACTTTCGTGAATATTTAGGTACTGTGGTGTGGCGTTTAAAGTGTACTGTATTACTGTATTATGTTTGTAGGCGTTGATCCGGGCTTCTCAATTTCGACCTGGATTAATTTCAAAAACTATATACACCGACCGATACACATCAATAATAAAGTAATCCGACTTACCTCTGCTAGCCGGACCAATGCTCGATGGATGAGATTCTTTCTTCTAGGCGGTCGCCGTTAATCACAATTTTAGTCCGATTTAATTATTAATTTTTCCGACGACAAACGAACCGCGTCGCGTCGGAAGCCGAAAGACAATACTAGAGATGTGACATCTGTCAGTGCTAGGTCTTTGAAATTAAACCTTATTTATCAAAATTGAATATTGCCCGAACATACTGTATCTAATTTTAGTTTTATTATGTACCTAGTTGGAAAATTTCCCCAACGGTAATAAAATTTTATTCCGAAACGTATTCAAAGATAATTGCGTTAAGTCTTCGTAACATCTAAATACAACATTAATAAGTTTTCAACTGAAATTCTGTCTGAGAGGTAATAAATTTTTAATTTTCCGCTTCGAGTATTTCAGAAGGGTCTTATTGGCTATCTTTGCTCGGTTTATATTACTTCTGCTTATATTTGTAGTTTCGGGGTCGGTAATATATTTTTGTTAAGTTTGACCAAGTTTATGGCGAAATATATTGGAAACAAAAACCCATGCATATCTGTGAACAACAAGAAAATATGATAGAATTTCATGAGCTTTGTATATCCTTCGTATATGGCCAGTTTGATTAACATATTTTACTTCAAACTTTACTTGTAGAAGACCATTGCTGGATATAGGTATCCAACTTTTACATTGTAAAGTTGCACGTGAGCCTCTACAATACCTAGTTATAATGGGCCTAATAATATATAACCTACCTTCAACATTGGACCAATACAGTACCAACTTTTTGTATAACGACCGGTGTTTTGTTGATTGTATCCAGCCAATTCACGCTTCTCTCCACCTTATAAGATGTCTCTCCAAATTACATCTGGCCTTGTTTTACTTATACTGGCTTTGTAAATTATTTCCATCTCCATTAAATTCAAACCTGATCTAAGCATAAAAATATCTATAACTGTTAAATTATCAAGATTAAACATCATTTCAATATTAACATTATATTCACTGCTATCAAATTCGGAAACAACATATTGAAACAGAACAGCGATAGTTTCCTGCATATCTTCACTATCCTTAGGGACTTCAAAGCAACAAGTGCTCTTTTTATACAGATTCAACTCATTCGATACCAATTTCGCAGATGGTCTCTTGTCTGTTACAGTAATTTGTTGCTCAGCTTTATTTCAGTCAAGATGTTCATTGTTGACGATTTAAGCTTGTCTTATTTTTGTTTGAAATTGATTCGTTGAAAAACTATAGTGATAGTAATAAGCGGACTATTTTCCGCAAATCGATGTCGAGGTTACGCCTATTTTGCGTGGTGGAACTTGGATATGCATAGACATAGACATAGACATCGTTTATTTGTAATGAAAACATGTTTAGAATTACAAAAATGACAATAATAAAAAAAAAAAACATGGATTAAAAAGTTTTCATCACAAACCAGTCGGAACTCAGCGGAACTGTTATATGACACCCTCAACCGCCATATAACGCTAGTTTTCAGTTTCGACTGGCAGTGACGTCACAAATGTTAGTGATTTTAAAAAACAAATAACAAAAAGATAAAATAAACAAACACCAAGAAAAAGAAAAATTAAATTAAATTACAAAAATAAAAGATTAATGTACGATACATACGGTACAGTATTTTGGAACCGTGTGTATGACTCACTTGACATTGGACAATAGTCCCAAGTCTATGGGACAATGTTTAAGACCACAGATTTACTATGAAACTATGTAAAATCAAAACGATCAAAATAAGACAATTCTATATATACATAATATCTTCTTCAACCCAGCTCCTCTAGGAATTTCGCCAGCTTCTTAGGTCTAGCGACCGCCTCGGAGAGCGACCTCGCTGAACCAATGTGTATTGAAAAAAATAGACATAAAATTTACCTATATTATTACCTACTCCTGGAGTCGTTCAACTGCATCTGCATTACATGGAATGGAATAAATTAAATTGTTTTCTGATGTTTGATTCATAACTTCGATGCAATTACAGTCGCTCCAAGGGAATTAAGGATTCATTTTATATAGAGAAGATGTAATTTATCTTCTACTGGTATTTTTACAATAATGGTTCTATTTCCAACATTAATTTGTTATTTTTTTGTGCGCCGACTCAATTTTCCATTAAAATTTAATCCATTCCAGTTTATCCTTATTCGATTTTTCTCCAGCGATACAGACCTAGAGGACATTATTAAACTTATGTAAATTTGTTTGGAAATAAATTAGAATTGAATTGATTTATTTCCTTATTAAAATACTTAAATTGGTAATCGTTAGGTTTCAAGTTATTCAGGTCATCACATAGGTTCATAAATGATGACATCATACCATTGGGCTGTATGTTCTAATTTCGAAAAAAATATGCCCTGAATTCATACATTAGAAAATGCAGGCAACGACCTACGATCAGAAGGTCTGTCAGCTCGTAAAGGCAGGGCAGTAAAATAATGATAATTTCAAACTTGCTATCGGTTTCTAATTGTTTCCCTATTAATTAAGGATCCATAATAAATCGCCGAAATCGGTCCGGATGAGTCAATAACATTGAATTTAATTAAATGGGATGATTTAACGAAGGGTTTTCGAGCCAATTAAACTTGGAGCGCGAAGTTTTTGAGTGTTTTTGTAGGGATCGATATGTCGACCCGGTTCAAATATAAAATGATTTGGATAAATCAAATCAGTCAACGGCACTGTGTATTTTTACGTGAGATTTTTTGCGTAAATTGGTTTAATTTGATTTTTTTGTAATTAGTTTGTGAAAATCGTAAATGTTGCTTTTGAATTCCAATCTGATTTACTAGGTGTAAATCACTCAAATCGACCCTAGTATACTGAACTTTCTTTTTATGAATGGAAAGGTTTGGTAGTTCAATATTTTTTTTATGCCATGGCAGACGAGCCAGAGAACATGACAGAAATGAATTTGAATTATTTTCAAATGACCAAACAGTATTTAACAAATTTGATGTAAAGTAAAAAGTATCAAGTTTCGAAAATAGCACCAATAGTGCGTCATACGACGGTAGCCAAAACACCTTTTTTTGAGAGGTAGGTCTTGTTGAATAACCTTCTAGGAAAAAAAATCCATTCTTAAAAAATGCCAACTTTATTTTTTACTGTGAACAATAACAATATAAGGAATAAAACAATAAAAATAAAAATCTTACTTAATACGTTACGTTACACGAAATGCTGAATTTCATTTCACTCCTACATAGTGTTGGGGCCAAAATCGTGAACTTTCTCACACGAGTTTCAAACAAAACGTCCGCGAAAAGCTTTCAAGACAAAGAAAAGCTCGAAATGAATCACACTACAAACAGGGGCTTTTTTTTCGCTAAAAAAGCCAATTTGCCGCGAACAAGGCGCAGAACCCATTATGTTAAAAATTCCAATAAAAACGCTGTTGGAAGCGAGAACCCGTTATAACTATTGTGTTTTGTATTTCGAGGCTTCAATTTCGAGTTTTCTTGTGGATGTAATTTTCTTGTGTGTTACTCGCACTTCATTCTTGGTTGCTTTAGTTGAGTGGGTGTGATCCAAAAACCGTTAGTTTCGTAGAATTTTATTTTATTTTTGAGTTGGAGGAAATTACTGGGTCCCCACCCGCCCCGGGTTATGTGGGAGTTGAACCGCACTAAAACCTCACACACACACACTCAGCGAACCCCGGCTGAGGCCAGAACCCAGCACGGGGTTTTGAGGGACGACGCGAAGCGTTACGCTCTCGGCACACTTTCCCATCGTGCCGCCCCCAGTGGCGTAGAATACGCCTAAATTATACAACGTATAAAAATAATACTTACGTAATTGCCAAAGTGCTTTAACCTTCCCTTAACCTCTTGTAATAATAAACAAGAAATTGATCCAATAGAAAAACAAACACCCTACATGCCATTCTAAAAACTGTCTATCTTTACGAAAATGATGTAAAATCCTTTTTTAAATTTAACCCGCATTGTCTCAACGATGATCTGGATATTGCAGGAGTTTATGAGCGATGGTAACTACTGTGTAAGTCGTGGTGGCCGAGTGGTCGAAGCGCGTCCTTCCGAACGGGAGGTTGCGGGTTCAAATCCGGCCGGCTTGTACCTCTAAATCTAAACGTGAAAAAGATTTATGTGCAATTTTTCACAACACCACTGGCTAAAAACGGTGAAGGAAAACATCGTGAGGAAACCTGCATGTCGGAAAAGGGTTCTAAAAATCCTTTGAAGATATGTGAAGTCCCCAATCCGCACTGGGCAAGCGTGGTGGACTATGCCTAATCCCTCTTCTGAGGAGACCTGAGCCCAACAGTGGGCAGTAATGGGTTGGTACAGGTAACTACCGATTGAGTAGGCTCATCTATCTACGATGCAAAAAAATAACAAATTCAAGCATAACAAAAAGTCACTTACATTATTACTAAACGGGTTCTTACCACGATTATTTAAGTACCGGCAAACGAACGAGAAAGAGGGTAGACAGATTTGTCTGCTCTTAAATGACCTACCCGCAGTTCTTCAGTCTTCCCGTGATCATGGCGCTTGAAACAGTGCTGAAATATCGGGACCTCTCAATTAAAAATAATCTTAGTAAGAACCCGTTTAGTAATAATGTAAGTGATGTAGATAACCGGGAGTGTTTAAAGAAATTTATAACAAAAAGTCCTCTAAAACACAGTCTGTCATTTATCACTAGCATTCCATTTTCTAATTTCCAGGCAAAACCGTTCCAGTCACGAGGATTTCCATTTTCCAATCATAGTTATGCATTTTTTTGGGAAATTTTACATCCAGCACGGCACCAACAAAACGACGAACGTTTCGTTCAAACTCAGACAGGTTTAGTGATAGGAACAAAACGATAAATGGAAAATGAATAGAGGATTCTGTAGATGAATGGATTTTGAGTCATATTACTTACGGTATATGATGTATATTCATTTAAAGAATAAATAGAGCGTTTTTGATATTGCCTTCGGGTATTAGTGATTGATTAGGTCGTCGTTTGGTTGATAGTTCATTGGTTTTATTTACCACTTTGATGTCTTCTTCATTTAGTTTGTTATTTGCTTTTATAATATCTGTTTTGATATTTACGTAAATTTTTTCATGTCTTATTACTTCATCTATTTTAGCTTTTATTGGAGGAACTTGTTCTAGACTTTAATTTGGAAAACATGATAGCTTTGCAACAATTGATTTTAATTCTTTATAATGATCCTTTTTATAACAAATACAATTTGAATGGGAATAAAATTACTTATTTTCGGTCCCTCTTCGCATCTCTAAGGCATCTTTCCCGTGTGAAATGTGAACTATCGACATAATAGGAATAGGCTTCCTATTCAGCGAGTATCCGTTGTATTTCACACGAAGTATTGGAAAGAGATACCGTGGATGAACGCACCAACAAAAGAAAAAGAACACAATAATTGTTATCAATTTGGTTGAAGGAAATGTGATATACATCAAATAACTCGAACATTGTATTTTTGGCATTTTCCTTATACTGATGTTGTCAATACAAACAGAAATATAGACAGCATTTACAAAGCTTCATATATCTTAGAACTGGAGACTTGGAAATGATGATGGACTGAGTAAATAGCTTTAAAGATGAATGGAGTCAAAAAAATGTAAGCCATCACGGGACGCCTGGCAAATGTGAATCATCGACATTATTTGTAAAAGTAAAATGCAGAAATAAACATTTATTTTCATTAAATACAAATTTGAAATGTGCTCGTATAATAACACAAATTAACCGCCGTTTGTCTTCTTGCCACACCAGAAATCGGTTTAACATGCGGCTATAGATGTTTCACATCAAAAAGTGATATGATATTTCTGGTTTGGTCATGTACAAACAGCCATCCACACAGATTCCCACAAATCAGTTGGTCCTTCAACAAATTTCGAAAATGTATACCATCCCGTAGTTTTAGAGGTTATAATATTTTTATATTGCCAAACAACCCTTGCTTATAACTTATTAAGGCTTCACAACAATAATAACAGCAGATCTCCAACTCGGAAGACATATTTTATTCTATTCCAAGCGTCCAACACGGCGAACATGTAATTTATTTGTGAAGCCAATTTAATATGAAAATCCTCTCAAACAACGTCGAGCAAATCTCGTTTTAAATTTAAAAGTTTTATGGTTTGTATGACACACGGTCGTTGCGTTTGTCCTTATTTGTTTAGGTATGTTTGTTTTTTACACAAAGAGATATTGCGTCCAGGAGTTTTGTGAAACGATGTTTTTAAGTGCAGATGTTTGTTGGTTCTTTTGGTGAAATATGGTTTTATTGTCTCTGTATTTGCAAGAAATGATTTAGATGAATATTTCTGCATGGTATATGCCACTGTAGTTTCAACAATTCAGTCGACTATTACTCATTATTTACTGTTTCGGTGAGTTTAAATCGTTCATTGCGAGTTTTGCCATCATTTTTATTTTTCATCAGTAACACTACAGTCCTTTGTGGGCCTTGGCTTGCTCCAATTTCTTCTTCCATCGTTTCTATCCAGAAACATCATACCTCAATTCCTCGCATCGATAATTTACGCGCCTCTATTTCTTATTAGTAACTAGCTTTTGCCCGCGACTTCGTTCGCGTGGAGTTCAGGTTCGTCCCGTCTAGCCCGTCTAGTTCGCGACGTCTATAATATAGTACTATTATACCGCAAAATTGTGTTTTTTTACGACCTCACATTAGAAACCTCAAAAATTGTAGCCTATGTGTTATTCTGATGTATAAGCTATATTGTGGTAAAGTTTCATCAAATCCATTCAGTAGTTTTTACGTGAAAGAGTAACAAACATCCATACATACAAACTTTCGCCTTTATATATATTATTAGATTAATAACTTTTTTCCTCTTGTCTTAGAAGTTAATCTGTCTTAAATAAAACTAGTTACATTCAATGAATGAAATCGTTCTAAGTCACATCTCCTTCAGCAAATGTTTACCCATTTTTACTACAATATCAACATTATTTACTTTTACTAATACATGTTTATGGAAACCTTTAAACAGATTTGTTATCCAAACATCCCGGATCCCACAGACATGAGACACTTATGCGTCTTGTACAGATTACACACATTGGTACTTTGATGGATTATCTCAGGACAGGCAGAAGTATATGTAAATGTTTAAGCTCTTTAACTTTGGGATTAGAAATTTGATAATTGCCTGTATTTAAACTTATTCAGACACTCGCGGTTTTCTATAATACTTTCATGCATTTTCAACGTGTTCTTACCACGATATTTAATTAATTGAGTTGTCACGATATTTAGTTCCAGTGGTACTACCCAAAAGCGAACGAGAAAGAGTGTAGACAGATTTATTTGTTCTTAAATCGACCCGCAGTATCCAGTCTTCTCGTGATCATAACGTTTGCAACAACAACGAAATATCAAGACAACTCAATTAATTAAATATCGTGGTAAGAACCCGTTGAAAATGCATGAAAGTATTGCCTGTATTTGATTAAATTACAGACAAAAACGAATCAGAAATACATATAAATAATTAGACATCTATCCTTCTATTACAAAACATCAAGCATTTGAACTGTTTAGGGTATCTTTACCAACCCATTACTGCCCACTGTTGGGCTCAGGTCTCCTCAGTAGAGGGATTAGGCATAGTCCACCACGCTTGCCCAGTACAGATTGGAGACTTCACATATCTTCAAAGGATTTTTAGCCCCCTTTCGATGCGCGATAAGGAACATCGTTCCAATATTATATTATTTGGGTGGTGATCCCGGTGTCCTGAAATACAGGCTCCCCGCCTAGTTTAGGCACCAGTTTCCCACAATATGTATATTATAATTCTCTAAATAAATAAATAAATATTGCCAAAGTCTAAAATAATGATCATAATAATGAAATAACCTGTGTCGGACCTGTTATATACAATTATTAGGGTACAAATGAAATCCATTAAGTTGGAACCTAATTCTGCTTTATGAGATATTACGCGAAGAATAAAGCTAAGTAAGATAAGATTAATGTACATAAATATTTCGTCAAATGTACTTCACATTTAATTTAGTAGACATTTACCAAATGAAGTAATATTTAACCTCGCAATAGTTCCGAATTTCGTGTGTCACCCTGTCACAGAAGAGACATGTACCGTTGTATCGGCACAGAACAAGAAACACAAAGAAATAAAACTCATTACAAAGCGATTATATATGACGGCGTAAATAGTGTGTTGAGGTGTAATGACGTTGTGAACAGTCGATCTTCGTTTTGTTTTGTCAGGAATGACGTCACTTGAACACTCGATGATCAACACTTTTGAATAAAAACTTCAAAATAACGAGTTTTAACAGTTTATTACTTTTACATCAAGAGGTCCGTTCGCCTCGACAATTCAGACACGAATGAATAATAACAGCTGCCAAAATGCCTGTATTTATGGCAAGTGTCCACTTCCAACTACCCGCACTGTGAATAGGTTAGTTTCCCTTGTTATCACCCCGTCATATATTATAATCTCATACTAGGCTCCTATATGACAGATACGAAATACCAATTCAAACAGGTACATAATAATATGTTACAGAAATGTCATGTATGTAAAATAGAAAGTGATGATGATAAAAGTACATAGTTACTCACCAAAATTTACATTTTGTCTAGTGGTGCTATCTAGATGGCATTTGAAAGACAAAGTCGAGCTGATTACCACTCAACTGGGATCAAAATTGATTTGTTTACTTTTGCCAAGTTTGTGGCGGGAGTCAAAATTGACATTAGTTTGGAAACTTGATTTGTGTCCATTTTATATTCTCCTCATAGCCCCAGAGCAAGTATAGTATAGCTTGCCTCAAATACCCATGGAAATATAATATTTTTGTCCCAAATGTAATACAGCATAATTTAATGAGAAATGAGAGTTACTCAGTAAATGAAAAGCCTAGAGAATAAGGGTGTGCGAATATCGTTTGAATCGAATTTCGACGAATATTCGAAACTTTTCGAATTATTCGAAATTTTTCGAATATTCGGCGATTCGAATTATTCGATTATTATAATTCGAATATTAATATTCGATTCGAAACTCGAATAATTCGTGAGTTCGGAATTATTCGCACACCCCTACTAGAGAATTTTCACCTTTTCATGGTGTTAAGTTCTGGCCTCAAACAGTGTTTTTAAAGCTTTTGTTTCTGTATACATATGCTATGGCAGAGCCTTGTACGTTGTATCGGTCCGAGCCTGGCCGGATATTAATTCCGAACATCACAATCGTGTAATTTACGATCCATTTTGAACGTTTATACGTACATGTAACGTAATGAGAAACGTCTGACGTGATTAGATTTCATGACGTGCTTTGTTGGTTTTTGGAAAAACATTTGGAGGTTTAAGAAAATTCCTGTACCTGGAAGGATTTGCTCTGCATTGCAGAGGTTTGTGAATGATGACATAATAGCTTGTTTATTGCAATAAAATATTTTTTTTAAATAATTTCAAAAAATCGAACAAGTAATAAATGTAATTTTTGAAAATGGAAAAGGATATGTTCTGTTTTGAAATATACTGTCGGCTGCCGCCTCAAAACTATGTTTTTTGGCTTTATTTTCGTCTATCACTAGATTCCACATACAAATAAACGATCATGGCGCTTGAAACAGTGTTGAAATATCGGGACGTCTCAATTAAAAATAATCGTGGTAAGAACTCGTTTAGTAATAGTGTAAGTGATGTAGATAACCGCGAGTGTTCAAATAAATTTTTACTCTGTTTGAGCAATAATAACTAAAAATATGATTAAGCTTCAGCATAGATTAAATTATTCCGATTAGCGACAGCAATTTGAATTACAATCAGCCCGGGGAATGACAAATGGGCTAAACGGATTTATCAAACTCGCGAAATGAATTAACGTTTTGGCGTGTTTGTGTGCACATGTAGCTACTAATATATGGCGTAGTGTATACGTATATGTAGCATGCATTATAATTATCTACTAGGGGTGTGCGAATATCGTTCGAATCGATATTCGAAAATTTCGAATATTCCTAAGTTCGAATTATTCGCACACCCCTATTGTCTAGTGTTTTCATAGCAAAGGGTCCACGTAGCGTATTGTTTAGGTAACAAAGTGATGACGCAGTTCTGAGTATTTAAATTTTATAGGTAGCTTAGTGTTTACGTAGCAAAGTTGCGTAGCGTTGTGATGTCGTAGCGTAGTTTTTATTTACCCAGCATAGTGTTAACGTAGAAATGTAGTTACGTAGTGCATTGATGACGTAGTAATGGCATAGTGTTATCCTAGTTTAGTGTTTGCGTAGCAAAGTAGTAACGTTGCGTAGTGTAGATGTAGCGTATTATTGACCAGATGTAGTGTTTAACACGTTCGCTGTTAAACGAGGCCTAAATGATTCCACGTGTAACTTTCCTGTGGTGCAAAGTAACGTGAACTTCCATGAGGTGCAAAGAGCATAACTTTGTTAAAGGAATTGGGGTCTAATAGACCGCGTGTCGCTCTAACGTCTAGTCATGGTTCGGGCCGATTACACCTCATGTCGTAGCAAATGGAAAATATGCAATAATTGGTCTCGCATTGGACGTGTTAAAGTAGCGCAGTGACAACGTAACGTGGTGTTTTGCTAGTTTAGTGTTTACGTAGCAAAGTAGTTACGTAGCGTAGCGCTGATGTAGCGTATTATTGACCAGGCTTAGTATTTACGTAGCGTAGTGATAACGTAGCTTGGTCTTTACGACATAAATAAAATAAAATAAATAATTTTACGATCATTTTTAACTTAGATACGCAAATAAATTATCAATACACCTCATGGATAGTTAATCTCTCCGCTGTTCTGTTAGTGCTTATTAAAATGAACCTTAAGTCTTCCACATAGGTTCCATTTTGCTTCAAACGATTTCAGATTTCTAGACTAAATAAATCATAGAACTCCCACTGTTAGACAGCAGTTGAAATATTGTGTTTCTTAGAAAATTGAAATAGTTGTTTAAGTTTCAAATAGTTTCAAGTATCTTCAAATAAGGGATGTTATTTATTTTGGTCGACTTGTTTTAATGTTAGAATTATTTACATCATTTAAGAAAAAAACCTTTTCTTAAAATTACCATCATGAAAAAAAACTTGAGAGGTGTCATGGGACACCCGAATAGAACGAAGTTTCTTTCAATTAAAAGATATCTTATATTTTTTTTCCCTAACGTAACGCGCGATAAGGAACTTGTTTTAAAAGATTTTGATCAAAGTGCCATCAGTGATAATCATCTAAAACAAATAAGGAACATGTTTTAAAATATTTTGATCACAGCGCCATCTAGCAATAATCATCTAAAACAAAAAAAAGTGTTGTGACAACTTTTCGTAAGATTTTTTTCCGTCTAATCCCTTTCGATAACGCGCGATAAGGAACTTCGTTCCAATAGTTAGGTACTGAAAATTATTAGGTATAATTACAACTCATCCAAGTGCATTAAATTAACGATAATGAATGTATTACAGTGTCTATTGAAGCTCATGATTCTCACTACTGTGCGTCCAGTGAAGTACTTAGGTACTCAATCTTTTGGAAATTCGTTTTAAGAAATACAATTCAGTTACAAAATGAAATGTATTATGATCCATATTAGCCTGCCTATCTGGAAATATATGCTGGTCCAATAAGTGGGATTGTAAATTGTAATATTTTTGGTACGAAGTTCCTTATTGTGAAAGGGGGCTAGACGGAAAAATTCTTACGAAAAGTTGTCTCGACACTTTTTTGTTTTGGATGATTATCGCTAGATGGCGCTGTGATCAACATCTTTTAAAACACGTTCTTTATCGCGTGTTACGAAAGGAAATATTTTTTATAAGATACCTTTTAATCGAAAGGAACTTCGTTCTATTCGGGTGTCCCATGATACCTCTCAAGTTTTTTTAAACACTCACAGTTATCTACATTATATAAATATCGAAATTGCTCATTGTAAGGTCGTGTTAAGAATCCGTTAAATATTTGTGTAAGTGATTGTAATACTAGTAAACAAATATTCTCTAAATAAAATTCATTTCTAACAATAAACCTCAATATTGAATCCGGTATTTCCAAATTACCTTAACTACAATAAATCGTGAGTTAATGTTTACACCACTTTTTTAGACACGCGATTGAGTCGTCAGCTGGTAAACTGAAAAAATAAAAAGGGCATCGGAGCATTTAGAACAAAAAAATGTGTCCCCAAAAAGGCGGTTATTTTAACGCATTACACTATTGCATTATGATGTAATTTTAAGATAATATATGACGGGGCAAATAGTGTGTTGAGGTGTAATGACGTTGTAATTAGTCGATCTTCGTTTGGTTTTGTCAGGAATGACGTCACAATGTCCACTTGAGCATTTGATGATCAATACTTTTGAATAAAAACTTCAAAATAACGAGTTTTAACAGTTTATTACTTTTACATCAAGAGATTAATATACCGATACTCATTTAAAGTTAAATTCATTTTTGGGACAAAAGATTATTTTCATAAACATAAAAACGATTAATGTGACTGAACGATGATACTTAGATATATGCTCTCGCGGACTTTTTTGTTGGTCTTACAAAGACCTAAAACCCGTAGTCCATCATTTTGTTCTATTGTTTTTGCAGCGTACGCATAAATAGGTTTTCGATTATACACCTTGTGTTACAAATTCGATATTTTCATACGGACCCCTAATTTTTAAAAATAAAATATAGCCTATAACCTTCCCCGAAAAATGAACTTATCAACAGTGAAATAATTTTTGAAATTTTAATTTTTATAAATAAAAGAAGAAACATACAAAACAATTAATTGTACTGTAAATACTTTTTGTAGGTAAATTTACATTTAAAAAAAAAAAAAAGAACGAATACAAAGCCAAATTAATTTTCAGTCTATACAAAAAAATGATAATAAGTCCTGCGACCTACAAAGAGTACAATAATTTTAATTGTTAATTAATTGGTATAAAATGATACAACCGTAATCGTATAATAAGCGGATTAATTTAATTTCATCATAAAATAATATTAATACGCAATCACCGCAATAAATAGCCTCACTTTATTTGTATTAAATGCTCCATTAGCTAGTTATGGTCAGCAATTAATTTAACGATTTTAATACATTTTGTTATGAACATTTTGCTTTATGATTGGTTTTTTAGAGCTCGCAGGTTTTAAATTGGGGTGCTTTATGCCATCGTCATCATCATCATCAGCCTATTGACGTCCACTGCTGGACATAGGTCTGCCCCAAACCTCGCCATAACGACCAGTCTTGCGCAGTTTACATCCAGTGACTTTTTTTTGTGACAGGAGGAAATCGCTAGACCTTTACCCGTCCCACCCGGTGGTCCCGCCTTGTCGTGGCGGTGGGCTGGAGCGTGCACCCTCGCACACCGCAAGGTGTTTAACTGGCAAGGGGGTGCCGCGACTAAGAGGACCACACGGAGCTCCTCTCCCCACACCGCTTGTTAAGCAAGCGGTGCCCTCGGGGACGGGGAGGGTGGCTAGTGGGCCACCGGAGGAGGACGCCGAACCGCAGGCGGCGGGTAACCTGCACCCGGGCTATCGCGAGCCTTGGGGGACTAAATCCCCCCCAGAAAAAGCGACCGCACCACCTTGGGTAAGTGGTGTGAGTAATCACCCAAAAAAACCAAAATCGTAATGGAAAGTCGGACTAAAGAGCATGCCTTGCCGGACGATCCGGCCCCAGGCACCCGGCGCCCGCGGGTATCCGGGCCCGCGGGTGTGAAGATGCCCACCGATGCCCACGTAGGGGTAGGCGACCAGGCCCCTACGATGGATGTAGACCCTGGAAGGCACTCGCAGGTAGCCGGGCCTGCGAGTGGCAACGAAACCGATGCCCGGGCCCAAATCGTCCCGTTCTCTTGGGCGGACGAGATGGGCTCGGAGGCGGAAGAGGGCAAGGATGCGGGACCAGAGCCGACATCGCTGGCGAGTACCAGCGCGAGCGATGTCGACTCTGGAGAGCAATTCAACGCAGAGAGGATCCTTCGCAAAAGGAAGTCCTTTACGCGGAGGACCTCGGGGGGCGACTCGTCCTCTCGCGGTGAGGGGCCGCAGAGACGCTCGGGGAGGCTGGCCGCCAAGAGTGGCGGCGCCGGGCCCGGCCAAGGCTCCTCGCCTCGGCCGGCTCGGAAGGAGCTCGACGAGCATACGGCCGTCCTCGAGAGCCTGGGGCGCAGGGCGCTTTATGCGTCCAGCCGGGCCTCGGGGAAAGGGGCCAGGGAGGAAGGGCAGAGGTTGCGAGCGATCGCCTCCGATGCCCGCAAACTGGTGCCGGTGTTCTCGGCAGCCATCAGCCGAGCATCGGCGCTGGAAGCGGAGGCCGAGCGGTCTCGTAAAGAGAACGCTCGGCAAACGGAGGAGATCGCCGCCCTCAAAGTGAGGCTGGCGGCGTTGGAGCGGAAGGGGCCATCGCGCTCGTTCCGTAGGGAGCGGCGCACGCCCACACCAGGCCCTAGCCCGGGGGATGCGGCAGCGCATCGGTCCCCAACCGCTCCAACGAGTGACAAACAGCCAGCCTTGCCCTCTCCCGAGGAGGCGGCAGGGCCCAGGCGCCACCCTTCGCCCCGCTCGAGGGCGGAGATCCGGGAGGCGACCGAGCTGGAGGGGCGCATCAGGCGGGAACTGATGGAGGAGTTCGGCAAGGAGATTGCCGAACTCAGGGCAGAAGTCGCTGCCCTGCGTGGTGCTGCGTCGGCTGCGGCTGCACCTGCAGTCGCAGACGCGGCGCCACCCTCCACCACCCCGTCCGGTCCCACCACTCGGCGGTCGGCTCGTCGGCCCCCCGCAGGGCCAACTCCGGCCCCAAAGAAGGGACGCGGTGCTGGCGCGGCGGTTGCCCCAGCACCGAAGCCCCGTCCGCTGCCGCCAGCGCCGTCCAATATGGACGACGCCTGGACTGAGGTAGTGCGGCGGGGCAATAAAAGGGCCAGGGTGTCGGCCCCTCCGGTGGCGGCGGAGGCCTCACCACCTGGAGGGGTCACAGCCCCCCCACAGACAAAGACGCGGGCGGTGGCGGAGGCTCCCCAGAGGGGTCGAGCGCCTGCCACCCCCACCAACCGGACTGCGACGCGGGCGGTGGCGGAAGCTCCCCAGAGGGGTAGAGCACCCGCCACCCCCACCAACCGGACTGCGACTGTGGCGGCCGTGGCTGCTCCCCGGGAGGGTCGAGCACCGGCCGCCAAGAAGAAGAAAAAGCAAAAACCCAAGAAGAAGGGCCCGCGCGCGCCTAAGTCGGCGGCAGTGGTGGTCACACTGCTGCCAGCCGGCGAGGAAAAGGGCATGACGTACCCGAACGTCATGGCCCAGGCGCGCGCGGCGATTGACCTCGGGGAGATAGGAGCGGGGGAGGGCCTCCGCTTCCGGACGACCGCCAACGGGGCTCGTCTGCTTGAGTGTCCCGGTGCCGATAGCTCCGGCATCGCGGACCTCCTGATGGCGGGTCTCCGGGCGGTCTGGCCGGAGGAGGTGGTGCGCGTCCACAGGCCGGTAAAGATGGCGGAGATTAGAATTACCGGCCTGGACGATTGCGCCACAAAAGAGGAGGTGGCAGCGGCTATCGCTGCCCAGGGGAAATGTGCCCCGGAGAACGTAGTCGTGGGCGAGCTTCGCCCCGGCTACTCCGGGGCCAGATCTGCGTGGGCGCGATGCCCCGTGGAGACGGCCACCTCCTTGGCCACTCCCCCGCCGGGACGACCGGCTGGACAACCTGGCAGGTTGCGCGTGGGCTGGATAGCGGCCCACGTGCGCCTGCTAGAGTCGCGCGCCTGGCGGTGCCTCCGGTGCTTCGGCACCGGACACAGCATCGCCAGGTGTACGAGTACGGTTGACCGCAGGGAACTTTGCTTCCGCTGCGGTCAACCGGGACACAAGGCGGCCATGTGCTCGGCCGCACCGCACTGCGCTTTGTGCGCGGCGGCCGGGCGCAAGGCTGATCACCGGGCGGGGGGCAAGGCTTGCTCCCCGTCCGGCTCCAACACGGAGCGCAACAGGCGCCGCAAGCAGAAGCGGCGCCTGAAGAAGAAGTCGGCCGGAGGAGCACCGGCCGGCGTTTCGGCCCCCGCTGTGGCGTCACAGACGCCCGATAGCGGGGGCGATGGAGGAAGGGAGGAGGCGATGGAGGTGGTTCGATCTTAATGGACCACACCCTTCGCCTCCTCCAAGGTAACTTGAACCACTCCGCCAGGGCTCAGGACATGTTGCTCCAGAGCATGGCGGAGTGGTCAATTGACGTTGCCGTGGTCGCCGAGCCGTACTTCGTTCCCCCAGCCGACGATTGTTGGTTCGGGGACGATTGCGGCTTGGCGGCCATACATATCAGGAGGGCCGCGGCGATCCCGCCCTTGGTAATGGTGGCCAAGGGTTCTGGGTTCGTCGCGGTTTCGGTGTTAGATACCGTCGTGATCGGGGCGTACTTCTCTCCGAGCCGGCCTACCGTCGAGTTTGAGCAGTTCCTGGACGGGCTCGAGGCGATTACTCACCGCCTCGCCCCCCGTCCAGTGATACTCGCGGGGGACCTCAATGCGAAATCCGTCGCTTGGGGCTCCCCCCGCTCTACAATTCGCGGTAGGCTGCTGGAGGAGTGGGCGGTCGCGACTGGCCTCTGTTTACTCAACAGGGGTTCGGTCGCGACCTGCGTGCGATGGCAGGGCGAGTCCATCGTGGACGTAACGTTCGCGAGCTCTGCCATCGCGGATCGCATCCGTGGCTGGAGAGTGTTGGTGGGGGCGGAATCGCTGTCAGATCACCGTTATATCAGGTTCGATCTTTCCGTCCCCACGCCGGCTGCGGACGCCCGCGGGAGTACGACCCGGTCATTCCCCAGGTGGGCATTGAAGCTCCTGAACAAGGAGCTCTTGATGGAAGCCTCTACGGTGGCGGCGTGGACGCCCATGCGTCCACACCCAGTAGACGTGGAGGCCGAGGCGCTCTGGCTCCGGGACGCGATGCGTCGCATTAGCGACGCTTCGATGCCCCGGGTCGGCCCTTGGTCTCCCACGAGGTCGACGTACTGGTGGTCGCCCGAGATAGCGCAGTTGAGAACTGTATGCGTCCGGGCGAGGCGCCAGTGCGCTCGGCACCGCCGTCGCCGCCTTCCGCGTAGCAACGACCCCGTTGCATTCGCGGAGGAGGAGGCCCGGCTGCATGGCTTGTACAAGGAGGCGAGGGGAGCCATGCGGCTGGCCATCAAGATGGCCAAGGAGCAGCACACGGAGCGCCTTTTGGAGACACTCGATGACGACCCTTGGGGGCGCCCATACAAGATGGTGCGCGGCAAGGTGCGCCCATGGGCGCCCCCCATAACCGAGCGTCTACCGCCTCAGCAGCTGCGGGACATTGTCACGACATTGTTCCCGCAGGAGCAGGAGGGATTTATCCCCCCTGCTATGGGTGAGCCGCCGGAGGATACTGGCGGCGAGGCCCCTGCTGAGGTTCCCCACATCACCGGGGAGGAGCTTCGTGTGGCCGTAGTCAGGATGAGTGCTAAAGACACGGCACCCGGCCCGGATGGCATCCATGGCCGGGTCCTGGCCTTGGCCCTCAATGCCCTAGGGGACCGACTCTTGAGGCTTTACGATTCTTGCCTCGAGTCGGGACGGTTTCCCTCGCTGTGGCGAGAGGGTAGACTCGTCCTTCTCAGGAAGGAGGGGCGCCCGGCGGATACAGCCGCCGGTTACCGTCCTATCGTGCTGCTGGACGAGGTGGGCAAATTGCTGGAACGCATTCTGGCTGCCCGCATCGTCCAGCACCTGGTCGGGGTGGGACCCGACCTGTCGGCGGAGCAGTACGGCTTCAGAGAGGGCCGCTCAACCGTGGACGCGATCCTTCGCGTGCGGGCCCTCTCAAATGAAGCCGTATCACAGGGCGGGGTGGCCTTGGCGGTGTCGCTTGACATCGCCAATGCATTCAACACCTTGCCCTGGTCCGTGATAGGGGGGGCACTCGAGAGGCATGGAGTTCCCCCCTACCTCCGCCGGCTGGTCGGCTCCTACTTGGAGGCCAGGTCGGTAGTATGCACCGGGCACGATGGGACCGTTTACCGGTTTCCGGTCGTATGCGGGGTTCCTCAGGGGTCGGTCCTCGGACCTCTCCTTTGGAATGTCGGGTACGACTGGGTGCTGAGAGGCGCCCTGACCCCGGGTCTGAGCGTGATTTGTTACGCTGACGACACGCTCGTCATGGCCCGGGGTCAAGACTTCAGAGAGGCTACCCATCTCGCCACAGCGGGGGTGGCCCTCGTCGTCGGTCGTATTAGGAGATTGGGCCTCGCGGTGACGCTCAATAAATCCCAGGCCCTGTGGTTCCACAGGGCTGGGGTGACGCCACCTGCAGGGGCCCAAATTGTGGTTGGAGGCGTCCCAATAGAGGTCGGGGTGCGATTGAAGTACCTCGGCCTCATACTGGACAGCCGTTGGACCTTCCGGGCCCACTTTATGGAGCTCGTCCCCCGACTGATGAGGACGGCCGGCGCTCTGAGCCGGCTGCTTCCGAATCTCGGGGGACCAAACAGTGCCGTGCGCCGCCTCTACGCGGGGGTGGTGCGTTCGATGGCCCTGTACGGCGCGCCCGTTTGGGCCGGACCAGGAAACCGGACAACAACCGTTGTCCGGCGCCTGCGCCGGCCACAGCGCGTCGTAGCTATCAGGGCCATCCGCGGATACCGCACCGTCTCCTTTGAGGCGGCGTGTGCACTGGCGGGGACGCCGCCCTGGGAGCTGGAGGCGGAGGCGCTCGCCGACGATTACCGTTGGCGTTGCGACCTCCGCGCTCGGGGCGTTGTGCGTCCCCTCAGAGCTGCGGTTCGGGACCGGAAGGCCCAATCTCGGCGGTCCGTGTTGGAGGCCTGGTCAAGGCGCTTGGCCAACCCCGACTGGGGCCTAAGGACCGTCGAGGCGATTCGCCCTGTCCTCAAGGACTGGGTGAGTCGCGGCGAGGGACGCCTCACCTTTCGTCTGGTGCAGGTGCTGACCGGGCATGGTTGCTTCGGGAAGTACCTGCACCGGATACAGGTCGAGCCGACGACGAGGTGCCATCATTGCACAAGCGACCTGGACACGGCAGAGCATACGCTCGCTGTCTGCCCCGCATGGGAGGAGCAGCGCCGTGCCCTGGTCGCACAAGTAGGGCAGGACTTGTCGTTGCCGGGCGTCGTGGCATCGATGCTCGACGACGACGAGTCCTGGAAAGCTATGCTCGACTTCTGCGAGTCCACCATCTCGCAGAAGGAGGCGGCGGGGCGGGAGAGGGAGAGCTCTTCCCTCCCCGACCAACCCCGTCGCCGCCGACGTCGAGCGGGGGGCCGACCTCGGGAGTTGTCCCGGGACCTGGCCCCCTAAGACTACCGGGTCCACCAACATCGGACCCGAGGGGTGCCGCGCTAGGCTTCAGCGCGCACCCTCCGTGCCATCTGTACGGGGGATGGCAAGCCGTGCTCCCCGACCCGGGCTGGCCCTGGACCGGCCTGGGCCGAGGGAGACCCTACACCACACGGCCCCATCTTGGCGGGCCTTAATCGGCCCGTCCACCGAGTGAGCCGGTGGTCGTCCTCACCGACGGCTGCCGGTTCGACGTCCGGGGGTGACGGGGCGATACGTAAGCGACAATCGCGAACGCGTCCTGTCACCCCTACCACATCGGATGTCGAGCGTGAGAGGCGGGAGGTTTTGGTGCGGTTCGACACCCACATACCCCACTCGCGGGGCGAGTGGAAGTCCGGCGATTTCCTCCCGTCCAAAAAAAAAAAAAAAAAAAAAAAAAAAAAAAAAAAAAAAAAAAAAAGACCTTTACCCGTCCCGCTGGTGGGGTCTGTGGGAGTCGAACCGCACTAAAACCTCCTGTCGTTTACACTCAGCGTCCGAACTTCACCTGAAGACAGAACCCAGCATGAGATTAGGGCGAGGTGACGCGACGTGTTGCACGCCAAGGCTTATGTCCACGCCCTAGCCAGGTCGTAGGTCAATCTTGTGGAGGTCTACCAATACTGCATATTTTTTGAATTATTTGTATTATTGCTAAACTATTGGCAATATTAGTAAATTTTTATTTTGTGTAATAAACAAATTTTAAGTAATGCGTGGTGTGATATCAAATAAGCATATTTTATGAAAAGTATTGTTTGATCCCGGATTCATGACATAATACAAACAAAGCATTTAGATACACGCTGTTATTAATAATACATATATACAAAACTGACATCATAAAACTGTAGGTATATTTGTTTGTCCTCATGAAATATGCTCTAAGTAAAGAGTCTCTAGTAAGATGATGTTAGTTCCTGTTGTGCTTTCTCATGCTTTAAATGAACACCCTGATATTAACTTACTAGAAATGACGTATTAATTTTTAGTTCTACTTCCTATCTATATTTACAAACCTACAGAACTTTCTCGACCAGAAACTTCTGGCCTCAGCGGATCAGACAGAGTTCACACCTTTAAATATTTTTTCAGTTGGACAAAATCACCTGATTTCTACAAGATTTCTTCTCTTTTTCTGCAAGCGGGGCGAGTACACATTCACTACGGCGTTTTTACGGCATTTTTACCGTCGCACCGTCCACGACCTATAATGCAGGTTGGGGTCGTAATATCTTCAGATATATTTGGAACGAAGTTCCTTATCGCGCGTTATCGAAAGGGAGCTAGACGGAAATTCTTATGAAAAAGTTGTCATGACACTTTTTTGTTTTAGATGATTATCGCTAGATGGCGCTGTGATCAAAATATTTTATTTAAGTTATAGAAAAAGAGAGATAGACAGACGTTTTAAACTAAGTAATTATTATAACTTAAATAAAATAAAATTATATTACTATTCCCTCACTCCCACACAATTAATCGAAAGGAACTTCGTTCCATCCGGGTGTCCCTTGACTGTATGTGGAACAAAATTTACTTTCTTTCTTCTATTTACAGATTTGCACACCATGTTTTCTTTTTGTAATTTAAACGACGGAAACAACTTATGATGGTGGCCAGGGGGCCTGTTGACTCGCCTGCCAAAAAAACAATTAGTCACTACTTAGTGTTGTTATGAAATGTGATTAAATTTTACACACTAAGAATGGAGATTAATGTTAAATAGATTTTTTATAATATTGAACCAAAACAATACCGCTCCTTTCTACAAAAATCTCATTAAAGAGAGAGAGAGATTAGTTTTCATTGTCTCTTCCAGAATATTCCGACATCTACGTCTGAGTGCGCCGTCAGCTCGTTAACTATATCTGGTTGGAACTAGACTGCGTTTTAAGCTAAAATATTCTGGTTGCAGTATTAATTTAAGGGTCTTTGTGTTCATGATAATGGAACTTTAGTGGAAGTGGTTGGAAGTTACTTTAGCGTTGGGTCATAAGGTCATAAGTGCTGGTGACTAGGTGTAAGAGAGTAAATTTACTTATTCTACATATTATGAAAATGACATCAACAGATAGATATATTAATAATGTTAGACTGATAAATGGGCCTACGATCCATCTGATGATAAGTGGCTAACGACTCGCATGTGATTCTGCATTGCCAGGATATTGGAAACCTTTGCGCATACAGGATTTTTCTTAATGCTCGCTTAAAGTTTAAGTTAAAGTGACGTTTCATAGTGATCCGGCAACACTGAGGATGGCAGTCCACTCCAAATAGGAAGCAAAAGATTTTTAGAATATCTATTATCTGCTAGGAATAGGCTTACAAGGCTCGGCTTACAAGGTATATCGTCCTATCGTACACTGCCTATATGAGTACATTTTGTGAGAAAAATATTGCCGTAACTAAAGTTAGAAAATGTGCTCTCCATTCACCGATATCCCTTGCCCATTGTAAGCTTTCATTGATACCTTATCAGAGAAACTCTGTAATTTTTTTTTCAGAATCTTATCACCACAAAAATCAGGTCAGCCGTGCATTTTTCGTTTATTTCAGGAACAAAAAATGTGTTATTTATTCACTGCGTATCAGTGAACTCTTTAAAGTGAGAACAAAAGGTGAAAATGCGGCAACCGACAAAAATGCAAAACGGGCAAAAGATGTCCCTTTCCTTGTAATTTACTTGACAACCCACGTAAAGGCCACTCCATCCTGTTGTGCGGAAAATATTAAACATTGAGTTTTTGTCTTTTTTTTTTTCAGTTAGAGGAAATCACCCGTATGTGGGAGTTGAATCGCACTAAAACCTCCAACCATTCACACTCAGCGTCCGAACCCCGGCTGAGGTCAGAACCCAGCACGCGAACCCAGGACGGTGCGACGCGTTACGCCCAAGGCACTCTTTCCCGACGCGACGCCCCCTCCGGACGCCGAACCGGCAGCCGCCGACGGTACGGCCACCGGCTCTCTCGGTCTGCGGGCTCTCCGAAGCCCGCCAAGATGGGACCGCGTGTAACCCTGCCACGGAATACCCCGCTGGGTCAGAAGCAGCGTGGGTCGGGGAGCGCGGTCTAGCATCCCCCGGTTGCTCTAACGCTAAGGAGGGCATGCTGAGGACTTTTTGTCTTTAGTAAACTTATGTCCGTTAGTAAGCTTGACCTGACAGTGACCACTGTTATTACAATGATTTGAAGGAACTACTAGATAGATTTTTACATTAAAATTTTCTACGTATGAATGTATTGTTTAGAATTCTTAATAAATTGAATAATCCGTTTTACTCACTTATGGTGGTTTTTAAACTGTGAAGTTTATCAGTCTAATACTATAAATACCTTTAAGGTAGAAAATAGACAGTTTTTCTGCAAACGAGCATACAATCCACCTGATAGTAAATGGTGAATGTCGCTCATGACCCTCATTTGGGTATCACGAAATCTATAATACTGATTTTATTATAGTGCTTTAGCTATCGGGTATTGGCTCACCTCTCACTCCCACCACTGTAACTCCTGTGTACACAGGATCCACAGCGGCGACCATCGTAATGACTCTGGGCAGTGAAGCCCAGGAAAACCCGAGGGAAAGCTAACTTGTCTTGGACCCCGCAACGAATTTAATCAGAAGATGATAGAAGAAGTAGGAAAACATGAGTTTCGACTTCCTTTCTCGCAAAGGGGAAGACAATAAAATAAGATTGAAAAAGCATTACGCCAGAATTGAGAAAAGCACCACGAACATTGATTTTATTAAATTTATTAGACCTATGCGGTGAGCTGTTATACTATTTAGGATGCCAATAATAGTTATGGCAAAAACGTTTGAATGCTATGGTTTCGATTATGATCAATTTTTCTTTCTTTCTTCTTTACATCTGTTCATCATATCCGGTCTGTTTACCAACCTTCCAAGCCATGCCCAAAGAACTTTTTGCTAACAAAATTAAGTTTAAAACAAGCTAATTACCAACCAAGAATACAGATGTTGTGCACGGATGAGTTATTAGCGGATTCCGTAACAAAGTGAAATTTTCATGGTTTTAAACAAAAGCGAATGAAATACGCTTGCAAAATGTTTTCCTTCGAATATTTATGGGCCCGTATTGTTGTGAATTTGTGGATATTTTGAGTAAATTGCGCGACAAATATTTGAAAGGGTTTTTGTTGTAGAAATTTAGAAATTCTACCTCAGAAAGTGGTTTTAGTGGATACAGAATGTATTTTCGATCGTTTTTTTTTTTTTTTTGTTTGATGGTGGATGAAAGATTTCCAGTGATATACATCCAGGAGTGGAAGAATTTAGGTTGATGGTAGATGATGATGACCTTCTCTATTCTTCTCTTTTAGAAGTAAAAACTCATAGGAAAAGGACTTATATCTTTGTCTCCGTTTTTTTTTTTTTTTCTTCATCTATTTTACGTAGGGGCCATATGTAAACGTAAATGATTTTACAATAAAGATTTAAAGATAAAACACATATGTTTCAAACCCCTGGAAGTCAAACGCTTAACTCTTACTCTGCCATCACGACCATTTGCTGAAAATCAAATCCCCTGTGCCCACGCCCTAATCATCGTAAAACGCAAGAGGCAAGTTTTCTAGAAAATTCCTGGCACATTACAACATGAAACATTGCGTTGAAGAAACGGATGTTTTTCTTAAAGATAACGCACCATTCCTTACCTGGGACACGGTACTTAAGTGATTAACAACTTGTGAAATTCGTTTTTTGTTTTCTCTTATATTTTCGCGTGATTTTATGAATAGGTCTGTCGAGTTGTGTTTTGTCTGGATTTTGTTTTTCTTGTGATAATAATTTTGGTAACGATTGGTGTTATAAAGTACATACAGTTAGTGTTGAAATGAAGATTTCTGAGGGGATTTTGATAGTGTATTTATACACAACTAACGTTCTTAGATGTAGTAACTATGTATCAGTTTTTTTTTATTGCCATGTAGGCAGACGAGCCAACGGGCCACCTGATCGTAAGTGGTTTCCGTCGCTCATGAACCTCTGCAATGTCAGGGGATATTGAGGGGTCGCTACCTACGACCTAACTTTAAGGACCCTCCTCAAGCCTCGTTTGAAGAAGGTCTGTTGGTCTTTGATCATATATAACTAGAATTGGAGTATAGTAAAGAAGAAGGTACTTAAAATCGATCATATGCCTATTTTGTTTGTTCGCAGATAAATTTGTGGTTTATGAACTGATTTTGATAATTCCTTTACTGTTCGAAAGAGATATTTTCAAAAGTAGTCCCATGATTCGTATTGTTTCCATTTCTGCAAACAATATTACTATAAATACACACAAATATATACACAAAACAATATTACAATAAAACTTAAAACACTTAAAATTACAGAGTTTGTCCACTATATATATTACTATAACGAAGATATAAGTTTTTCTGTTAAGCCTCGAAGTTTAATTAGATTCTCTCATCCGGAAGAGAGATAAATAATTTGGCTTCGTTCGGAATCTCCTCATTAAATCCGCTTTACTATTCCGCATCTAATTCGCTTTAATATTTTATCAGCCGTCTTGGTTTTAATTGAGTTGGGAATCTAGATCTTATTAAGGATAAAATTTAAACCTAGTTTTCTTAAGTTTAGATACGTACAATTTTCGAATCAGCGCTTTGATGGAATAACAACATCGTTTTTTTTCTTTTTTGAAGATTGATATTTAGACTACTAAGTATAAAATTATATCAGAAATACTTTTCCCTAATAATGAATCATTGAAATCGGTTCATCCAGATAAGAAACGTGAACACGAAAAGTCAATCATGAAATCTATCGCTATTTATTATTGGGTATTTCTTCCGATCGATAAACTCAATTCTGCAATGATGAAAATTACATTAATCATTTAAAAGATTATACTTAATATATTATACTTACAATGTGTGTGCAATAAATATCTAATATATATTATAAAGGCGAAAGTTTGTAAGTTTGTAAGTATGGATGTATGGATGTATGTTTGTTACTCTTTCACGTAAAAACTACTGAATGGATTTGAATGAAACTTTACCACAATATAGCTTATACATCAGAATAACACATAGGCTACAATTTTTTAACCCCTTTGTAACGCAGACCAAGTTGCGCGGGTCACCTAGTATTATAATAAATACAGTACTCAAGGAAAGAAAATGTGCACTACTGTATTTAATTAAAGAAAATTTAGCGCTTTTAACACAAGAAATAACTAATGAAGTTGCAAGTTTACAAGTTTTAACATCTATTAAGACGAACCTTTAAATAAAATTAAATGTTTTGCTCTGTGATGTTCAACATAGCAGTTTCTCTGTGAAAAGTAATAGTTTGGATCAAATGAAACGAGATGAAATTCAAACAATTCAATTGTAACTTTTGTTACATGAACCGATTTAGTTGGCGGAATGAACGTCCAGGAAATTCCTCCTTTTTCAGATCAGTCCATTTTGTGGAAAGTCAAAGCAGCATCTACCATTGCTTGATCACCATCATGAAAAATACAACCCATTACTGCCCACTGTTGGGCTCAGGTCTCCTCAGAAGAGGGATTAGGCATAGTCCACCACGCTTGCCCAGTGCGGATTGGGGACTTCACATATCTTCAAAGGATTTTTAGAACCCTTTTCCGACATGCAGGTTTCCTCACGATGTTTTCCTTCACCGTTTTTAGCCAGTGGTGTTGTGAAAAATTGCACATAAATCTTTTTCACATTTAGATTTAGAGGTACAAGCCGGCCGGATTTGAAGGCCGACCTCTCGTTCGGAAGGACGCGCTTCGGCCACTCGGCCACCACGACTTGAAAAACTACACAATACCAAAAAAAAACATAATTTATATCACTTCAATTAAAACAACTGCACCCAAATCAACTAGTATAAAGAAACCATAAGTCCAATTTAAAACACCTGCTTCATCACAAACCTATTGACATGTGACCAGCCCTCTGATTCTTGGCCTGACCCCGTGATCATCCCTTTACGATTAAACACCCTTTGCCCATTCACAGTCCAGCGAACCAGTATAGCACCTTCGTTAACGAAGTACTAAAAATAAATTAAGCGGAAACGTAGGGTAGAGATCCAGTGATGGGCGAGATTTGTCGCTTATTGGCTGTGACAGATTATTGGTGGTTATCAGACCTAGTTGGAAATTCTGTGCTACCCTCTAAATTATGGTACTACACCACGGTCATCCACGGTTCGTTTCAGGAACATTTTTTTACCACGCACCATCCGGCTATGGAATGAGCTCCCCTCCTCGGTATTCCCTGAGCGCTATGACTTGTCCTTCTTCAAACGAGGCTTGAGGATGGTCCTTAAAGTAAGTCGTAGATAGCGACCCCTCATTGTCCCCATTGACCATTTTTTCATGAACTTTACCTACATATCTCAAACCCCTCATACTCATACATACATACCTCACTTAGACCAAACATGAATTTCGGCTGACCTGAACTTACTGTTATTTAATACTAGTTTAAAAGGTAGTAGTATAAGGTAGATAAGTATGTTCCTTATCTACTTTTTTTTTTCATTTGGAGGAAATCACCGGATTCCGTATGTGGGAGTTGAATCGCACTAAAACCTCCAACCGCTCACACTCAGCGTCCGAACCCCGGCTGAGGCCAGAACCCAGCACGGGGTTTTGAGGGACGACGCGACGCGTTACGCTCTCGGCACACTTTCCCGTCGCCCCGCCCCTCCTTATCTACCTAAATTTCTGAGTAGACTTCATCATCGTAAGCTTGCGGATGAAACAATGCTACTTCTTGCTTTAACTGGACAGAGTCTCAAGTCTCTGGTTCAGCAGCGTAAATACTTTTCAATCACGTTTCGGTTCGTATCCGGTGATCGGGGACAGCACTGACCGGACACGATCCTTCAATTCACCCGCCCGATTCCTTTCCGTTTGCCGAACGGTCGACCTATTAAAATTTAGCTAAGGAATTGTATTCGTGACTATTGTCATTTGGTCTTTATAATGGCGAAGGTATTATATAAATCGATTCCATCTGGTTTCCTCTTTAGAAAAATGGCGAAGTGATTATAGAAAATGATTGTTATTGGCTTCCAATTTTAAAAATGACTATAAATTGTTTTATTTCTACTCTCCGCTATAGTCTGATCTAAGAACAAGCCACAACTAGGTTTTCACATGCGTTTTGGATATAAGGCTTACTTCAAGAAGTATACTTAAAAACTTATTTAACTTTACTATATCATAGAGACAGTTCTGCTCTACAAAAATCAACGATGAAAATAAATATTTTAAAACAATTTCATTTCACGTGGAGCTAACAAAAGTTACTCTTCCGTTGCTACTGACATCTGACAGCCGGTATCGACCTCCCGATGTTTTATTTTAGATTTCATTTCGTGTTTTCTGTAATTGGAATTTCGTATTGATAAAATTTTAACTTTTGATAGTATTTCTGAAAATTTTGAGGAAAATATCGAACGTCAGTATAGTTAATCACAATTACTCGTCCTGAATTTCAACATTTGATATCCTGAAATCTCTCTTTCCTTGGTGCTTTTTTGAGTCACATTATTATACACCTCTATAAGTTCGGGTGGAATCTTGTGAATTGAATTTGGTATCCAATAATATCCATATATAATATGTATATCGCGTAACACGAACCGGTAAGCGCAATGTTGGTAGACCACCCACAAGATGGACCTACGATCTGGTCAAGATCGCGGGAGGTCACTGGACGCAGATGGCGCCGGACCGGTCATTGTGGCGAGGTTTTGGGGAGGCCTATGTCCAGCAGTGGACGTCTATAGGCTGATGATGATGATGTAACAATGCAATAAAGGTACCATGGAGCTGATCTGTTGGTGGATTCGGAAAATCGGTAGAAACACCTAAATAAGATAGACCCGTCGTGTTTGGGCTCGTCTACTTCAACATAATCAGTATTTTAAAAGCTTGTAATTAAAATAAATTATTAAGTCTCCTCAACTCTACTAAATACAGTCCACATCATTTCAAACAATATAGTACATTGCCTAAAACGAGAGAATAATAAAAGTGATTTACGAAATAGTACATCGTTTGTCGTAACAAAACCATGAAATTGTTGGAGTTATCGTAAACCTCATCGTATGGGACAAGATAGTAATTTTTCACTTGAATTTTTCATACGTTTACACGAACTAAGCCGAAATGAATTTCCGTGCTGTGTTTACATTTGACAAGTTAATATACTGGATACTAAACCGTCAATCTCTTTGTTATACTTCCTATCCAAAAAAACTTGGTTGTTCGTAGGCATAGCGACATAAAAAACTTCTTACTTGAGTACCTTTTCACTTAGGTTTACATTAGGTATCTTTAAGGTGCTAAGTTCAACCCATTGCTAATTACCTAAGAGGTTCACTATAGATAAATTTACAGGTGGAAAACAAATTCATGACAATTTTAAAACATTACCATCAAGTTTATAACTTATCTTACTATCACTTACACTATTACTAAACGGGTTCTTACCACGATTATTTTTAATTGAGCGATCCCGATATTTCAGCACTGTTTCAAGCGCCATGATCACGGGAAGACTGAGGAACTGCGGGTAGGTCATTTAAGAGCAGACAAATCTGTCTACCCTCTTTCTCGTTCGTTTGCCGGTACCACTGAAACTCGAACTCACATTTCAACATACCACACTGACAGTATCGGCTGCCGTCTCAAAACTAGATATTTTGGCTTTATTTTTGCCTTACACTGGATTCCACATGAAATGAAATGAAATGAAATGAAATGAAAATTTATTGTTACAAAAAATCGCGGAACATACATGGGGTGATTTGGATACCTCAGGAGGTGTTCTATCTCTGGGCCTCCGCTTATCACTACATCCTGGGCACCCCGGTATATATTTTCGGACAATAAACTATTTTGTATCTCTATTTTTATAACCGTTTAATGTAAACGGAACTCGAAAGTAAGCTCTTAGTAATAACACTCGCTACGTACGAGTATTCGTTCTATTTATACGTTTTCGTATTCTTTATTTTATTGTTTCTAATAGTATTCAATTATAAATCAAGATAACTGCAAGAATATTTTATCTATGCTATGTAGAAAATATACCTGTCATCATCGAAGTGCTAATTAATGGTAGCCACTGAGTTGGACGTCCAAGGTACCTATGGAGCGATAGGTGTAGAAGCAGATCTGTGTAACCTAAAAGTCTAAGTCTGGTGCGATCTACTACATCGAGAGAAGTGGCGTTATCTTTTTTTTTTTTATTGCAAGATAGATAAACAAGCCTACGGCCCACCTGATGGTAAGCGGTCACAGTCGCTCATGAACCTCTGCAATGCAATCTACTATTGGTGTTCAAGATTCACTTTAGTCACTGAGCCAACGGGGTATGTAAAAGTGGGTACTTATCTAATATATAAAATTGTCGTGTCACGGTGTTCGAACTTGAACTCCTCCGAAACGGCTCGACCGATTTTGATGAAATTTTTTGTGCTTATCCGGTACCTATGAGGCCAACATCTATTTTTCATCCCCTAAATGTTAGGGGTAGTCCACCCCTAATTTTTTTTTTCGGTGCAGACGAAGTTGCGCGAGTCAGCTAGTTTATGTATAAAATGAATAATATATCGTAAATGTAATGTCATGTTTTTATTTTACTGTAACTCATTGGTGGGATCCACAACAGCAACCATCGTAATGACTCTGATCAGTGAAGCCTAGGGACTCGGGGGGAAACTAAGTTGTCTTGGGCCCCGCAACAATCAGAAGATAATAGAAGGAGGAGAAAACATGAGTTTCAACTTATATATTTTTTTATTATTACCTAATTTACACGCCAAATTAATAAATGTCGATCAATTAAGAGATCATGGACTTGTAGACAGAACTGAAGCAGCTGAATCATAAAACACAATTAATTCGACAAAAATCTATTAAATAATTTCATTTTTTAATTTAGATAAATTACAGGACAGCACATCATTCATAAAAAATATCGTAAACCCTTCCTTATCTATACTGTCATTTAACATGCGGGTACGAATATATTAAACAAAAATGCTCAAGGGTTAATCTGTACATTTTTTGACATTTGATGAATTTGTGAGCCTAATCTGTATTCTGATGTAGAGGTTGGACGATAATTTTGGGTAGTAAATAAATGTAAAATTGGATACGAACTTAGTATGTCACATGTAAGATTTTCAACAAGAAGTCAACAGGAAATCATTAGATGCAAAGAGCGCAGGACGTAGTGGCAAGCCTTGGGTAAAGCATATTGCCCAGCAGTGGAGGTTTTCTGTTGATTATGATGACGTTAAAATATTTATTTATTTATTTTATTTGGATCCTCAACAAAGAGAACACATACACAGAACAAATTAAAAATTACATATTAGATACCTGCGCACCTTCAATTGCAGAGTTTCAAGCATGTGAACTCTTTAGGTACTAACTTACTCATTTACAGTTCTAAATATAAAATTAATTTCATTTTAATAACCAAAGCAATCAATACAGCAAATCTCAATCAGAAATGTAATAAAATTTTAACACACATTTTCTCATCATTAATACCCAAAAATATTTAAAGAATACATTGGATAATAAATAATATTGAAGGCTTTTTAAAATTACATTCAAAAGTTAGCACCCAACATGATTAAATATTTAAGTTTAATTATAATTATATAATGTGAAGATATCTTAAAATTAGATTGCATCACAATTACATAATAACTTATTTAATGAACTAGCTATTGCCCGCGACGTCGTCTGCGTGAATGATACGTACTGCACCATAATAATATACCAACTATTGTATCTTTTAAAGTAACATTAATTTACTGGTTTCTTCTTTACCTTTCATATCTACACCAAGCAGAGTTACAGAATAAGACTGTTTTTTTTGTAAAATTGAAGTGCAAAAAGTGCTAATTTCGACCCACTTCGAATAAATGACTGTAAGATAATTTTGCTGAATTAAGTGAAAAGTTGTGACTGAAGCAGATGTAGAAAATAATCAAATTAAGATGAATAAAAGATAAGATTAAGATAAGCATTAAGGAATAGGGTAAAAAACATGCTTATAGTACTTCTCGATAAACCACATTAATGGTTTGGCTCTACGCAGCCAAAATGTAAAGAGATCCCGGACCGGTGACGCGGGAGCAGGCCACGTACAGCTGCTCTGTGAGGAGCAGCCCGGCCTGAGGTCGACACCCGCTGCCCTCAGTATCTGCCCCTGCGACTTATTGATAGTCATCGCGCACACACTCACGGGGAACTGTACGCGCTTGAACTGGAACGGGAAGTTATGAGGTGTATGAGAGGAATGCGTGGTATAAATACTGCCTCGTTGACGCCAGAATCCGTCAAAATTTCCGCCTCAATTGTGTGTTTGTAGAGCGAGATGACTTTAAGGCGGGTCCCGTTACACAACTTCGGAGGAGATAGGTTCCGCAGAAGCATAATCGGGACACCGACTTTTAGCTTGATAGTATGCGCTGGAAGTCCGCTTGCTGACAGAAAATTGCACAGGATAATGTGTGGCAACATCTTGCTCCACGACAATATTTATAAAGTTGTAGACCACTTCATGTCCCTTAATTTCTGAAAGAATGCATTCGTTAATTGCTACAACCTGATCATTTTTGGGTGTCAAAATGGCTCGCTCACACACCCAAGAACTCTGCTGGTGTGGTATACGACTAATGTCGTTGTACACGCAGCGAATGAGTACTTCTAAGCTGGATACAACTCTACCGAGAGACATTCACATTGTGTTCTTTAAAATCACTCACAAAATAAATCTGCAAAAATTTCGGAATGTCTGTAGGTAGCAGCGAACCAATTTGATGGTTAACTTTTTCCTGGATCTTGAATGTCGGCATGAACCCTGTTTCAACGATTTGATTTGCACCAAACGAAATCATCTGGAAGGCGCAGATGCACAACACATCCCATTGGGCTCCCCTCTTCATTTGCGGGCTTGACAGAGGACACACACTTCTTCTAAGATGCCAATATCTCCGTGTGCGGCGTAGTTAATCGCAACATTGTACAGGAATCCACTTCCCTCTTTATTTAGCAACGGTTGCTCTTGCAACTCTTGCATTCTGTCCCGGTCTTGCGATACATGAGCAGAAGTATCGTCACGTACGTCCTGGTAACGCTGCTGAGCAGCTGCACTACGCTCTTCTTGCTGCTCATCAGTCTCCAACGACCGTGAAAGAGCAGGCTGAGAGTTATCTCTCCTTAACTGAGTATCCTGCTCTTCAGGATCTTCGATCGACTGAGTTTCCGCGATGTGTTCTCGAAGAGTAGCCAACCTAGCTTCACGCTCAACGGTGGTTTTTAGATATTGAGCTAAACTTTTCCTTCGGGTATCGTTTGAGCATTGGGATAAATTAGATTGTTTTCCAGGCATTTTAATTATTTTAAGTCGAAACTAAATAATAATCGAATGATATCTATGTAGTTAAAATTGACCAATCACACGATAACTTAAAGCAAAGCAGGTAACGTCAATTTTGATATTTAGTGTACGAAATAATAGCGCGATTCAAATTAATACGCCAACGCCATCTAGTTAGCAAATAGGAAACATTGTCCCACAATGACATAATCTCTGAAACGAATTAGACACATTTTTCAAGAAGAAACAGAACTCCTTGTATCTATGACAATTAAAAAATAACTACTGACAGTGCCAAAAATGACACAAACAAATTAAAATTATGGTATAAGAGCTAGCAACGTTTTTGATAAAGTATTTATGTATGCTATATCTCACAATTCTCACTCCCGGACGTCTAGTAGTAGCCGGTAGTGGTAGAGTACAGATAAAAAACTGATTTATCAAATTATTTTAAGACATTTTTTTTCTTTTAATTATTTTTATTATACTTTTTGCTACATGAATTTATTGTTACCAGATATTTTTTTACGCTAATTTTGAATGATTTTTTTTAATGAAGTTTTTTAAGCACCTTAAAATCTAAAATTAATTTGCCAACTGATATAAAAGTGAAAGAGTATGAGAGATCTGAGATAGAATATATAAAAACTGGCTTTACTGAAATGTTTGTTTTCCCGACGTTGCTAGCTCTCGTACTAATAAAAAATGCTTTCACATGAAATTTGATTTTAACGCCGATAGATGTCGGTGCTCTAAAATTTTTAAGTGAAATTTATTCTATTTATATCCTGTTCCTCGGAGATGATAGCACTATAATATATAGCCTATGTGTTGACCCGACCTCTAAGCAATATTCTTGCCAAATTTGAAGTAAATCCGTGCAGTAGTTTTCTAGTTTACCCCGGACAAAGCTGAATTTTTTACCAAACTAAATGTATTGATTCTGCATCGCGGTGACTTTATGTGCAACGGTTGCTTGACTTGGAAGAGTGTATTTTGAAGTGTTGACTTTTCTATCATTTTATTATATGTATAGATAGATATGTACAATAGAAAAAAAATAATAATAAGTCAGTATCATTTTTCAGAAGCCGAAAAAGCTCCTAATTGCTCGGTGATAATTCAAAAAAATATTAAATACTCTATTACAAAACGGTAGGTAGGACATTCATTGATAGAGATGACTGCCGCGATGATTATGTGGTATTTAAAAAAGGAAACATAATATTCAGTCAGAATGGTCAAGACTTCAAAATTTATGTTATGTTGAAGCGAAACATAAACATAAAAACGTAGAACCTAAATTTTCAGACCTAACAGTGTAGAGGTCCGAGGAGCGACAGTTACTGCTTACGATCAGGTGGCCTGTTCATCTGCCTACGAAGCAAATATAATTACTAAAAGAACTATTAAAACAACTAAAATCCTCAATCATCTGGGTATTACAAAACATATCGAGTCTACAATTAAGAAACACTAAACCCAATAAATCAAATTTAATCCAAATTCTATCCGAAACGTCGTCTATATCGTAAATAAAGTCGAAAGCAATCGAACAATAGGAAGCGAGTAATCCGACGACAGACGTGGAATTGCTTATTTCTTCGTCACGACCAACTTCACAAGGAGTATTTACGAAGTTTTTCCTACGGATGTATTGACAGAATGACAAGAGATTCGGTACAGAATATTCGTCACTTTCGATCTATTTACTACGGATTTCTTTTATAGGAGGTTTAGTTAAGAGTTTTGTAGATCATTGTTTTGTGTTACTGTAGTAGGATTTTTTGTATGGTAGATAAACGAGCGTATGTTTAATCTAGTCAGTGGTTACCATCGTTCCTGAGCCTCTGGAATGGAACGCTGATGGAATTGGGAATTAGAAAAAAAAAAAATGTTTTGTTATGTATTTTAAATCTTTATTATTGATAATATTCATATTTAATACAAAAAAACGTCAATTTTTTTTTCAATTAATTCTAAACAATTTAAATTTGATTAAAAATCACGTGACTTTAAACGCACCGTGATTGACTGTGACGTCAAATTGTTAACTTCTGAGTAGTTCTGAGGATCGAAATTTGAATTTGGTATAAATACTAATGACAAGTGAAGAGTGAAAACTAAAATTATGACGTCACACACGCTCGGGATCTGTCGGTGTATTTACGGTTCTGAATTCAAAAATTTGAATTTTACTTTAATTTACCTATCTTTTGAAATCAAAAAAAAAGTAGTATAACTAATTTTTATATGATCTTTCCATTTATTATTAAAAACATTTTTTTTCAAATACCCAATTGCTTATTTCTTCGTCACGGCCAACTTCATACGGAGTATTTACGAAGTTTTCCTGCGGATGTATTGACAGTATGACAAGAGATTCAGTACGGAATATTCGTCACTTTCGATATATTTACTACGGATTTCTTTTATAGGGTTTGTAGGTCATTGAGACGTGTTTAAGATCTGTAGTAGGCTTGGTATAGTAGATAAACGAGCCTATGTTTAATTTGCTAAGTGGTTACCATCGCTCATGAGCCTCTGTAATATCAGGGTCCACTGCGGAGTCGCCACCTAAGACCTACAAGAAGTAGAAGGACAACTAATGACCTTTTATTGTATAATAGTTAAACGTACCCCACCAGTGGGGCCGGCGGAAGTGCGGCGATTTCCTCATGTCAAAAAAAGACTAAAAATTTGCTTAACAATGGTATGTGAACTATATATATATATGATTATGTTAATAATATTTTCTCTTCATATTTCTTAGCACTTTCACGGGCAATAAAGATAAAATGAACACTCCTAAAAAGAAAATTAAAAAATTTCATATTTCACGGCGTCTGTGCTTCCCGTGAAATTAAATAGTAAATCACGTCGGCTCGCGTTACGTATGTGAATATTTATTTTCTACATTTTTATTAATGTATTTTAGTACGTAGAGTTTATCGTTTCGTTGTAATATTTTGAAATTATTATATAACCAAAAACTCGCGTAGAAAGTAAAATTTGAATTCCGATTGATAATACATACAACGGGAAACGACTTTGTTTTATAATTATTTTGTATTGATAATGTGTAAAGATGCTGGCCAAGAAAGAAGGCCCATCTGCAGAAACTGGAGTCCACTGAACTTAAAATGTTGAGATGGTCTGGAGGGGTAACCAAGCTGGATAAGGTGCGAAACTTGCACGTGCGTGGTTCTTTTAAGGTGGCCCCTATATCAGACAAACTAAGAGATGGCGAACATGTCGTCAAGAAAGCATTACGCCTTCCTGAGCATAAGAGGGGAAGAGGCCACCCGCCAGCTACGTGGTGGACTAGTATGACAAAACTTTTGGACGAAGAAAAATTGCCTGACCCGACAACCCAGGATAGAGAATCCTGGCGCCACAGAATTAGGAGAGCCGACCCTACATAAAGTAGGAAAGTGCGAGGATGAAGAAGAAGATAATGTGTAAAGATCTTAAAGAGAGTACTTGTATAATTAATATAAGGAAGTTTAGTAATAATAAAAAAAAAACTTTGCTCAGTAAACTTTACATTCTAAATCAAGGGTGCATTATAAAATATCAGCCACTGTATATCACTTCGAAAATGATATATATAATGATATTAGTAAATTTCAATAATATGAAACAGAGAGTGAAAACAAGAGACACACGTACAAACTTTACATACACACGAGTAAACATAATAGAATAACCTCAAATTTAACTTAACATGCGAGAACGAACAAATCATGCAGGGAGGTAATGAAAGCTTTATATCACTGTTTATGGCTGAGCGAAATGGTTCCACAATAAACCTTAGAAAACGGGGGACTGTTGTGTCAGCGGCGAAGGTTATATTGAAGTCGATTCCCACCGGATTCGTTTTAAAATTTTCAACAAACAAAAAAGTGTTTAATCTGCTGAAGTATCTATTTTTTTAAATTTTATTATTTACTTAGTGATTTACTTTTCTATAAATTGAGAAATACGCCCAGTATTTCTTAATTTATAGAAAAAAGCGTTTATGAAAAAACATAATTCTATTATAGGTACTATATTTTGTAATGTACATCACATCATGAGTTAATTAAGGAAAGTAATTAGTTATCACGAAATATACAAACAAATGTATCTTTTCTCTTTCTTTTGAAATCAGAATACCAATTACGAATCGTATCCTCATTTTTACAAGACATTAAATCTATCTTTTTACAATAACATCATTCCATTTTCCACTACAAGATTGCAAGTACATTACAAGGTTCTAAGATACGTTCTTACCTGTCACAAATGATTGTCACGCTTAACGAGGACACACCTGAAGCAATTACGACAGGAATAGACCTCACGTAAAAACTATAACCCACAAACACCGTAAATCTTGCGTTAGGGAGTGCCCGTAAAGGGTCTACGTGACCAGAACAGAATAATAAGAATTTCGTCTAGAGATCTTTACTGCAACAGGCAGAAGTAAATCGTGAGGGCACACATAATGGGCAAAACGACGGTTTCAAACAGTCGAAAACTGCATGTTAAAAGGGTTTACAACACTGATTTGGATTTATTTAAAAAAATTAGATTAATAGAATAGAATAGAATAGAATATACTTTATTGTACCAAAAAACACTAATTGATTTAAAAACTGATATAGTTTATAGTGGTTGTACAATATAAGTGGCCTTATCGCTATAGCGATTTCTTCCAGGATTTATAGGATTTTTAGTAAATTTAAACATTAAAATATTGCAAGTGGCCATTTTGGCTGAAACGCTAATCACACCGATGACGTCACGACTAAGTAAACAATATGAAAGTCACTTTTTTTCGAGACCTTCGACGTTTGTTTACGTCATGACACTATGGGCTGTTTTCGCTGTTTTTTTTTAGACACGTATACTAGCCTGTGGGCTTTGGAATATCTTATTTCCAACAAAAAAAAAGCATCAAACATAAAAGCCTAAATTTACCTAATTGAGAAACTTTCTTTTTTTGCACTAGTTTTTACAAAAATGGTTTATTTCTGCACATTTATTCTTCTGTAAAATCAGTAGTCAGGCGCCTGAGGTTTGTAAGATTTACTTCTGATAGTAATTATTCTGTGTCTTTATACGATTTGTTCCATGGAGAATGTTCTTAACTGTTTGAGATAATACCATTATCTTGTCGTTGCGCATTATATTCATTCATTTCAAAATGGTTCCTCTTAATTTCAGCTTACAAAAGGTATAAAAAAAAGATGATGATATTTCTTTCTTTCTGCGACACAGGTCTGACCTAGTGCGGGGACGATTGTTAAAGATGTATCAGTTGTCTGTAAAATTCTGTTAATAAACTATTTTGTATTTGTATTTTTGTATTCACCTTTAGTTTGCTCAACCTTAGGTACTTATCTCATAATGCGGCGTAATGTCTTTCCACTTTTTCAAATTCTAGCAATGCTGCAAATTTCTAGATCATCTTTCACACATTCAAACTCTTCTTAGGTCTTCCTCTCTTCTTACATCCACCTACATTCATTGTGTAAGAATTACACAGTTAATTAAAAAATAAATTAATAAAGTTAAATTAACAACATTTATTATTCTGTAAGCATCGTCCGTCCGCAAATAAATTAAAAATCAAGGTTTTAGCTCACAAAAACTGGAAATCCAATTAAAAAGTTTTCTAAACTGCGTAAAGTCTCCGATGGTAGATTTTCTTGTGTTTCAAGTTCAAACTTTAATTGTTACGGTAATCAGAAGCTTGTTTAAACTAGAGAAGTTATTTTAAGTTTAAGATTTAAGATTTTTTTTATTACCATGTAGAATGTGTGAGGAATGAGTATATAAGAGGAAATTTGAAAGTGGCACCGGTCTGGGACAAGTTAAGGAGCAAACGGTTAGGTTGGTACGGGCATGTAATAAGACGAATGACGAATTTAAAAATAGATGGATGTAAGAGAAGGGGAAGGCCGATGAAAAGATGGTCTGACTGTGTGAAGGATAATATGATGATCTGTGGTATGACTGATGATGTATATAATGATAGAAAGGAGTGGAGAGAGAACATATATTTCGCCGACCCCATCTAAATGGGATAAGATGAAGCAAAAGAAAGAAGAACTAGGAACTAGCTGATCGTGAGTGCAAAATGTTCACAAGCATCATTTAAAGATGATTTTGTCATGAATAAAAATAACAAGATTCCATTTTTTGAAAGATCTTGGCCGAGTGGTAAACCTTGCTTTCTGTACGTAAGTTCATAGGTTCGACGCCAGCTCGTACATCTACAACTTAAAAAAAAATTGTGAGTATCAAAACACAGCTTGGCAACAGTGCCCGCATTAGAAAATGGTGTTTGACAGATAGAGGTGATAGATTGCCTGTTTTTTAGACGCTTTGTCAAAATCAAAATCAAAATTCTTTATTCAAGTAGGCTATAACAAGCACTTTTGAACGTATACGATACGATATATATATATATTTTTATTGCGTGATAGATATATAGTACTATTATAGTCAAATTAAAATTAATTAACAATTAAAAAAACAATAAAATAATAGAAAATAATAAAAATAAATATTGATACTAAACTTAACAAATAGTATTAACCATAGTATAATCAAATGAATCTAATCAAAAATAATCATAATAGTCATTGTGAGAAGACAAGAACTCAGGCAATAGTTAATATAACTATCTAGGAAATAACACACAGGATCATGCCTTGACGGTCCATGCATCTTTATTATTTAAATAGTCACTAACAGAGTAATAGGCTTTTTTCGTTAATACCGATGTAACGTGGATTTTAAGTTCGTTTTGTGTTAGTTGTAAAATGTTGGAGGGGATTTTATTATTGAAAACTATACTTTGTCCACAAAAGGAATTTAGTCATTTTATTATCCCCAAAATAAAATACCCTATTACTAGGAAGAAGAAGAGTGATAAATAAAGCAATATATTGGTAGAATGTGATATAGGGCAGGTGTGCCGAATAGCGGATAATTCTCGTATATCACACCTCTAATGAGAACCACTAATTACTTTACTCCGATGTTTGTTGGTGCATATGTTGTTTATGTAGAGAAAATAACCGAATATTTGACAATATATATATGACGGCGTAAATAGTGTGTTGAGGTGTAATAACGTTGTAATTAGTCGATCTTCGTTTGGTTTTGTCAGGAATGACATCACAATGTCCACTTGAGCACTCGATGATCAACACTTTTGAATAAAAACTTCAAAATAACGAGTTTTAACAGTTTATTACTTCTACATCAAGAGGTCCGTTCGCCTCGACAATTCAAACACGAATGAATAATAACAGCGGCTAGCACCTGTATTTATAGCAAGTCTCCACTTCCAACTACCCGCATGGTGAATAGGTTGGTTTCCCTTGTTATCACCCCGTCATATACCTTAGGTGTTGTAAATGTAATGCGTAATGTAATTAATAAAAACCGTGTAAAACGTCCCAATTGTAAAATAGATAATTATATTTTGAACAATAATGAAAACGCAGCGCAAATAGTAGGTACTAGTTCGATCTTGATTTGCTTACGACAAAAAATAATCAGTGAAATGGGTTAATTCTCAAAAAAAATATTCGCAAACACGCAAAATTTTAAACTCGTTACTTGTACTTGTTCGAAATTAAAATAGGACCCCATGACGACGGTTACCGTTCATTTACATCCAAAATCGAATCAGTCCACTCAAACGAAATGAAAACCCAAACATAAAAAATCAGTGAACTTAATAACTCCCTTTTCGAAAGTCGATCAAAAGTGGCATAAAACATCTCATTCCTCAGATTTGGGAACTAGTCCCATACTGGATACATTTCGTCGCGTCAAAGCGCAGTCTACAACGCCCATCTACAAGGCAGATGACCTAATTAAACCTTCAGTCGCGTGAAACTCGTTTTGAAATCGAATGAGATTAATTTATGTATTCCCATAAATTTATGTATTACATACGTGGTGTGATCGTTTCTGAAAGAATGATAATGTGAATGACGTTTTTGAACGAAGCTCAGAATGAAAGAGATGATGGATGTAAGAGAGAGACGGAAGTGAATATGGACGGTAGACGCCGAAGACGAAGGTTGCAATTTTACAAGCTTTGTATTTATTAACTTGCACTGTATGTTAGTTCAACTTGTATTCTCTTCAAGCCTTTTACAGCTATTTTCAGTTTTGAATAGTTCATTTATCGAGGAAGGGTAAATTTAAAAAAATAAGTATCTGCACTAAAAGTTAAATAACGTAACCCAAGTAAAGTAATAAAATGACTTGAAACAATTAGGGAAAAATTTCCATCGTGACGCAAGTAAATTTGCACGAGTTAGTTAAAAATAAAACTAAATTTAACAATTCCTGTAAATTTTCCGCATACGTAACGTAAAGTTTCATCAATCAAGATTTAATTACACTTTAATACATTTCGTCGTCAAAACTAGTTAGTAAATTGTAACTTTTCCGAGGTACATCACGGTACCAGAGGCCTCCTCAAAGGCTCTACGTTCAAACTTTGCTCTTTGTACACACAAGCTGTACATTTAACACGTGACAACATTTTTAAAAAGACTGAAAACACACACCAATTTCAAGATTAATTCATCTCTATTGCTAAAGAAATAAGGGTGATAATCCTGCGGCTGAAAAGCATGTTCGTCCTTACGTTTTTGGTGTAGGACAGTGTTCTGTTGGTCTTGTCAAGGCTTGAACATATGTGAAATGTAACCGAAGTTATCTTTGTTTCTTCTTCAATATTTCGACAAACTCGAGATGAAAATTTATGTGAAAGCATTATGTCGTATGAAAGAGGCTTATTTTGGTAAACAATGCAAAGAAAGTAGGTCATTTCTACTTAATTTTGTTATAAATGAGCCCTTGACATGGTATTATAAGGGCTACCGACATTCTTTTAGCATCGATTTGTTGTGTATTTTTTACTAAAATTCAGTGATGAAAAAAAAATATATTAACTTAATTTTTACATTATCTAAAATGGATTGCTGTTCTTCAGTCTCACTAAAACTGGAGAACGACTGAACCGATATAATTAATTTTAGTCTTGATATATTCGATGAAGGAAAGGTTTACCTGTACCAACCCATTAGTGCCCACTGTTTGGCTCAGGTCTCCTCAGAAGAGGGATTAGGCAAAGTCCACCACGCTTGCCCAGTGCAGATTGGGGACTTCACATATTATCTTCAAAGGATTTTTAGAATCCTTTTCCGACATGCAGGTTTCCTCACGATGTTTTCCTTCACCGTTTTTAGCCAGTGGTGTTGTGAAAAATTGCACATAAATCTTTTTCAAATTTAGATTTAGAGGTACAAGCCGGCCGGATTTGAACCCGCGGTTGAAGGTTTACATATCAATAAAATTCATGGGAACTATCTTATGTGACGCAGACGAAGTACAGGGCAGCTAGTAAACAATAGGTACTGCTAATATTTCGAATTCCTTCTAGTTTTTTTGAAACCGGTAATACAAGATTGCTTTTACATTCTTTACTTTCGCGTTTCGTGCTCAAAGTATCAAATTACAGCATGTTGATTCGGTTCGCGTGCAAAATGTCTGATTGAAAAGCTCGACTTTCAGAAACTTTGCTTAAAAGCTTTTTAATGGAACGCATGTAGCTTTCTATTGTAGTAAAATGTTTTGTATTTGACAATTCAAGGACCTTTCATAACTTGAATTACTTTAGACTAACTAAAAAAATGGCTGCAATTTAATTGTAGTTTTTCCAGTGCTGTTTTCATCTATTTTTTTTTTTGGAGTTGGAGGAAATCATTGGATACTATGTGGGAGTTGAACCGCACTAAAACCTCCAACAGCGTCGGAACCCCGGCTGATGCCAGAATCCAACACGGGGTTTTGAGGGACGACGCGACGCGTTACGCTCTTGGCACTCTTTCCCGTCGCGCCGCCGCCTTTTTTCATCTATAGGTCACTTTTAAAGATGATTTTTGCCTCGTAAAATGTCAATTTGGAATGAACTCCCGTCCAAGGTGTTCCCGGAGCGCTATGACATGTCCCTCTTTAAGCAAGGTTTAAGAAAAGTCCTGTATATAGTAAAGTAGGTGATGGGTAACGGGTCATTAAAAAAGTCTATGAGCAGTAACCACCAGTTGTAATAAAAAAACCTACGAGTATTTCTTTTTTGTGTGGATATTGCCATAGTTATCGAAGTCTGTTTTGATAAGAAAATCGATATAATTTGCTTCTTCTACATAATAATGTAGCCTATAACATACAATTACATCATATCAATCTACCAACAACAAAGAACTTCCACAGACATAAATCAAATTATAATTGAATTTTTATGGAGTAAGAAACTACGTAATCATAGTACAGACAGCAAAACAACAAGGCCTAACATTTATGCCGCAACGGAACCACTACGCCAATCTGGAATAATGCCAAAAATGGTTCGTTGGAAAAATATGGCTCCAGGTTTTCTATTCCAAGGAATATTTGAAATTGGAAACTTGGTAATGAGGTTTCAGTCTACTTTTTTTGTCTAGTTAAGATATTATGTCTTTCTTTAATTATTATTTTAATGAACATTTTTGAGTGGACTACTTACTTACTTTAAATAATGATTTGTAAGTTAAATAATAAATAATAATAGCCTATTTATTAGAGAAAGAACAAATAAAATACATTACAAGTTTTATAAAATGTCTCTTAACTCCACATGCCTTCTGGCATAGGCCTCCTCCAACTGCTTCCATTGCGTTCTGTCTGCAACCACCCTAGTCCAATACGGTTCCAAAGTCAGGCGTAATTCGTCTTCCCATCGTCTAGTTGGTCGACCTTGTCTTCTTACGCCGTCTCTCGGATACCACACCGTAATCTGTTTACTCCATTTGTTGATATTGCAGCGAAGCATATGTCCTGTCCACATCCATTTCTGGTGGTCGATGATTTGTAAGTTACTTATGTAAAACAACAATGTATTTTGATTTTTTCAAACATTTCCTATGTTTTCAGCTATCAACTTATTCTAGTTCATATAGCTAAGTTGGAGGACTTATCTAATTAAGCATTCGGGTATCTTGGGTATTTGCCCTCCTCTCACTTCCACCATTATAACTCCTGTATGTGTATCCAGGATCCACAGTAGCGACCACCGATTGACTTTGAGCAGTGAAGCCCAGGAACCCGAGGGAAGCTTACTTGGACCCTGCAACGCATTTAATTAGAAGATTATAAAAGGAGTAAAAAATATACATTCAAATTACTATTGTAATTATTTTTCTTAACTTGTAAGTTATCTATCAACCAATAAAAAAAAACTGACAAATTAAAGTTCACAAAAAACAATAAAACAATTTAACACGCTCTCATTCCTTCACAAAATTCACCAGACGCTCTGAAACTATTAAAATGCTCTTAAAATACTTAAACTAAAAAGCGAGAGATAAAACTCCCGGAATGCCCTAACGAGAGACGTTCCCATTACTGGAAAATCCCATTTCATTGTGTCCGGATCTAGGTGTCGGCTGAATTAAACCCTTCACAATGCCGTTCATTCGGAGTATTGTGGTATTGTGTGCTTAGGACTTGTTGAGAGTGTTTGCTCTGTAATTGTCTGCGATTTACTAATTATTTTTTATATAAATCATCTTTAAGAAGCTTTTGAGAATAATAGATAGTGTATGTGTACGTAGAAGTTAAAATTTCGGTGAAGTATCTGTAGCGAATGTATATAGCAACTTTATTCCTGTCGTTTTCCCTATGGAAGATCTTGTACCTAACCACTTTGCTAGATTAAAGGCATTATTTAAAAAAAAATACAACGCATTACATTTATGTTATTATGAACTTCTTTCTATCAATAAAATTCACATTTCAATGTGAAAATAGTAACGTACTCTATGAATTGTTTTTGGTGAAATGTTTTTCACGAACTTAATAACCTTACTGTTTCGTTCGTTCAACCAAAATTCAAAACTATACCTACATGAATGAAAAATATAATAAAAAACATCAAAATTTAAAACTAACATCGCCGTCGGCTAAAAACAAAACAAGCTAACATAGTTCTGAACACAAACCCGCAACGCAAAAAAATGTTTGACTCGACCCGACATATCAACAAAAACAAAAAACAACTTTTCGAAAACAATTGTTTTTTAAAACAAAACAAAGTTTATCGAAGCAAAGCCTACAATAGATTGTTTTAAACATTGATTGATGGTTGATGTTCGGAGTTGCCTGTCGAAAGCTTTTAGTTATTGAATTTGTGTTTTTAAAAATGATTTATTGAGATAGAATTTTTTGATTGGAACTTAATTTAGGTTTCGGCAACAGGATGCTAAGTTTCAGCCCTTTTTAGACCCTGTATCGTGATGGTTAATGATAAGATCTTACGTTTACCTAAACAAGCTTACAGCTCTTCTAATGGTAAATGACTATGACTTGTCCTTCTTCAAACGAGGCTTGAGGAGGGTCCTTAAAGTTAGGTCGTAGGTAGCGACCCCTCAGTGTCCCCTGACATTGCAGAGGTTCATGAGCGACGGTAACGACTTACTATCAGGTGGGCCGTTGGCTCGTCTGCCTAGATGGCAATAAAAAAAAAATGGTTAACGTCGGGAGTGACGGAGCGATACGTAACCGTTGCGTTCTGTCCTCAGCCGGAGTTCGGGTGTGAAGTGACCGTGTGAAGTGAAAAACCACATACCAAACCTAAGGGGTAGATGGAAGACCGGAGATTTCTTCCTGACCAAAAATAAAATGGTAATCGTCACTCTTACCTAGCCTTTACAATGCTAGGACATTTGCCAATGGCGGCGCGAAGGGAAAGAGTACGTCGCACCGTCCCGCATAATCCCGCGCTGGGTTCTAGCCTCAGCCAGGGTTCGGACGCTGACTGTGTGCGGTTGGTTTTAGTGCAATTCAACTCCCACATATTCGAAGATTTCCTGTAACTCAAAAAAACAATTATATATGACGGGATGATAACAAGGGAAACCAACCTATTGACCGTGCGGGTAGTTGGAAGTGGAGACTTGCTATAAATACAAGCGTTGGCCGCTGTTATTATTCATTCGTGTTTGAATTATCGAGGCGAACGGACCTCTTGATGTAAAACTAATAAACTGTTAAAACTCGTTATTTTGAAGTTTTTATTCAAAAGTGTTGATCATCAAGTGTTCAAGTGAACGTCACAAACGTCATTCCTGACAAAACCAAATGAAGATCGACTATTTACAACGTCATTACACCTCAACACACTATTTACGCCGTTATATATCATCCAAAAATTTGCTTCAAAATAAGTCGTAGTTTTCTGAAAACCACAAACTTTTTAAAGTCGGTAAAACCTCTGATAATTTCCGCGTATATTTTCCTAAACAAAACAGTTATTATGCTATTGTTCTGTACATCGGGTGACGCCGCTTTCACGAAACTTTCTCGTTGTTCAGGATTTAGCCTTAAGTTGTTTTGAATGGAAATTATGAAACACGTATTTGAGGTCAGAAGGTATCGGTTTTTTATTAAATACTATACATGGTTTTTGTTTCCTTCTATCTTTGTAATTACTATCAGCAATTAAAAATAGATTAATAACAATTGTAATTGTGACTGATTACTGGCGATAATATTTTTCAAATCATCGTGGCTAAGGGGTAAATTATGACTTCGTTTTGGAATTCCATTCCGTTCAATTGTGGTAGGCTTTACTCACTTTCTACTACGAAAAAGACCAAAAAGGACCGCAATGGTCTATTATAAGCAATAAGAAAGCAATGCGAAGAGTTTTGTGCAAGTTTTCCCGTAATTTTTGGCTAGTTGTGTGCGCCAGCTAGTAAGCAATAACAAAACAGCATGCAAAACCTCAATTACAGAAACCGACGTTTTTCTTCAAAAAAATAATACTCGGAAATGTAAAAATAGTTTCATTAATCCGACCCAACCGAAATGAAATATCTACCCAATTATCCTGTCTGATGTATCCAAACAAACTATAACATAATTAAATCAACCTCTATAATCCGTGTAACATCATCGTATCTTTATAAACCCATTTTCATATAATCGTGAACTAAAGGCTTTAAATAATTACAAAAACGGTGATCGACACGTATATTTAAAATACAAAAGTAAATGTTCACACAAATAGTAAACAAATGCACACATAAATGGATCTCATGGATGCTTAACACTTCTAACATTTGTAATACAATTCAAGAGTTTAAAATCTACGGTAGTCACTTTCCATCAGGTGAGCCGTAAACTCCTACTTATGGCGCAACGTCGAAAAAATTCTAATGGGACCTGCATAATGGAAAAGGATTATAAAAATCCCTTGAAGATATTATTATGTAACTAACTAAGTTTACAAGTTCTTAACCGCACGTTTACAAGTTCTGAACCGCACTAAAACCTCCAACCGCTCACACTCAGCGTCCGAACCCCGGCTGAGGCCAGAACCCAGCACGGGGTTTGGAGGGACGACGCGACGCGTTACGCCATCGGCATTCTTTCCCGTCGCTCCGTCCCCGGACGCCGAACCGGTAGCCACCGGCGAATACGGCCACCGGCTCTCTCGGTCGGCGGGCTTTCCGAAGCCCGCCAAGATGGGACCGCGTGTCACCCTCCTGCGGAATACCCCGCTGGGTCAGAACCAGCGTGGGTCGGGGAGCGTGGTCTACCATCCCCAAGTTCTTAACCGTAGTGGAACTCTGTCAGTCTAGGTACACCTGTACACTGTACAGTAAAAGAGAGGAGGAGTCTTCCCGCGATCATGGCGCTTGCAACAGTGCTGAAATATCTAGATCGCTCATTTAATAAAAATCGTGGTAAAAACCCGTTTAGTAATTATATAAGTGATGTAGATAACCACGACTGTTCAAATAAGGTTATATGCACTGTAAGTTTTTAACAGTATCAACACAATATATTATAGTTTGGAGTAGGAAAAGGTTTAAAACGTGGCTCAGTTAATTTTGAATGCATACCGTGTGCCCGAAGGCCTCGCGTTCCACAACGTTCGTCCTGTACCATTAATTATGGAGTTTAACTAAAATTTCTAACAGTCTGGCCTCATTAAACTGAGGTTATTAATGACTTACTGTTTTACTATGGGTGATGAGTTTTATTTTTCATCTCTGTTTAGTATTCTTTAATAGAAAGAGATGAGAGATGATAAAATGTAGCCTTATTTATGAATTCAATTGTAGTGGTCTCATAATTTACTTATATTATCAAAATAATATTAAATATTTAAAAAAATATGTATATTCGAAAAATATATTCAGCCCATTTTTATCGAACAAAGGACATACACTACCGCTAGTGGTTACCGTAGATGCAAATACATAAATAATTTAACCATTACATCACTCAGAAAAAACTTCAAAACTTTAACTAAACGTTATTGTTGGAATGTGAGAACGCAGCCATATTTATTATGTTGCCAGTACAGATTTTGTATCTTTATATTTAAGTTGGCAACACTGTCTTGTCTCTTTGTCTATTCACACTATTCAGTCTGTTCATGTTTTATAAGTTTTCCGATAATACACGTGTGGTATTTTAATTCAAGTTCAAGTTATTTTATTTATCAACCCGTTATTATCAACAGTTATAAATACAAAAAGAAAAACATACAACACCTACTTCATTTATTACTTTGTAAGTTTCAACAGCCTACATACCTATTGACTGTTGTACATTTACATAACATAACATATTAAGTTCTAATACTATTTCTAATCTAAGTCATTAGTAAGAGAGCTATGAAGTACGAAGTCAAAAGCATAAATAATACTCGTCTTAGGAATTTAAAATTTCATTTCGTTCCCCTTCCTTCTCAATAAAGAACCCGAGAGCCTTCATTGCAGTGAATTTTCATATTTCACTGCACAGAGCATTTATTATGAAAATGTAGAAAACAATTTTTCATTATTTTATATTTTCATTCCACAATTTTCATTTTTCTTTATTGTTTCCTCTTGAATGTCTCATTGTTAAAGAAATAGCATATTTTAAAATCAACCACAATTTTATTTTGTTCAAATTTATGCTTACTTTATAAGTCAACCATAGACGGAAAACTGAAGTAAGTACTAGGTTTTTCATATAAAAAGTATCTTTTTTACTTATCACAAAATACCGCGGTCAACCACGGTTCGTTTCAAAAATTCTTTTCTGCCACGCACCATCCGGCTATGAAATGAGCCCCCCTCTTCGGTGTTTTCCGAGCGCTATGACTTGTCCTTCTTCAAACGAGGCTTGAAGAAAGTACTTAAAGGTAGGCCGTAGGTAGCGGCCCTGCAGTGTCTGCTGACATTGCAAAGGTCCATGAGCAACGGTAACCGCTTACGATCAGGTGGCCCGTTAGCTCGTCTGCCTACAAGGCAATAAAACAAATACTTCACTGTTCAATAGTATTCCAATGCTTGACTTAGATGACCTCTTCTAAGAGTACAAAAACAATTCTGCAGCATTGGCTTCCACTACGGAGCCTAAGGACAACATCAAATTGAAACTCAAAGCGTAAAGAACCAAACTAAATGAAGTAGTAAATAAAAATAACAACTAAACATGATTTTTACTGGTGTTCCCGAAGTGCGTGAAGAAATTATTCCTGCTTAGCTCAAGCTATTGATTTCAGTCTTTAAACTGAGCACTGCTTTTAGCATTTACCATATCTACAGTTATCTTTACTAATCTCCAAAATTTGGATTCTCGGCCATCACGGTATTTTATGGTGAAAATAAATAAACAAATCTCTTACAGACAAAGTTCCATAACTTCAAATTACCAACATTATTTGAATCTACAATAATCTAAATCTTCTCTCCTCATACCTTATATATATACATACCTCTCATACCTTTAACACAATATTAAGCTGATAATTCCGATCCCAAACATTCAAACAACAAACAAACCAGTGTGTCGTTTAAAACACAATCTAAAAGTAGTAAAATACGGTTCAACTGGAATCAGAGCGACCGTTTCGACCGGTTTAATCAACTGAAGATTAAGGCCTCATGTGCGTCGATGTAAAGACTGAAACGTACATACAGCGACTTTAAAACTAGTATTGAATGAATGCCATTTTGGATTTTAAACTTGACATATATATGACGTATTTTTCTTGCTAAATCTTTCATATGATACCCATTTTAAAAGATTTGTGAAAATATAATACGTAGACCGCCATTGCGACTGCTATCATTTCATATAGCTAAAAATACTCGACTAATTATCTTTAAAAATCACCCTCAGTGTTCCCTGACATTGCAGAGGTTCATGAGCCACGGTAACCACTTACTATCAGGTGGGCCGTTGGCTCGTCTGCCTACAAGGCAATAAAAAAAATCAGTTCATTCGTTTGAAAGCTAGGATGCCTCAGGCATACACACAAAGACAGCTTAATACTCACTGGCACTCGTATGTGGACCAGGGATAATATATGATATTGCAGAGAACCTATTAGAACAATAATGAAATGAAATGAAATGAAATGAAATGAAATGAAATGAAATGAAATGAAATGAAATGAAATGAAATGAAATGAAATGAAATGAAATGAAATGAAATGAAATGAAATGAAATGAAATGAAATGAAATGAAATGAAATGAAATGAAATGAAATGAAATGAAATGAAATGAAATGAAATGAAATGAAATGAAATGAAATGAAATGAAATGAAATGAAATGAAATGAAATGAAATGAAATGAAATGAAATGAAATGAAATGAAATGAAATGAAATGAAATGAAATGAAATGAAATGAAATGAAATGAAATGAAATGAAATGAAATGAAATGAAATGAAATGAAATGAAATGAAATGAAATGAAATGAAATGAAATGAAATGAAATGAAATGAAATGAAATGAAATGAAATGAAATGAAATGAAATGAAATGAAATGAAATGAAATGAAATGAAATGAAATGAAATGAAATGAAATGAAATGAAATGAAATGAAATGAAATGAAATGAAATGAAATGAAATGAAATGAAATGAAATGAAATGAAATGAAATGAAATGAAATGAAATGAAATGAAATGAAATGAAATGAAATGAAATGAAATGAAATGAAATGAAATGAAATGAAATGAAATGAAATGAAATGAAATGAAATGAAATGAAATGAAATGAAATGAAATGAAATGAAATGAAATGAAATGAAATGAAATGAAATGAAATGAAATGAAATGAAATGAAATGAAATGAAATGAAATGAAATGAAATGAAATGAAATGAAATGAAATGAAATGAAATGAAATGAAATGAAATGAAATGAAATGAAATGAAATGAAATGAAATGAAATGAAATGAAATGAAATGAAATGAAATGAAATGAAATGAAATGAAATGAAATGAAATGAAATGAAATGAAATGAAATGAAATGAAATGAAATGAAATGAAATGAAATGAAATGAAATGAAATGAAATGAAATGAAATGAAATGAAATGAAATGAAATGAAATGAAATGAAATGAAATGAAATGAAATGAAATGAAATGAAATGAAATGAAATGAAATGAAATGAAATGAAATGAAATGAAATGAAATGAAATGAAATGAAATGAAATGAAATGAAATGAAATGAAATGAAATGAAATGAAATGAAATGAAATGAAATGAAATGAAATGAAATGAAATGAAATGAAATGAAATGAAATGAAATGAAATGAAATGAAATGAAATGAAATGAAATGAAATGAAATGAAATGAAATGAAATGAAATGAAATGAAATGAAATGAAATGAAATGAAATGAAATGAAATGAAATGAAATGAAATGAAATGAAATGAAATGAAATGAAATGAAATGAAATGAAATGAAATGAAATGAAATGAAATGAAATGAAATGAAATGAAATGAAATGAAATGAAATGAAATGAAATGAAATGAAATGAAATGAAATGAAATGAAATGAAATGAAATGAAATGAAATGAAATGAAATGAAATGAAATGAAATGAAATGAAATGAAATGAAATGAAATGAAATGAAATGAAATGAAATGAAATGAAATGAAATGAAATGAAATGAAATGAAATGAAATGAAATGAAATGAAATGAAATGAAATGAAATGAAATGAAATGAAATGAAATGAAATGAAATGAAATGAAATGAAATGAAATGAAATGAAATGAAATGAAATGAAATGAAATGAAATGAAATGAAATGAAATGAAATGAAATGAAATGAAATGAAATGAAATGAAATGAAATGAAATGAAATGAAATGAAATGAAATGAAATGAAATGAAATGAAATGAAATGAAATGAAATGAAATGAAATGAAATGAAATGAAATGAAATGAAATGAAATGAAATGAAATGAAATGAAATGAAATGAAATGAAATGAAATGAAATGAAATGAAATGAAATGAAATGAAATGAAATGAAATGAAATGAAATGAAATGAAATGAAATGAAATGAAATGAAATGAAATGAAATGAAATGAAATGAAATGAAATGAAATGAAATGAAATGAAATGAAATGAAATGAAATGAAATGAAATGAAATGAAATGAAATGAAATGAAATGAAATGAAATGAAATGAAATGAAATGAAATGAAATGAAATGAAATGAAATGAAATGAAATGAAATGAAATGAAATGAAATGAAATGAAATGAAATGAAATGAAATGAAATGAAATGAAATGAAATGAAATGAAATGAAATGAAATGAAATGAAATGAAATACTTTGAAATGAAATACTTTATTTTCAACATTGATGACGTACTCATTCTTGTTGACGTCAAAAGTTACAAGCTACCACCAGTTCGGACACAAAAAATAATAATTGTAGCCACCGTCCTGAGAAGAACTGGCAAGAAACTCAGCGGGCATGTCTTTTTTGTATAATGAGCATTTTTTTTTTTAATATTTGTACAGTATTACACAAATTTACATAAAATATACAAAAAAAAAAAACAATAACGATAATGAAATGACCTTGGCGAGCAACTCATTCCCACTTTGTGCAATCGTCCAAGTAATCATTGACCTTATAGTAGGCTTTCTTGCACAGACGTTCTTTAATAATTTTCTTAAACCTATGTATAGGTAGGTTTTGAACATCTTGTGGGATTTTGTTGTACAAGCATACAGACAAACACCTGAAGGAATTTCTTATTTTATGCAATCGACTCATCGGTAAATCAAGTTTATGTTTGTTCCTGGTGTTTCTACTATGTAGGTCAGACTTTTTAGGAAATTCCTCAATATACTTTCTAACATACATTAAATTTTCAAAAATGTATTGGGATGGTAGAGTGAGAACTTTAATTTCTTTAAATTTTTCCCTCAGGGATTCCCTTGAGTGCATATTATAAATAGCGCGTATAGCTCTTTTCTGCAAGATAAAGATCGTTTCTACATCGGCTGCATTGCCCCATAGCAAAATGCCATAGGACATGACACTATGAAAATAACTAAAATAAACTAAACGAGCCGTGTCTACATCAGTAATCAGCCTAATTTTTTTTACCGCGTATGCTGCAGAGCTGAGCTTACTCGCTAATTTATTTATGTGGGGTCCCCACTGCAGCTTGGAATCCATTGTTATACCAAGAAAAACAGTTGACTCAACAAGCTCCATTGACTCCCCACCAACAATTATATTACTATGTACCTGTTTTACATTTGGTAAACTAAACTTAATACATTTGGTTTTTTTTTGCGTTTAGTAAGAGATTATTAACACGAAACCAATGGACCACACAAGAAATCGCATCATTCACTTCGTCATAAACGATCATTCGTCGTTTAATTTTAAATAATAAAGATGTATTATCAGCGAATAATACGACATCATGTCGGGTCTCAATAAAACTAGGGAAATCATTTATATATATTAGAAATAGAAAAGGACCCAAGATGGAACCCTGAGGTACACCCATACTCAATTCGGCGCCGGAAGATCGGTTACCTTTAACATCGACTATTTGTGTTCTGCCCGATAAATAGGATTTAATAAGCGCTAACGTACCATCCCTAATACCATAGTGATGTAGTTTCCTGACCAATGTTTCGTGGTCAACACAGTCAAATGCTTTGGATAAATCACAGAATACTCCAAGAGCATCCTGAGACTCCTCCCAAGCTTGTAAAATATTTTTGACTAAATAAACACCTGCATCAGTAGTAGAGCGACCCCTCGTGAACCCGAATTGTTTGTTGTGTAGCAGGTTATTTGACTTAAAATGTTCTAAAAGTTGTTCTAATATAATTTTTTCAAAGATTTTACTCAATGTTGGTAGTACTGATATAGGTCTGTAGTTAGAGGGGTCATCAGTACTACCAGATTTAAAAAGGGGAATCACTTTACTGTGTTTCATTAAGTCAGGAAACACACCACATCTAATACAATCGTTAAATATACTAGTAAGATGAGGAGATATAACATCTATAATACATTTCACGACCTTTACTGATATTCCCCATAGATCAGCTGTATTCTTAACATTAATACCTACTATGGAAACTCTTCATAATATCTTTTGAGTTAATATTCTTAAATTTAAATACTACATTACATATATTAACATGTTTCCTTAGTAATTTTTCAGCTTCTATTGGGGATGAATTTAAAGAGGAAGTAGTTGAAACTGGAATGTCAGAAAAAAACTTTTCGAAAGCATTAGCCACACCTTCGTGACTAGTTATCAAGTTATCATTCATTCTCAATGAGAATTCTTGGTGGTTATTTCTGACTTTACCAGTTTCTTTACCAATGATGTTCCAAGTCATCTTTATTTTGTCAGAGGCATTTCTTATTAAATTACTTAAATGTAAGGATTTTGCCATTATGCAAACTTTCCTGAATAATTTTGAATAATTTCTGACGTATTCATCATTGTTATAAGATTTTTCATAATAAAGGTCATACAAAGTCTGCCTACTTTTATAAATTCCAACTGTGGCCCACTCACTAAAACGTTTTTTATTGTTAATAGTAATCGTTTTAGGAATAAATACATCTTTGAACGCTAAATTATTTTTTTCAAACATATTCTGGTATAACATATTTGGTTCTCGGTTATAACTAACTTCTGAAATAGTTTGTATAATTTTATTTCTAAAATTTTCTATTCTTTTACCATTTACAGGAACAAACTTAACAGTAGGTTTGACTTCAGGAGCCACATAATATTCAAAAGACACTAATTGTCCCAAGTGGTCAGATGTTAACTGATTTATAACATTTTTTTGTAATGGATTAAAATTTGTAAAAATGTTATCTAAACAAGTTGCCGATGAACTGGTTATCCTAGTGGGCTCTAAAAATAAGTTTATAAGATTATATGATTTCAACAATGTTTTAAATCTAATAGTGATATTTGTGTTTTCTAGTAGATTAATATTGAAATCACCACAAATTAAAATATGTTTGTTACAAACAGTAATTTTCATCAAAACATTTTCCAAAATATTTTCAAAGGAATCATATAACGCATCAGGTGGTCTGTACACACATACAACAATGAGGTGCTCAAGCTCAACACAGGACATTTCAATAGTTCTCTCTACAGAGAGGGCCACTATATCCTTTCGTTCCTTACATTTCAAACATTTTCTAACTAGAATTAAAGAGCCACCGCGAATCGCGTTCTCTCTGCAGAAAGAACTTGAGACCTGGTGATCATTAAAATTAAATAATAATTCATAGTTTTTAAACCAGTGCTCAGTTACACAGAATACATTAACATTGTTCAGATTTAAAAACATTTCAACCTCTAGTTCTTTACCCATCATTCCTTGTAAATTTTGATGCACCAGGTTTAGTATGTTATTAATTGAAACATTAACATCCTTTGATGGGTAGAGTCTAGATTTTTTATTGTTAATCGGTTTATAAATGCAAGAGTGTAACTCCTTTGTCTTGTTCATCAATTTAAATTACTTGGAACACAGTCCAAATTATCATATGTCACAATTTTTTTCTGCTCAATAGAAGCATTACCGAGTTTTAAATAAATATTGTTAGTACTAATACTAACATTGTCATTAATATTATACGCTACTAAAGTAGCTAAATGTCGTTTTGTAAATTTGGATACATACATAGTATCTTTTGTCAGACTGAATTTATTAACAAATTTATTAATGTCCATTAATAAGATTCCGCTACAATGATGTGTAGCATTGTACATGAACATATTTATATTGAAAATACACTGATTGTGTACTTTGTCTAAATTAGTACAATATGGGAATGTACATAAAATAATTTTACATTTTTTTTCCGATTGCAAATCAACAAGAAATCGGATACTGTGGTCCAGTGATTTTTTGCTAACGTTGGCATGACTACCGACCATTATTACAATAGTAGTTAGAGCGTCACAATGAATTGACTTCAATTTATCAACTATATTACTGAAGGGCATACCTGGGTAACACACATTAACAACCTTTTGCTTAAGGCTCATTGATAGCATTGAACCAAAATTGACACCTATCTTATCTGATAGCACTACAGTCTTTCTACACGATGTCGACGTCGGAGTACCGGTGACAACCGGGACCACTTCCTGTTGCGTCAGAGGGGAGCATGGTGCCTCCTCTGCTGTGATGTGGCGCGCAGGCGATGTAGGGCGAGGACACGCAGCCGGTGCTTGCGCGGGGGGCCGCGCGTCCTCGGTGTCGCGAGGCGCCGACGCAGGTGTAGGGGAGGCGTGGCGACGGCGACGGCGAGTGCGACGGGAGCGACTCGCTGCGGGACGTGCTTCGTCAGCCGAGTGTGACGTTGCCACGCATTCCAAGTGATTAGAGGCGGTCGGGATGGTGTGATCCTTCGTCTCGTTAGAATCATCGTTGATTTGCACTGTGTAAGTGATATCAGTGCAGTCAACATTTGTGGTTTCGGCGACACTGGTCCTCATCGACTTCAGTCTCGTAGTGTTATTGTCAATGAGTTGATCCATTTCCAAGCCCAGATCATGTATTTGCATCATTGATAAATTGAACTCATGTAATTCGGCAGTCAACTTATCAATGTCAGCCTTGTCTTTGTCCCAGTCTCTTTTGTTCTCTTTAATTTGCTGCTCCAAAACTTTTATCTGTTTTTCTAAATAGATTTTATTTTGTTTCAGCTTAGTGTTTATAGCATGATGTTTGTTTTTTTTTATTGAGTGTCTGGTCTTCTTTATAATTTTATTTATTTTTGCTATTGATTTTTTGCTAATATGGCCTTGCTCTTTTGTTTTAGCATATATTTTGTCTGCATCCGTCCTCAATAGACCCAGGTCCATGTTATCTAATTCCTCGTATAAACTCGTCCTCATAACAGGTGGCTCAGTAAGTTGCTGTGCTTGTTCTGCTTGCAGTCTTTGCATGTCGTTGTAGGCATCAGCAAGTTGATGTTCAAGGTGACTTATTTTTTGCAGAGCTTGATCGTACTGACTGCTGAACTCGTCGTAGTGTTCCAATATATGTTGCAACTTGTCTCTCTCCTCTCGGACACCTTCAAGTTGCTCATCAAGTTCAGTCAGGGTACTTTTCAACGTCAAATAGCGGTTGTTGATATTTGTTGTTGTTGTTAATATTGTTTTTGTTTCACAATTTAAGGTTTTAAAATTTTAAACTCTAATAGAAGTATTTACAAATCACTTTTCTGTTCTCACAAACGTCGTCCACTATCACTGATATTCTATCTACTTGACATTGGCAGAGTCATTCAGTCAAGAAGAGACTCAAGTCACAAAGAGAAAAAAAAATTCAATCATATTTTACTTTATTCAACACTCCAGTTGACTGTGTTCCCCGAGTACATGTCCCTCTCTAAAAACTTTTAAAAGAAGTTCTGTAAAGGTAGGTAATCGATAACGGCCCTCACTGCCCTACTATTGCAGAGTTTCATAAGCAACCGTGACCGCTTACCGTCATGTGAACCGTAAGGTCGCTTGTCTGTCTAGCAATAAAAAAGAACATTGAATTTTTTGGGAAAAGTCGCTCGCTGTACACGCAAGCCTTAATCGAACCAAACCTTGCCCGGATTAATTGTGTTAGACTAATATCCGGCCTAACTGCCCGGCCGGTTAACACGAATCTAGTATGTCTACATAATTAAGGTCAGATGTTGAAGATTGATACATCTTGTTTGTAACACTTTTGGACTATCAAACTGGGGACGCTAAAATTGTGAAAGCATTTTCAACTTAATCACTGAAGCATAAAGACTATAATCCTGTGACTAATGCTTATTTTGTTCTAGAACTAGTCTTTTAGTTCTACCACAATGTATGTTTTGACCTCATGTTCCGACCTGATTGTTTGGCCTTTATATTAATGGGTTTGGGATTTGACCCCAATGTGGAATATCCTCGTAAAGTTATGGGAATAAATCAATGGGTGTTTCACGGATAGTTCGAAAAATTCGGTGATTCAGACTTTGGTCTCGTTGTTAGCTCCATCCAGAGGAATGATACTTGGACATACGCATACTTAAGGATAGGGACGTCCCCATTATTATAAGAATGAAATTTTCCTTCAATGTTTTAGTCATGTTGGTTCATGGTGTTGTGATGAATTACACATAAATATTTGTCAATTTAAGATTTAGAGATACTAGCCGGTTTTGAACTTAGGACCTCCTGTATGTAAGACAAGTGCTTTAACTACTAATTACTAATCATTAACCCAGCTTATAATTTTAGCAAGCGTCGAGAATAATCGTTTACTGTGCAGGAGGTTAACACTCAATATGAGGAAACTTCAACTTATTTATCTCTTAAAAAAAATGCTGAACAAATTTAAGTACCAAATATGAATAAATATCAAACAGATCACCTACGAAATCAATGGAAAATCAAACATAAAACAATGATTCCCAATTGAATACTTTTACAAAATAAATGCCCAATAATTTTCCATCCCTTTTGAAATAAGTGCATAACAACCTAAATCTACATCAAGACTTGAGCTAAAGCTTGATACGGGTTAGCTAATTGGTTAATAACCCGACAATGTAAGAGATAAGCACGTTATCTGCCACATATCCACGATAATTATATTACTTAGACGCGCATCGAGCTATCAGAGTCCATAATGAAGGGTTACTATACAGGGTGATCTAAAATGTTCCATGAAATGTGAAGATAGTGATTTTACCAAATTGTGAGGAGCGGAAACATTCAAAAAATTAAAAACTCGTCGCGTAAGTAAACAATACCGTAGTGCGTAACGCGTAACGCGTCATACCGTCCCACATAACCCCTTGTTGGGTTCTGGTCTCATATGAGTGTTTGAAGGTTGTAGTTCGGTTCAACAACCACACCGTCAACAGAAAAAAACTTTAGTATCTACTTACCTACCTACTTATTGTTTACTGCAAAATATTAAAAACTTGAGAGGTGTCAAGGGACACCCGAATAGAACGAAGTTCCTTTCAATTACAAGATATCTTATATATTTTTTTTTCTAACGTAACGCGCGATAAGGAACGTGATTTAAAAGATTTTGATCACAGCACCATCTAGCGATAATCATCTAAAACAAAAAAGTGTCGTGACAACTTTTCGTAAGATTTTTTTCCGTCTAGCCCCCTTTCGATAACGCGCGGTAAGGATCTTCGTTCCAATAATAATTTAACCTCTTTTAAAGAAAAACATATACCGTTATTTGCCTACACGTAAATCCTAATGCGATTATGTATACTGTTATTTTAGCCATTGTTTTCATAGGACAGTTCGTAAATTAAGTAAAAGTTACCAAGCCGAGGTGTTAAGTGAAAACAAACTAAAATATTAAAGTAAGGGTAAATGATTTTATGCTAAACCGTTCAACAGATTTCGATAACGTCCTCTCGAATTTAAGATTACATAGATAATAATTTACTTTTAATAAAACTTAAAAATATATTTTTTAAGATCGCAGGATCTTGGTTGGCTTCTTCTCGACCATTATCATCATCAACACTGCTGGACATGTTAGGCCTCCCCCAGACTGCATCACAATGACCGGTCCTGCGCTTCCCGTAGCCTTGATCAGACCATCGGTCCACCTTGTAAGAGGTCTACTCATGCTGCACCTACCGATTCGTGGCCGCCACTCCAGAACTTTTCTGCCCATTGCCACTTCAAAAACGCAATTCTTTGGACTATGTCTGTTACTTTGATCCTTCTGCGGATCTCCTCATTTCTGATTTGATTGAAAAACACCCAGCATAGCCAATTAGCCAATTCCGTTCCTCTGAGTGACTGAGCCGAGGTAAGACCCAACGTAAGCGACCTAGTCTCTGATCATTCATCACTGGCAAAAAATACTACATGTAAAGTATTCTAACAAAATGCAAAGCTATCGACATTCCAGCAGTTAAAAAAAGCAATTAGTAGGGCAGTAAACAAGACTAATTAACCAGAACGTTAAAACTTAATGGCTCTTCAACAGAAGCCGTTAAAGTAGGAATTTCATGAATATTGACAAACGGTATTAGGTTCTCCAAGTAACGTTATGAATGCTAAGTTGACAAATTTTATTAAACTCGCTGACCGTTCAGCTTCGTTTGCGTCACAAAGGGGGGATTCAGGCAGGAACAATGTAAGCACAGAATAATTTAGATCCTGTGTATGATATTCCGTGGAGCTGAAAAACTTATCGTTCGTCGGTCGACCCGTCCGCGAAGCGAAGCTTATGGTCGCCGTCGTTGGTGAAGTCCTCACAAATTCCGTGGAATATATCACACAGTCCATAGGTCGCTGGTGAAGTCTTGGGTGTGTGGTTTTTGCACTAACAGGAGTAGTGTGAACTTTCGCGTCGGATAATAATTACAACGTTCAAACGCAACATGTCAGCTCAATCGAAAACCGGGGAATTTGTCAAATTAACCTTGCAAGATTCCACCCGAACTTACATAGTTACATACAAAGTTACATATGAGTGCGAACTGTAATATGTTTAAGTGCGATTCAACTCCAGTTTATCCCGGTAATACTGGTGATTTCCTCCAACTATAAAAAACCTACCAATTTCATGACTACCTTCATAATTTGAACATAAACAATCTAAAATTGCTTAGCCTATTAACTCCAAAGGGCACATCACAACTCATCCCTGTAAATACGTCGAAAACTATAAAATTGTCATTAAAAAGGGTCTTTTGAAGCCCACTCATTTTTGTCACAGAATAATAGTTGTCAGAAGAAAAGTTCACCTTTTGATTCTGCCCATTCTACAATAGTTTGCCTTTAAGTTTTTAACTGTATAATTTTAACTTTTTTATTTGTATTGTTTTCAATTCCTATATTTTGTGAGTTTTACATTGTGTTATACGCAGACGAGCCAACGGGCCACCTGATCGTAAGCTGTGTTACCTTTGCTCATGAACCTCTGCATTGTCAGGGGACACTGTTGGGCCGCTACCTATGTAATATGCTGTTTATATCTATAATTAAGAGTGACCTTTATTAGATGTAAAGATTATGTTATAATTTTTAATTCATTTTTAGTTTGTTGTCTCCATTTTTAACAATTAAAAGTGACTTACGAACAGCGTTAGTCAACCAAAGCAAATTCTAAAAACTTTGACTTCTGCTTAAGTTATTCTGTATTTTTACGATATACAGAACCCAACACTTAAGTTTTTCAATGTGTTTCAAACATTGTATAGAATTTTTATTGCCCCATAAACGAGGTTTCCATACGTCTTTGAAGTTCTTTTGTTGTCCTCGTAAAAGACAGAGACAGTTCGGACGCAACGATATGTGATATTGTTTTGTAGATTTCAGATGTAAAAGTGGTGACACACAAACAAGCAGTACATTTTTGAAATAATTTTTTTTAAACACTCGCGGTTATCTACATCACTTACACTATTACTAAACGGGTTCTTACCACGATTATTTTTAATTGAGAGGTCCCGATATTTCAGCACTGTTTCAAGCGCCATGATCACGGAAATACTAAAGAAACTAGTTTTGAGACGGCAGCCGATACTGTCAGTGTGGTATGTCGAAACGTGAGTTCGAGTTCCAGTGGTACCGGCAAACGAACGAGAAAGAGGGTAGACAGATTTGTCTGCTCTTAAATGACCTACCCGCAGTTCTTCAGTCTTCCCGTAATCATGGCGCTTGAAACAGTGCTGAAATATCAGGATCTCTCAATTAAAAATAATCGTGGTAAGAACCCGTTTAGTAATAGTGTAAGTGATTTTTAAAACATATTAATAAAAAAAAAATAAGTGCTTTTAGTCAAGCCCAAAGTTCTAACTCAAAGAGTCTATCTGTCTGCAGTCCGAATCCATCATCAACTAAGTAACATAGCATTCTAACGAGATTTACATATGATGGGTGTAAAATTTCAGCTCAATAGGTACTATATAACTGTAAGATTTGTCAAACTGAATTTTCGAGATTCCACCAGAACACACATAGATACATACTCAAACTCAAAATCAGTTATTATAATTTTAAAACATATGATATCTTATTAAAATAAAATACCTCAGAAGAACTTGCGAAAAAAAACTCAGCGGGCATATCATTTTTGGAATGAAGTTCCTTATCGCGCGTTGTGAAAGGGGGCTAGACGGAAAAAAATCTTACGAAAAGATGTCACGACACTTTTTCTGTTTTAGATGATTATCGCTAGATGGCGCTGTGACCAAAATCTTTTAAATCACGTTCCTTATCGCGCGTTACGTTAGGAAAAAAAAATAAGATATCTTTTAATCGAAAGTAACTTCGTTCTATTCAGGTGTCCCATGTCATCTCTCAAGTTTTATTATTTATCTAGCCTTGTATTATAAACTGATACATAGTTACATCCACTGCAAATGAAGTAAAACTTTTGATAATGTTCTAGCGACAAAATTATTTATCATATTAATAGAAAATACCATAAAATACCCATATTTAGGTCAGGTTTATAATTAATTTTCCTGAAACTATTTCAATGCCAGGCTGCATCGTGACGAAACTGGCAATAACATGAACATGACTAAACACATATTTATTCAAGGCGTTTCGGTCAAGGACGCCTCGTTTATAGCATAGAGGCGTATAGGGTACACAGTTCTTCCGCTACTTCGAATTCCAAACCAGTAGTAGATTCGTGATGCCCTTTCTGCTCTATCCTTAACTTTTTGGAACGAAGTTCTTTATCGAAAGGGGGCTAGATGGAAAAAAATCTTACGAAAAGTTGTCACGACACTTTTTTTGTCACGACACTTTTGTGTTCTAGATGATTATCGCTAGATGGCGCTGTGATCAAAATCTTTTAAAACACGTTCTTTATTTTTGTTGTAGATGATTACCTCTAGATGGCGCGGTGATCAAAATCTTTTAAAACACGTTCCTTATTTTTGTTTTAGATGATTATCGCTAGATGGCGCTGTGATCAAAATCTTTTAAAACACGTTCTTTATTTTTGTTGTAGATGATTATCGCTAGATGGCGCTGTGATAAAAATTTCATATAACGTCTATATAAACGTCTGCCTCTGTAAATCTGTCTGTATTAACTAACTATAAATTATTATAACTTAAAAAAATAAAATTTTATTACAATTCCCTCACTAATTATTCGAAAGGAACTTCGTTCCATCCGGATGTCCCTTGACACCTCTCAAGTTTTTTTATTGTATACCAAATTCCATAAAATATAATAATTGGCTAACCTATATAGAGCTGTTAGAGGCAGTCGATTATATTATTTATTTGACAACCCTAACATTCAGCATTTCTCCGCGTTTCCATCGTTGTTCTATTCTGTTTGTTGCTTCGTTGCCAAAATAATAGGACTCATCGTGACGTCATCATATCAAACTTGACACCACATCAAAATATTATATTCTACTGAAGATGATTTCTTGATAACAAAGTATAGTTTTATTTACTGAATCTACTATTTGTTGCTGGTTTAATAAAGGGCTATGTAATGTACTGTAACAAACCATTACTGCTCCATGCTGGGCTTAGGTCTCCACCGAAGAGAGATTAGGCATAGTCCACCACGTTTGCTCAATAGGATCTCGCCACAACGACCGGTCTCGCGCTGTCTGTATCCAGTGACTTCCGGGGGGGCGGCGCGACGGGAAAGAGTGCCTTGGGCGTAACGCGTCGCGCCGTCCCTCATAACCCCGTGCTGGGTTCTGGCCTCAGCCGGGGTTCGGACGATGAGTGTGAGCGGTTGGAAGTTTTAGTGCGGTTCAACTCCCACATATGGGGATCCGGTGATTTCCTGCAACTACAAAAAAAAAAAAAAAGTGACCTTCCGGGATCGTAACCAGGTCGTCAGTCTTGTTGGAGGTCTGCCTACTCTACACCTACTGGTTCGTGGCTGCCACTTTAGAACTTTTTTAAATATAAAATTTTTAATGAAATTTCGTTTATAATATCTTCAATAGAGTTGATAGTCCAGATTGTTCGAACCAATGACTGTAACATAGGACCCTCCATGACTCCTAATTTTGTATAGCAAGTTGTGTTCAAACTTCAAAATACATCGAAACCACCACGGTCATCTACGGTTCGTTTCAGGAACACTTTTTTGCCACGCACCATCCGGCTATGGAATGAGCTCCCCTCCTCGGTATTCCCAGAGCGCTATGACTTGTCCTTCTTCAAACGAGGCTTGAGGAGTGTTCTTAAAGTTAGGTCGTAAGTAGCGACCCCTCAGTGTCCCCTGACATTGCAGAGGTTCATGAGCGACGGTAACCACTTCCTATCAGGTGGGCCGTTGACTCGTCTGCCTACATGGCAATAAAAAAAAATAAAAAAAAACGGACTTCATTCTACAAAAAAAACACGTGAAGCTAACAAGCCAAAATAAAATCACGGATTCCATTAAGCATTACGCAAAATTTACAATGTTTTTAAAAGGGTAGAGTTTAGTACTGGCCCTTCCAAATTACTACATAAAGGAAAGGGACATTTTGGTCAGTACCTGTAATTACTTGCGCAGGTGCTCGGCAAATAAGGGCTTTTTTGTGGATTTTCCTTAGACAGTCGAGATTGAGGAGTTGAGATTGGGAAATTAAGCGTATTGGGTTTATTAGTAGACTTTTTTGGATTATTTAAAGTGTGGTATTAAAATAGCTTTTTTTGTTGTTCCTGTACGAACCCGTTACTGCCCACTGTTGGGCTCGGGTCTCCTCAGAAGAGGGATTAGGCATAGTCCACCACGCTTGCCCAGTGCGGATTGTGGACTTCACATATCTTCAAAGGATTTTTAGAACCCTTTTCCGATATGCAGATTTCCTCACGATGTTTTCCTTCACCGTTTTTAGCCAGTCGTGTTGTGAAAAATTGCACAAAAATCTTTTTCACATTTATATTTTAAAGAGGTGCAAGCCGGTTTTGAACCCGCGACCTCCAGTGCGCTTCGACCACTCGACCACCAACACTTTTGTTGTTGTTATTTTGTAATTAAGTTTGACTTTTGTGTGTTTCTTACAGTACTTACAACCACAATACTTATTAAAATTTAGTTTATTTAGAATTTCAATAAATGATAATTACAATAGGTTTACTTACCAAACCTGTAAATTAAAAATAATAGTTATTAACAGTTTTTTTTTTTGTATTTGAGTAAGATTGAGTATTAAAATAGTTTTTTTCTTGATTATAAACTTATTCAGACACTCGCGGTTGTCCATAATACTTTCATGCATTTTCAACTGGATACTGCGGGTCGATTTAAGAGCAAACAAATCTGTCTACCCTCTTTCTCGTTCGCTTTTGGGGTAGTACCACTGGAACTCTTTATTTGACTGTCATTGGTAACTACGTTTGACCTTTAAGTATTACAATTTTTCGTAACTGAAGTTCTGCGAGCTTAAAGTCATTTAAAGTTTGGAACTAGAAAATTTATTACATTTATTATAAAGCATATTTTACGTTAAATTTTCAAATACAACTTAAAAATAAACTTTTTCTTACCAATAATAACTTTTACCCACCATAAAACTGATTTATGCTCTCAAAGGTAATAATTATGAAGTTAGCAAAACCCGACTTTTAAAAAAGCTATCGCGTTTATCCGTCGTTTAAATTCGTCATTTATTACTGACAGGAAATGACTTCATAAATATTAATGACGAAAAAAGCGATAATGATTCGTTTTGAGTTACGATCGCATCGAAGGGTTAAAAAGGTTTGGAACACGTACGCGTTAACACTGTTATGATTTATTACTCTTGACACAGTTTAAACTGGAATTTTCAGTTGAATTTTTTAATGCAAATGTTTTTTTTACTTTGCTTTTTTGAGTTCGTTGAGTCGTGATCTACTGAACCGATTTTGAAGTTTTATTACGTTTTTTTGTGTATGTCATAGGCTACACAATAATTCTAAAATTAAAATTACTTGAAACTGCCTTCCTTTGGGACGCAAAGTTGCAAGGTTTGTTAGTCTGTAATGACCGAGTTTCGTTTTTGCAATAGTATTGTTGATTTTCTTTCCACTAAATAAACAACTTAAATGACTGAAAAACCGTCCCATAAACGTTTCTATTGAAGTTTAATATTAATTACTAGCGGGCCCGTGCAACTTCGTCTGCGTCAGTTTCAATTAAAAGATTCTTAAATTCAATTAAAGGTGTTCTTTCTTAGTGTCTAAAGATTTTCTGTTCCAAATGTCATCACGACGGCGCGACGGGAAAGAGTGCCGAGGGCGTAACGCGTCGCGCCGTCCCTCCAAACCCCGTGCTGGGTTCTGGCCTCAGCCGGGGTTCGGACTCTGAATGAGAGCGGTTGGAGGTTTTAGTGCGGTTCAACTCCCACATACCCCACATGGGATCCGGTGATTTCCTCCAACTGAAAAAAAAAAGAGGTTTAAGCGAGAAAGCGTAACAGACAGAGAGACAGACAGGGTTACTTTCGCATTTATTAATATTAGTAGGGATATTTATAGGTCCCATTTTAAAACTATTTACGCAAATCCACACAAAATAATCTCTATAATTTACAAAGTGCTCGCAAATATTAAAAAAAGCTACAATAAAGCCTATTTTCATGTAAATAGGGCATTACGGCTGTCACACACAAAAACATTGTAAATGAACTCTACGCAAACACGCCTCGCCTAGTTTTAATCCATTTGGGTAATTAGTGCCGCTCCTGTACAAATCAGAGGTCGACATGTCACTGTTTTTAACCGATTTCGAAAAAGAAGGTATCTATTCGACTGTAGATGTTCTTTTTATTGTTGTTCGCAGATAATTTTTCGTCGTTTATGAACCGATTTAGATGATCGTTTTTGTTGTATAGATGATGTGTTTAAGTTGATCTTTTGGTAAAGAAATTAGGGCTTGTAGATGAGGGATGTAACTATGCAAGTTCAGATGGAATCTTGTAAGCTAAAGACAAACTTCCTGGCTTCTTATTGAGCTGACATTTTGCACGCAGGTGTATACCTATCGCGTGTATATCGCGTATAATAAAATAGACCCGTCGTGTTTGGGCTCAGTTTACTTGTATTTCACTCTACTGTTACATGATGGGGGTGACGGGGCGATACGTGACCAACAGTCGCGAACGCGTCCTGTCATCCCTACTAAATCGGATGTTGAGCGCGAGCGGTGGGAGGTTTTAGTGCGGTTCAACCCCCACATACCCAACTCGCGGGGCGAGTGGAAGTCCGGCGATTTCCTCCCGTCCAAAAAAAAAACTGATACATGATATTCAAGATCTTAAAAGCTTAAATTTAAAAAGTTTTATTTACGTGTATAATTAAATAATTAGATAACTTCGACTACGTCTAAATATGTAGCAATGAGGTTTTTGGGGAGTACATAGTTGCATCCTTTACCTGTACCTGTACCAACCCATTACTACCCACTGTTGGGCTCAGATCTCCTCAGTAGAGGGATTAGGCATAGTCCACCACGCTTGCCCAGTGCGGATTGGGGACTTCACATATCTTCAAAGGATTTTTAGAACCCTTTTCCGACATGCAGGTTTCCTCACGATGTTTTCCTTCACCGTTTTTAGCCAGTGGTGTTGTGAAAAATTGCACATAAAGCTTTTTCACATTTAGATTTAGAGGTACAAGCCAGCCGGATTTGAACCCGCGACCTCCCGTACGGAAGGACGCGCTTCGACCACTCGGCCACCACGACTTTTTTTTTCAGTTGCATCCAGTGCAAGTTAATATAAAGCTTGTAATATATATCCCATTTTCAGTCATAAACATCACGTAGTTTCAGCATACATTCTCCTGATGTTTACGCTCGAGACAAGATCATAATTAATTGTACAAGCACATCTCCTCGAGCTCCCGAATTTCCATTCATATAACATTGCTCTCTAGTTATTTACAATGTTAATGGTTCCTTGTACTTGAGTTGAAACTATGCGCGATATAAATGGGCTGGAAATCGAGGGGTTAATCGTGAGTTAAGGGGTGAATTTGGGAATTTAGGATGTTTTGTGGATTTTGGTGAAGTAAATTTATTTAAGAAATATTTTAAGATGATTTCAAGTGACTTCTATTTTTAATGTCTGACGAAAACCATAATGTTTTAGTATTATTTACGTTTTTTTATTCACACTAATTCTAGTTCACTTCATTCATCGCATTAGTATCAATCACTAAAGTCATTTTTTTCTTTTTTTTTGCTCGTGTAACATATTATTATTGGCATCATTCCAACTACCCATGTAAACAATTAATTAATATTGTGATTGATATTATGACTCTATCAGGTCCTCACGATACAGGCCAGGCCTAGTGTGAGGGCCACTGGAAACATATTATAATTATATTTGTACATTGAAACATTTATATTTGTATAATAGTTTTGTAAAAGGAAAGTGATGTTACGGTATTGTTAGAAAATATACTTTCTCTTTTGTATTTATACTCTCATTTAACTTTATTACAAACTCATATTTTCGTGTGTAAACAAATAATAAATAAATAACCGCCGACGGTGACCGCTTAACATCAGGTGGGCCGTATGCTCGTTTATCTACCTTGCAATAAAAAAAAAAAAAATATAGCCCGGAGACGGAAAAGAGTGCCGTGGTGCGTAACGCGTCGTTCCGTCTCGCATAACCCCGCGTTCATTCGTTCTGACCCCGGGGTATTGAGTAGTTTAGTAAAAAAATATGTATGAACACCAAAATTTAGTCGAATAACAAATGTCATAGATATCTTAGCTAATAAATTACTTGCTACTCGACTAATATAGTCCGAAGCAAGGTTTGATTGTTTGTTTGTCTCGAATAGGCTCCGAAACTCGTCCGATTTAAAACATTCTTTCAGTTTTGGTAAGTTCATTTATCGAGGAAGGCTATAGCATTTATTGTTCCCCTTTGTGACGCTGACGAAGTTGCGCGGGTAAGCTAATATTATTATAATGAAGTGTTTCGGTATTTAGATACTTGTAATCGTTTGGAATGTTTCCCTTGTCACTGTCATGAACCTTTCTCAACAGAATAATAATACCAACGAAATAATATTTCGAGGGTTGAATGTCAGGAAATTTGATTTTTTTGGATATTTGAACTACCTGAAATTTGTAATTCCGTCGTTAACACTTTACCGCGGAACCAAATTTGGTAGTTATTAAAAAAAGCCCGTCTAAAATTAAATCCAAAAAATAATTATTTTCAAAAATTTTTAAAATAATGTCTACAATTTTTAATATCGGATAAGTTTAAGTTTTATACGAGACTAAAATAAAGAGGCTTATTTTTTTGATTACCAAAAGTAATTAGTTCTAAGATGAACTATTTATTTCTTTCTAAATTCACAAGTGAACTAGTAGCGTCATCTATTGTCGAGTAGCCAAACTAAAGTTACAAGAAAATGACAATAGATGTCGCTACAACACATTAGAATTAAACCAACAAAATTACCGAAAAGCAACTACAAATTTCAAATTAAAAATAGTAAATAAGATTCAACATCCGCAAACAATTTTATTAATATTCTAACAACGTTTCATGTTCATATTTCGAACAATAGATCATTAATTGGATCTGATTTTGCGTCAGTGTGCGCTGAACCTTCGGCGCGAGTGGTTGTCTTTAGAGGAAGGCTTTACGATTTTCTGAATAAATATAAACATCGAGTATATAACTGATACTGTAAGGCTTCAGTATAGAGTATAAATTAAAACTGTTATTGGGAGAAAACTTGTTGGAATTTTTTGGACAGGTAAGGTTTTTTTTTTAGATTTTGCGAGTTATAGAGAAATAAAATGTTGTGGTATTTAAATTAGAAGTATTAATAATAATAGTTTTTATATAAATAATTTGGTATCTAATGATTGTTTTTGAATACTTTTTCCAGTAAGATTTGGTTAAATTAAATGCTTTATTTAAAATATCTTAAATTTTAATTGTGACTTATTAATAATTACAATTATTATTTTGTTACAATTTTACACATAATAAAATCCTATAATGTAAACAATAATAATGAGATTCGTAGTAGTTGTAGTTTGTATCTAATTAAAAAAAAACATTAAATTGAAACCACTAGTTACGCCATCTCGCGGTGGATGGAAAAGTTATTCAAACTTTTTGTAGAAAAGCGCCATCTATCTGTGACTTTTATAATCTTCAACACGAATCTAAAGTAGTATGAAGAATCTCATTTTTCTCACTTTCATTTGTTTTCAAATGAAACACAAAAATTCATGATTTTCATTTTATTTACAGATCGAGAAACTTTACTAAGAATCCAAGATGGTAAGTAAAATAACAGCTATTTCTAAGTTTTGGTGCTTAGGTCTTACAATAAAAAATAGGTAGGTAATTTACCCTGGGGACGGCGCGACGGGAAAGAGTGCCGAGCGTGTAACGCGTCGCGCCGCTCCTCAAAACCCCATGCTAGGTTCTGGCCTCAGCCGGGGTTCGGACGCTGAGTGTGAGCGGTTGGAGGTTTTAGTGCGGTTCAACTCCCACATAAGGTAATTTAAACTAGTGACTGCTGATGGTTACCGGCGCTTATGGGCACTGTGGGGCCCACTACCGGTCCTACTGTTTATAAATGTTTTTAAAACTCTCTTTTTTAGGTATAAAACTTAATGCTTTGTTTTATTTTTTCAGTATGGATTCGTAAACTACGCCCTGGAACTGCTCGTTATAAAAACATTTGACGAAGAAACATGGGAAACTATAAAGTATGTTTTCATTGCTTTCATAAATAGCCTTTCCATGTATAATACCTGCGTCGCGAAAATAGATTTGATGAAATATTGTAAAATAGATAAATGAAGCTTGTAGTCGTGGTGGCCGAGTGGTCGAAGCGCGTCCTTCCGAACGGGAGGTCGCGGGTTCAAACCCGGCCGGCTTGCACCTCTAAATCTAAATGTGAAAAAGATTTATGTGCAATTTTTCACAACACCACTGGCTAAAAATGGTGAAGGAAAACATCGTGAGGAAACCTGCATGTCGGAAAAGGGTTCTATAAATCCTTTGAAGATATGTGAAGTCCCCAATCCGCACTGGGCAAGCGTGGTGGACTATGCCTAATCCCTCTTCTGAGGAGACCGGAGCCTAACAGTAAGCAGTAATAGGTTGGTACAGATAAATGAAGCTTACGGCTACGTGATGGTAAGCGGTCATCGTCGCTCATGAGCCTCTGCAACGCTACAGCAATGAGGGGAGGAGGCGTTATCTATCACCTACCTATACAGGACTTTCCTTAAAAGTATAAATGCGTCTAAAATTTAATATAAAACTTGAGAGGTGTGGTGTACATGGGACACCCGAATAGAACGAAGTTCCTTTCGATTAAAAGATAAGGAACGTGTTTTAAAAGATTTTGATCACAGCGCCATCTAGCGATAATCATCTAAAACTAAAAAAAAGTGTCGTGACAACTTTTCGTAAGAATTTTTTCCGTCTAGCCCCATTTCACAACGCGCGATAAGGAACTTCGTTCCGAAAATCGTCTTATACGACTATGTCCTCGAGAGGGTATCATTTAAATGATATTAATGTTAAGCAGACTTAATTATAATATTTCATAATTAGTCTTCATAATTACAATATACCTACAATAAGTCTATTTCAAAATGTTATTATGTTATTTTTTGTATTATTCAAGAAAAAAAGCAGATGTTGCAATGGAGGGTAGTTTTCTGGTGCGACAGATATATGAAGATGAGATAACATATAATTTGATAACCGCAGCTGTTGAAGTCTTGCGTAAGTAGAGTGCCTACTTTTCAGTTTTTACTATTGGGTTCAGGTCAGTCTTCTCGTGATCATGACGTTTGCAACAACGTTGAAATATCGAGACAACTCAATTAATTAAGTATCGTGGTAAGAACTCGTTGAAAATGCATGAAAGTATTAAATTTTTAAGTTGGCCGTTTCTTTGTTTTATAATGTTTTACTTATTCCTATTTATGTACATTTAAGCTATTACTGCACACTATTGCTCCTGGTCAAGTCATTACTAGAAATCAGGCATAGTCATCGCACATATATTATTATTGTGGTTTGGGAACTTCACTATCTTTGAAGATTTTTAATTCTTCTCAGACATTTTTTGTCATCATAGAAAACATGAGCCTAATTTCTCGTTCACCTCAACTTTTAAACTATATTTTATCAATCGTTATAGGAAAACGTGGTATTTGATGGTAAGTGGTAACCACTCCTCAATTAACTCTGAAATAATAGGTATAACTTACTGGTACCTATTGGGGGTGACGGGGCGATACGTGAGCGACAATCGCGAACGCGTCCTGTCACCCCTACCAGCCTTGTGCCGGGTTCTGTCTCGGTCGAGGATCGGACGTCGAGCGTGAGCGGCGGAAAGTTTTAGTGCGGTTCAACCCCCACATACCCCACTCGCGGGGCGAGTGGAAGTGCGGCGATTTCCACCCTTCCAAAAAAAAAACTGCTACCTATTCTCTATTATAACTCTTTCTGTATTATACAGAAATTCCAGCCGACGCCATCTTGGAACTTTTTGGAAAGACTTTCTTCGAGTTTTGTCAGGATTCTGGATATGATAAAATTCTGCAGGTACTCGGAGCTACCCCACGTGATTTTTTGCAGGTAACTATCATAATTACCTACTATACATTAAATATAGGTACTTTGGGTTAAATACTAAAAACATTTAGGAAAAAAATCCTCGAAAATATTTAAGTATTATTATGAAATGAACTACTTTATTTTCAACATTGATGACGTACTCATTCTTGTTGACGTCAAAAGTTAAAAGCTACCACCAGTTCGGATACAAAAAATAATAATTATAGCCACCGGTCCTGAGAAGAACTGTCAAGAAACTCAACGGGCATGTCTTTTTTTTGTATAATGAGCATTTTTTTTAAAGTATTTGTACAGTATTATACAATTTTACATTAAATATACAAAAAAAAACCATTACGATAATGAAATGACCTTGGCGAGCAACTCATTCCCACTTTGTGCAAGGTAATTATTGACCTTAGAAAGCCTACTTTCTTGCACAGACGTTCTTTAATAGTTTTCTTAAACCTATGTATAGGTAGGTTTTGAACATCTTGTGGGATTTTGTTGTACAGACAAACAAACACCTGAAGGAATTTCTTATTTTATGCAATCGACTTATCGGTAAACGCATTATTTTTTCTACTTAAATAAACAATATCCAAGTCTTTATGAAGAAGAATTTCCACGATTTTGCCTATCCACTTTCTGTTTTGATTCCATTCACATTTGATTTAACATTTAAGTAATACATACCGATTTTGATTCTAAAAAGTTTTTAAACGTTTTATGTAGAATCTAGACGGCTTGCACGACCATCTCGGCACGTTATATCCTGGGATGCGCTCTCCATCTTTCCGGTGCACCGAGAGACCTGAAGACGGGGCTCTGATCCTTCATTATTACTCCGACAGACCAGGGTTGGAGCATATCGTCATTGGTATCGTTAAGGTAGGTATTGAACTGATTTTGTTGATCTTTAATGTTTTTATGGTAATGTGAAATAAACTTAAAATCCTATAAAAACTTACCGATGCATTAAATTTTATATTATTTAGCGTTCTATTTTATTAAATATTTAAGGGTGTGCTCAAAATCTAATATACTATTTGATTCTAAGAAAGGATGAGAGTCATGTAACAAAACAAAATTAAATATTGAGTTTAAAAGTAGATGGATGTAAGAAGAGAAGAAGGCCTAAGAGAAGATGGTCTGATTGTGTGAAAGATGTTTGATGGTTTATGGTGTAATAGAAGATATAATTATATGTTAGGCTAAAAAGAATGGACGGAGACAACATATCGTCGCCTCAGTGCTGTTTGGCCAATCTGCACTCGAGCAAATTTTACAGGAGACAGCAAACAAGCACGGAATTTCCGTTAAGTGCCGTGTTGAGAAAAAAATTGAAATGAGATTTTTATTGTTTTAGAATTGAATATTTAAAAAAAATATTTTACCAATAGTCCGGTCATTTTAGACAATTGAAATAAAGAAAATTCCGACAAAGCCAAATCTTCGTAGAGACCTTAGGTTTACCACAAGGAATAAAGTGTCAAAAGTCCCCATCAGTCCCATGTGAGCTTAGGGACTTATTGGGGGCCCAAGGTAAAAATTTTAGGTTTTTTGGATTTTTCTCGAAAACGGTAAGTTTTATCGGAAAAGTACCTTAGAGCAAAATGTAGATCTTAAAATTATCCATAAAAATGGTCCCTATGATTTTTTCTCTAAGACCCACTATTTCCCAGATATTACGCTTGTAAGAATCACGTTCTACATAGTATGCACACATATGCCACGTATATACATATTTAGGTACTCAATATGTTCAGTATTTACGTAGACATTATGGTCATACAGTTACGGTAGTATTTGATGGCTATAGTGACACAACAAAGAACATAAAAGCTGCAGAACAACGTCGTCGTGCTACAAAAACATCCTCAGGTACCGACATAATGTTTGACGAATTTATGACAGTTCCAGTTAATCAACAACATTTTTTTGCAAACATTAATAATAAATCTCCTTTCTACGATACAGTAACCTCTTCGGAGAGACTGAAGGTTTTGTCTTAGCAATTATGGACGAAGTTATCATGACGAACAACTACCGTAAATATATTCTAAAGGATGGGACGGTCGACATTTGTCGGGCATGTCACCGTCCGGGAGAGTCTATTAGACATATCGTTTCCGGTTGTTCCCGTCTTGCTAACGGCGAGTACTTGCACAGGCATAACCAAGTAGCTAAGATCATTCATCAGCAACTTGCTCTGAAATACGACCTTGTTGAAGCCGCCGTACCTTATTACCAGTATTGGCCTCAGCCGGTTCTCGATAATGGTCATATAACTCTCTACTGGGACCGATCTATTATCACTGACAGGACTATTGCTGCCAATAAGCCTGACATAGTGATAATAGATCGGGATGCGCATCGGGCGGTGCTGATCGATGTCACCATTCCACATGACGAGAACCTTGTGAAGGCAGAAAAAGAAAAACTGCTAAAATATTTGGACCTGGCCCACGAGGTGACCGACATGTGGCGTGTTGAATCGACCATCATTGTTCCGATCGTTGTATCTGTGCACGGTCTAATAGCGAAAAGCTTCGACCGACATCTAGAGAAGCTTTCGCTCCCCGGCTGGGTAAAGGGCTTGATTCAGAAGGCGGTCGTTCTTGACACGGCGCGTATTGTGAGGAGGTTCCTCTCTCTTGAGCCCTGACCACTGATGGCTTGGGTCGTAGACCTCGTCTTCAGTGGGTCTCTGTTTTTTATATTGTATTTTTAAATTTATTTCCTTTGTTAATTTTTTTTAAAATATAATGTAAAAAATAAGTGTAAATAAATATATAGACATTAAATCTCCTTTTATTTCTATGTTGAGTAACAAATTTACAGCTGAAAATATTGCCGTGAAACAAGCTCCGAATGACGCCGATGTCCTCACAATTGAAACAGCAATAGAACAATTTAATGCAAGAAATACAACTATTGTAGTAGGTGAAGATGTTGATTTATTAGTACTACTCATTGCAAGGAATCCATCTGATAAAATTATTTACTTTTTAAAACCTGGGAAGGCGCAGCAACGGACAGAAATATATTCTTCTAAAAGTTTATCAGCTTATCCAAAATGCCAAAACTTTATTTTATTTTAACATGCTATAACCGGGTGCGATACTACGTCAGCAATGTTTAGAAGGGGCAGTATTAAAATTATTTGAAAAAAATGAATGGAATGACTGCGCAAAAGTATTTATAGAAATTAATTCTTCACCTCAAATACTAATTACTAAAGGAATTTGGTTTCTTCTTGCGGTTTATGGAGCTCCAAAAAAAATTGATTGCATAGATACGTACGGATATTTAACATTTGTAAAAAATACACGAAACACAAAGCAAGTACAGCTATCTTGTCTTCCTCCAACATCGGCATCTGCTACTCAACATTTGTTTCGAGTATACTATCAAGTTCAGACATGGCAAGGCAATGAACTGAACCCTGAAGACTGGGGTTGGAAATTGATAAATAATACTTTGGAAACGATTCGAACTTTACTGCCCCTTGCTCCAGAAAAACTTCTTAACACTATTTTTTGCAATTGCAAGAAAGGTTGTAGTGCCAAATGTGGCTGTAAAAAAGTAGGGTTGCAGTGTTCTCCAGCGTGTACCAATTGCCAAGGTGTCTCTTGCTCAAATGTTCAATTAAATACAAGAGAGGAAAATTCATGTGATTTTGATGAAGAGACAACTGATTCATCTTCATTTTAACAATTTCTAAGCGTTCATCAACAGGAAGGAGAAGAAGAAGAACAAGAAGAAATTGAAGAAAACATGATTGTTGAAGTTGAATATGAAGAGTATGAGTCAGATTAAAGTAATAAAAAAAAGTTAGGACGACAGTTAAACTCAGTTACCCATATCAATAATCTTCATACTATTAAATAATTATTGTTCCTGAAAATAACGTCATAAAGGTTTATGGAATAGGTCTACCGGGGATACCACGTTAAAAAAAACGCGCCGAGTACACTACCTCACAGGTGGTGTGGAAATGTGTGCATATTATGTAGAACGTGATTCTTACAAGCGTAATATCTGGGAAATAGTGGGTCTTAGAGAAAAAATCATAGGGACCATTTTTATGGAGAATTCTAAAGTACCTCAGAGTACCTGAGGTACTTTTTCGATAAAACTTACCGTTTTCGAGAAAAATCCAAAAAACCTAAAATTTTTACCTTGGGCCCCCAATAAGTCCCTAAGCTCACATGGGACTGATGGGGACTTTTGACACTTTATTCCTTGTGGTAAACCTAAGGTCTCTACGAAGATTTGGCTTTGTCGGAATTTTCTTTATTTGATCACTATTTTTATGTCTAAAATGACCGGACTACAGTCGGATGGAAATTTTATTCTTTATAATACTGCATTAAAAAGTAATTTTCGTAAAAAATGTCAGATTGGCCAAACAAGCACTGAGGCGACGATATTACGCCGTCCCCATTTAAATTGGATAAAGAAACGAAAAATATTTGTATTAATTATACTTACTCACATCTTATATACATATATCTTACTCTATCTCTCTACTCTTACTTACATCTAATATCACACAAATCATGTCTTTAATTACATAATAAATACTTAAAAAATAAAAATTTATTAATTCCCAGACAGTGGCAAGCAAGCTTCACAACACTGAAGTCAAAGTGGAAATATTGAAGACGAAGGAGGAATGCGATCATGTACAGTTTCTGATCACAGAAACTTCTACTAGCGGAAGAGTTTCTGCTCCGGAGATCGCTGAAATTGAAACTTTGTCGCTCGGTTAGATTTTATTTTATTTATAACTAAGCTTTATATATAGCTTACTAGCTGACCCGCGCAACTTCGTCTGCGTTACAAAGGGGTTCAAACAGTACTCGCTATGTCGTCGCGATTTTATTTTCGCCGCCGGCTGTGGGTGTATTAATAAAATTGCGTTTTATACTCGTGATAACTCCTAATCGAAAAGTCCGATTGGAATAAAACAAAAAGTAATTTACTTCTACATTAATACTCTTGATAATATAATACTTAATTTGGATAAGGGTTAATATAACGATACTCATTTAACGTTAAATTAATTTTTAGGTCATTTTTTTTATTTTTATAAACAAAAAGCGGTTATTGTGACTAAACTATGATAGTTAGATATATGCTGTCGCGGACTTTTTTGTTTGTCTTCAAAAGACCTAAAAACCCGTAGTACATCATTTTGTTCTATTGTCAATAGTTTTTGCAGCGTACGCATAAATAGGTTTTCAATTTTTCACCTTTTGTTACATATTCGATATTTTCATGCGGATCCCTAATTTTTTTGAAAATAAAATATAGCGTATAACCTTCGTCGATAAATGGACTTTCCAACAGTGAAATAATTTTTGAAATCGGACCGGTAGTTTCTGAGATTAGCGCGTTCAAACAAACAAACAAACAAACAAACTCTTCAGCTTTATAATATTAGTATAGATATAGGCCCCAAAAAAAGGCATGGTGCGTGTAAATAGCCCCAAAACTTTGTGGGCCTTATACCCTGGGTCGCAATAAGAGGTGCCGGTCACCGACCAAAAATACGTCGGAGAGCTCAAGGGAACTACTTCGCATTGAAACTAGTACACTCACCTGCAAAGCAATGTCCTTGTGTCCAGTGCTGCCTTCCTGCAGTAGTATCGGCAGCTCCTTCACCAATGGCACACTCTTGCGACCGTCGATAACGAATGTTTTATATTTATAGTTCGAAATCACAATTTCACCATCACTTTTCGCTATTTTTTCTATATTGTTCGATATGATAGCTGAACCAAAGCTACCTACATCATAAGAAGATATTATAGCATTCCTCAAATGGACAGTCCAGCAATGAAAGGATTTTTCAAATCGGACAAGCGATTAGTTCTTTCAAACAAACATAGTTAAGATTTTGTACGGTAAATTGTCTATACTATGGATCACAGAAAAATAACAATGCTTTTTGAGATAGTCATAAGATGATGTGTGAATCGGTTATATACAAAATGGGTTGATAACTTAAAAAAAATAATCTACTAGTAACTATGTACTATTCTAGAGCCAAAAGTGAGCCCAGCTACATTCTGCCGAGTATTTCCTTTCCATCTGATGTTCGACCGCGAACTGAACATCATTCAAGCTGGAAGGACCGTCTCCCGCCTCCTGCCCAGGGTCACCAGACCTGGCTGCAAAATAACTGATGTTTTGGATACGGTAAGTCTGATATCATGATAAAAGTTCTATTGGTTTTCAAAACAATATTTCTATGCGCTGTATAGAAAATGTCTGACTTTAGTGTATTGTACTTATTTGATTTATATTGGAACGAAGTTCCTTATCGCGTGGTGTGAAAGGGGGCTAGACGGAAAAAATGCTTACGAAAAAGTTGTCACGACACTTTTTTTGTGTTAGATGATTATCGCTAGATGGCGTTGTGATCAAAATCTTTTAAAACAATTCCTTGTTTTGTTTTATATGATTAATGCTAGATGGCGCTGTGATCAAAATATTTTAAAATACGTTCCTTAGCGCGCGTTACGAAAGGAAATATTTTTTATGAGATACGTTTTAATCGAAAGGAACTTCGTTCCATCCGGGTGCCTTGATACCTCTAAAGTTTTTTAATTTTTTATGTCTTTCGGCCTTCCTTTAAGGTTTCGTGTTTTTTTGTAAATTGGTATACGAACTAACTGACCATCTGCTAGCAAGTGGTATCCGTCGCTCGTAAACCTCTATAATGTTAGGGTACACGGCTTAACTAGTGTCCATGACCCAGTTTTAAGGACTTGTCAAGCCTCGTTTGAAAAAGAACAAGTCCTAGCGCTTAACGCGGAGTAGGGGCGCCAAATGGTGCGTGCATTTCAAGAAATAGCCACTTGATATATTATACCAATGAAGTCACCTCATTTAAAAAACAAATGGTACTAATTAATCTTTAATGATTGCAAGGCGGGCCACATAGCACGTAGAACCGATGCCCGTTGAAGCACGAAGGTTCTAGAGTGGCGCCCACGTTAAGGCAAGCGCAGTGTGGGACGACCAGCTGCAAGGTGGACGGATGATCTTGTTAAGATCGCAGGAACACGCTGGATGCAGGCCGCTACCAACCGCGAGCATTGGAAATCTTTGGGGGAGGCCTATGTCCAGCTGAGAATGATGATGATGATGATGATGATGATTGCAAGTTTCTTAAATATTTAAGATTATATCATTTTCATTATCATTTTTCTTCTTTGTACACAGGTGCGTCCACATTTGGAAATGACATTCGCTAATGTCTTAGCTCACATCAACACTGTGTACGTTTTGAAAACGAAACCCGAAGAGATGAGAGCCACAGATGCCCATGAAGAGATAGCTTCTCTTCGTTTGAAGGTTTCTTTTATGTGTTTGAAGTAAACTTGATATTTTGGTAGTGTGGTAATGAAGTACTGTTGTCTGATGGGAATACAGAAATTCATAATACTTCAAACTTCTACTTCAAAGGATGTTTTTTGGTCTCTTTGATATTCAGGTTTCCTCGTAAAATAAGTACTTTCACTGGTTCATTCATTATTGTAATTAAACTTTTCATATATTTTTTTAAATGAATAGAACTGGTAGGCCAAACTATTTTCAGTTGAGCTATTTTCACTAGTCTTTGTTAAAAGCTGCCCGACCTACCTTTCATCCAAACAAAGATAAAATGTAAATATTTCGTCTTCCAGGGTCAAATGCTGTACATTCCTGAAACTGATGTGGTGGTCTTCCAGTGCTATCCAAGTGTTACCAATTTGGATGATCTGACACGGTAAGGATCCAGATTTTATAAATCTTTTTCACAAACAATAAAATGGACGAATTTTCATGCATTTTCAACGGGTTCTTACCGCGATATTTAATTAATTGAGTTGTCTCGATATTTCAACGTTTTTGCTAACGTCATGATCACGAGAAGACTGGATACTGCGGGTCGATTTAAGAGCAAATAAATCTGTCTACCCTCTTTCTCGTTCGCTTTTGGGTAGTACCACTGGAACTCGAACTCACATCACGACACATCACACTCACTATACAAGACTCTCTGAGCATGAACCCGCGAGTGACTGTTGTGTTTAGCACTGGATTCCACATACTCGATAATCTGAAACTGACGATTTCAGATTATCCCTGTTAAATTGTTTTAAAATTAATCCTTGGTACGAACCCGTTGAAAATGCATGAAAGTATTATAGAAAACCGCGAGTGTCTGAATAAGTTTATGGACGAATTGGCAAACCAGATCATTATAGTATGTAGTTTTTGACCAATTTCTCAAAATATCATCAAATTGAGTTCATATTTGTACCCGCTACTTTACTTATATAAAAAATCCTCCTTTTGAGAAGTCAGTCCAATAAGAACACACAGTCTTCACAACCTTTACTTACTTATGGAAGCCAAAAATCTATTTCCACCAGTCGCGGTCTCTGCATCTCTGACATACCCCTACACGATGCAACCAGAGACTTGGTGCTGATGTCGGAGCAGTTCGAAGCTGACTACAAGTTGACCCAGAACCTGGAGGTGCTGACTGATAAGCTCCAGCAGACCTTCAGGGAACTGGATTCGGAGAAACAGAAAACTGATAGGTAAGAAGACATATGGAGCAACATCGATAACATCATTAGGTAACATAAGGTATAAATAAAAAAAAACGACGTAGTTTATACATATTTAATGATAGTGGAAGTATAGCCTGTGAAATGAACACAGTATATTAAATATGATTTGTGGTATTTTTTTAGTATTATTGAAATCTACTTACTTTTACTTTATTCCAGTGCATTATTTTTGGTGTATTAATGAATATTGAAAATCTACCTGGTTCTAAACTTTGTAATTTGGCCTTGGAATAAACTATTGTTATTATTTATATATTTCCATTATTATTATGGAGATCCGCAAAAACTACGCCAGGCCAGAAAAACTCATAGGTATTCTGCCTTCCAGGCTTCTATACTCAGTCCTGCCAATAAGTGTAGCCACTGAGCTCCGTCATCAGCGTCCCGTACCAGCTCGTCGCTACGACCCAGTCACCCTCCTCTTCAGTGGAGTGGTTGGGTTCGCCAACTACTGCGCCAGGAACTCGGACCACAAGGGGGCTATGAAGATTGTGAGGATGCTGAATGACCTGTATACTGCTTTTGATGTTCTCACTGACCCGAAACGGAACCCTAATGTTTATAAGGTAAGAACTCCCCTCTCCCCTTCTTCGAACGAGGCTTGAGGAGGGTCCTTAAAGTTAGGTCGTAGGTAGTGACCCCTTAGTATCCCCTGACATTGCAGAGGTTCATGAGCGATGGTAACCACTTACTATCAGGCGGGCCGTTGGCTCGTCTGCATACATGGCAATAAAAAAAAAAGAGTTCTATTTTGGGCTGTAAGGAAGGCTTTTGTTAAACGAAGATGTTTGAATAGGAAAATATGTATGGATTGACGTTTGGTAGCATTAATTAATATTATGTTTTTTGCTGTTAGAGAGTATAGTTTTTCAAGTAATGTGATTTATAATACAAATAGTTTCATTTGATTCCAAGTATTGCTTATATTTTAGTAAAAAAATAATCATTAAAATCGGTTGAAACACGCAAGCCAATAACGCGACGTTCATTTTGGATGATATTCGAGACCTTGCTATAACGCTGTATGTCAGAAATTACAAAAAATAAAATGACTTCAATGATGATTCATTTCTAAATATATGTTTATTTTGTAGGTTGAGACAGTTGGAGACAAGTACATGGCGGTATCTGGTCTCCCGGAGTACGAAGAGGCTCACGCTAAGCACATCTCACTCCTGGCTCTGGACATGATGGATCTTTCTCAGACAGTGACTGTTGATGGGGAACCAGTGGTACGTTCTTTACTCTTATTCTCTGGACCTATTCGGTGGCATAAGTTGGGAGACGCCTGTGTCCACTGAAGTGAGCTGAATATGATGACGGACTGAGGAGGTACTTTGTGTCGAGTTGAGATACGTGACAAAAAGATCGGTGATATGACATTAATTATGACATTTCGACCCTATATCAGTATGAACCTGCGAGTTAGTAAAAGAAATGCCGAGGTCAAGAAGTCATAGGGACGAATACTTATTAGTGCGTATAACCTAGCTTAACATTTCCAATTATTTCCAGGGCATCACAATTGGTATCCACTCCGGTGAAGTCGTGACTGGTGTGATTGGCCATCGTATGCCTCGCTACTGCCTCTTTGGAAACACGGTGAACCTGACCAGCCGATGTGAGACCACTGGAGTTCCAGGAACTATCAATGTCAGCGAGGATACTTACAAGTAATGTATTTTTGACATAAACTAGAGCGCTTGTGCAATTTGGTCTGCGTCACAGACAGAATTAATGAAATTGTTCCCGTATTTTATTTACGGCTTGATGTGATTGTACTTACACCTGGTCACTTAATTTTGTAAATGTAAGGGTGGTGTAGCCTTCATCTACATTAATTTCGTCTTGGACAAGGATAAATTTCTACCCTGTAAATTATCTCGTCTGCAATATGCACACTTATTTTTGCTGATGCTTGTGGATATTTTATTTTATTATATCATGGATAAACGTCATGATTAGTGATTCCTAGTATATTATATCAACTTTGCAATGATCGAGCAAACCTCGGTTGTTTCACTATCGCCAAGGCTCTTTTTAAACTTTTTTTGAGAATAGATCTCCAAACCGAAATAAAAAAAAACAAATCAATAAAATCTATTATAGGAACTGGGAAAAAACACACACATTTCTTAATAAGAACATTTAATCGTCAAATAGATCTAAATACTTCTTCAAAGAATCAGGTATTGGCAATTTTTGTATACCAAACGGTAGTTCAAAGTTTTGCCACAAAATATCCCTTACTTTACATCTACATATATGTTTCAACTCCACCGGTTTCAATCCACATCTCGAAGTCGGTATCAAGCGGTCTTCTAAAATCTCTCCATATTTCTCCAGCACTAATTTCCTTTCAAAATTATAATCTTCAGGCAAATCTAAATACTCTGCAGCGTTTTTATCAATCGTAAAATTAATCTTCTCTGTAGCCCTTAGCAGTATTTTCAAGCACGAAATCAACTCGTAAGGGTATTTTTTATTGTATTCCAAAAGTCGATCCAGAATTGATTCTACTGGGTTTGTTGATACTTTATCTGATGTTATCTTAGCTCCAAACCTTAGGAGTATTAGGAGCATTTCTGAAGCCCCCATTTGGATAACTACTCGTACTGGTGAAGCTCGTCCACAACTTTCTAAAGGGACATCTATGAATCTATATTTTTCGTTGTCTTCTGTATATTCTAAGCTAGCGTTCGTTGCATGATCTAAGAAGTATACTAGCGCGTGAATGTTCTCTTCCTTGTCTGAGAAATCTGATTTCCATCCAGCCAAAAAGTATGGTGCTGAAGTGCCGAAAATTGCTCCTGAAAATAGAACTTCTATTGTATTCTCGAAAAGACATTCCATATGATGTATATTATACTTTAATCTCTTTGTATTCTCGTAATAATATTGTTCTTTGTGCGTTTCAAACATACCCGAAAAAAAAAATCACATTAATAAAAAATAAAAGACAAAGAGAAAACTAAATCACCACCTATGTTTCATTAATAGTGGATGCTTTTATAAATTCTTCAAATCGCTTTTTTTAGATTTTACTAACTTGCACAGGATGTACTTAACTATGTAAGTTCAGGCTGAATCTTGCGAGTTAAATTTGATAAACTTCCCAATTTCCGATTTTGTATGCATATGCCCTAATATTGACTACAATTGTGATATCAAACAACAGCATACCTAAGAATATTCTCTCAAAAGTCCCTTCACAAGCATACAGCTCGTCCAGCAAAGCAGCTACAGTCCCATTGTCTTTGAGGCCCCAATCGAAGGCCAGTTTCATAGCAATATAGAGAAGGTTGTGATATTTTCCCATGAGACAAACGTCACCATTGTCCGACTTGCGATTGTTGTGGTACTTTATGGCCGAGAGCACGAAGTTCTTGCATGTTGTGTCGTCTGATTTGTTTTGGCCTGCAATTGAAAAACAATTTTATAGGTTGAGGTATTAGGTATATTTTTGTATTTATAAACTTGAATGGTATATTGGATGGTTTTTGATAGTTTAGTCTTTATTTTCATTAGACGAGGTTTGAAAAGAGTTCTATATGGGAGGTCGAGGATAGATATATTTTGTATGAATTATTCGTCAAAGGATGGTACTAAGTTACTATAAGTAATTATTGTTAAATTATTTTGTCGTTTGTAATGCTACACTTCAGTTAACTATAGTACTACAAGACTAAGTCATAATTTTATCAATAGATTCATTATCATCTACAATATGTTATTAGAATCAAACTAAATTAAAAACCTTTAGCACACCCTTCAATAACGGTATTGAAATATTCAACAAGTTCCTTTCTTTTCATTCTTCTATTTAAAGCATCACGATCTAGATTATGAAAAACTTCTTCAAAATAAAATTCCATAAACGTATCCATTTCTTAACAATTTTATTTATTCACTTTAATTTTCAAAACTTTTAAAATTTCATTTTAATAATTTTCAGTATATTTTGACTTAACACTTTCCTAATGTGACGTAGTTTGACTTAAAGTATTTAAACTCTTTACAACACAATTTTGTTGTATTCTATTCAAAACCTCAGTGGTGACTGGATCTAGGAAACGTATTCTCTCTATGAAGCCTTTGAAAATCTTTAATCTCCTTATGTTTGTTGTACACTAAAGAAACCTTACAAAATACATGCATGAGCATCTTTGTGTATGGTGAACGAAATATCTTTAATCCTGGATTTCCTGAATTCACCAAATTGACCAATGTGGATTTAGAATCTTTTCCAATATGCGGATTTCCTCGCAATGTTTTTAGCGAGTGGTGTTTCGAAAAATTTGGGCATTTTTTTTTTCTCTGTTTAAGATTTAGACGTACAAGCAATTTGAACACGTATTTTTTTTAATGCCATGTAGGCAAACGAGCTAACGGCCCACCTGATCGTAAGTGGTTACCGTTGCTCATGGATCTCTACGGGGCAACAAGTACACACGTTTTTGATATGCTCCTTAGTCGAGAAGTGGAAGCCTGGTAATCTATAACACAGGTTTATCCTAGCTTAGACACCAGCTCCTACAAGCATCATTAGTTTATGTACTACTTTACTTTACTTTATAATATAAGAAATAAAGCATTAATTCATTCATATCACAAGAAACTCCTAGGTAATACTTAGTTTCATGTTTTCAGCTACCTCATGCGCGATTACACCGATGAAGACCAGTTTCAGCTGACGTACCGTGGTCACGTCACCATGAAGGGAAAAGCTGAGCCGATGCAGACCTGGTTCTTGACCAGGAAGGCTAATTAAACTACATTTTATAACTTGATGTCGTAGACTTTAGATGTGTATTGATGTTTTAACTTGTACTGTGTTTTTGTGAAGTTTTATGGTATAAATTAACAACCGAAGAAATGTAAAGACCCCAACTTACTCGAGGCGATCGGATCTCAGAAATGGGAAGTACAGTACTATAGTATGTAACCAGATTCAATTCAGAGCAACATTAGGCTATCAAATTTGGGAGCGGCGCGACGGGAAAGAGTGCCGATGGCGTAACGCGTCGTTTCGTCCCTCATAACCCCGTGGTGGGTTCTGGCCTCAGCCGGGGTTCGGACGCTGAGTGTGAGCGGTTGGAGGTTTTAGTGCGGTTCAACTCCCACATAACCGGTGATTTCCTCCAACTAAATTTAGATGACATTCTTCGAATGGTATTTTTTCTTTGATAAGAGTCCTTTTTTATGCGACAATCATAAATACTACATTTGTAGATCAAAATGATAAGTAGATTATCCGAAGGTTACAAATATTTTGTAGCTTTACAATACTTGACATAAAAGTCAAATTTGTTGTCTATGGTTGAGCCTACATGTTAAAAATGTAAACAAAGAAAATAAACATTACTGTGGGCTATCAGTGGTATTAAGCCAAAGGAAGATCTCCTACCGGGCGAGGTAGTGTATGCCCGGTCAGGCCGAAACCCCTGTAGTAGATTTCAGATGTCGTATATATGCGAAGATTCTTGCAAACGTCGTAACCCCGAGTCAGGATCTCGCGCGCTATTATTGGTCGCCACAATTACTATAGTACATTCATTTAGTATAGGACTGTGAAGACGTCATCAAAAAAAGCAAAATAGATTTTGAAGATTTAAGATCTTTTGCACCATATAAGAGACCTGAGGTCAGCATTGGGCATTAATGGGTTGTTACAGTACATTACAGCACCATATTATATTTCAAAGATACTACACAAAAACTACTGTAGACTTGGTAGGAATAGGGAGCTTTAGTAGTAAAGATTGTGATTTTAATCTTGATGTCTACTAAGTATTATTTATTATTGAGGCCTATATCCAGAAATATATATGTTGCAAAATAAATTTCTACTAAGCAAATAAAAGTGCAATAGGTTTTACCACTGGATACGAAGTTTTAAATACTAATTCTAGTCCTTTTTAAAAAGTAATGATATTATAATGTATTTTTTGCTATTTATAATTAAATCAATATCATTTCAATCTGTGATTGTGCTATATAAATTAATATCTAATTTATGTTATATTTCTTTGTTGTTATTAAAAGTGTTATAGTCCAGTCATTATAGTAAGTTCACCTCGGAATTCGAGATACCCAGCTGTAAGTCTGTAAATACTTGTATATTGACACCCTCAAAGTTGTCTCAAAACCTACATATGGTAGGGTGTAAGCAACTATTAAATTTCAAGGTCAAATATCACAAAAATCGTTTTTTTGCGCTTTTTTTTGAAATATCTCATTTCCTATGAGTTTTTTGCTATTAGTATTTACTATCAAATTTGTAGAATACAATTTTTTTACAAATTTTGTTTAAAAAGTTCATGTATTTACAGACTTTAGACATAGACATAGACATGCTTTACTTGTGATGAAAACATATACAGAAATAAACATATTTTAAATTTACAAATTAACAACACTGGTTTTCATCACAAACTAGTCGGGGCTCAGCTTAATGCGCGATGTTCACTGTGGATTTACCACAGCAAACACCGAGCGCTGGTTTTCAGCCCCAACTAGCAGTGACGTCACAAAAATGAAAAATAATAAAATTAAAAAATAAAAGACACAGTACAATTAAATTAAAATTAAAATAATTAAAATTTCTTTCAGCTGGGTATCTCGAATACCGAAATTCTTACCTAATTTAAGCTTAAATGACTGGACTATTATAATACATATTTATGAATTCTAGTCGTTTATTAAATTTTGTTATTATGATCTGTCGTTATTTTATATAACTAAGTGTAGATCAAATGTATGTGCTTGTATCGTGATTTATTAATAAATATGTCAGTATAGAATGTCTTAATTTTTATTAAGTTATGTAGTTACTTTTAACAGGATATTTCAGTCATAGACGAACACTTCTCGACAAAGACCTTCCCCAAATTTTGCATCAACGACTGGTCCGTTGTTTGCATATAGCGACTTCCCAGTGTAAAAAAAATTAAAAGTGATAATTAAAAACTAACTGGGACTGGGAAAAAGAAATCGAGGTAGGCCACTGACACGATGGGAGGACGAAATAGTTAACAACGCAGGCCCGAACTGGATACAGGTGGCACAAGACAGATCAAAATGGACGTCTTTGGAGGAGGCCTTTACCAATAGGGGGTTCTCGCATTAGCTTTAGGTATATTATTATTCATATTATATCTTTTTTTTGTAACTTTTAAAATCTTTTTAACCTTTGTAAATTAGTTTTTAAGTTTAAGTAAGCGAGAAATAAACAGGCTTTTTATTTTTTATTTATTTATAATTAAAAACTGATGAATCTTTCGAAGATACACCACACACCACAAGATAACAAATAATCTTAAATCCACATGTTTTTTAAAATATTACTGAAACTCTCATCAAAAAAACATAAATGTACAATTTTAAATAGTTAATTATAATTGAAAAAATATTTAAATAATGGACAATTAGTTACTTTATATCAAGTTCCTCTCGTCTTAAATAGTTCACAAATAATTTATAATATCTATACTTATAATAAAATCGTAGAGAGGTCAATTCTGTACATTGAAAATATAAAAAAAAAAACTAGCAGGGGGTGTTGGGTTATCGATTCTGATGCCAAAAATGCAATTAGATTTTTTTTGTCTGTTTGTCTGTTTGTAATATATTAATAAAATCATTACACCTGTCCTATTCTCAAACAACACTATTCAACTTTCAAGTTCAAAGAATACATAACACCACAAGAAAATTCGTAAATCAAACTAATTAAAAACTATCCATATGTCTACATCGTCATTAGAGTAGACCTCTAAAACCATTGATAGTGAAAGCAGCAATGACGGAAGCTTTAATGGTTTGTCCAAAACTGGTAGCAGGCCACAGCAGGTTTCAAATTAAGCGAGAGTTGGGTATTAATGAGAATCTGTTCAATAAATGGCTTCTCATTCTTGATTACAGTGATACTGAATCTATCCTGACTATTCATAAACTAGCGAGCAAATTCATCTGCGTCACAAAGGGAAACATTATATCCTTCCTCGATAAAAGAAATTCCAAAAACTGAAATATTTTTTTAAATTGGACCAGTAATTTCGGATCCTATTCGAGACAACCGTTGAACCGCACTAAAACCTCCAACCGCTCACACTCAGCGTCCGAACCCCGGCTGAGGCCAGAACCCAGCACGGGGTTATGAGGGACGACGCGACGCGTTACGCCATCGGCACTCTTTCCCGTCGCGTGTAGTTAACGCTTAGATTAGTAAAAACAGCACATCTCAGCTGCAACTTGTAATTGTAACGGTTTAGTAGTAATAAGTGTGACTACATTATTTTTCTTCTTAAATTCTTGTTACTGTCTCTGGTTGTATGCACCAATAGTAATATCATAATATGGTCGCCTGCTATTCAGGTTTGACCTAGTGCGGGGACCATTGTTAAATGTATCAGTTGTTGGTTTTCAAGAACCACTTGATTAAATCTACTAAAACGCAACATGCCTCAAACGTTGTATCACAAAGAAATAAGTTCTTTTGAAACTTAAAAAACTCCTGTTTTCGAAAGACTTTTTCGTAATTTCGCACATGTATTGTGTAAGCCTCACCTGTTATAGAGTGAAAATCAAATAAATACCTGTTGCATTATCGAACTGCTAAAAATATTCATTGTACAGGAATGTCGTCGGACGACCTCTAGCGTCCGGCTGAGTTGCCTTCGCCGACGTAGCGTAGCCGCGATATTATTAGTGGGCTTCAAGAAAGTTTAAATTGTGGTTTTCTCTCCATAACTAAGAGACTGGCTTATCCTTAATTTATCATAAAAATCAAAATCAAAATTCCTTTATTCAAGTAGGCACTTTTGAACGTCAATACAACATTAAAATTAACAATATAAAAAAAAATGAAACATTAAAAAAATTATAACAAACATCATAATAATTAAATGATACTACAATTATAGCTTAACGAATAGTGTTAAGCAATATTGTAACATAATCAACTTAAATTAAAAAAAATACAATTAAAAACAATAAAATAATGGAAAAGAATAAAATTAATATTGTTCCTAAACCATAGGTTTTTGATTCCCCAAAGTTAGAGATCAAGTTTGGCTGTCGTTAGATTGGATGGACCGATTTGAATTGTTGATACACTTACCTGTGTAAATTCAATCGAAAATCAGGAACTTTTTTTATTACAGCGATTTATTCCAGCATACGGCCAGAGTAAGTCGCTCATGAACCTCTGCAATGCCAGGGCAATGATGATTTTATCTGTCACCTACTTAAACAGTTTTCTTAAACCTCATTTGAAGAGGGACATGTCAACTAGAAAGAATCATTGCGGGGATCATTGTTAATCCATAAACTAAAGTTATAAGTAATAGTAAATTTCATTTCATTTCAAAATTCCAGTTCAACTTAACTCCGAGTGAATCTCTTGTAACCTCACTGTACAGGTCTACCTAGTGTGAGGGACATAGTTCCACTACAGTTAAATACTTAAAAAGTTACCACTAGTTGTAAATTCTTTTATGTTTGTAACTTAACTGTTTAAAAGATATGTAAATTGAACATGAATAAAAATTATTATTATTATATTATATTACATAGATACTTTGCAGTTCCATCTATTTAAATAAAATCTTTCAATAATGCCAAAAAACTTGTATCCTTTAACTACGCTTGTCTATAAAAACTCTTGTTAATCTGACCGTTTGGCTGGTTACCGTTCACCATACAACACCAGTTATAGATTTGTATAACAGTACTTGAATGAGGCACATCGTAAAATCTTTGATCACTGTTGTTTATGATATTTAAAACCAGTTAGACAACCAAAGTTGTCATAATCGGCTTAAAAGTATCGTAATTTAAATGTCCATAATAATATTTCGTATAATATTGTATAGTAATTTTATTTAAACTCTTATTTTGTATTAAGTCGAAATATTCTCTTTTCTCCTTAACACTTACACCATTACTAAACGGGTTCTTACCACGATTTTTATAAATCAGTCTTCCCATGATCATGGTGCTTGCAACAGTGCTGAAATATCGAGATCGCTCATTTAATAAAAATCGCGGTAAGAACCCGTTTAGTGATAGTGTTTTTTTTTGTTTTAGTTGGAGGAAATCGCCGGATCCCCACCCGCGGGTGGGGTATGTGGAAGTTGAACCTCACTAAAACCTCCAACCGCTCACACTCAGCGTCCGAACCCCGGCTGAGGCCAGAACCCAGCACGGGATTATGCGGGGTAGCGCGACGCGTTACGCACTGCGGCACACTTTTCCGTTGCGACACCCCCTTAGTGATAGTGTAAGTGGTGTAGATAACCGCGAGTGTTAAAAGAAATTTATATTTCTATAGTGATAGACTACAGGCCCATGAAGAATAATTATGGGTCATTTGAACAACCAGGTGACCTATCTAAAACGAAATTCTAGCATAAAATAATAAGATTCAGTACTATGCCGTCACTTGTAAGCTGTCCAACTGAGTGTAGGTGAGCATTCAGGGGATTGCAACCATCGTGTTCAAATGACCCATAATTTTTCTTCATGGGCATGTAGTCTATGAGATCTGTCAGAGAGTCTGCTCGTTTTAACTGGAAACAAAATTACTTAAATTTTCAATTCAAAACTTCAGCAGCAAAAACATTGCTTAGTTTAAACAGTAATTGAACATTAAGTCTCAATGTCACGCAATCTAAAAACTATGTTAGTCGTGAAACCATTTTTAGTAAAACGAGTAACTTTTGCCCTCAATTTTCTTAAGGTTCTGTTTATAACATAAAATTTAACTTAAAATATGTTATTTTTGTGTTATCAATCATATTTCCCTATGTGAACCGGTTTGAATGATTGTTTTTTGAGTGGCATTGTAAAGGATCTGATACTGTTAGATTCTGAACAGTACAAACATACCGCAGAATTTTTGCCTGAATGAACCAATTCGGATGATTCCTTTTTAAATGTACATCGTCATCACCATGCATCTCATCAACTCCAACTTTAATTTTAATTTATCTAAATTAACACTTTCATCGCCATGCGGGTCAAAATTACATACAATCTTGACCCGGCATGGCGATGAACGTGTTAAATATATTTTCCCGCCTCCAGGCTTACATTACGTTTTAGTACGGATCTCTATTTTGTTTCAAAACTAAATATAGCTTTTAGTGTAACTTTACAATGGTGAAATAATTTTTCAAAATTTGCTGTAGTTTCGGAGCCTATACGAGAAAAATCAAACTTTTCCTCTTTAAAATATTAGTATAGACTAGCAACTTCGTCACGTGAGGTCAGAGCGAACGAACATAGGGTTATGCGGGACGGCACGACGCGTTACGCACTACTACACTCTTTCCCGTCCACGAGCTATAATACTACAACATTACACTCTTTGTTTTCTTTGGAGATAAAAAATGGAAGTTACTTAAATTCATCTTAAAATATTTCTTAAATATAAACTTTGTCTCAACCAAATTCGAAATAGATAACACGTAATAGATATTTTATTATTAACTTGTGTGTCTGCGTTGTATCTTAAGCGGCCATATTGGATTGCGAAGTTATTTTCCATACACGATCAAAACAAGTTCCTTTAAAAAGGTATTTTTTATATTTGTTTTAGCAAACGTTGAGTGGTCAGGGTTTACCTGGTAATATGGTCGTGCGGTTGTTAATAGTATTTTAATGTACATTGCTGTTTTCTTTATATTTATTTAAGTCTTATGTTGTTCTGTTAATAGATACAAAAATTTAGAAAACAAATTACAGTATTTCTTTCATGCATTTTCAACGGGTTCTTACCACGATATTTAATTAATTGAGTTGTCTCAATATTTCAACGTTGTTGCAAACGTCATGATCACGAGAAGACTGATACATGAACCCTTCATGCTCAGAGAGTCTTGTAGATACAGTGAGTGTGGTGTATCGTGATGTGAGTTCTGAATAAGTTTATAAATTACAGTATTTTCTTTACGACTTTTTACTTGTACAGTGCTGGAGATCTATCTCTATTTACTAAAGAAAAATTGACTGATTTATTTCAGTATATTTTTTATAAGAAGCTAAGCTAAGAAGATAAGCTTAATCACTGTCAATTTTTATGTGCATTCTTATTGTAGCAAATTACAAATGGAGTAACAAGTAAGATAAGGTTTTCAGTACGAAGTGATATAATATGGTCAACAAACAATACAAAAGTCTTAATGTCGTAAAACAACAAATGTGTAATTTCCTAAAATAGGATATGTAGAAGCAAGCAAAGTCGCAACATAAAATCACCGTTGCTTAACAAAAGAAAAACAGCAATGTAATAAGTACAAATAAAATTAATCATAAATGACTGAATTCAAAGAATATATGACATCATGTTTGGGAATCGTTTTTGCACTTGATATAACCAAATGTTATATACATGGTTACTTATATGGTAGTTTAATTTACTAATATGTGATGTAATGAAACCATTGGAATCTGTGCAAAAGGACCTTTAAAAAGAATATTCTAGAATAAGTTTTGGAGTCTGTCAAAAGTGTAGCTAAAAGTCGTGATAACCACTTACGATAAGATGATGAATAGTTAGTTAAATAGTTAATTAATTAATTATAGTAATTCGAATTGATTCTGTTTTATAATTTATTGCTGAAAAAAATATCGGAAAATGTAAAAATTTTTCATCAATTGCTTTAACAAATAAAAATCAAGTTTTCTACGTAAAAATTACACCAAGGATAACCTTATTAAATTTATAACCTCCTTGTGGTTTTTCAAGTTGTTTTTTTACCTTACAAGTACTTTACAAGGGAAGGAAACGGAAAAACATTGAATAGTTTGTACCGAATTGTGCCTCCATTCCAAAGACATCAACGCGCACGGAATGTTAATTTTAATGAAAATTAATTTTAAAACTGAAAAAGTCGTATAAACTAGATATAATTGAACCAATATTTTAAGAAATTATTACTGCATTATTATTAAGAACTATAAAATAAAAATAATAATATAACAACTACTAGTTTAACTTAATAAAACGATTATTCTATGAAAAAATTTATCAAATTCCATTAAACAAAACAAAACAGCTCTTATTTGTAAAAAAAGGAATCACCAATACTTACTAATAAATTCATAGTACAAACCAAATCTCGACAAGATCCGAGACCTCGTTAGCCAAAAGAGGTCTGTCGATAAGTTACCAAGAATTATTTTTTAATACAGTTAACCAAGACATTTTGAAGTATTGGAACTGCAAAAAAACTCGTGAGCATATGAAGGCGATCGAGGTGGCACTACCTCGTTTACACTCAACAGTCTTAACTACCACACATTGCCAGGCGAAACTAATCTTAAAGCTTAAGACTTTATGGCTATAATTGCTTGATAGGATGCTAGTTGACAGTGTGAATGGGACTGTCCCTCATTCGAGAAACTCAGTTCGCGTCGAACCTTCGTCGAGTAAAGACGTGTTTTTGAATTTCGAACGTATCGGCCAATAGGCGTCACCCGTTCGATTTTTTTGCATACAGTGACTTGTTCCGTTAGTGTTGTGGCACAGTTTATACGGGGTGATTTTTTGTGACACACTGGATGTTGTTTTTTCTTGATTAAGGTGAGTTTTTTTGTTGTGTAATTTTTAACGTGGTAATTCTCACGTTTGATATAAAGTTACGAGACTTTTGTTTTATTTACGAAAAGTGTTGCGAAAGTTCATTGCCATGGTAATTGATTTTAATTAAAAAATGCATATTTTTGTTTTTTTTCGACAACTCTTTAATAACTTAAATAACAGTTCAAAGTTGCTTGATACATTGTAAAAGTAAAAACAATATAAAAGATCTAGAAAGAGGGTAATTCAAGTTTAATCTAACATCTCATCAGATTTAGTGTCCAAATACCCCTACTGCGTTAATAAAGTGAAACTTTACACCATCCTATGGAATTTTCCATCTTAAGACAAGACATTT